>BSBM01000361.1:10190000-11390000 GCA_027924585.1 Larix kaempferi
TTTGTGCCCTGGGAGATTTCAGGTCGGAGTTGTGTACCTGTAACATCCCGAGATGCTCTTTCGAGGTTTTTCCATGACCACATGTAATTTGTGCCCTGGGATATTTCAGGTCGGAGTTGTGTACCCATAACATCCTGTGATGCTCTTGCTAGGTTTTGTGGTGACCACGTGTAATTTGTGCCCTGAGAGATCCTTCAGGTTGGAGTTGTGTACCCGTAACATATTGGGATGCTCTTTTGAGGTTTTTTGGTGGGGTCACATGTAATAAGTCTTGGAGATTTGGATAGGATGAAAAAGGCCTCAGATGCTCTTTAGGGTTCTTGCTAGTCAAAAGACTTTTTTAAGGTTTTGTGATGCACGTAATAAGTCCTGAGAATTCCATCGTATGGCCAGTGATGATGAAGACTTGTAGGTGGTGGGCCTACATCCAGTATGAAAGGGACTGGCTCTGTAGAACTTCCTATGATGAGTAGATTCAGAGATTGATTGAGATAGCAGCAATAATGACAATGACGATGATTCTAGGATGATGATTCGCTGATGATGATCCAGAGAAGAAGACTTCTGTTAGCAGACCTGTGTCGAGAAATACCTTCCTAGTTAAGAGGGAGTGTTGATGTATATGTAACTTTGGAATGTATTTCACCCATGTATTTCATATATGTATTGTGTACTCCTATAGAGATGGCATTATTCCTCTATACGGAAATGTTTGTATTCTTATAGAGATGTTATTATTCCTCTATACAGAAGTGTCGTCATTTATATTGTAAGTGTCGTAACTTATACTTGATGGGTTATTAGACCACCTTGTTGGGGTCGGCCCTATATAAGTCATGTGGGTCGAAGGGTTATTAGACCACCCTATTGAGGGTCGGGCATGTGGGTGAAAGGGTTACTAGACCACCAAGTGTGGGGTTGACCTGGATTAAGTTAACCATGGGTTAAGCTAGACATGTAGGCCCCATTAGTTTATTGGGAAGGACAGAACAAGTATAAATAGAGATCGGGAGATCTCTATTTGATCATTCATACACACACTTCTCTCATTCGAAAAGTGGCGCACTTGTGAGGAGGAGGCTCTATTGCTAGGAGAAGACTATCTCTTGTATTCTGGTTGTATCATTTCTCTATCTATCTCTGAGGAAGTTATTGGGGTTTTTCACATTTATGGTTTTCCCCAAGTAAACTCTGTCTCTTGTGTGCTTGCATTATTGTGTCCATGATTGATATGTTGTAGATTTGCTATACATGTTGTTATCTCAGTTAAGATCCTAGATCAGATTGAAGTAAATTCTAAAAATTTAACGCTAGCATTAACCTCTCTACTGGGCTTCTCCAAGTTATCGGAGTGTTTCACCTACATCCATATAAAACTTCAAATGGACTCATACCTGCAAAAACTTGGAAATTATTATTGTAAGCAAATTCAACTAAATGTAAATAATCTTCCCATTTACCAGGTTTGTTCATAACATACATTCTCAGCATGTCTTCCAAAGTTTGGTTTAACCTTTCAGTCTGCCCATCCGTTTGTGGATGGTATGCAGTGCTAAAATTCAACTCGGTTCCCAAACCTTTAAACAACACTTTCTAGAAACTACTTGTAAATTTTGTGTCTCTATCCAAGACTATAACCTTTGGTATGCCATGCAGCCTGAATATCTCCTTCATAAAAATATATGCAATGTTAACAGCTTTATATCTATACTTCACAGGAATAAAGTGAGCAACTTTGCTTAATTTATCTACTACAACCATGGTCGAATCATGTTGTTTGAAATTTTTTTGTAAGCCAGATATTTAATCCATGTTGATGGTTTCCCATTTCCATTTTAGAATAGGTAATGGCTGCAACAATCCTGTTGGATGTTGGTGTTCAGCCTTGACATGCTAGCATTCTAAGCAACGAGCTAAGTATTCTACTATTTCTTTTTTCATGTTTGGCCAATAGAAATCCTTCCTAACCATGGTAATCATCTGTTGATACCTTGGGTTCCCTGAATAGGGTTGTTTATGTAATTCATTTAGGACAATCAATTTGATTTCTGCAGAATTAGGTATGTAAAGTCTGCTTTAAATCAACAATAATCCTCTTTCATTAATACATAAATAAGTTTTTAACTCATTATTTTCGTTTTCAGCAGTTTTCTTCTTTAAAATATGGTATTCTTTATAAAAAATTTCCACATTTAAAATATGTTTTCCAGATCAAATTCATAATTACTACTTGCATACAAGTTTGCATGATGGCTTAACGTGTCTGCAACTTTGTTTTCTTTTCCCTTTATATGTTTTATTTCAAAGTCATATTCGCTTAAAAAGGACAGCCACCTGGCCTGTCTAGCATTTAAATTTTGTTGGTCAAATAAGTATTTTAAGCTTATGTTATCAGATATGAGTAAAATTCTTCTTCCAATTAAATAGTGTCGCCACATTTTTAAGGGCGTGTATAATTGCAACAAGTTCCAGATCGTGCGCAGCATAGTTTTTCTCATGATCTTTTAATTTTCGAGATTCATAAGCTATGACATGATTTTATCGAGTTAGTACTCCGCCTAAACCTTCGTTACATGCATATGTGCATACGACGAAATCTTTTAATTGGTCGACAATTTTCAAAATAGGAGCTGTAGTTAAAAGATATTTTAATTTATTAAAATTTTCCATACATTTTTCATTCCAGTCAAACCTTTTACCTTTCTTTTGCAGTGAGGTTATGGGGTAAGCTATTTTCAAAAAACCTTCATTGAATTTCCGATAGTAACGTGCCATCCCCATAAAATACCTTATGTTAGTTGCATTTTTAGGGACCGACCATTCCATGATAGCCTTAATTTTATCGGGGTCGACTGAAATTCCATCTTTAGACACTACGTGTCTTGCATAATGAATTCGGTCTTTATAAAAGTCACACTTACTGAACTTAGCAACCAATTTTTGTTCTTATAAAACCTTCAATATTGTTCTTAAATGTTCTTCGTGCTCCTATTCATTCTTTGAATAAATTAGAATGCCGTCAATGAAGACAACTACGAACTTATCCAAGTAATCATTAAAAATATTATTCATTAGACTCATGAAGGCTGCAGGTGTGTTTGTTAAGCCAAATGGCATTACAACGAACTCGTAATGACTATAACAAGTTCGGAAGGCCTTTTTGAAGATGTCTTCATCCTTGATTTGTACCTGATGGTAACCAGATGTTAAATCTATTTTGGAGAAGACAGCCGCCCCCTGGAGTTGATCGAATAGATCATCAATCCAAGGCAAGAGGTATCGATTCTTTATAGTCATTTTATTCCATTTCCTATAGTCTATGCATAACCTTAAGGTTCCATCTTTTTTATTTACAAATAAAACCGGTGCTCCCCAAGGGGAAACACTGGGCTGAACATATTTCTTATCTAAAAGTGCTTGTAACTGAGTTTTAACTCTCAGAGTTCAATTACATTCATTTTGTATGGAGCCTTAGATGTCGATACTGCTACTGGCATTAGATCAATTGTAAAATCTATATCCCTTTATGAACGTAATTCCTGGATTTCTTCAAGAAATATGTATTTAAGGTCTTGTCAAATTGGTATATCATCTAAGTTTAGTTTACTTTCATATTCTGTGCTATCCATGATATAAACAACAAAAACCTTACATCCTTTCCTCACAGACCTTTTTAATTGTAAAGTTGTTATTTGTCTAAGAGTGGTTTTTCTGGGAATTTCTGTCACTTTAACTATATTTCCCGAATTATCTGTGCAAGTGAAAGTTTTATCAAGACAATTTAATATTAATTTTTGCTCCTCTAACCAGTCCATTCCAATCAATAAATCATAAGAACCTCAAGGTAGAATGTTCAAATTTGCACTTGTATTTAACTCATTCATAAAAAATTCACAATTTTGAACATGACTAGTGACCTTGCATTTAGTAACCATAGCCAGGGATAATTTTAAGGACCCATACTTATTTAAAAGTGTATAAACCTTGGCGAATCTTACCAATTATTAAAATGTCAACTATAAAATATTTGGCGATATTTTTCTAAAATTATTTCAATTTCTAAGGATTTTATATAGTTTATATAATAATTTGGCAATTTTTAGAGTGAAAAAAGTTTACCCCATCAAAACTAGGCAAAATGGGGCTTCAAAAAATGCAAATTGGCGAATCTTTTTTTGGAAAAAAACATGGAAAAATAGCCCGTGGGCTAAATTTCGCCCCTAAAATTATCCTTGCACGTAGCCAACTATACTAACCATGATTTTTCAAATTTTTTCAGGTACTAGATTACATAATTCTACAATTCTGGGTGCTACATAACTTGAACTTGCACCCGGATCAATCAATATAGAGATATGATGATTCTTTAACATACCTAGAATTTCAACCATGGATGTTTGGTGATCTACTTGCCGATTTTCTAGTGCACCGTTGATTCTAGGCATGCTCCTCGCCATATCTGAAACTATGATGGCTTCTTGCAGAGAGTGAACCTTATTTAAAGTTTTGTTTCTTTTAGGGAAGTCCTTAAAATAATGTGTGTCACCACATTCCCAACACTTTAATGGTTCTTTCTGAGCAACATGGTTAATAAAGGGTTCTCTTTCTCTTATTGCAGGGGGTTGGGGTCTGTAATTTTTGTGATTAGTACCCTCATATCCCCTATAGTTACTTCCAGCATTTCGATCAAATTTATGATTATTGTTTCTCTGGAATGTATCCCTTTTCTTCACATTCCAGCTTGGTATACTTTCCCTTCTGTTTTTGTTCTGTTCATAACAGTAGTTCGCCTTTCTCATAGTTTCTTCTAATGTCTTTGGGTTATCAAATTCGATTCATTCTTCGAATGGAGTGGGAAAATAGCTGAGGAAGCGCTGTATTTTTGGATTTTCATCAACTATATAAGGCACATAACGAATTAGACTCAAAAACTTACGGAGGCCCACACTCCCCATTTTGGATATTAGTTTCCATATGCTAGGTTTAATGTTTGAGTGATAATATTAGATTAGATATTATTATAATAATGAATAACATTTATTATGCTCCCTCTTTGTAATATATAAAAAGGCACCTTGCCTCATAATACAAACAACCTTTTGTGTGGCAGTCTTGTGCATCTTAGTTTTTTATATGGTTGTTGGCTCTTAGAGCTCTCTTGGGTTTTTCCATTGAGAGGTGAGGCTCTCGTAGCCTCACCCTCCATCTTTATTTTTAGCTTGTCTTGCATTTCAACAATATTTTAGTATTCAGATTTAGTTTTATCATAGTATTTCAGATCTTGCCTCTTTAATGGAAGATCAATTGGTATCAGAGTAGTTTGCTCCTCTACCTGGTCATTCTCATTTCTAAAAAAAAAAAAAATTTGTTAAAAAAAAGTCATGTTTCTAGTTTTCTTGATGCATCTAGTTTTGTCTTGTTAGTTAGGTTTAGGTATTTTTTGTTGGTTTCTTGGGTATGAGAGCCCACTATTTTTTTGGTTTCTTGGGTATGAGAGTCAACTATTTTTTTTGGTTTCTTGGGTATGAGAGTCGTCTCTCTCGTTTATTTCCTGCACATTCAACTCTCACACTGGTTCTCTGCCCTAAACGTAGTAGCTATATGATTCACTTACTAGCCCAGCTCACTCCACCTTTCATGCTTAGCCTGCATTCTCGCGCAAAATTTATGTTGCTCTCTCTCTTTTCAACATGCACAACCTGCAACAGCCTTCAGGCCCTCTCCCCATGCATTTATTCCATCACTTCCTACCTACACATTCCCCCATGATTTATGCCATCCGCATCATCTTCATTATCATGCCGAACAATCCCTGCCAATGCATAGGCAACACCATTCACACCTAGCTTCTGTACCTTCAGCCCCATTTCTGCATTTTCCCTTTGCACCACATCTATCAGTCTCCACACCTTCCCACAGCAATCACGCTTCCACGAGCACACCTTCTCTACCACTCTATGCTTACCGTACCTCTCCTCCTCCCACGCCAATTTCCTTTTGGGTCTGCATTCCCCCACTAACACATCATTCATGTTGCCTACTATTCCTTTGGTGCTCCGTTCCCCCACACTCATGCAACATTCACGTAGCCTGCCATTCCTTTGTGGTCTGCATTCTCCCCATGCTAGATCAGCGTCCAAGCTACCTGTGTTTTCCCCTTTGGGTCTGCATTCTCCCCAACACCCAAGCTTCCTAGACTAACGCCTTCCCTACCTAGTCTCTCTCGCAGCCTCCCTTTTAGGTTTCTCTCCCACGCTAGCTACCAATCACGCCCCAACAAAATGACCAGCTAGCATTACTCCAACTTCTACATTGCTCCAGCTCCCACCTTCAACGCTGCCCCCTTGTGTGCTCCATTGGGATCCCTTCCATGTTTCCTACTGGTGTGTTCCATTACTCTATTCCCACACATTCCTGGCAGCCCTACCTCCTCTATCATCTAGCTCCCCCTTCCTTCATGCTCAGCAGGAAACCACGCTCAACCTGCATTCACCCCCTTTTCACACTCTATTCTTTACTATGCATTAAATCTCAGCCAACCTCCTTGCATTCCATCTTGCCTGCAGTCACACCGCCCTAGCTCTAACTCTTCCCTAGCATCAATGCTAGCCCAACTCTCATCTCATGCTAGCCCAGCTCTCACCTGCAATCTGCATCTATGCCCAACATTCCCCATCCTTCACGCACCCCTTTGCTCCTTTATTACCTTATGCCTTTCGCTCCTTTTTTACTGAAAGGAACACATCATTGTTTGCTAAAAGAGCTCATGCATTCATTTTAGAGAGGCCCTATTTTGTTGAAAGAAACACAACTTTGTTTTCTAAAATAACTTACGCCACACATGCCCTCTCATGAAGAAGGAAGCATCAAAATCTTTCTTCACGCCCTAGGTCTCAGCACGAGCACTTAAGAAGGAAGATATTGGAATTGTTGTTGCAGATGCAACAAATACAGCCAGGAGTGCATCTGACATCGTTCTCACAGAACCAAGTTTGAGTGTTATCATTAGTGCTATGTTAACAAGCCGTGCAATCTTTCAACGGATGAAGAATTACACTATTTATGTTGTATCCATAACAATACGTATTGTGTTTGGTTTCATGCTTTTGGCATTGATATGGAAGTTTGACTTTCCACCATTCATGGTGTTGATAATTGCTATATTAAATGATGGGACCATAATGATGATATCAAAAGACAAGGTGAAATCATCACCTTTGCTAGATAGCTGGAACCTTTCAAAAAAAATTTCCACAGGGATTATTCTTGGCATTTTCCTAGCAGTGATGACCGTCATATTTTTCTAAGCGACCTTCAAGATAGATTTCTTTCCAAGAACATTTTGTGTTTCTAGTCTCCATATTCCGAGTGAAGAAAATACTCAAAAACTAAATTCTGTAGTGTATCTTCAAGTCAACACTATAAGTCAGGCTCTCATATTTGTGACTCGATCTCCAAGCTGGTCTTTTGTAGAGCATCCTGGCCAGTTGCTTGTAACTGCATTCTCTATTGCTCAACATGGCATCTTCAACGCTATTGAGAAGTTCATTTCGCATTCACTGACAATCCATCTTCAACATGGCACCTTCAACATTATTCAGAAGTTTATTTCACACTCTCAAGGAAGCCATTTTCAACATGGCATCTTCAACAATATGCAGTTTCAAGGTTCAACCTGGACTACATTTTTGGTGGCTCTCGGCTTCCGTAGCCTGGCCATAGGGATCCCATTCCTTTTTTTTTGCACAAGCTTAGCGCTGATTTCATATTAGTTTGGTTCAAAGTTTTACTTTGCAACAATATTAGTTCTCTTCCAATATTAGTTCTCTTTCGGTCCCATTTTTGCTATTTCCTCTAGTAGTAATCTATAGCACTTCACACAATTTTGTTTGCAGAGAATGCCTACATAGGTTTTCAAGGTAGCTTCAAGCTTTGTATCAATCCAGATCACACCCTTGTCAATGTTTTAGTATCAGTTCATTTTCCGGTGGAAACACAGATCTCCACCACGTAGAGAGGAGGTGCACAGATCTAAAACAGTACAGATCTCTCTCTCTATTTTAATTTTCGTAGGATGGCGAACAACAATTGCATGGGAACCCCTCCTGTTCGCATCTTACACCAACTCCGCATCCCACCCAGAGAGGAGGTACATAGATCTACACATACAGATATCTCCCTCAAGTTTATTTTCACAAGATGTTCATGGCACCCCACCTGCTCACATCTTTCACCATCTACACATCATCAGGATCTTCATCAAGTTGCAACAATGACACCTCTTCTACATATGGTTTCTCTTCTTTGCAAACATGGCTTCAAACTTCAACCAGGAGGAAGGAAAGCAGGGATGCTTTCCACTTCAACCAGGAGTAATTGGTCTGTATGGGAGGCACACACTCCCCATTTTGGTATTAGGCACTATTTGGGTTCTATCCCCATGATTGTATTAGTTATTATTTAGATTATTAGAGATATCTTAGTATTAAATAATGAGCAGCATTTATTGTGCTCCTTTTGTAATTGTTATAAAAAGGCATCCTGCCTCATAATACAAGCATTCTTGTTTGTGTCAAGCTTGTCTCTGTTTCCTTTCTATTGTGTTAGTAGCTGTTGATTGAGTCTGAGTGCTTATTGTGTTCTAGCTTAGGAGGTGAGGCTCTCCTAGCCTCACCTCTGATCTGCATCTAGATCAATTGCAAATCAACGGAGTGGGAAAACAACTGAGGAAGCGTTGTATTTTTGGATTTTCGTCAACTATATAAGGCACATAACGAAGTAGACTCATAAACTTACTATTGAGCTCTTTCATATTCATCGCTCCTAATTTTAACTCGTAGAATTCCTTTTCCTTTTCTTCATAAAATTGTTCTGAAAGGTGATTCTCCTTAAATAAATTTTTAAAATTTCTCCAATTTACTCCTCATTCCTTTATGCCTTTAACTTTCTTAACGTCCTGCCACCATATATCTGCCTTTCCACTTAGGTTGTATATGGCCATTTTTTCCTTAAGTTCATCAGAATAGTTGTATATCCGAAAATATTTCTTCATGCCTGATAACCAGGCTTCAGCTTCTTCACCTTTTTCAATTTCGCCACTAATCATGGGGGGTTTGATTTTCATAAATTCCCCCAATATTTCCTCATATGGTCTGTACTTCCTTTTGCTCTTATGGTGGTCACTACTTTCTCTGGAATCTTCATGTTCTTGCTTTAATGATTCATCACTAGATGTTTTAGCCCTATGGCTAGAAAAATCCATCTTTCTCCCTTTTGGTTTAGGGAGTGTAGCTGTCTTACCCTCCTTGGATATTTTGTGTTTATACTTCTCATTACTATGTATTTTGGCTAGTAAGATAGTATTCAGTTCCTCTTGAGCCTTCATTATTCGTTCATTTTCTTCTTTAACCCTTTTTAACTCTGCTCTTAATTCCTCAACATTTTTCTGTAAGTCAGCTAGGTTATTGCTTTCATTCAACTATACCCAAAGTCTACTTCCTTAGTACCTTATGGAACCTGAGGGGGTGTCTCTTCAGGCATTCCGAATTCTGTCATTTGTCCCTGTCAACACAGTTCGTCTTCTAATACCTAGAATTAGTAAGTGTAGGGAACAAAATACAAAATAAAAATATCATCAGTAAAAAAAATCTATTCATAGCAGCGGCAATTTTTGGGCGAGTTCAGGCCAAGTGCTATAACACAACTCTGATACCACATGTAAAATCCCTCAATTTCATAGAATAAAAAAGAAAATTCTTTGTATAAAACAAAGACTAGTAAAACTATGTAAAAAGGATCTTGGGGATCATTTTAGTGGACCAACGTTGAATAAACTTCCTTTTTAAGTTTAAGCTGCGATACTCATGATTTCTTTTATGTATCACTTAGACATATATAAGTATGTATTAAAATCTATTTATTCAGTGCTTTGTCTCATTGAAAGTTTTCATCCAAAAAAGTCGTAACTTGATAAGAGTAGCTAAACTTTCACCATCATAATTATGGACCTAAAGATTTGCAGAAAGTATGTTGGTAGGTCAATATTTGTAATGTTGTTTAATATTACTTCCAAAAACCTTCTAAGCTTAACTGAAATTATTTTTTTTTAAAGATTCTTCAAGTTCAGCAAGGTCCCTCAAGCATTCTTCGAAACTTACTTATCTTATAAGCTAATGCATGTGGATCCTCTTTGCATAGATGACAGGTTGGTTGCTTCCATAATTCATTGTTTTGAAAGATTGAAAAAACTTCCCATTACATCAACTTATAAAAATTACATGTGAGACCTTCAAAAGTAAAACTATGAAGCAATACTAACTCTACTAAAAATCCGGAGTCCTATCTCAAGGTGTTTGTAACAAACATGGTGGAAATTTTTGCTCCAAGTGGTATTAAAATGCAATGCTAAAGAAATAAGGGTGCTCGACTATACAAAGGTGGGTTTTACAACGAAAATCAAAACAAGAGAAGAAAATGGGCACCAGCTGATGTACTTAATGCCATCACGTGCTCATATGCTTGCTGACAAATGACAACCCTTCATGAGGGTTTCATTTTCATTTGGAAATGTAAGAGGGAAGGAGGTGAGGAGAGTCGATCTTCTCTCCCTGACAGCCATGGCCGCCCTGATAGTCTTGCTAAGAACTGAAACTTTACTATGAGAGTTTCCTGTTGAACTTTAGCTGGTAGAACAACCCTGGACCTGGATTCTTGTCTCGGCATCGTCGATGGACTAAAACTGAAGGTAAGGATTTCAATACGGTGTAAAATTCGTTTTACTCTTTTTTTTTATGAAGAAAAAGGACTAATACTTAGTTTATTACAATGATGTTGCCACGGGTTCTCGTCTTCAAGCTACCTAGCTGGTAAGATGGTGGCACATGTTGAAATTATTGGATAGTTCCAAGATGACTTAGTCCAAGTAAGTCTCGTCCCTACTCACGCGGCCTTGCTAGACTTCTGTGTTGGATGCTATGTTTGTTTTTGTTTTGGTCAGGTTGGAAAGTAATTGGTCTTTCGAGAGCTCCCTGGAACTATTTCGACCTCTGTCTAAAAAGGAGGAACAATGTAATAATTTTCCTTGAAAGTTTCTTGGTCCTCTATCATTTGGTGTAGAGTTGACCTAAGTAATGTCTATCCGGTGAAACAGGGCTTTAACCTTGCTGATATGTGGTTTGGATTTCAAAAACAAATCGGGTTTCACCCAGATGTAACTATTATTATATTCTTGATGTTTTAAATATTTTGATTAAAAGGAAATGTAACCATGAGGGCATATATTTATAATTATGTTTTAAAGTAATGATGTCTTTGTTTTTCCTTTAAATTTTTTGAGTTTGCTTCGGAGAAGGAAAAGTATGCTTTCGTTAAAATAATTAATTCTTTATTTTCTTGAAGATCATAATTACGTAACAGAAATTTGGGGAATGGGCATACTTAAAATGAAACGTTCCACTCTCTGTGTAAAAGGGTCTATTATAAAAAAAATTCCGAGTTGAACCCTAGCATTTGAAAGTAATTTAATTATATTTTGTTTCAAAGTATTTGTAGTTGATTAACAGGGTTGACCTCCTTTTGATTTTTGGACTGCCAAGCCATACCATAGCTTCTGCATTGATGGCCAGGGGTCTGACCTGGGGTTTCACCGGGTCCATTCAATGTAGTGCTACAGGAAAACGCTATGAGAGCATTGGATCTATTAATAAAACTCTGTTTTGAGTGAAACTCTATTCTGAAACAAACCTTAGATGATGAGAATTTCTTTTTTAGCTCTATAGATGTTTCCGATTCTGTTTTGGCTAAATAAATTACATTTTGGGATCTAAGTCATAGATCTGAACTTCATCAATTCATTTATTTAGAAGATCTCTTTGTAAAAAGATGTTGAAAGAAAAATCCATTCATATGTTACTTGCTGAGTATTACTGTGTTGTTTGGATGACTTCAAATTTGTATAAAAGTTATACTGTATTAGTGTCTTTAAAGGAAAATAATTCTATTATCTAGATAGTGAAAAGAATAACAAGGAATTGAAATACTACTCTTTTATAATAGGACAAAGATGATGATCTATATAAAATTATATGTTGAATGCTTACTCTATAATTTACTAAGTAAATACTATAATTTCTAAATACAAAATTTTGTATTTCAAAAGGTTAGTTTCTCAAACTACTTATACATAATTCTTATGATATATATATATATATAATTCTATGTAATTGACTGCTATAGATATGCATGTAATTTAAACTAGAATATATTGTGACGGAAGTTTAAATCCATGAATTAGAAATGGTTCGTAACCTTAATGAATATTAATCCCTATTTAATAATACATCCTAGCCTAACTGTACAAATTAATAATCCCATTTGAAATAATATTGATAACAGAAATAGAATAAAAACCCGATACCAATGTGGGAAAACAAGGACGGATCTGTCATTCCTCCCAACCAAACTCCCAAAGCAATCAAGCTCTAGAACCCCCGAGCTCGTCTGTAGAACTACCTGAGCAAAAATCCACAATGCGCCATCTCTTGCATTGAAATTCTCAATCCATGTCCAATGCTAGCCTCCTGCTGCTCATGGACTTACTATTTGTAGTATTTTCCTAGGTCTTGGTCAATTATGAGCCTTCTTCTCTTTAGCACTCAACTAGGAGTGGTGACGTGATTTTTAGGGATGATACCTCCTACATCTTTAACATCATTTGACACTTGTCTTTTTCCTCAAGTAGTTCGGTAGACACTCTTCAAGAGCTAGATACATCCTTGTCTCCTGTTTTATTATCTTAAATAATAAAAATAATATCCTCAACACAAATTGTTTTATTTTTGATTTCTGAGTCAAAAATAACAAAATAATAATAATTGTTTTTAATTTTCTTTTTCGAGTAAAATAATAAAATATGCATTATTTTCGGGGGTGTTACATTAGGCCAGCAAGATTGAAGGGTTTCTCGATACCACCAGCGATATGCAACATAAAATTACAATTCAATTTTAATTAATACATAGAAGCATCAAGATGACTAGTACTTAATCTAGATATTTAGATTGATTATATCTAAGTGATAATAATTTATAATTTATAATATTTATAATTTATAATATTTACATTTTAAATTTAATATTTATATATATTTTTAAATTAATAATTTTGTAAGTTTGATATATTTATTTAAATTATAAATATGTTAATAAATATTTATAAATATATACAAATATCTGGTAAAAGATTCATGCATTGAAATGAAAAGTGATTTATGGAAATCTATTTTTTATAAATATTTACTAACTTTAGTCTTTGTAAATTACTCCAAAATGGCCTAAATAAATATTTCAAAAAAATTTAACTAATTTTTTATTTGTATATTTTCATAATAACTTATTTATAAGTATAGATGTTACTTATATTTATAATGGCACATAGCAATATTCAAGAACTACCTACATGTTTCAATCCATTATATTTATAAGGCTTGAACTAAAAACCCAGTAACACTTTAGTCTATTTTTTTTCTTTTTTTATCTCAGTAATTGCTAACCTATGCAGCTAATTATATATCATAAATTTTTTGACCAATCATTTGGACTTAACTTTGAGTTTAATATTGGGTGGTTTCTAGAATATCACTTTCCATTGAATTATTAAATGGACTCAGATCCTTGGGGATGTATTCCTAAATAGGCTCGGAAACTTAAGTGTATTGAAAATCGTAATCGATAATTCTACATAACAAAAGTCCATGGCAACTCACACTGCACAAGAATTATTCATTCGTGGAACTATAATTATATGACATCCTTTACTCCTAATTATATAATATAGTTCCAACGAGAATAGATAGGCAATGGTGGAGATAAATTTTCATTTAATGTGAAACGAACCAGCGACATTGGAATCCTCTCGCATCCTCACTTCGACAGAGAAGGAAACATCTAAAATCATTACCCACCGATAGTAGTAAATACCATGGATCAGTGTAACTAATCGACCCACATTAACCCAGAATCCATCCAGAATTATAATTATATGACAATTTATTTTGCTAATACCATTATGCACCGACTGTAATAAATACCAGGCACCACATTAACCCAGAATCAATCTTATTTCCAACTATAAAACTAGTCCTAATCCTGGAGTTTAGACCAGACGAGATTAAAATAAAATCAAAATCAATTTAGGAAACTTAGTTTACTCATACGGATTTCTTAACATTAAAGACCTCCCTATTATAATTTTGATTAACGTGGTTTCACACCACCAATTAATACAACTATCAGTTGACTAACAGAGAAAGTATGAAGAATACTAGAAAAGTTTTATATGTATAGACTATGCAAACTACTCTGCCACAATAAATCAATATAATGCAAATCCCAGAATTTATACACATGACACATTATTTTGAGCACATGGATTTTATTTGTTTTTATTATATTAGGAAGCTATGAGAGGAAAAGGGTGCCTGTTTCATTTTCTTTTTCATTCGGGTGTGTAGATGATCCAGCCTTTTCATTTTCTTTTGCAGTTGGGTGTCTAGGTGATCCAGCCAGCTGTGTAGACGATCTAACTGCTACTTGTACATAGTGCCTCCTCAATTGCTTCAACATAGTGCCAGCCAAGCATGAACAACACAGTGCATCCTCAATTGCTTCCATTCTGGGATTAAAATTTAACACCAAGAATTCAGAAGCTATTAATCTGATTTCCGCAGACGAATTGAAATTCCGTTTGCAAATGCATCGTATAAAATAATCAAATCAAGGAGAGGAAGGAAAGAAAATTAAAGCCACCAAAGACACATCAAATCATAATGAAGGGAAAATTTTCATTGAAGAATTTCAATTACAATTGAATCAAAACTGAAAATAAAGTGAAGAAACTATTACATTATAAACATGGATTTCGTGTGTTTCTATTGCATTAGGAAGCTATGAGAGGGAAACAGTAGGTTCATTTACCTGTGCCATTTTCTTTTGTAGATGATCCAGCTTTTTTTCATTTTTCCTGCTCAAATATATGAACAACACAGCTCCTCCTCCTTAATTGCTTCAATTTTGTGATTAAAAATTAACACCACAAATTTTGATAGATGAATTGAAATGATAGATTCATCATATAAAATAATGAAATCAGCGAGAGGAAGGAAAGAAATAAAGAGAAATTACAGTCACCAGGAACGAATGAAGCCATATGCAAATCAGGTTCGCAACTTGAACTCCATGCCACACTGTCTGATTTTTCCTTCGATGATTCTTCCATGATTTGCATATGGTTTCATCTGTTAGGGGTTTAGAGAGAGAGATTGGAGGTTAGGGGTTAGGGGTTTGGAGAGAGAGAGAGAGAGAGAGAGATTTGGGTTTAGCATTTCACAGAGAGAGAGAGAGAGAGAGAGAGAGATTGGAGGTTAGGGAGAGAGACCGATTTGGTATTATGGGTTTAGATAGAGAGAGATGGAGATTGAGGGCTAGGGGTGGAGAGAGAGAGAGAGAGAGAGAGAGAGAGATTGTTGTTTTTTGGTTTAGAGAGAGAGATACAAAGGGTTAGGGGTTTAGAGAGCGAGAGAGAGATATTGTGGGTTAATAGGAGATTAGAGATCACTGAGGGTATAGGGATTGAGAGAGACAGGGAGAGATTGGGGGTTAGGGATTTAGAGATGGAGAGGGATAGACATAGAGAGAGAGAGAGAGAGAGAGAGAGAGAGATCATAAGTTAGGGGTTTAGAGTTAGAGAGAGAGCTTTGAGGTTAGGGGTTTAGAGAGAGAGAGAGAGAATTTGGAGGTTAGGGTTTAGAGAGAGGGCGAGAGCTTGTGGGTTAGGGGTTTGGAGAGAGAGAGAGAGAGAGAGAGGGAGTGGTGGTTAGTGGTTTAAAGAGAGAGAGAGATTGTATATTAGATGTTTGGAGTTAGAGAGAGAGAGAGAGAGAGCTTGGTGTTTAGGGGTTTAGATAGAGATAGAGATTGCAGTTTAGTAGTTTAGAGAGCGGGCGAGAACCTGGGGGTAAGCGATTTAAAGAGAAAGAAAGATTGGTGGTTATGGGTTTGGAGACAGAGAGAGAGAGATTTGGGGTTAGGGATTTAGAGAGAGAGAGAGAGAGAGAGAGAGAGAGAGAAGGAAAGATTGGGCCTTATGGGTTTAGAGATATAGTTTAGGGGTTGTTCCTGGGGATTTCTCCCAAGCTAGTGCTAAAAGGCACCTGCCAACTAGTAGTAGCAGTCTTAATGTAAAAGTAAAAATAAATGTAAATAACAGTAAATCGGATCTAACATGTGCAAAGAAATAAAAACTAGGTTTAAGAACAATAAACAATGAGATCTATGAGAGAAACAAGAAATAAAAATTTTGATATTTTGTATTACCTCAAATGGTGACGATGGTGAGTTTGAGCAGCACCAAGGTTGAGATGCTCCAATGGTCCAATGGCCTCTTCTTCTCCAATGCTCTAATGGGGATCTTCAAACTCAAAAGTGAGGCTAGGGCTCTCAAGAGTGAATTTGGAAGCATAAGGATAGGATGAATGTGGATTTAATAGAGAGGAGCCCCTATCACCTTTTTATAGCTTTTTGGTGATGGAAAAATACAACCATGGTCTGAGGAAACCAATGGTATTGCTAAAATGGTTTAGGTCTCTTTTTCCCGCTTTTTCCTTTCTTGAATATTTTTTTAATATTATTCCCTTTTAATTGATTTTTGGGAATTTTGGACCCTCTTTTAGGGTTTTTTGAGGAAAAATACATACCTTGAGGGGAAAAGGGTGTATTATGGCCTTTTTGGTGACTTTTTGAAGGTTTTAGAGGCAAAAATGGTAGGAAAAATGGACAAAAGGGTAATGTGCATAGGGAAATGAGCTAGTGAGCAATTTTTGGGTGTTAACAGGGGTTAGTGATTTAGAGAGAGATAGATATTACAGGTTAGGGTTCTAGAGAGATAGAGATATAAATAGAGAGTATGGGTGGTAGGGGTTTATAGAGAGAGAGAGAGAGAGAGAGAGAGAGAGAGAGAGATTGGGGGTTAGGGGTGTAGAGAGAAAGAGTTGAGGGTTAGGTGTTTAGAGAGAAAGAGAGAGATTGGGGGTTATGGCTTTAGAGAAAGAAATAGATTGGGTCTTATGGGTTTAGAGAGAAAGATTAGGAGCTAGGGATCTAGAGAGAGATGGATATTATAGGTTAGGGTTCTAGAGAGAGAAAGATATAGATATAAAGAAGAAGATGAGGGATTAGGGATTTAGAGAGAAAGAGAGAGATTGGAGGTTGGGGTTTCAGAGAGAGAGATTGCAAGTTCTGGGTTTAGAGAGAGAGAGAGATTGGGGGTTAATAGGGATTTAGAGATAGAGAGAGATCATGGCGGGAGTATGGATGGTTAGTGTTAAGGAGGAGAGAGACATAGAGAGTGGGGACGGGTAGCTAGGTTAAGAGAGGGGTTTGGGATTTGGAGAGAGAGAGAGTGAGAGAGAGTGGGGGTTAGGTGTTTAGAGAGAGATAGAGAGAGAGAGATTGGGGTTATAGATTAGGGTCTAGGGGCTTAAACAGAGAGATATTTTAGATTAGGAATTTAGAAAGAGAGAGAGAGAGAAATATATATTGACATTTAGTGGTTTTTATACAGAGAAAGAATGAGATTTAGAGAGAGAGAGAGAGAGAGAGAGAGATTGAAGGTTAGTGGTTTAGAGAGACAAAGATTTGATGGGTTAGGGATTTAGAGAGAAAGTGTTTGGAGTTTAGCGGTTCAGAGAGAGAGAGAGAGAAATTAAGCATAAGGGGTTCAAAGAAAGAGAGGGATAGAGAGAGATTGGAGGTTAGGGAGAGAAACTCATTGGTTGTTATGGGTTTAGACAGAGAGAGAGAGGGAAATTGAGGGTTAAGGGTTTAAAGATAAAGAGAGAGAGATTAGAGGTGAGGGATTTAGAGAAAGAGAGATATTGGTTGTTTAGGGTTTAAAGAGAGAGACCAAGGGTTAGTGGTTTAGAGAGAGAGAGAGAGAGAGAGAGAGAGAGAGAGAGAGATTAGGGATTAATAAGCATTTAGAGATCACATAGGGTGTAGAGATGGAGAAATATAGGGAGATATTGGAGGTTATGGGTTTAGAGAGGGAGAGGGAGAGACAAAGAGAAGGAGAGAGAGAGAGAGAGAGAAATAGATAGAGAGGGAGTAGTGGTTAGGGGTTTAGAGAGAGATTAAAGGTTATAGGGAGAGTGAGAGGGAGATATATATTGGAGGTTACAAGTTTAGAGAGAGAGATTTGGGGTTAGGGTTTTAGAAAGAGAGGATTGGAGTTTAGAGATTCACAAAGAGAGAGAGATTTGGATTTAGGGTTTTAGAAAGAGAGAGTTGGAGTTTAGAGATTCACAAAGAGAGAGAGATTGGGGGTTAGGGGTTTGGGGAGAGAGAAAGAGAGATTGGTGGTTATGGTTTTGGAGAGAGAGAGAGAGATTTGAGGTTAGGGATTTAGAGAGAGAGAGACGGAAAGATTGGGCCTTATTGGTTTAGAGATATAGTTTAGGGGTTAGTGATTTAGAGAGAGATAGATATTACAAGTTATGGTTCTAGAGAGACAGAGATAGAAAGAGAGAGTATGGGTTTTAGGGGTTTGTAGAGACAAAGAGAGAGAGAGAGAGATTGGGGGTTAGGGGTGTAGAGATAAAGAGTTTGGGGGTTAGGTTTTTAGAGAGAAAGAGAGAGATTGAGGTTTATGGATTTAGAGAAAGAGATAGATTGGGTCTTATGGGTTTAGAGAGAGATGTTTATTATAGGTTAGGGTTCTAGAGAGAGAAAGATATATATAGAAAGAGGAAGGCGAGGGACTAGGGATTTAAAGAGAAAGAGAGAGATTGGAGGTTATGGGTTTAGAGATAGTGAGAGAGATTGCAAGTTATGGGTTTAAAGAAAGAGGGATATTGGGTGTTAATAGGTATTTAGAGATAGAGAGATGGAGGCAGTATGGATGGTTAGTGTTAATGAGGATAGAGATATAGAGAGTGGGGACGAGTAGATAGGTTAAGAGAGGGGTTTGGGATTTGGAGAGAGAGTGAGAGAGGCTTATGGGTTTAGAGAGAGAGAGAGTGAGAGATTGGGAGTTAGGTATTTAGAGAGAGAGAGAGAGAGAGGTTAGGGTCTATGGGTTTAAAGAGAGAGAGATTTGAGATTAGGGGTTTAGAGAGAGAGAGAGAATGATAATTAGTGGTTTGGATAGAGAGAAAGAAGGGGGTTTGGAGAGAGAGAGAGAGATTGGAGGTTAGTGGTGTAGAGAGACAAACAGTTCAGGGGTTAGGGTTTTATACACAAAGAGAGAGAGAGAGGGATAGAGAGATATTGGCGGTTTAAGAGAGATACTGATTACGTGTTATGGGTTTAGATAGAGAGAGAGGGGGAGATTAAGGGTGAGGGGTTTAGAGATATATAGAGAGAGATATTGGATGTTAGGGGTTTAGAGAAAGAGAGATATTGGTGGTTTAGGGTTTAGAGAGAGAGAGACCAAGGGTTAGTGGTTTAGAGAGAGAGAGACCAAGGGTTAGTGGTTTAGAGATAGAGAGAGAGATTAGGGATTAATAGGTGTTTAGAGATCACATAGCATGTAGAGATGGAGAAATATAGGGAGAGGGAGAGATATAGAGAATGATAGAGAGAGAGAAATAGATAGAGAGGGAGTGGTGGTTAGGGGTTTAGAGAGAGATTGAAGGTTAGGAGGAGAGTGAGAGGGAGATATATATTGGAGGTTACAGGTTTACAAAGAGAGATTCAACGTTATGGGTTAGAGAGAGATAGAAATTGGAGTTCATGGGCTTAGAGAGATAGAGAGAGAGATTTGGGGGTAGGGTTTTAGAGAGAGACGATTGGAGTTGAGGAATTTAGAGAGAGAGAGAGATTGGGGGTTAGGAGTTAGTTGTTTAGATAGAGAGTTTAGGGATTTAGAGAGAGAAGAGAGGGTGAGGGGTTTAGAGAGATGCAGAGAGATTGCAACTTAGTGGTTTTGTTGATACCCTGAAGATCGCAGCATCAAGCAGAAAGGGATTCTCCCTGGTAGACTATCCCAATTAGATTTTCCACTGTTTGGTGTGGGGAATCTGTCTAGTTAGCAGTTCCGACAACCGTTTGGTTTGGAGATTTGCTTCAATTACACCGGTTATGGCCCAATCCACCGTTTTTTTTTATTTTATGGTTTAAAATGATATGTGAGTGCCTAAGCTAACTTAATCAAAATGCAGAACTTGAGACAAATCTGTATTTAAAACCGAAATAAACCTAAATTATCCCTGCAAGGAGAAAAATTATAAGTATGAGTAATGTGCTGGAAGAGTTATCTAAAGATCAATAGATAGCCATTAAATCATAAAGATACATCTACAACAAGAAAGCAATAGATATTAGAAGATAGCTTCCAATTCACATATAACGCGTTCCATTACTTATGTAGGAGAAAATTCACTTGCACAAGAAATAGTAAGATCATTCAATACAAAGAAATAATTCAAGACAGCAAAGAAAGATCTCACCGTAGAATATGAAAGTCACTATAATAATTCAGCGTGCATCCAACATCCATTTCCATGCAAAAGATGTCCTCTCCAGGCTCTTATTAGGCAAATTTCATTTTCTTGGAGCAAGTGCAAGATAGCTCGTACAAGTTAAGAAAAATATTTTCCCTGCAAAAAGTCCCTTTACACTGTTTCCTAAACTTCTATTTATATCATTACAAAATGCCTCTTGGGCTGCCACCTGGCTTTTTACACATGTCCTCTCCAGACTTTTCCTCAATAATAAACAAATCGTGGCCCTTCTCTTTAAAATAGAAAATTTCTCAAAAAATAGAAAAGGACAGTTGTCCAGTGATTCTACGCTTTAAACATAGTGAGGCCAAAATACAAAAAATAGGAACAACGCCTTAAGATCAGCGTGTTCATCCTTGGGAAGGTGCTTCTATTGGGAGAGAGGTGCTTGGACCAGCTGCTATTGCTGCTGCTGCTTTCTTTTCCTCCTCTGCTATGTAACTGAAATAGGTACCAGTGTCTATGATAACCACATTTGCTGGGGAAGGGAGCAAGATCTTCTGGGAAGTCACATGTTTGCTAAGCTCTACTTCAACACCCTGAATTTCTGCAACTGCTGCTTGGTGGATTTCTTTAAGCAAATGACTGTAAATTGATGACAGTCCAATATAGTGATGCAGATCATCAGTGGCTAAGACATCAATCTTTCTTACATATTCTATTTGAATGCCTATCTCTTCCCTCAAGTCTGATAAACGTTGCTCTTTGCTTGGGAACTCATCGAGGGATTGAGGAAAACTTATCTTGCACTTATCATGTAGTTCATGGATTTTTTGATAAAGGCTACTACTTTTATCCATTGTTCCTTGGATCTTAGCCATTAGCTTAAGGCTACAGTTCCTGCATAATTCCATAAGGGCTATATCTTCTTTAAAATCATCTATAGACTTGAATGGGAGATGCTTGGGGAAATCACCCTTCCCTTCTCTCCATTCCATATGGCTCAGGATGTTTGCTTTAACCTGAGTATATTTTCCCTTTAGCCTATTGGCCTCTACATTGACTTCTTTCAATCTGACCATCATGGCTTTGAGCCTGCACACTTCCTCAGTAATCAGTTCCTGCGTGGCGTGCATTTGTCTCAGAATGTCATAGGACAACTCATGAAAGGGAGACATATCTATTTCTCTGCTCTCTACCTATTCTAATTGCTCAACCATTGCTTGCTTATCTGCTTGCAGATGAGAAACTCTAGCTTCCGAATCATTCTTTTCTGCTTCTAAAACCATCATCTGGACTACCAGGTGCTCCTTTTCTTCTTCTAAATGGCGATACTTATCTGATAATTCCTTGTGCTCAACAGACAAGCAATTATACTTATTCACTACAAGATCCCTATAAGCTTGCTCATTAACCACAGTATGTTGTAACATGCGAGATCTCCTCTTTGTTGACTCAAATTCTCTAACCATATCGACTACATTGTCCTATGTTGCTTTTGCTGTTGACACAGCGACGGATGCCATGGCTATGGGAGCCTTATTCGTATTTTGCATCACCATGGTCTCCCGCTGGGTAACAATATCTTCTTGGAAGAGTCTCTTTATCCTCTCTTCCGATTTCAAGACTACTGCCTTCCTCTTCTTATCATACACAAATTCATCCCATTGGGACACAGTATGATCTTCTGATGGAGTGTAAGGGACGATTGGGAGGTCTATTACATGTATTTTTGCTTCTGTGGGTGGGGTCTGTACTACTTAAGACGCGTCTGTTCCCACATTTTGGGTGTGGGAGACACTTGCTTGAGCTGTGTCTGTCTCCATATTTTGGGTGCCAGGAACACCTGCTTGAGATGTGTCTGCCTCCACATTTTGGGTGCCGGGAACACCTATTTGAGATACATCTGTTTCCATATCTTGGGTGCCGGAGCCACCTGCATGGGCATCTTCATCAGTCTTAAGTTCTTACTCCGCATTTTGGTCTTCTTCAGCTTTGCGCCTTCTTTCTTCTTCTTCAGCTTGCTACTGATTTTCACTTTCTTCCCTCTGCTCTGCATCTTCAGCTTCTTTCTGTAGCCTAGCATCTTCTGCTTCTTGTTGCAGCCTTGCTTCCTCAGCTTCTCTTTGCAATCTTGCATCTTCAGCTTCTTGCTACAACCTTGTAACTTCTGCTTCTTGTTGCATCCTTGCTTCCTCTTTCAATGTTTGTTCTTCGCGGGCTAGGGCTTCATCTGCTTCTCTCTCTTTCTGTAGACTGAATTTTCAGGCTAGGGCAGAGCTAGAGCTTGCTCCACTGCCTTGCCGACAAATATGCAACTCAGTCATGTTGATGATTCCTCTGAACACTTCTTCCTCGGCATCATAGTAATGAGCATAAACTTCTTTGCAATGCTCGACAACCTTGCTCCGCCTATCATTTCTATGGAAGATCATTTCACTGAAGTGGAAATCTTTCAGCTCTTGAACGAATTCCTCAGTTGATGCAACCCATGAGAATTTGTAGGCTCCTATGCAGAAAGGCAAAGGAGAGAAAGAAGACTTATGTTGCTTATTAAGCACCCCTCCTATTCCATCAAGGAAAATTTGCGTGACTGCTTCCTCGAGGACTACATAATCAGTAGCATATTTTTGCAAAATGTATGTTGCTTTGGTACCTCCAAACATCCTGATATAGGTGCCCTGCTCTGAGAAATAAAAATCGCCATAGTTTTCCAGGACCTCCATGGCATTTTTTGATAGACAGTTGGGCTCTTCCTTGAATATCTGCTCATATAGAGGCATGATGAACTCTTCGCAAATGAGCTTATAGCTTGCTCTATAATTTTGAGCCCACATTATTTTATAAGCAGTGTAGACCGGGGTGTTGGCTTTATCCCATGTGCAACCTAGTCTGGGAAAAGATAGTTTGGCCAAAATACAGTCAATGAGATAGGAAGACATGTAAAATTCTAACTTTTTCAAGGCCAGACATTCTCTTGCAGCAGCCACTGTGGATGCCAAACTGTCCGAAAGGAGAGTAGCCCATTCAAACACAGTCCCTTTGAATGCTACGAAGTGGATGATGGGGGTCCACTATATCCTGTATATAGTGCCATTGGGCATGCCAAAAATTCTACATAGCATCAGGGCAATTAAGCTAAAAGGATGTCTTAGGTTCTGAACATCATATTCATCATTACCTCTCTTTCTCAAGTGCTTGCATGTGACAAATAATTTTTTGCCATCTCAATATTATTCATCTTACCCAAACATTCATCACTTAGAGCTTGTTGGGGGCATGAGAATTTGTAGGCTGCAACAATATACGCTGGATGGAATGAAGTGAAAGGCTCTCCCTTGCTGTCATGCAACACTCTTGTCTCTGGGTTGGCATGTTCTAGTATCCACCTGATCACTTCAGAGCATGGGAACAATTCAGGGTGGGTAGAATTCCTAGCTATGCCGGAAGTTCTAATGTTGAGGTATATTTGTTCTTCTTCCAATAATACATCTGGGATATCTTGGTCGTTGATCATCTTGTAAACATCTCCCCAATGAACCTCGGGAGGAATGCCGATGGTACACCTAGTGTCTTGGAACATAGTTTGAGTCCTTAGTTGCACTAGCTCTGGTTCCATCACTTTAGTTTTCTTTCTACCACCTTTTGGCATCGTGGCTTATCCTTGTTAGCAACCAAATGTGAATCATTATAAAAAATTGGCAACATGTTATGAGAGCGTAACATAGAGAAGGATAAATTTAACATGCTAATGAGAAATATAGACAAATTATGAAGCTGCATGCTGGGGAAGAAAAATAGATCACTTCAGAAAATGAAAAAAAGTCTTGAGACTCGATTATTCTAGGGAGACAATGTCTAGTCAGGAGCTTTTGGAATTCTTCTGAAAAGGTAAGCATATGACGTGGAAAAAACCTGCTTCCCTCCTAGCCCTTGGAGAGAGGGTACCCTTCATTGTAGCACTTCTAATGGTCAATGGTGGGTCGGCTTGGAGTGAAAAAAAAAACTATGAATAAACAATGAAACAAGGGACTGCTTTCCACATTCATTAGCTGAGCCTAAAAAGGTGAGTGGTTGAGTATCTCAACCGACCACTACCGTTATTAATAATGCTTGCGAAATGGTGTGTGGCCGGTATGAAGTTTGAATCAGGGTAGGAAAACGATCGGAATGTGGCCGGTGAAAAACTCGGATGGTCATGGATATGGCTTTTAGTTGGTAGGAATGAAAAACCTAAGGGGACACGGTGGCCGTAATAAACAAAAAAAATGACCTATGCTACCAATGTCTATCGGCCACGTTATTAACGGGAAAACCCAAAAAGTAACTCGACGTGGAGATGAAACAAAAATGGCGGTTAAAAATCCCACCTGGAGACGAGATAGTGGTTGAGTGAGGTGGACGCGGTCGTGGATGCGCTGAGCTGGAGCGAGCTGATGCGGTCTTCCTAATGGCGTTCTTTGAACGATAGATAAACAATGAAATCAAGGAAATCCCCACTGTCCTTATAAAATGTTAGACATGTGTGGCATTTAAACAGGTAGGTTTTGTCATTAAAAAGGGGTTTTAATGCCTTGTACGGTGTGGTCATTTCAAGCCGTCTCAGCATTTAAGCGTGACCGTTGGTTGCAGGGTGGATTTACGAGTTTCGTCCGCAATTGTGGAACAATATGTCGAATTGCTTCGGCGTTTCTGGAGTATTTGGCGTACCTTTTCAAAATACAGTCTTCTCCAAAGAATATCACGAATAGATTTGCCAAGTCATCCCGCAGTTTCAGAAATATTCAGGATATCCTTCCGCAACTACGATGAAAGCTTCCACAGTTTCGAGAGAGTTCACCGAGTGCTTCCACAGTTTCGGGAGAGTTTCGTGAGTTGCTTCTGCAGTTTCGGGAGAGTTTCATGAATTGTTTCCGCAGTTTCGAGAGAGAAACTTGAGCTCTTTCAAAAAACACTAAGTCTTTCCGCGGTTTCGGGAGAGAATCGTGAATGCTTCCACAGTTTTGAGAGATTTTTTTGAATTTCTTTCCGCAATTTCGAGAGAGATATGCAAATTGCTTCTGCAATTTCGAGAGAGATGCAAATTGCTTCCGTAGTTTCGGGAGAGATATGCAAATTGCTTCGACAGTTTTGGGAGAGATATGCAAATTGCTTCCGCACTTTCGGGAGATTTTTTTAAATCTTTTCCGCAATTTCGAGAGAGATATGCAAATTGCTTCCGCAGTTTCAGGAGAGATATGCAAATTGCTTCCGCAATTTCAGGAGAGATATGCAAATTTTAACTTAGAAGAAAAACTTCAATTTTTTAAAGCAGATTCCTCAATTGAAAACAAAAACTAAGTTAAAAGGAGAATTGACTTCTTTAGGCAATCTTTCTAGAAAACTAAAAGGAGGGGCCCCAATATGTACAAAATTTTGGGGGGGGGAATGTTGCTCCAACAACAATTGGTGAGTCGCTGGCGAACACAGATATCTGTAAACATTTCTCTCGATGATCTGAAACCTTCTTAAAAGATATCCATCTTATATACAATATTTAGCTAAGCCTTTGAATCTCGGCGAAGGAAAAAAGTCACTTTATCTGCTAGCCATTGGGGAAAGGGGAGCTTTTGATAGAGACATCTTTAAAACTCTAAAAGGGCCAACATATGGGGTTCATTTTAGAAGATTCATCTTTCAGATGGCTACTACTATCGGACTCCACAGGATTTGCAGCACTTTCTCATGGACATTATTGCTCTTGTTCCTCATTTCCATGCCGCTTGCATCCTTTTGGATGTTTATACTTTTGACAGCTTTGTTGTTTGAGCCTTCCATAAATATTTTCTTTAGACATGATCTTTGACTTTGGCTCCTCAATCCATAATGTCCTTTTGTGTGAGTGAGAGATTTATTGATTTGATCAAGCCTCACAGACAGAGAGGAGCCTAATTTGAACTGAGTCTTTTCGACAACTTTCTTGACTTACATGCTTTGCTTTTGTCTCAGCCATGCTTCAATTGAGGTGAGAATCTCTAGAAAACAGACCCTTGATCAAAGCCATTTTGGCTGTTAAATTTGCAGCATGGAGTCATTTCAATACCCTATGCCCTCGGGATGTGCTACTCTCTATGGGTCCAACTTCAATGACCTTCTTGAGATAGTGTGAGAGTGGATGGAGCCCAAAGATAGTAATAAAGATAGTCATAGATCTCTACTATTTAAACAGGATTAGTGTGACTAGCAGAGTAGGCTTCCTTCCTTCTAAAGAAAGTTCAGCAAGAGCACAATACATAGATAAAATTTCATTCGAACGTAGTTTCGGATTCATCAGTTGTGAGATTTCTTTGAGAGATCTATCTTGATGAGGAACTCAACCGCAGGAGCTTTTAGAAAACAAAATTTGTACAAAAGGTTCAAATGACGAGAAAAGAAATAACATAGCTGAAAATAATAAAAACAAAGGTCTAAAGCAACATAAAAGAGAAATTTATTTATGTAGAGAAAGTCTCAGTGAGACTACGCAAAGTATTGTTTCAGGGCGAGGCCATTGAGAGGAAGGGTTACTTCTTCTCCCTCGAGGTCTGTCAACTTATAAGTGGATGGGCCTATCTTTGCCAAAATTTGGTAAGGGCCTATCCATAAATGTTGGAATTTCGTGTGCATCCCTTTGCCTTCATGATTATGATCCCATTTTAGAACTAAATCCCCAACTTCAAAACTTCTTTTACCGGACTTTCTCTTATCTAACCATCTCTTGACTATGTCTTGGTGTTGATGGAATCGGTCTTTAGCTTTCTGTCGGGCTTCTTCAAGTTGAAGCAGGGTATTGATCCTGGATTGTAAGACATGGCTACCAGACCCTCGAGGGGCTTGGGACAACTGTAACGATGGAAGCAAGATGTTGGGGGGAAGGATGGCTTCCTTGCCATAGACAAGAGTGAAAGGGGAAACACCTAATGCATTCTTTGGAGTTAACCTATCTGCCCATAAGGTGTTTGGGAGAGCTATATTCCAACTTTGCTGATTTTCTATCATAGTCTTCTTGAGAATTCGAATGAGATTTTTGTTTAAAGATTCAGCTAATCTGTTTCCTTGAGGGTAATAATTGGCTGAATAATGCAGCTTAATCCCTCATTCATAAACAAATTCATTTATCTTAAAAGACGAAAAAATAGGGAGCATTATCAAAAACTAGGGAAATTGGAACCCCAAACCTGGTTATGATGTTTTCCTTCAAGAAACTGATGACCGTATCTTCATTGATCTTGCGCAACGGGATAGCCTCTGTCCATCTAGTGAAGTAGTTGGTAGCCGTCAGGATGTATCTATGTTGCAAAGAAGAATTAGGATTTATCTCTCTAATAACATCTAGACCCCACTGTTCAAAAGGTTCAGAGATAATAACCGGCTGCAAGGGTTCTGTTGCCTTTGGTAATTTTTCGGCACTTCTTTGGCATATATCATAGTTTCGTGCATATGCATGGGCATCTCGGAACAGAGTGGGCCAATAATATCCATCTCTAAGTATCTTGTGGGCTGTTGTCTCTCCTGAATAATGTCCACCTGCGGGGCCATCGTGTAATTCTTTAACAAGTTTACTTGCATCTTCCTTTTCTAGACATCTATGAAAAATTCCATCATAATTCTTTCTGAAAAGTATCCCATCAATGATTTGATAAGCTGCTGATTTCAAATGGAGTGCCCTCCTTTGCTTAGAGTTCCAGTGCTCAGGTAGGTATCCTTGCTGTAAATAGTGCACAAGATCTCTATACCATGACTGAGGAGTTGAGAAGATAGGACATAGTTCAACTGAGTTTAGCTCAGCTTCATTCTTCCAATGTTGCTCTTCATCAGTCAAGTTTCTTGTAAGTAGTTTGCACAGGCCTTGTCCTTTGATGATAGTGGCCGATTTAAATTCTAATTCATATTCTTGAAGAGCCGTGACCCAGTTTCCCCTCCTTTCTCTTAGTTCCTTTTGAACGAAGAGGGATCCAACAGCTGGGTGGGGAACTATAACTTTACTTCTGTTCTTAAGAATATATGGTCTGAACTATTTGACTGATTTGAAGACAGCATATGCATGCTTGTCAACCACAGGATAGTTTCGCTCAGCTCCTTGCAGACCAGTGCTCATAAACGAGATTGGGTATTCATCCCCTACCTCCACGTTTTGTGTGAGTACAACCGCGAGGGAGTCATTCGAGGCAAAGGTATATAGGATAAAATCCTGATCAAAATCTGGGCTTCTTAAGGAAGGAGCTTTAGCTATAGCTGCCTTGATGTCTCTAAACGCATCCTTTTCTAAATTTGTCCACTTGAATTGTATGATTTGTTTAACCATTTGTTGCAAAGGTTTAACAATTTGTGCGAAATCTAGAACAAATCTTCGGACGAAATTGATAGTGCCCATAAAGGACTGCATAGATTTTTTGTTATAAGTCATTGGAATTCTATTGATAGCTTGTACTCTTTCCTGATCTATTGACACTCATTTGGAAACGATATGGCCCAAGAGTTTACCTTCGGGAACAGCGAACACTCTTCTTGGGATTCAATGAAATACCATATTTCCGACAACGATAAAAAAATATGCTTCAAATGGACAACATGATCTTCCCTTTTCTTTGAAAAAAACTGTCACATCATCTAGGTAGACAACAACACACTGCCCACGCAATCCTCGGAAGGCGATATCCATTGCCCGCTGGAATGTAGCTCTTGTGTTTATCAGGCTGAATGGCATCCTTCTATATGTGAAAGTTCCCCACTTAGTGTAGAAAGTAGTCTTAAGACGATCTTCTTCGGCTACTAATACTTGATTGTAGCCAGAGAAACCATTGAGAAGAGAAAATAGTTTAGATCCCGACACCATTTGAAGAATTTGTTCCATTCAAGGGACGGGATAGTTGTCCTTATCTGAAGCTCTGTTTAAATTTTTGAAGTCCACACATAGTCTTATCTCTCCTGACTTCTTTCTTACGGGAACTAAGTTAGCAACCCACTCAGAATGTCGAACCTTAAAGATTATTTTAGCGTCCAGGAGTTTCTTCAATTCCTTTTGAATAAGAGGTTCCAAAGTAGGATGCATCCTTCTTAATTGCTACCGAAATGGCTTGACACCCGCTTTCATTAGTATAACATGCTGAATAATGCGGACGTCATACATTTTTAGATCCTCATAGGTCCATGCAAAAACATCCTTATATTCCCTAAACAATTTGATGAACCTATCTCTTTCTCCCGGTGAACAACATTTACCAAGGTTGACAAATTTTGGTTCAGCCTCGGTACCTAAATTAACTAACTCATGCTGCATTGATGAACTGTTAGTTTTGGTATTAGCTGGCCTTTTGAACTTACTTTGAAGATCAAACAGCATTTTGAGTGACCTTACCCCTTTGGGGATGAAATTTCCTTTATTTGCATCCTTCTTTAGCAAATCAGAATCGTGTTCTTCTTCATCTATCACAGCTCCTTGGAAAATGTCTTCATTCATTAGAAAATTGATAATTTGTTCGTCATCATCGAAAACCATGAAATTTGTGACATTGTCAGGGACGGAGGGCCTGAAAATTAATTCAATTGAGCATTTGTTATTAGATGGCACCAATCTAGAAGCGTATGTTGCTAACAAATCAGCTGTAGAATTTTGCAATCTAGGAATAGACTTTATATTGAAAGCATCAAAATGCATAATTAAATCCCATAACTCAGCCTGATAACCCTTCAAATGAGGTGAGAGACAGTGAATGGTGTCTCTTACCTGTCTCGCAACTATTTATGAGTCACCAAAAACCTTCAAGTATTTAACATTTACATCAATGGATTTCTTTAATCCGTGGACCAAAGATTCATATTCCGCAGTGTTGTTAGTACATTCAAATTCTAACCTACAAGACAAAAAAAACTTATTTTTTTCGGATCCATCAGGATACAATCAGCTCCGGATCCTTCCAAAGTTTTAGAACCGTTAAAGTATAATGTCCAAAACAGATCTTTTGATTTAGCTAAATTAGTATCTCTATGGTCTAAGTCAGTGACTAAACTAACTTTATTACAGTCGACATCATCAGTCCGAGAAAAATGAAGGAGATCAGACTGTTCATCTGATTCATGGCTGATAGTTTCAGACTGATAATTACCCGGATCAATTTCTAAGAAATAATTCCCCGGAACCGAGGATGAGAAGGTTACAGCTTCATTCTTTCCCTCTAGTTGAGTTTCATTTTGTTTCATGTGTGGTTCTCTTAGGACTTTGATCTGATTCTGTCTATTTTGATAAGGCAACCACAGATGAGACCAATCAGTTGCAAAGTAACCATTCAGTTTTGTGCACCAGTCCCTACTTAAGATCAAACCATAGGCCTCAAGAATATCAACTACCATTATGTCAATAAACTGACAGACTCTAGAGTCGGCTGATAATCTAATGAAGACATCTTTCATTTCCCCAATAACCTTGATAGTAGTTCTGTCTAACTGAATAATTTGGGCTGAAAATGGAACAGGTTGCCCATTAATTTTTTTACAAATTGACAGTGGCATGACATTTGAAGACACTGCAGAATCTACCAGACAATTGTGAACATTATGATTGAAAATTTCAAAGGTCAATAGGAATGGCAACATCTGAGATTTAGATTTCCCGCCGATACTAGCCTCATTAATGTTGGGATCTTCTTGAGTATCCGTTAATGGAGTGCTGGGCTGGGGCTGCAGAGCATGTAGCAGCTTATCGGGTTGCTGAGGCAAACTGCACATATCGAATATTGACACATTTGCTTTGACTTTCTTTATATCCTCAATAATGTCATATCCTATATCAGAATCATTCCCAATTCTTGCCGGATTGTCTGTTTTATTCACTGTGACCTTCGGTTGTTGAACTATGGTGTCAATGTTTGGCTGTTTGTCCAGCTTTAGGTTGCGGTGGAATGATTGCTATATGTCTTCTAGGTAGTTCTTTTCAAACTTTAGGCTTGGGAGGAGTCGAGTCTGGCACAAAATCCGTAACAGGGCCTTTACTGCGAGTATTAATGTTCACAATAGAGAGAGAGTTTTCTATGGGATCTTCTTCTACTAATTCAGTTAAAGGTACCCAATCTCATAGCACCATAGTGGTGTCTGGAGGTGGTTCTTCTTATTCAGGGCTCGATTCTTCTAGAGGATCGTCTTGATCTGGAATATATGAATCCAACATTTGGTTCATGACTAAACTCATAGAGTTAATCCATTGTGGCCATCTCTTTTCCGAATGCGGCTCTTGATGAAAGGTGCAGAAGTTTTCCATCCCTATTTCATTGAGGTTTAAAACAAGGGAAGTATTCATGGGTGGATGAGGTTGATTGCTTTCTTTCCTTTTTTTGTAAAATGGCTTGAAGGGTTTCCTAGATGTACTAGTGGCTTTATCTTTCTCGAGGTCTACAATTTTATTGGATAACTTCTGCATCATCTTAACTACATTCTCCATGTCTGTTGATGACTCTTCTTTACCTCTGGTGAGCAGTATGGTTTTTTTACTGACTGCTAGTTTTGTTTCTGCATCTAAGGCATGTTAAGCAATGCTATCCGCTTCTTCTTCCACCTTTCTAGCTTCTTCGAAATTCTCTATCAGGGTGGTTTTCTTAGATCTTTTAACAAACATTGCTATGGGTCCTTCAAGAGCTCTTGTGTAATATTCAACCAGAGACTCCTTTGCTGGTTTATTTGCTTCACTAAAATTATTTAAGAGCGTTGTGAACCTTTGATTAATGTCTTGAACATTTTCTTTCTTTTCCATTCTCATGGACAATAATTCTTTCATAAGCGTAACTACAGTTTTTTTGTTTCCATATTTCTTTAAGAAACATTTTTCAAATTCATCCCAACTTGAGATCGAGCTAGGTTGTAGGCTACCAGGATGATACTTTCGGCTCAAATGTGTATGGAAAAAGCCTACAAACTACATCTTCATGTTGCACATTCAAAAGATTCAGAGCTAAATAAAAACTCTTGAGATGATCTTCGGCTGAAATGGCTTTCCCTGTGTTGAATTTAGGCAAGACTTTCTCTGGGTTTTTTGGAAGATTGTGGAATGGCCCAGCTAAATTCAACGCTCTCCTCGCTCTCCAAGAAGGTACGGACATGCCTTTATGTGGAGAATCAGGTGGAGAATTGTATGGTGAATTCAATGGAGTGTTCTTTGGAGTAATAAGTTCTCCAAGACTTTCTTGATCTAAAATATTTTCTGGGTTTTCAATATCGACCTTGTTCAGGGGTTCCGCAATTTCTTCCAAGGTTAAATTCACAAGCTCTTCAAAATTTTGCACAAGAATCAAATCATGGGTGTACTGTCACTCTTTTCTAGGAGAACTTTTCCTAAGGGGAAAATTTACTGCGTTTAAACCACCTAGCTGTCTAACATAAGATCGTGTATGTCTCCTTAAATCTTCTATTTTTGCAAAAGGCATAGCATACAATACTTTTTGAGGTTCAGAATCAGAGACGAGGTTTTCTTGGTTTGCTACTTCAAGATTTGGGCTGTTTGAAACTCCTTTTTTAAGCAGGTTTTCAGTAACATTTTTTACCGTGGGAGATTTTCCTTTATTAGCGATGCACTTTCAGGCCCTCCTTCTAGCACCAAAAACTGTTGATGCCCCGAAGATCACAGCATCAAGCAGAAAGGGATTCTCCCTGGTAGACTATCCCAATTAGATTATCCACCGTTTGGTGTGGGGAATCTGTCCAGTTAGCGGTTCCGGCAACCGTTAGGTTTGGAGATTTGCTTCAATTACACCGGTTATGGCCCGATCCACCGTTTGTTTTGATTTTATGGGTTAAAATGATATGCAAGTGCCTAATCTAACTTAATCTAAATGCAGAACTCGACACAAATATGTATTTAAAACCGAAATAAACCTAAACTATCCCTACAAGGAGTAAAATTATAAGTATGAGTAATGTGTTGGAAGAGTTATCTAAAGATCAACAGACAGCCATTAAATCATAAAGATACATCTACAGTAAGAAAGCAACAGATATTAGAAGATAGCTTCCAATTCACATATAACTTGTTCCATTACTCATGTAGGAGAAAATTCACTTGCATACGAAACAGTAAGATCATTCAATATAGAGAAATAATTCAAGACAGCAAAGAAAGATCTCACTGTAGAATATGAAAGTCACAAGAATAATCCAGCATGCATCCAACATCCATTTCCATGCAAAAGACGTCCTCTCCAGGATCTTATTAGGAAAATTTCATTTTCTTGGAGCAAGTGCAAGATAGCTCGTACAAGTTAAGAAAAATCTTTTCCCTACAAAAAGTCCCTTTACTCTGTTTCCTAAACTTCTATTTATATCATTACAAAATGCCTCTTGGGCTGCCACCTGGCTTTTTACATATGCCCTCTCCAAAATTTTCCTCAATAATAAACAAATCGTGGCCCTTCTCTTTAAAACAAAAAATTTCTCAAAAAATAGAAAAGGACAGCTGTCCAGTGATTCTATGCTTTAAACACAGGGAGGCCAAAATACAAAAAATAGGAACAACGCCTTAGGATCAGCGTATTCATCCTTGGAAAGGCGCTTCTGCTAGGAGAGAGGTGCTTGGACTAGCTGCTACTACTGCTGCTGCTTTCTTTTCCTCTTCTGCTATGTAACTAAACCAGATACCAGTGTCTCTGATAACCACATTTGCTGGGGAAGGGAGCAAGATCTTCTGGGAAGTCACATGTTTGCCAAGCTCTGCTTCAACACCCTGAATTTCTGCAACTGCTGCTTGGTGGATTTCTTTAAGCAAATGACTATAAATTGATGATAGTCCAATATAATGATGCATATCATCAGTGCCTAAGACATCAATCTTTCTTACATATTCTATTTGAATGCCTAGCTCTTCCCTCAAATCTGATAAACGTTGCTCTTTTCTTGGGAACTCATCGAGGGACTGAGGAAAACTTATCTTGCACTTATCATGTACTTCATGGATTTTTTGATAAAGGTTGTTACATTTATCCATTGTTCCTTGGATCTTAGCCATTAGCTTAAGGCTATAGTTCCTGCAAAATTCCATAAGGGCTATATCTTCTTTAAAATCATCTACAGAATCGAATGGGAGATGCTTGGAGAAATCACCCTTCGCTTCTCTCCATTCCATATGGCTCAGGATGTTTGCTTTAACCCAAGTATATTTTTCCTTAAGCCTATTGGCCTCTGCATTGACTTCTTTCAATCTGACCATCATGGCTTTGAGCCTACACACTTCCTCAGTAATCAGTTCCTGCGTGGTGTGCATTTGTCTTAGAATGTCGCAGGACAACTCATGAAAGGGAGACATATCTATTACTCTGCTCTCTGCCTGTTCTAATTGCTCAACCATTACTTGCTTATCTGCTTGTAGATGAGAAACTCTAGCTTCTGAATCGTTCTTTTCTGCTTCTAAAACCATCATCTGGACTACCAGGTCCTCCTTTTCTTCTTCTAAATGGCGATACTTATCTAATAATTCTTTGTGCTCAATAGATAGGCGATTATACTTATTCACTACAAGATCCCTGTAAGCTTTCTCATTAGCCACAGTATGTTGTAACATGCGAGCTCTCCTCTTTGTTGACTCAAATTCTCTAACCATATCGACTACATTGTCCTGTGTTGCTTTTTCCGTTGACATAGCGGCGAATGCCATGGCTATGGGAGCCTTATTTGTATTTTGCATCACCGTGGTCTCCCGTCGGGTAACAATATATTCTTGGAAGAGTCTCTTTATCCTCTCTTCTGATTTCAAGACTACTGCCTTCCTCTTCTTATCATACACAAATTCATCCCATTGGGACATAGTATGATCTTCTGATGGAGTGTAAGGGATGATTGGAAGGTCTATTACATTGTATTTTTGCTTCTACGGGTGGGGTCTATACTACTTGAGACGCGTCTGTTCCCACATTTTGGGTGCCGGAGACACCTGCTTGAGCTGTGTCTGTCTCCATATTTTGGGTGTCGGGAACACCTGCTTGAGATGTGTCTGACTCCACATTTTGGGTGTCGGGAACACCTGTTTGAGATACATCTGTTACCATATCTTGGGTGCTGGAGCCACCTTCCTAGGCATCTTCATTGGTCTTAAGTTCTTCCTTCGCATTTTGGTCTTCTTTAGCTTTATGCCTTCTTTCTTCTTCTTCAGCTTGCTGCTGATTTTCACTTTCTTCCCTCTGCTCTTCATCTTCAGCTTCTTTCTACAGCCTTGCATCTTCTACTTCTTGTTGCAGCCTTGCTTCCTCAGCTTCTCTCTGCAATCTTTCATCTTCAGCTTCTTGCTGCAACCTTGCAACTTCTGCTTCTTGTTGCAGCCTTGCTTCCTCTTTCAATATTTGTTCTTTGCGGGCGAGGGCATCAGCTGCTTCTCTCTCTTTCTGCATACTATCTTTTCAGGCTGGGGCAGAGCTAGAGCTTGCTCCACTGCCTTGCCGACAAATCTGCAACTCAGTCATGTTGTTGATGCCTCTAAACACTTCTTCCTCAGCATCATAGTAATGAGCATATTCAAAATGAGCATAAAATTCTTTGCAATGCTCGAAAACCTTGTTCCACCTATCATTTCTATGGAAGATCATTTCACTGAAGTGGAAAGCTTTCAGCTCTTGAACGAATTCCTCAGCTGATGCAACCCCTGAGAATTTGTAGGCTCCTATGCAAAAAGGAAAAGGAGGGAAAGAAGCCTTATGTTGCTTGTTAAGGACCCCTCCTATTCCATCAAGGAAAATTTGCCTGACTGCTTCCTTGAGGACTACATAATTAGTAGCGTATTTTGGCAAAATGTATGGTGCTTTGGTACCTCCAAACATCCTGATGTAGGTGCCCTGCTCTGAGAAATAAAAATCGCCATAGTTTTCTAGAACCTCCATGGCATTTTCTGATAGACAGTTGGGCTCTTCGTTGAATATCTGCTCATATAGAGGCATGATGAACTCTTCGCAGATGAGCTTATAGCTTTCTCTATAATTTTGAGCCCACATTATTTTATAAGCAGTGTAGACCGGGGTGTTGTCTTTATCCCATGCGCAACCTAGTCTGTGGAAAGATAGTTTGGCCAAAATACAGTCAATGAGATAGGAAGACATGTAAAATTCTGACTTTTGAAGGCCAGACCTTCTCTTGTAGTAGCCATTGTGGATGCCAAACTGTTCGAAATGATAGTAGCCCAGTCAAACACAGCCCCTTTGAATGCTACGAAGTGGATGATGGGGGTCCACTGTATCCTGTATACAGTGCCATTGGGCATGCTGAAAATTCTGCATAGCATAAGGGAAATTAACCTAAAAGGAGGTCTTAGATTCTGAACATCATATTCATCATTACCTCTCTTTCTCAAGTGCTTGCCTTTGACCAATAATTTTTTGCCATCTCAATATTATTCATCTTACCCAACCATTCATCACTTAGAGCTTGTTGGGGGCGTGAGAATTTGTAGGCTGCAGCAATATACGCTGGATGGAATGAAGCAAAAGGCTCTCCCTTGCTGTCATGCAACACTCTTGTCTCTGGGTTGGCATGTTCCAGTATCCACCCAATCACTTCAGAGCATGGGAACAATTCAGGGCGGGTAGAAGCCCTAGCTATGCCGGAAGTTCTAATGTTGAGGTAGATTTTTTATTCTTCCAATAATACATCTAGGATATCTTGGTACCTGATCATCCTGTAAACATCTCCCCAATGGACCTCAGGAGGAATGCCAATGGTACACCTAGTGTCTTGGAACATAGTTTCAGTCCTTAGTTGCACTGGTTCTAGTTCCATCACTTTAGTTTTCTTTCTTCCACCTTTTAGCGTCTTGGCTTATCCCTGTTAGCAACCAAATGTGAATCATTATAAAAAATTTGCAACATGTTATGAGAGTGTAACATAGAGAAGGACAAATTTAACATGCTAATGAGAAATATAGACAAATTATGAAGCTGCATGCTAGGAAAGCAAAATAGAGCACTTCAGAAAATGAAAAAAATTCCTGAGACTTGATTATTCTAGGGAGACAATGTCTAGTCATGAGCTTTTGGAATGCTTCCGAAAAGGTAAGCATATGACGCGGAAAAAACCTGCTTCCCTCCTAGCCCTTGGAGAGAGGGTACCCTTCATCGTAGCACTTCTAATGGTCAATAGTGGGTCAGCCTGAAGCGAAAAAAAAACCTATGAATAAATGATGAAACAAGGGACTGCTTTCCACATTCATTAATTGGGCCTAAAAACCTGAGTGGTTGAGTATCTCAACTGACCACTACTGTTATTAATAATGCTAGCGAAATGGTGTGTGGCCGGTATGAAGTTTGAATTAGGGTAGGAAAATGATCGGAATGTGGCCGGTGAAAAACGCGGATGGTCATGGCTACGGCTTTTAGTTAGTAGGAATGAAAAACCTAAGGGGCCACGGGGGCCGTAATAAACAAAAAAAATGACCTACGCTACCAATGTCTATCGACCACGTTATTAACGGGAAAACCCAAAAAGTAACTAGACATGGAGATGAAACAAAAACGACGGTTAAAAATCCTACCTGGAGACGAGACAGTGGTTGAGTGAGGTGGATGCGGTCATGGATGCACTGAGCTAGAGAGAGCCGAAGCGGTCTTCCTAACGGCCTTCTTTGAACGATAAACAAACAATGAAATCAACAAAACCCCCACCGTCATTATAAAAGGTTAGACATGTGCAGCATTTAAATGGGTAGGTTATGTCATTAAAACGGGGTTTTAATGCCTTGTACGTTGTGGTCATTTCAAGTCATCTTAACACTTAAGCGCGACCGTTGGTTGCGGGTTGGATTTACGAGTTTCATCTGCAATTGCAAAACAATATGGAAAATTGCTTCGGTGTTTTGGGAGTATTTGGCATATCTTTTCGAAATACAGTCTTCTCGGAACAATATCGCGAACGGCTTTGCCGAGTCGTCCCGCAGTTTCGGAAAGATTCAGGATATCCTTCCGCAACTACGATGAAAGCTTTCGCAGTTTCGATAGTGTTCGAAGAGTGCTTCCACAGTTTCGGGAGAGTTTCATGAATTTCTTCCTCAGTTTTGGGAGAGTTTCGTGAATTGCTTCCATAGTTTCGAGAGAGAAACTTGAGCTCTTTCAGAAAACACTAAGTCTTTCCACAGTTTCGGGAGAGAATCGTGAATGCTTCCACAGTTTCGAGAGAGTTTTTTGAATTTCTTTCCTCAATTTCAAGAGAGATATGCAAATTGCTTCCGCAATTTCAAGAGAGATATGCAAATTGCTTCCGCAGTCTCGGGAGAGATATGCAATTTGCTTCCACAGTTTTGGGAGAGATATGCAAATTGCTTCCACAGTTTCAGGAGAGATATGCAAATTGCTTCCGTAGTTTCGGGAGAGTTTTTTAAATCGTTTCCGCAATTTCGAGAGAGATATGCAAATTGCTTCCGTAGTTTCGGGAGAGATATGGAAATTACTTCCGCAGTTTCGGGAGAGATATGAAAATTTTAACTTAGAAGAAAAACTTCAATTTTTTAAAGCAGATTCCTCAGTTGAAAACAAAAACTATGTCAAAAGGAGAATTGACTTCTTTAGGCAGTCTTTCTAGAAAACTAAAAGGAGGGGCCCCAATATGTACAAAATTTTGGGGGGGAATGTTACTCCAACAACAGGTTTATATAGAGAGAGATAGAAAGAAGAGAGCTTGGAGTTAGGGGTTTAGAGAGAGAGAGAGATAAAGAGAGATATTGGGGGTTTAGGTTTTAAAGAGAGAAACTGGGCATTAAAGTTTTAGAGAAATATATAGATATTTGGGGTTAGGGGTTTAGAGGATGAGATATAGAAAGAGAGAGATTAGGATATAGTCGTATAGAGAGAGAGAGAGAGAGAGTGGGGACTAGGGGTTTGAATGGAGAGAGGAAGAGAGAGATTGGGGGTTAGGTGTTTAGAGAGAGAGATACGAGGTTAGTGGTTTAGAGAGAGAGAGAGTTTGGGGGTTAGGGACTTAAAGAGAGATAGAGTTAGGAGGTTAGGTGTTCAGACAAAGAGAGAGAGATTGGCCCGTTAGTGATTTAGAGGGAGAGAGAGAGGTAGAGAGAGATTGGTGGTTTGTGGTTTAGAGAGAGAGATAGGTTGGGGTTTATGGGTTTAAAGAGAGGGAGAGAGATCGGAGGTTAGGGGTTCACAGAGAGAGAGAGATTGGGGGTTGCAAGATTAGCAAGAGAGAGAGATATTAGGGGTTAGGGATTTAGAGAGAGAGAGAGAATGGGTTTTAGGGGTTTAGAGAGAGAGAGAGAGATTGGGGATTATATGTTTAGAAAGAGAGAGATTGGGGGTTATGTATTTAGAGAGATATAGATTATAGTTTAGGGTTATAGAGATTGAGAGAGATAGAAGAGGAGAGTGTCAAGGCTAGGTGTTTAGAGAGAGAAAGAGATTGTGGGTTAGAGGTTTCAAGAGAAAGAGATTGGGGGATAGGGGTTGAGAGAGAGAGAGAGAGAGGGTTAAGGACTTAGAGAGAGAGAGAGAGAAAGAGATATTGGGGTTAGGGTTTAGGGGTTTAGAGAGAGAGAGAGATTTGATGTTAGGGGATTAGAGAGAGAGATTGAAGTTCAAAGGTTTAGATACAGAGAGACAGGGGTTTAGAGAGATATATATTGGATGTTAGGGGTTTAGAGAGAGATATATTAATTGTTAGGGGTTTAGAGAGAGAGAGATATTGGTTGTTAGGGGTTTAGAGAGAGAATGTGGGTTAGGTGTTAGGAGTCAGGGAGTAGGGTTTAGGGGTCATGATTAGGGATTAGGGACTAGGGGTTAGAGAGAGAGAGATTGGGTGTTAAATATTTACAAAGAAAGATAGATTGTGTGTTAGGGGTTTGGAGAGAGAGATAGATAGGGGATTGGGGGTTTAAAAAGAGAGAGATTAGGGGTTATGTATTTAGAGAGATAGATATTATAGGTTATTAGGGGTTTAGAGAGAGAGAGAGAGAGAGATTGGGGGTTATGGGATTAGAGAGAGAGAAACATATATTGGAGTTAGGGGTTTAGAGAGAGAGAGATTAGGGGTTTAGAGAGACGGAGATAGGGGTTTATAGAGAGAGAGAGATTTGAGGTTAGGGATTTAGTTAGAGAGAATAGAAAGAACAGATATTAGGGCTAGCAGATTGGAGAGGGAGAGAGATATTGGGGGTTAAATGTTTAGAGAGGGATAGTTTGGATTTTAGGGCTTGAGATAGATAGATAGATAGAGAGGGAGAGAGAGATTGGGGGTTAAATGTTTAGAGAGGGATAATTTGGATTTTAGGGCTTGAGATAGATAGATAGAGAGAGAGAGAGAGAGGGAGAGAGAGAGAGAGAGATTAGGGTTTAGGGGTTTATCGATAGAGATAGAGGGGGATTGGGTGTTAGGGGTTTATAGAGAGAGAGATATCAAAGATTAGAGGTTTAGATAGAGAGAGATGGAAAGAAGAGAGATTTGGGTTAACAATCAAGATAGAGAGAGAGAGAGATATTGGGGGTTAATAGGCATTTAGAGATCACAAAGAGTGTTGAGATGGAGAGATATAGGGAGAGATTGGGGGCTAGGGGTTTTGAGAGGTAGAGGGAGAGACAGAGAGGAGAGAGAGAGAGAGTGACATAGATATAGAGGGAATGGTGGTTAGGTATTTAGAGGTAGAGAAAGACAGAGAGATCGTAGGTTAGGGGTTTTGAATGTTAAAAAGAGAGCTTGGGGTTTAGGGATTCTAGAGAGAGAGAGAGAGAGATATTGGAGGTTAGGGGTTTAGTGAGGGAGAGAGCTTGGGGGTTAGGGGTTTAAAGAGAAAGAGAGATTGGTGGTTAGGGTTTTAGAGAGAGAGATAAATATTTGGGGTTAGAGATTTAGAGAGAGAGTTTAGGGGTTAGGGGTTTAGAGAGAGATATATATTACAAGTTAAGGTTCATGGAGAGAGAGAGAGAGAGAGAGAGAGAGAGAGAGAAATAGAGTATGGGTGTTAGGGGCTTAGAAAGAAAAATATAGTGTTGATGTAGTGTCTCTCGACAGGGGTTCACTTCACATTATCGCCAACAAACACCAACCCAAACTCCCTTACACACTGGCCCGGAAAGGTGTAACCCTTTCCAGCAACACCTGCGAATCAAGTGTAGTCTCGCTCGAGATGGATAGGGGGGATGCAGGTACCAAGTTTCCGAAGTGGAGTTGAGGATATGATTTAGCCGTATATCACTATCATAGAAACCAGAAGTTATGTCATTCGCATCATACTACCAATTTATCATTTGCACATTAGGTCATTCACAGATTCACAAAGTAAACATTCACAACAACATATTCAACTTACTTATTCACATCAACAATAAACATTCAATTCACAGAATACTAACATGTTGAAAACATTCATATTCATCATCTGATCTGCAATGTAAGCAGGCCAGATCTAAACCATGCTAAGACGAATCTAAGATGCAAGACAAATCTAAAAACTAAGAACCAAAATTGAATACAAAGATGGAGGGTGAGGCTAGGAGAGCCTCACCTCTCAATGGAGAACCCAAAGGAAACTCAGAGCTATAAAAACAAAATGAAAGACACATAAACTTGGCACACACAAACTTGTTTGTATTATGAGGCAAGGTGACCTTTTATAGATTACAAAGAGAGAGCATATTAAATGCTATTCAATATTTTAATAGTATATCTAAACTAATATTATCTCTAAAACATTAAACCCGATATAATGAAACTAATACCAAAAATGGGGAGTGTGGGCCTCCCATACAGATCATCACCGCATAAAGACAGAGACAAAAATAGAACCATAACTAAACATCCTCATGCATTCATTAAACCCTGCAGAATGAACCTCACAGAAATAGTCAATACACCATGTCGTGGATACAAAGGAGATCGAAAATATGGAAAGATTTATCAAAACTTAATCGATCCCCTAATTCCCTTAGGCTTACAATCCTACTCTATTTATATACTACTATGCAGTTACCAAATGGTCAACATGACTAATTCTAACTAATTTAACTATTCTTGCACTTCCTCGATGTAACATACCCCTTTTTGCTGAAGAACATTTTATGTTTGAAACATTATGTTAACTTTTATTGTAAAGTTTTATATTGGACAAGTGTCCAAGGATGACTGTAATTTGCACAATATTTATTATTAAATAAATTAAATAGGAGACAAACACCTAAGGAGACTGTTGAAAGAGTGTTTACTGACCCACTAGATGGAATGGAATCTAGGGTAGAAGTGAATGGACAAGTGGTAGCATCATGATCCAAGTAACTAGCTATTGGTATGGGACAACTCCCTTGAAATGTGGTTATAGTGCCCTGAAAGGTGGAACTCGAGCTTGAGGCTCATTTATTGGAAACTGACCATTAAAGACCTAGGCAATCTTTAAAAGAGCCATTGAATTGTGGACTGAGGTTCATCACTATTTCCTGACAAAGAAATTTACCTTGGGGTTTTGCTGCTTGCACCCAAGAGATTCGATGATGGGATATGCTAGTTTTTTATCGTGGAGTAAGACTATCTGTTTTACTATTGATTGCAGAAGTTATACTATTGAGTGATGAAGTTATATTACTGAGTGAAGAAGTTATATTAATGAGTGCAGAAGTTACAATACTGAGTGCCTTGCTTCTACCTAGTGGTTCAGTGAACAGGCTCGGGGGTCCAAAGGAGGCAAGTAGATTGGTTTCTTCTTCTAGAGAAGGTTGGTAGGAATAGGCCTCCTTCAGTGTTTTTCCACCCTATCTATAGTCACAGGTTCTACTCATCATTCCTGTTTTCTAAGTAGTTAAATTATATTATGAAGGTATTGTCTAAATATTCATTAGTTTAAAAACTGTTAGTATCCTTATGCAGAATTAATTGTTGAATTTTGATCTGGTTATGAATTTGTAGAGTGAAAGTTAAAATAGATGAAAAGATTGAATGAATGCCTTCCTTGCATTTTTCCATGCACATTCTGTACCATACTCTAGTACATTGAAGGAGAGTGAAAACAGATGAATTATATAATGAAATTGAATAGAATAATATTGTTATATATATATATATATATATATATTAGAGATTTCTCTCATCTGACATGTTCTGCAAATCTAATTCATCTTCTACCCAAATCAAACTTAACAGCCTTCATATTATTCCGACTAGTTCATTATTCTCTTTTTATTTGTATATGCAACAATAAATTACAGCTAGGGTTATCTGTTTTCAGGTTACTAAACCTATGTAAAGAATAGATAATATTCACAACCCTTTTCTTTATGCACTCAGATATCTTAAAGAGAAAATTTATTCTATTCTATACTATGTCTAATTATTTCATACTTTCATCATTTCTTTTTAACACTCGTACTATTTCTAGAAAACATTTTGAGCTGTAATCTTTGTTAAGTTCTATAGATTCTAAATAGTTGTAGTACATAACAAAACCAACAGTTCAGAATAGAGTAACCCTATTTTCATCGCTAAAAAGAATTGTTGAACTCTACCATTGTCATATAAAATCTTTTATTCAAAATATATTCTCCCTTAGGGTTTGTACAAGGTCTATTCTAAGACCTTTATTCCAAGGTTATCACATAGCCACGGCCAAGGTTTAACTTAGGTTAAAAAGCTTGTTTCAAAACATAGTCCCCAAACTTTCTAGTTTTCAAACTTTTTTTGTAGACTTACACTTTATACATGACACAACTCGGCAAAAACGAAAACTATTCCTTAAAGTTATGCTTCCTATGAAGACATTAATATTATCCTAACAATAGGGTTAAAACCAACTTTGAACGAATCCATTAACTCTTTGAGAATACAATAACAATTTTTACAAACCATAGCGCAAGTAGAACAAACAGTGGAATCAGTTTTTAGTTAAATGAAGGATACATAATTTAAAATAAGTTGTAGCCAACTTATACATAGATAGCAAAATTTATAGCCATACACTGGGTCGAAACCCCCAAGGGCTTTCAAGCCCAAACCTAACATCTCTTTTAAACGACTGAGGGTGAAACCCTTGAGCAATAGAAGTTTCTTTTACAAAACAACCTACAAAAAAACGTAGTGAAAAGAACATAGAGTAGGCCGAGAAGAACATCTCCTTTAAAGACATCTCTTAGAATACACAGTAGGGCCATAACAACCGACCTCCAAAGACCCCAATTGTTGGCTAACAACAAACAACAACCCACGGCTGTCAAGAAGGAGAAACCACTGAGTCTTACCGATGGTTAAGCGGTGCCTCCACAAAGCTGCGATTAACAACAAAATGCATAGGGAGAATGCCTGCCAACGAAAAAGATGAAGGTTAAACAATGCATTTGGGATCTAAAATAATTTTACATATGACTGAGATTGGTTTCTCAAAACATTACCTCCATAACTGTCCCTTCTAGAATGAAGACGCCACTATCTACGAAGAACTCGAACCTTCATCACAATGCAGTGAAGTTGGAACTCATCTCTAAGAACTTGCAAGCAAACCACTCTTGTTCCAAAACACTTGTACAACTATCACCAACACTGAAATGACATTAACCACCAACCATTAAAACGAAGGGCTCGGCTTTGAGTATCGTTGATACAATCTTAGGTTGTAAGGTCGAAACCTGGGAGGTACTTCACCTCACACCTAAAAACTCACAGCTTGTCGTCCTTCACCGAGCCCACTCATGCAACAATGAATGAAAACAGTACATTTCAACGAAGTATTCCCAAGTGCAATCAGGGTATCATCAAACTCGAGGTAGCTACCATCTGACAATCACCACATCGATGCCAACGATGCTTTCCACTACAATCTTACATTAATGCACTTTAAGAACCCCAGCTACCATGTATGTGGAATCCCTTCCAACGAGGGTAAGAAACTTAGGTTAGCACTCATTTTTCTTATAATCCAAACCTCATAATATAGCTTATATCACTTTATAAATTCTTAAGTCATGAGTTTGCCAATTTAATGTGAAAAGCTTGCAATTACGATGCCTTAGAGTAAGTTTCGACCACCCATCACATTATCACCGTATTGTTAAAGTTTTGTAGAACCAAAATCACACTGCTAAATTATGTAAACTCAATCTTATCAAACCCCACGTATGGTATAGGGAGTATGATTATAAACATTATTAATTTTTTAAGAACATATTCTTAGGTATTTTAAGATCAAAGACTTAGACTTTAGCATTATAACTTTAACTAAAGTTTGTAGTAAAAGTATCAATACATTTCTTCAAATATTAAAAGTGGAAAAGAACTTCAATAGAGTATTGTCACCAACCATGATAAAGGATCCCTTTCGACATTATTAGAAATGTACATCACATGGAATAAGTGATCAAGTATAGAAGTAATTTAAATAACATATAAGTTAAAGAATAATACTTTCACCTTAATCAGATAAAAAGAGAGAACACATATTACAGTTTTTAAAGCTCAAACTCTTCAATATGAAGTATACATAACATCAATACTGATAATAGGAGATATATTCCTTCTGAATAACTTATTATAATGGGTAGAGACTGAATGGTGTGGATCTCACCATGAACCTCTTTCTAGCTTTCTTTATCTCTTTTAAAACTTGAAATTTAAAACTGATAATGTTTAGAACCTCTGCATTTCTTTATTGAAATGATAACCTCCTCTTACCTGTAATCTGCGAATTGAATGTTTCAAATGTTTTAGCATAAATGCTAAGTAAGCCTCGGGGTGCCATTGGGCCCCTTCATCATTAAAGAGAAAAGCAACAGTTAGCTTATGCAAACTAAATCAAATAAATATAGAAAGCATCGATAACATTTCATAATTTAAATAATACACTTGCAAATGTTATTTCCATGATTTATTTCAGTATGTCCTTTTAGTAAATAAACATGCTTTTTTTAATTCCACACAGTTACTTTAAGCAATTAATGCTACATTGAAAAATCTTAAATTTTATGAAATTTTGGGATGTTACATGTGGTATCAAAGTGCGAGTTCAAACTCTAGGCTTGAAATAGGCTCACGCGCACAAAACAGAAAATGAAACCGGAAAGTTTATGTTACTGACTTTTATTTTAATTTTGTTCCTATACAGAACAATTTGACATTAATTTGCAGGTATGGACATACCGGAGGAATCAACAGAGGACAAATCTCCTCATAATGAGCATAATAACAATGATAATCATGAAGAAATATATGTTGAATTAAATAACCAATCTTCAGAACTTCTTCATACTGTAAAAGATTTAAAATATGAGATAAGAACTGTTAAAGAAGAAAATGAATGCATTATGAAGTCACAGGAAGAGTTAAATCAGATTCTAAGGGAGAAATACCTTAATGAGGAAAGAGGAAAGAAATCATAAGTAAAATATGATTCTGGTACAATTTTTCACAAACATAAAAGTAAGAAAGCAAAGAATGGTAAAAATAATAGTTACTCTTCATCTGAATCTGATCAAAGTAATTATAGTTCTGTTCATGACAACAGTGCTAGTGATGACTGTTCTAAGAAGAGGAAGCATAAGAATCATGAACAAATCACAGGAGAGTTTAAAAAGACTGAGCCACCAACCTTTAATGGAGAAACTGAAATGGGTGAGATAGCTGAAGCATGGCTTTCTATAATGAAGAAATACTTTCATATTTACGATTACTCTTCTCAGTTAAAGGCCAAGATGGCTATTTACAATCTGACCGAAAAGGCCGATATTTGGTGGCGGGATCTTAAAAGAATTAAGAACATAAAAGAAAGAAACATGACTTGGAGCATGTTTAAAAATTTATTTAATATTTTTTTTTTGTCAGAACAGTACTATGAAGATAAATCCAAGGAATTTTATGATTTAAAACTGGGTAATATGAGTATGAAGGAATTGTGTAACAAATTCCTTAGCTTGTTGAGGTATGTACCTTACATGGTCGAAGAGAAGCTTAAGGTACAAAGGTTTTTAAGTTGTCTATCTTTCAGCATAAAAGACAGGATCGAGTATGATAACCCTTCCACTTTGGAAGAGGCTATGAGAAAAGCTAATTTCCATTTTGACCAAAACAGGAAAAGAGAAGGAATATCTGGCTAGAAGAGTAATAAGTCTAATCATTTCGAGCATAAAAAGAAAAGCTTTAATCATAATTCTGGAAATTTTAAGAAAAGCTTTAATAACATAAATTTTCCAAGTAATAATAATTACAGAGGTAATGCACTGCAAAACTTTACTGCTGCAAGGAATGTGCCTAACACTAATAATAGCAGTAATAATAACAATAATAGGTATGCTGATCAGAAAGCACCTTTGAGGTGTTTTGATTATGGTGGACCACATAAGAAAGCTGATTTCCCATGCAACAGAAAGACAGTCAACAACATTCACACCATACAAGCAAAACCTACAGTTGGAGATGTAGCAAGAGAGATGCCCAGGATAAATGCAGCGCTGGAAAATCGTCAAGCAGATCATCAAACGTCTATGGTCGAAATCGAATGTATGATACACAACAAATCTATTTCCATTCTGATAGATCCAGGTGTAAGTTTGAGTTACATTTCACCTTAATTACTAAAAAATGGCAAGTTAAAGATAGAGAAATTTGATAATTCATGGTTAGTTCAACTAGCAACAGGCATTAAAAGGAAGGTTACAGACTTTGTTAAAAATTGTGATGTATTTATGAGTCAACTAAAAACGCAAGTTAATCTGAATGTTTTACCATTAGGGTCATATGAATTGTTGATTGGCATGGACTTGCTTGAATAGCATAGAGTAGTGCTTAATTATTATGAGAAATATTTTACTTGTTTGAATAATGAAGGTAAAACCGAAACAGTAAAAGTTATTCATAGGAATATTTCTGTAAGACAAATTTCTGCTTTACAAGTTAAGAGAGCCGCAAGAAAGGTCTGTAAAATGTTTGTTGTTAATGTTATTAATGATTAATGTTCATGTAAAGAAGATAAGTTAAAAATGGAGAATATTCCCATCCTTAGGGACTTTTATGACGTATTCCTGGAAGAAATTCCAGGATTGCCTCGGAAAGGGAACTTGATTTCACCATTGAGTTAGTACCAGGTGTGGTACCAAACTCAAAGGCATCCTACAAGATGAATATTCTGGAGTTAAATGAGTAAAATCTCAGCTGAAGGAATTAATAGATAAAAATTGCATAAGGCCCAGTGTGTCTCCTTGGGGAGCACCAACTATTTTTGTTAAGAAGAAGGATGGAACCATGCGATTGTGCATAGATTACCGTCAACTTAATAAAATGACAATTAAGAATCAATATCCCTTTCCCCGCATTGATGATCTATTAGATCAGGTACACGGATCAGAGATATTCACTAAAATTGATTTAAGGTCTGGATATCATCAAGTTAGAATAAAAGATGAAGACATATTCAAAACTGCTTTCAGAATGCGATATGGGCACTAAGAGTTCGTAGTTATGCCTTTTGGGCTAACTAACGCACTGGCAGTGTTTATGTGTTTGATGAACAATGTTCTGCATAAGTATTTGGATAAGTTTGTAGTTGTATTCATTGATGATATTCTGGTTTACTCAAAAACTAAAGAAGAGCATAACGAACATTTAAGAATAATTCTACAAGTGTTAAGAGAACATTAGCTTTATGCGAAGTTCGGCAAGTGTGACTTTTATAAAGATAAAATACAGTACCTAGGTCACATAATCTCTAAAGAAAAAAATTTCTTCGGCCCTGATAAGATAAAAGCAATTAAAGAGTGGCATGTTCCTAAGGACATAACTGACATTCGGTCATTTATGCGAATAAAAATTTACTACCGAAATTTTATTGAAGGGTTTTCAAGAATTGCTAATCCCATCACTTCTTTACAGAAGAAGGGGAAGAAATTCGTATGGGATCAAAAGTGTCAAGAAAGCTTTATTAAGTTAAAAGAATTGTTAACAACCGCACCGATTTTAAAAATTGTTGATCCCAATAAGGATTTCATTGTATGCACTGATGCATGCAACGATGGACTTGGAGGGGTCTTGACTCAAGAAGGTCATGTCATTGCTTTTGAGTCAAGGGAATTAAAAATTCATGAAAAGAATTATGCAACATATGGTCTTGAGTTGGCAGCCATAATACATGCACTAAAAATGTGGCGCCATCACTTGATTGGAAGAAAGTTTATATTAATGACAGATAATAAGGGCTTAAAGTACTTGTTGGATCAAACAAACCTTAACACAAGGCAAGCCAGGTGGCTAGCTTTCCTTAGCGAGTATGATTTTGAGATTCAACACATTAAGGGAAATGAAAACAAAGTTGTTGATGCCTTGAGTAGAAATGCCAAATTAATTTTTGTGGCAGCAATCAGCATGTTTGAGACAGATCTGAAAAATCAGATCGAAGAAGGAATTAATCAAGATGAAAGTTACCAAAAATTACATGCTAAAGTTGCTGAAAATTTGATAACAGATTACAGCATTAGTGAAAAAGGTTTCTTGATTTATAAAAACAGAATTTATGTACCTAATGTGTCAAAATTTAAGCTGTTGATTTTGGATGAAGTTCATAAAAGTCTTTATTCGGGACACCCTGGTTATCAGAAAATGATAACTATGTTGAGAAAGGATTATTTTTGGCCAAACATGAAGAATGAAGTGGCTGAGTACATAGCTAGGTGATTTGAATGTAAGACCATTAAGGCTGAACATCAACACCCTGTTGGACTATTGCAGCCATTACTAATTCCAGAATGGAAATGGGAAATTATAAGTATTGATTTTATTACAGGTTTGCCTAAGAATCATAAGCAGAATGACTCAATAATGGTTGTTGTGGAAAAGCTAAGTAAAGATGCTCATTTTATTCCTGTTCATACCACTTTTAAAGCTTCTAACATTGCAGATGTATTTATGAAGCAAATATTTCGCTTGCACGGAATTCCAACGGTAATTATTTCGGATAGAGATTCCAAGTTTACTGGAAATTTTTGGACAACACTATTTAAAGGTCTAATACTAAATTGAATTTGAGCACTTCTTTCCACCCACAAACTGATGGACAGACTTAAAGGGTTAATCTGATTTTAGAAGACATGTTAAGAATGTATGTTAAGGATCAACCAACTAGGTGGGAAAATTATTTGCATTTAGCTGAATTTGCTTACAATAATCATTATCAAGCATCTGCTAGACTTAGTCCATTTGAGATTTTATATGGGAGAGAATGTTGTACACCTATTTCTTGGGATAATTCTGTTGACATATTGATGCTAGGACCATAATTTTTGAAAGAGATGGAGCTAACTATGAAACAGGTACAAGGCAACTTAAAAGTTGCACAAGATAGACAAAAAAGTTATGCAGATCTCAAATGCACTGAAAGAGAATTTCAGGTTGGAGATCATGTCTTTGTAAAGGTAAAATCCAAGAAAAGTTCTCTTAAGCTTTGGATTTGTGCTAAACTAGCACCAAGATACTGTGGGCCATTTGAAATCCTATCAAGGATTGGACCTATTGCATATCAGTTGGCTTTTCCATCTAACTTAAGAATCCATAATGTCTTTCAAATTTCTATTTTAAAGAAGTATGTGCACGATGCTACTCATGTGTTGAATTGGAATGACATACAGGTGGAACCCGAAGGAGATTTTCAGGTGGAACCGGACTGTATTCTCGACAGGAGGGAAATTATGCTCCGAAATCGTACCATAGGGCAGGTAAAGGTGCAATGGAAGCACCTTAGCCCTGATGAAGATACCTGGGAACTGGAAAGTAAAATGACGGTAGCATATCTAGTTTTGTTCCAAGGAGTCTCTGATGAAGAATAAGCAACATCGAGGATGATGTTGAGCTTAAGTGGGGGTGTTTGTAACATACCCCTTTTTGCTGAAAAATCATTTTATGTTGGAAACATTATGTTAACTTTTATTGTAAAGTTTTATATTGGACAAGTGTCCAGGGATGACTGTAATTTGCACAATATTTTATTATTAAAAAAAATAAATAGGAGACAAACACCGAAGGAGACTGTTGAAAGAGTGTTTACTAACCCACTAGATGGAATGGAATCTGGGGTAGAAGGAAATGGATAAGTGGCAGCATCATGATCGAAGTAACTAGTTGTTGGTATGGGACAACTCCCTTGAAATGTGGTCATAGTGCCCTAAAAAGTGGGACTGGATGGAGCTTGAGGCTGATTTATTGAAAATTGACCACTAAAGACCTAGGCAATCTTTAAAATAGCCATCAAAATGTGGACTGAGGTTCATCACTATTTCCTGATGAGGAAATTTACCTTGGGGTTCTGCTGCTTGCAACCAAGAGATTCGATCAGGGGATATGCTAGTTTTTTATCATGGAGTAAGACTGTATGTATTACTATTGAGTGCAGAAGTTATACTATTAAGTGCTGAAGTTATGTTACTGAGTGCAGAAGTTATATTACTGAGTGCAGAAGTTACAATATTGAGTTCCTTGCTTCTACACAGAATCTTCTACCTAGTGGTTCAGTGAACATGCTCGGGGGTCCAAAGGAGGAAAGTATATTGGTTGCTTCTCCTGGAGAAGGTTGGGAGGAATAGACCTCCTTGGGTGTTTGTTCACCATATCTATAGTTACAGGTTCTACTCATCATTCCTGTTTTCTAAGTAGTTAAATTATATTCTAAAGCTATTGTCTGAATATTCATTAGTTTAAAAACTGTTAGTATCCTTATGAAGAAGTAATTGTTGAATTCTGATCTGGTTATGAATTTGTAGAGTGAAAGTTAAAATAGATGAAAATATTGAATGAATTCCTTCCTTGCATTTTAAAATGCACATTTTGTACCGTACTCTAGTACATGGAAGGAGACTGAAAATAGATGAATGATAGAATTAAATTGAATAGAATAATACTGTTATATATATATATATATATATATTAGAGATTTCTCTCATCTGACCTGTTCTGCAAATCTAATTCATCTTCTGCCCAAATCAAACTTAACAGCCTTCATGTTATTCAAACTATTTCATTATTATATTTTTATCTTTATATGCAACAATAAATTACAGCTAGGGTTATCTGTTTTCAGGCTACTAAACCTGTGTAAAGAACAAATAATATTCACAACCCTTTTCTTTATGCATTCAGATATCTTAAACATAAAATTTATTCTATTCTATACTATGTCTAATTATTTCATACTTTCATCATTTCTTTTTAACACTAGTACTATTTCTAGAAAACATTTTGAGCTATAATCTTTGTTAAATTCTATAGATTCTAAATAGTTGTAGTACATAACAAAACCAACAGTTTAGAATAGAGTAACCCTGTTTTCATTGCTAAAAAGAACTATTGAACTCTACCATTGTCATATAAAATCTTTTATTCAAAATATATTCTCCCTTAGGGTTTGTACAAGGTCTATTCTCGAACATTTATTCCAAGGTTATCACATAGCCACGGCCAAGGTTTAACTTAGGTTAAAAATCTTGTTTCAAAACCTAGTCCCAAAACTTTCCATTTTTCAAACTTTCTTTGTAAACTTACACTTTATACATGACTCAACTCGGTGAAAATGAAAACTATTGCTTAAAGCTATGCTTCCTATGAAGACATTAATATTATCCTAATAGTAGGGTTAAAACCAGCTTTGAACGGATCCATTCATTGTTTGAGAATACAACAACAATTTTTACAAACCATAGCGCATGTAGAACAAACACTGGAATCAATTTTTAGTTAAATGAAGGATAAATAATTTAAAATAAGATGTAGCCAACTTATACACGGATAGAAAAATTTATAGCTATACACCGAGTCAAAACCCCCAAGGGTTTTCAATCCCAAAGCTAACATCTCTTTTAAACGACGGAGGGTAAAACCCTTGAGCAATAGAAGTTTCTTTTACAAAACAACCTACAAAGAAACATAGTGAAAAGAACACAGAGTAGGCCGAGAAGAACATCTCCTTTAAAGACATCTCTTAGAACACACAGTAGGGCCATAAAAAATGACCTCCAAAGACCCCAACTATTGGCTAACAACAAACAACAACCCACGGTTGTCAAGAAGGGGAAACCACCGAGTCTTACCGGTGGTTAAGAAGTGCCTCCATGAAGTTGTGATTAACAACAAACTGCATATGGAGAATGCCTACCAATGAAAAAGATGAATTTTAACCAATGCATTTAGGATCTAAAATAATTTTACATATGATTGATATTGGTTTCTCGAAACATTACCTCCATAATTGTCCCTTCTGGAACGAGGACGCCACTATCTACGAAGAACCCGAACCTTCATCACAATGTAGTGAAGCTAGAACTCATCTCTGAGAATTTGCAAGAAAACCACTCTCTGTTCCAAAACACTTGCACAACTATCACCAACACTGAAACGACACTAACCACCAGCCATTAAAATGGAGGGCTCGGATCTGAGTATCATTGATACAATCTCAAGTCGTAAGGTCGAAACGTGGGAGGTGCTTCACCTCACACCCAAAAACTCGCAGCTTGTCAGCCTTCACTGAGCCCACTCATGCAACAATGAATGCAAACACTAAATTACAACAAAGTATTACCAAGTGTTATTAGGGTATCATCAAACTCGAGGTAGCTACCACATGACAAGTTCCACATCGATGCCAACGATGCTTTCCACTACAATCTTATATTAATGCACTTTAAGAACCCCAGCTACCATGTACATGGAATCCCCGCCAATGAGGGTGAGCAACCTAGGTTAGCACTCATTTTTCTTATAATCCGAACCTTAGAATATAGCTTATATCACTTTATAAATTCTTAAGTCATGAGTTTGCCAATTTAATGCGAAAAGCTTGCAATTACGATGCCTTAGAGTAAGTTTCGACCACCCATCACATTATCACCGTATTCTTAAATTTTTGTAGAACCAAAATCACACTGCTAAACTATGTAAACTTAATCTTATCAAAGCCCATGTATGGTATAGGGAGTATGATCATAAACATTATTAAGTTTTTAAGACCATATTCTTAGGTATTTTAAGATCAAAGACTTAAACTTTAGCATTATAACTTTAACTAAAGTTTGTAGTAAGAGTATCAATACATTTCTTCAAATATTAAAAGTGGAAAAGAACTTCAATAGAGTATTGTCACCAACCATGATAAAGGATCCCTTTCGACATTATTAGATATGTACATCACATGGAATAAGTGATCAAGTATAGAAGTCATTTAAATAACATATAAGTTAAAGAATAATACTTTCACCTTAATCAGATAAAAAGAGAGAACACATATTACAGTCTTTAAAGCTCAAACTTTTCAATATGAAGTATACATAACATCAATACTGATAATAGGAGATATAGTACTTCTGAATAACTTATTATAATGGGTAGAGAATGAATGGTGTGGATCTCACCATGAATCTCTTTCTATCTTTCTTTCTCTTTTAAAACTTGAAATTTAAAACTGATAACGTTTAGAACCTCTGCATTTCTTTATTGAAATGATAACCTCCTCTTACCTATAATCGGCGAATTGAACATTTCAAATGTTTTATCATAAATGCTAAGTAAGCCTCGGGGTGCCATAGGGCCCCTTCATCATTAAAGAGAAAAGCAATTGTTAGCTTATGCAAACTATAGCAAATAAATATAGCAAGCATCGATAACATTTCATAATTTAAACAATAGACTTGCAAATTTTATCTCCACGATTTATTTCACTATGTCCTTTTAGTAAATAAACATGCTTTTTTTTAATTCCACACAGTTACTTTAAGCAATTAATGCTACATTGAAAAATTTTAAATTTTACAAAATTTTTGGATGTTAGACTTGAACTCCACAAATGGTCCTTCTTTCGCGGATTGTACCTTTTGCACCTACCAGCTTCCGCACTTCCTGTGGATTTTTCCCATGCAAACAGGCCCCCAACACAAACTTGTGGCTCGCCCTCGAGCCACCTTAGCTGGACACCACTCATTTGCTCTCATCCTTTGCTATGCTATACTTCAGAAACTGTTCTTTCCATCTGGAGCTTGCTGTTGTGTACTTCTCAAACTCATCCATCGATCTTTGGTTCGCTGTCATGTACTTCTTGAACTCATCCTCCAGTCTCGGGAAACCTTAATCATCTACTTCTTCTGCATATGTTGGCACACTTCATGCTTGTTCAAAACTGTGGAAAATTCCCTCGATGCCACTAAGGTGGGAAACAAGCCGACTGCTTCGGCACATCTCTTTCGCACCATGTCCTGCATACTATTGGGGCAAGGGGGCCTCCATCCCTAGTGTTCAGGTGGTCACCGGCACCATGAATTTTCTAACTACTAACATGCGCTTAGACATCTTGGTTGAGACCTCATCTATGTTCCTCCTGATTTTCTGTGACACTTCCCTTACTGGCTCTTCATGCATAATCGTCATTTTGTCCCTCGACACACCTAGAGTGCTGTAGCACAAAATGAAATGGATCATTTTCACAGCTTCCTTGCAATTCCTCACTCAACACTCTGCCTGGCCAACTTGCAACATGAATTTCTCTTGAATGATAAACCCTTCCTTTCCCAGCTCACCTCCTGTGCCTGTATTTATGTTTAACTGTTGTATCCTTGATGCTCGATTCTGAAATCATTTTCAAATCTGTTCACGTGTCTAAGCCTGTCATTGTACCTTTGTGTCATCTTTTAGTTAATTTGATCCACAGCAATCATGCTCACTCACATTCGGACTTGACTTCCCACGTGCCAATCGTGTGAAGCATCGACGAGCGACCTCGCTGGCCATGCTTCCACTTTTTGTCGTTATTGCTTTTTTTTGTTTTTTGAACCCTTTGTTGCTCAACCGCTCTATGCTAGGTCATGGTGATAGGGCTTTAGCCTATTCTTATTGACTAACTTAGGCAACAATAATCCATCGAAGCTTTGTAGCTGCTACACGCCTCCGTCAGTGACAAAATTTATGATGTATGGTCCTAACCAATGCATCTGCAACATACCTGGGTGTTACGCAAACTTACTGTCATACAACAACATTGTGTCACCGCGCTGGAAGTGCTTTTGCTTAATATGGCGGCCATACCAAGCCTTTTGGCGGTCTTTCTCCACCTTCTGATGGAATCCTGCGATGAACCGATCTTCGTCGAGCTGTATCAGTTGAGCCAAACGTTCCTCCACTGCACTATCGTTGCTAATCCCTGTAGCTTCTACAATGAGCAAAATCAGTATAATATATTCCATTGGCATAACTGCTTCTTGTCCGTAAACAATCTTGAAAGGAGTTTGACCGGTCAATCATTTCCATGTGCTTCGATACGCCCAGAGTATCGATGGAATCGTCAAATACCAATCATTGCGGTTCACATTCCATACCTTGGTGAGCGCTGTGAAAATCATCACAGCAGATCTAAGAGATGATGTATACCTCTCAAGAGTAATTATGATTAAGCAGGAAAATAGAAGAAGAGTGATCAATATAGTATAATGAGAAACAAAATAATATGGTACAGTAGAACTCGGATAGAAGCAATAATACTTCACACACACTAGTTAATTAATCACAACATGGACAAATAAATAGTACAATGGTAGAGAGGATTCAAATGCCTAAGGTGGCAATTCGAATTAGCCTCCCAAAGTGATCATAAGATCAATAAAGTGTCATCGGAGCACAACTAGGTGTCCTCATGATCATCGGAGCACAACTGGAAGTCTTCCTCATCATCAGTGGAGTCATCAATGCTCAAGTAACTATCAACCATCAATCAAACTAACTCTGGTAGGTGTAACTGAGTGTAACTGAGTGTAACTGGACTGGTAGATGAAGAAGGGCGAGTTGATCCCTAAAATCAAGGAAGAAGGGCACATTAAGCAACTGGAGGGATAAAACTGAATAGTGAGAAGCTCCTGGGGGTTGGCTAACTGAGGGCTAGGTGCTGGACTGATGACTGGGATGCATGCAAAATGCATGTAAACCCTAGAATGCATGCAAACCCTAAAAGTGCATGCATGACTGAAAATGTAAATAATCAAAATACTGGTGGGACTAGGATGGAGTATAGGAATATCCTAACACCCCCCCTTAATCCATCCTGGGCCCTGGTAACTAAGCCCAAAGGTCACCCAATACAATGAATAATAACAATCAATAAACCAAGGAAGTGGGAAAATTTCATGGGAAACATACCCCCTCCTCAAAAAAACAGACTGTAAGGAACACACAAAAATAAATGCTCCAAACTCAAGCAGGTGTGATGCTTGGTCATATCTCTGGAGGTATCTTCTTCTTGGGAAGAAGTGGATCATGCTCAAAAAACATGTGCTTGTACTTTCTCTTCAAATCGAATGTGATGAGAACAAATCCAACAGTATCAGAATGATCCTTGAACCTATGATTCGAATCAGCTAAGGTAGGATCAAAATCATGAATACGCAGATAGTCTTTTGTCTTCTCCTTTGAACCATCATGGGTGAGATTATGCCAAAAAGAACCATCAAATAATAATTGCTTGAAATCCAAATCAGATTTAAGACTTGAAGAATAGTTTCTTGAGATCTCCTTTGAACCAGTAGGGGTGAGATCAAAACTATCATATGCATGAGAAATTATCCCAAGCGAATGGCAATGGTTTCTTGAGATCTCCTTTGAACCATAAGAGGTGAGATCAAAACCAATGGATGCATGAGAAATTATCTCAAGCGGGTGGCAATGGCCATATTCTTCAATAACCTTCTGAAAGCATGAATTAATGATCATATAGTAGTATAAAAGAGATGACTGCTTGAGAGGACTGAATGCATTACCTCCAATAGCTGATTTTACCTCCAAAATAATCATGTGATCATGATGCAAACCAACAGACTCTGGTGCAAGAGAGGATTTAGGACCTTCTGCAATATCTAGAGTGTGAGCTGGCACAAAAAGAGAATAATGTTTGAGCATGAGTGGAGAATCTGCAAGTTCTTTGTCAACAACTTCAACATGAAATGATACTGCTACTGATTCATGATCAATGAGATCATCAAGGAGAGCAAATGCATCACTTTGCTTGATTTCGAATGGGTTAGGACCAAGTATTTCATTCTTTCTGCCAAATTTTTCCTCCAGGTGAGCCCATAACTCTTTCGGAGTCCCAATATCAATAATGAATGGGAGAAATATGTAATCTGGAATAGTAATCTTCATTCTTCCAATGTGCATGTCACCTTTATTCAACTAATCAATCTTCTCTTCAGAGGATTTGAACTCTCTTTCAAAATAAAAATCAAAGAGATCATGGCTCTTCAAATATGCTATTATTTTTGGTTTCCATTCATCATAGTTGAATAGAGAAAGAGGAGTGATTTCTTCTAATTCTGGATACATTGAAGCTGTAGAAGACTCGCAAAAGCAATAGAGAATGCTGCTGCAACTATGGCAATCAAAATCTTGGTAATAACCTACAAAAAACTCTCAAGAATGGACATAAACAATACTCTCAACATGCTATGATACCATGTGAAAATACTCACAGCAGATCTAAGAGATGATGTATACCTCACACGAGTAATTATGATTAAGCAGGAAAATAGAAGAAGAGTGATCAATACAGTATAATGAGCAACATAATAATATGGTACAGTAGAACTTGGATAGAAGCAATAATACTTCACACACACTAGTTAATTAATCACAATATGGACAAATAAATAGTACAATGGTAGAGAGGATTTGAATGCCTAAGGTGGCAATTCGAATTAGCCTCTCAGAGTGATCATAAGATCAATAGAGTGTCATCGGAGCACAACTAGGTGTCCTCATGATCATCGGAGCACAACTAGAAGTCTTCATCATCATCAGTGGAGTCATCAATGCTCAAGTAACTGTCAACCATCAGTCAAACTAACTCTGGTAGGTGTAACTCAGTGTAACTCAGTGTAACTAAGTGTAACTGAGTGTAACTAAGTGTAACTAGACTGGTAGGTGAAGAAGGGCGAGTTGCTCCCTAAAATCAAGGAAGAAGGGTGCATTAAGCAACTGAAGGGATAAAACTGAAGAGTGAGAAGCTCCCGGGGGATGGCTAACTAAGGGCCAGGTGCTGGACTGATGACTGGGATGCATGCAAACCCTAAAAGTGCATGGATGACTGAAAATGTAAATGATCAAAATACTAGTGGGACTAGGATGGAGTATAGGAATATCCTAACACCCCCCCTTAATCCATCCTGGGCCCTGGTAACCAAGACCAAAGGTCACCCAATACAATGAATAATAACAATCAATAAACAAAGGATGTGGGAAAATTTCATGGGAAACATACCCCCTCCTCAAAAAAACAAACTGTAAGGTACACACAAAAATAAATGCTCCAAAATCAAGCAGGTGTGATGCTTGGTCATATGTCTGGAGGTATCTCCTTCTTGGGAAGAAGTGGATCATGCTCAAAAACATGTGCTTGTACTTTCTATCTAGATCGAATGTGATGAGAACAAATCCAACAATATGAGAATGATCGTTGAACCTATGATTCGAATCAGCTGAGGTAGAATCAAAATCATGAATATGCAGATAGTCTTTTGTCTTCTCCTTCGAACCATCATGGGTGAGATTACGCCAAAAAGAACCATCAAATAATAATTGCTTGAAATCCAAATCAGATTTAAGACTTGAAGAATAGTTTCTTGAGATCTCCTTTGAACCATAAGAGGTGAGATCAAAACCAATGGATGCATGAGAAATTATCTCAAGTGGGTGGCAATGGCCATATTCTTCAATAACCTTCTGAAAGCATGAATTAATGATCATATAGTAGTATAAAAGAGATGATTGCTTGAGAGGACTGAATGCATTACCTCCAATAGCTGATTTTACCTCTGAAATAATCATGTGATCATGATGCAAACCAACAGACTGTGGTGCAAGAGAGGATTTAGGACCTTCTGCAATATCTAGATTGTAAGCTGGCACAGAAAGAGAAGAAAGTTTGAGCATGAGTGGAGAATCTGCAAGTTCTTTGTCAACAACTTCAATATGAGATGATACTGGTACTGATTCATGATCAATGAGATCATCAAGGAGAGCAAATGCATAACTTTGCTTGCTTTTGAATGGGTTAGGACCAAGTCCTTCATTCTTTCTGCCAAATTTTTCCTCCAGGTGAGCCCATAACTCTTTTGGAGTCCCAATATCAATAAGGATTGGGAGCAATATGTAATCTGGCATAGTAATCTTCATTCTTCCAATGTGCATGTCACCTTTATTCAACCAATCAATCTTCTCTTCAAAGGATTCGAACTCTCTTTCAAAATAACAATCAAAGAGATCATGGCTCTTCAAATATGCTATTATTTTTAGTTTCCATTCATCATAGTTGAATAGAGAAAGACGAGTGATTTCTTCTAATTCTGGATACATTGAAGCTGTAGAAGACCTGCAAAAGCAATAGAGAATACTGCTGCAAAGATGCAGAAACTGCTGCAACTGCAGCACTTGAAATCTTGGTAATAACCTGGAAAAAACTCTCAAGAATGGAAATAAACAATACTCTCAACATGCTTTGATACCATGTGAAAATCCTCACAGCAGATCTAAGAGATGATGTATACCTCACAAGAGTAATTATGACTAAGCAGGAAAATAGAAGAAGAGTGATCAATACAGTATAATGAGCAACAGAATAATATGGTATAGTAGAACTTGGATAGAAGCAATAATACTTCACACACACTAGTTAATTAATCACAATATGGACAAATAAATAGTACAATGGTAGAAAGGATTCGAATGCCTAAGGTGGCAATTCGAATTAGCCTCTCAGAGTGATCATAAGATCAATAGAGTGTCATTGGAGCACAACTAGGTGTCCTTATGATCATTGGAACACAACTGAAAGTCTTCATCATCATCAGTGGAGTCATCAATGCTCAAGTAACTGTCAATCATCACTGAAACTAACTCTAGTAGGTGTAACTGAGTGTAACTCAGTGTAAATCAATGTAACTAAGTGTAACTGAGTGTAACTGGACTGGTAGGTGAAGAAGGGCAAGTTGCCCCCTAAAATCAAGGAAGAAGGGCGCATTAAGCAACTGGAGGGCTAAAACTAAATAGTGAGAAGCTCTTGGGGGTTGGCTAACTGAGGGCTAGGTGCTGGACTAATGACTAGGATGCATGTAAACCCTAGAATGCATGCAAACCCTAAAATTGCATGCATGACTAAAAATTTAAATGAACAAAATACTGGTGGGACTAGGATGGAGTATAGGAATATCCTAACAAGTGCATGCTCCAATATCTTATTAAATGCCTCAACTATCGCATTCACTTCAGGGTGGTAGGGGGTACTTTTGTTGTGCTGGATCTGAAACTCTTCCATCATTGCTGCAATCGTCTGGTTAACAAAATGAGTCCCTTGGTCACTTAACATTACTTTGGGGCACCCAAACCTGGTGACCACATTGTCAAATAGGAACCGTGTTGCAGTCACAATTGAGCAATCTCTCATTCTTGCAGCTTCCACTAATCGCGTCAATTAGTCTATCGCAGTAATGATGTAGCGCGACCCTGCTCTATTCCCAGGTTGGTTGATAGGTCCCATGAAATTTATTGCCCACTTGTCGAAATCTTGTAGCATCAATTAGGGTACCAACGACATTTCATCCCTTCGTGATGGCTTCCCTGTCCGTTGATAGACATCGCAGATTTTGGCATAATCCACAGCATCTCCGTGCATGGTTGGCCACCATAATCCTGCTCAAAAGATCTTCCTATCTATTTCACATCCACCATAATGTCGCCCAACGATCCCATCATGATCTTTCGATAGAATCCTCTCCTGCTCATGCGGAAGGATGTAACACCGCACTATTTCATCTAGCCCCATCTTGTACAATTCCCCTGCGATTAGTTGAAATTTTGCAGCCTTGACAACTAGCTGCTTCTTCTTAGTGGTAGTGAGCCTAGCTAGTGCCTCCCCTGTCGCCAAAAACTAGATGATTTGCTCATAATGGTCGTCAACCATTCCAACTCTAAACAATTGAGCATCTGACAATCCATCGTCAATGGTGCTTGGTTCCTCACTAAACTCTATCTTTGATAGGTGATCTGGTCCTGCATTCAATCATCCCGGCTTTACAATTATTTCAAAGTCAAACCCCTAAAATAGTAACAACCAGTGACAAATCTTCCCCCTCAACACAGGATTTTTCACTAGGTATTTCATCGCAAAATAATTGGTGAACATTTTGAAGTGGCCCCCTAGGAGGTAATGATGGAATTTATGTAAGGCGTAAACCATCGCCAACCCCTCCCTCTCGGTTGTGGTGTAATTCTTCTCCACAGTAGACAACTTTCTACTTGCGAAGGAGATCGGGCAGTTGATGTCGCATGTTCTTGGTTGGGCCAAGATGACACCTAGTGCCACTGAGGATAAATCAATGTGGACGTGAAACTCCTTTGTCCAATCAGGAAATGTGAGTATGGGTGTTGCGACCATCTTCACTTTCAATATGTCGAGACTCTTATGACACTCTGCATTTTACTCAAACTTGGCATCTTTCTTCAATAGCTTCTCCATTGGTGCCGTAATTGCTACATATCCTCTAATTAATTTTTTGTAATAGCCCGTATGTCCCAACATCACTCATAGTTGCTTGACCATTGTCGGCAGTGGAAGGTCAACGATGATTGCAATCTTCGCCGGTTCTACCAACATTTCTTCCCTGCAGACAATGTGCCCCAACAAAAATTTGAACGGAGCATAGAAGATGCACTTCTTCAGGTTCAATGAGATTTGGTGCTGTCGACATTATTCTAGCATTAGTCTTAATTTTGAGACATGATCCTTGACCAACTTGTACACTATCCAGTCATCCATATAAATGACAAGAAATTTATTGATATAATCTTTGAACTCCGCAACCACTAATCTTGAAAAAATTGCTGGAGCATTCTTCTATCCAAACGACATCACTATCTACTGAAAGCATCCCCACTCTGTGACAAAGGTGGTCTTGTGCCTATCTTCTTTCGCAATCTTGATTTGGTGATAGCCGAAGAACCGATCCATGAATGAACATATCCCTTGACCTCCTACTCCTTGGAGCACCTCATCCTTGAATGGTGTCAGGAACGGATCGTGTAGGAAAGCATCATTCAGCTTCCACAAATTGACGCATATCCACACCTCACCAATTTTCTTATCCTGGACCACCATAGGCTTGATCCACTATGATTCTTCCATGGGCTCGATAATTCCATCTTCTAGCATTCTTTCGATCTCAGCTTGCACCCGTTCCTTGTATCTTGGATTCAATCGATACGGTCACTGCTTGACTAGATTCACATCGGGTTCAGGGGAATCCTCCTTTTGCCCAAGTCTCCAGAAATTCCTTTCATCTCTGAGAATTTCATTAGAAATAGATACTGAAACTCATGCAGGAAATCAGTCATCTTCACAATTGTCAACTCATCCCAGTAGTCACCAATGCTTGTGAACTTCGGGTTCTCCTCTGACCCAATGTTCACCTTCTTAATCTTCAATGGTTGTTGAAATTTATGAGACGGTATTTTTGGTGCCTTGAAACTGCGACTACCTTCTGATTCGGGTACGTAGATAGCCCTTGGATCATCCGCATCATCCAGCTCTCTTGTGACCTTATAACATTCCATCAATATTTTGGGTGTCGCAGTCCATTGAAGTGTCATCGATTGTTCTGTTGGTACTACTTCAAATTTCCTTTTGCGGATCCCCTATAGTGCACTATAGATGAAGGGATTTTTCATCCGAGAAAGAAAACGATTGGTTGAAGCCAATGGTAAGCTATTACCAAGAGGTCATCCCATGTCGCAGTTCTGTTGCGAGATACCAACTCCATGGGACTTCATCCAACATGTGTACGAATGCATGTGCCCACTCCTGCTTCGCTCAAGATCCCCTTTGGTGTTGACATGCGTCCAGATGTGCCTTTGTATCTCCTCTAACATCGTATTTCTTTCTATCATACCCCATAGCTTACCACCACCAATGCGCAGGAGTAGCCTTCAAGGCTTCCTCCAAGGCCAATAGACCTTGCGGCTCTGCCACTTTCTCTTCAATTTCAGTGAGAAACTTGCTCAAATTGGGAAATCCCTCATAAGTAGGTAGCGCACATTCCTCTGTGGCTACCCATCGCAATTGTTGTTTGGTAAATCTACCCTATAGGGAGAAGATGGACACTACCAACTTCTGGGGTGATAGGTAAATCCATAGATCATACCACATAGGATTCTACAAAAGGAAAGAGATCAAGGTTTATGAATGCATACGTTATTAACGACGTTCGATCCTAGCATTTGCTTGCTCCTTCGATCGATCTTCCACTTGATCTTCCATTTGACGAACCTACAATACAAAGATACCTTCCTTAGCATATCTTGACTAATATAATAATGATGAAATTGAAATAAAATTTAGACATCAAATACAATCAAGCATTTAACCCAAACAAACATGCTTTCCATTAGACAGTTGATTGGGATGGGAAGGGCATTTCAACATTTATTGTCAAAAGCAAATAATCAGTACAAGTATACCTGATCATTCAGAGTGCTTGTGCAACCGGATCCTGGGATCCTGCTCTTCACACTAACTTTGGAATTCCTCTAGCATAACAACCCTTAATGCTTAGTTTCTCCTCCTTGTGAGTGTGAGTAACCCCTCTCATCTATCCCCCTTGTATTTATGGGACAAGGTAGGTAGTTTGGATCAAGAGGTAATTTGATTGGGAAGTTGGGGAAGTTGCAAAACCAACTTCAACTAATCCCAATTCATCACATTAATATATTTTTTATTACTTTTTAAGGTGTACGCTACTTTTCTTAAGTGGAGTAGCATTCAATATGCAACTTTCCTGCTTTACAACCAGCATTTGCAAGATTTCTGAGGCTGTATGCTACTCTATTGAAGCAAAGTAGAGTATTTATGAGGGAAAATGCTACTTTAATGAAGTGGAGTAGAGTATTTCTGGAGGAAAACACTACTGTCATGCTTGTAGGGTAGCGTTTTTCCCTAAAAAGTAGGTAAAAAGAGGGTTTTGTCAGCTACAAAGGGGTAAGTCTTATCCAATCATCATCTAGGATCATTATGATCTTCAATCCAAGTTGTCCTTTTGTGTGATCAACAGCTAGATGTGATCACGGATGGAGAAGTACAGATTTGACCTATAACAGATGCCCCCTAATGTGTGAGGTTAGAGGGAAGCGATGGCCGAAATACATTATAATTCCAAGTCAATAGAGGAGCAGGAAACCGCAGAACCAAGTCACAAAAGTACCTGAAATAACAATCAAGGTCAGCGAGCAATTACAATCTTGACATCATATAGATGTGTAGCATGATACAACATGATCTCTGATACATAACTAGGAGATGTATATATAGCATGGCCATTGAAATACAAGAGTGGATCCATGTTAGAATGAGACATCATAGCCATAACAACAAACTGGATCTATGTCTCATGAAGAGCCAAAATGAGTGAGGCTCAGTCTTGCGCAGCTTGGGTGATAACATAATGAGGTAATGCTATCAAAATCCCAAGGTCCTCATCCAAACAACCGAAGGTACAAACCCTAAGCATGTGAATAAATGAGCTGAAATTCGAACATGGGGGCTATCATTTGATTACTGGTCATTGGTGTATACCGTTAACAAATGCGAGGGCTTCCACCGATAATTATAATGGGGCCCAAGGTACCTAGTACGATCCAATAAGTGTGAATAAGTGGACTTGACGTCGAACACTTGAGGAACCTGTCAACTAAGAGACATTGATGTATTCTCATAATTCGACAGCGAGGGAAATTGCCACTGGTGACTGCAATCCCCATGGTACTAACCGAAACTCTAAATTTCATTCCCAGAGAAAAATGAGCTGATGTGGATGGGAAGAAGTTCATTGGAAGGGAGGCCTTAAGCCATTCTCCATCATCCAACACGAGGAACACTCAATATGGTATGAGATGATGTGGAGTAGTACAAGTAACAAGACTAACATGAGGATGGCCGACAGATGAGGTCAAGGTAAACTGCAGAATGGCCGACACAGGTTGTATCCTTGAACAGTGAGCATGACACAAAGTGACTTAGGCAGTTTTCAACATGATGGGGAAGTGATATAAGCCTGCAATGTAGGAGACATTAGTAGACCCTCCATTTGATTGGAAGAATAACTAACCAGGGGAGTAAACAACTCGGAGATCAGGTTCACCCTAAGGTCAAAAACTAAACCCAACTGAAATGATAGACTCAAATAGGTGTTGTGTTCAATGATAGGATTGACTGAACTGCCTTTGAAATTGTAGGATGTGATATACCGTTCTTATCCCTTATTCTTTTTAGATAAAAGAATACCTTTCTTATTGTTTGAATGAGTCCAAGAAAGAATGAAAACTCAATAGATCCAACCATGTAAAGAGTTTAACGATCCCATGGAAGGAAGACTCAGTACCTTCTTCATTGTTTACAGAGTTCGAAGAAGAGATAGAAGAATAATCTATAGTAGTGATCTCTGGATTTTTATATCAAGCTGAGATCTGTTCTTGCTCGCCGGTGTTTTCAATTTTAAGGATTCTGAAAAACATAAACAATAAATCCATTCACCTACTCGTGGATTTTAATATCGATCCCAAGTAGCTTAATGCTCGCTTGGTGTTTTCATATTTCGAGAGCCTGAAAACCCTAAAGAAGGCTCCAAAAGGTCCTTTTTCGTAAAGTTAGTCTCCTCCTCCGAAAAAATGTAAAACAATGGAAGAAGAAATCTTCTAGCCACGGATGACTAGAGTATTCCTTTTTCGTAAGTAATCAACAAAAGTACGGAAAATGGTTAAACTTATACTTAAGTAGATGTCGCTTCAAATCCTTTAACGAGTTTGAAATGACAACTATATTCGACAATATTGTCATATTTAAAGAGTCTAACAAGAGCTTAGAGAGAACTCCATAAGAATCTTTTTCGTAAATTTTTAATGAGCCCAAAAAGGTAAACTCGTAACCTCCTTACTGTTTTTAACGAGCTCAAAGGAGAGATGGAAGAATGCTCATAGCCTCCTTACTATTTTTAATGAACTTGAAGTAAAGGTAGAAGAATGCTTAGAGCTTCCTTACTATTTTTAATGAGATCGAAGGAAAGATGGAAGATTGCTCAGAACTTTCTTACTGTTTTTAACAAGCTCAAAGAAAGATGGAAGATTGCTCGGAGACTCCTTCAAGTAGGGTCAATGCCTAGAATCTCCTCATGAGATCGGGAAAAGATGTCACGGAATCATTAAACAGATTGGTGTACAGAATGATCTCATCAAGATAACAATACGTTCCAATAAAGATATGTTCTGTGACCCCAAGTTCAGTGGGAATGTTGATGGGGATGGTTCTCATTGTACTCGTCCTATTCCCTTCGGCAAAAAAAGCTTGTGAAGTGTAAAGGACAAAGGACCAATCAACATTCCCACTAGGTCTTGAAGGGAACTCACTTCTCTCTATCAGGTTTAGAACATGAAGTAAATAGGTCCTGGGGTGTAAATGTTCCCAAGGGCGTCTCAGGCCTATCATAGCTTCAAAAAATGTTTCGTCGGAAGGCAAAACCGTGTCTAAACTATCAAGACAGAGGGTAGAGTCCATTGACCATGCAGGAGTAGGGTCCATATCTATCTCGGAAGAGATTGGAGGAGTCATGATATGTTCTGTTGCAGCATGCTGTGCTTCCATGTATGCTACTTCTGCAATGGATAAGGGCACTGATGGTTCTGATGCAGTAGGAAGGATCCATGGATCAGTCCTTAAACTGACCATGAAAGTTTCAGTAGATGTACCTTCATCAGAACGCATGAAAAGAACGGGAGAGGGCAGGTCAAAAGTTCCCATTAATGACCCATAAATCCCTGCTCCTAAACTCTCACTTGCTGGGGCATATTGATCAACTAAAGGAACTATGGATTCCGATGAAGTCTGGTTGTTTCGTCGAGAGAAAGAAAGTTGATCGACCGTGACGATCTTACCTTCGTGCAGGAACATTACAACTCGAAAAACTGTCAATGGAATAGCTCGCATGGCATATGTCCATCTCCTGCCTAACACCATGTTGTAATCAAGCAGAATGTCTAGAACTTCAATCTCTACAGCAACTATCTTACCGGCCAGTGTGACGTCGAATGATGGCAAGACTCCATGTGGACAGAAGGTTCTTCCATCAAATGTAGTAAGTAGTGTGTTAGAGGGGGCTAACTCAGGAGAGCCCAAGGCTTTCCAACAGGAAATCAACATTATGCACATAGACACACCTTCATCTACGATAGCTCATCCAATGGTCATAGGACCATGAACTACCTCTATCTGAAGAGCAATGTGGTACGACAACCGGTATTTGATATCAGACATATCAAAACGCACAGTCATGTTGGATGATTCCATACTTCCAATTACTACCAGAAGTGCATTTCGTTGTAATGGACAACTTTGCAAAACTTCTAAGGTGGACATAGCACAAGGGGTCTGGGCTAGATCTTCGACCACATTCTAGTTGGCAGCAGCCCATGCATTGGGATTGTGCAAAGCCGATTTCAAGACACCTTTCGGGATCTTGGGTAGTGGATCCACAGGTATGTGGAGAGGAGTGGAAGATTTAGGCACCTCTTTATCCTTATTCTGTGAATCCAGGGTATAATTTCTTGCCTGCATTTGTAAAAGAGCATCTGAGTTAACCATATTAATGAAAGTTTGATCAACTGAAGCATGGGTGGTGCCCCCAGCATTGGAGGTGCCAGAAACTGATCCCTGCCCTTTTGGAAATGGATCTTTAAGGATGGCAGGTTTCTTTTCTTGAAGCAGCTTCTGGGCTTCTTCAATTAGAGGGCATTGGTAAGTGAGGTGGTCTTGCTTGCAAAGCTTTCAAGGGAACTTGACCTTCTTATTTTCTCTGTTACCCTCCTCAGCATTTTCTTTGTTTTTGGGATTCTGTTGGTTTCCCTCTCCTTTCTTGCCCTTCTTTTTATTGTTGGGCTCCCGAGGGCCCTTTTCATTAGTCTGAATCTATTGTATAGATTTAGTAGTAGAAGGAGCGGTTCTGACGGGAGTCACTTCTGCAGTCGATTGTTTGACCGATAAGGCATGAACCTGTTTAGTCAATGCTTTGAAGGCTACAAAATCAACTGAACCTACTATGCCGTTAGCATGTGGTCCAGGTTTTGGTCTACCTAGATCAATGTTCAATCGCAGTGCGTCAGGTATGATCTCGTAAAGGATCCTAGACTAAGCGTAAAACAAGTCTAGTTGATGGGTCCTGTTATCACATATATAGTAGCCGGGCTACCATACATTAGTTTTCTCATTCCAGTACACTATTGAGCCAGTTCCCTTGCATTTGAGATGCCGAGATGAGCATCTAGATTGGATCACTATCAGATTGTGGACAGCAGTTATATTCCCCATGCCATGACTGAGTTTCAGGACACTCAGAGAGATGCCCGATATAGCCATTATGCCATTGGTACAGAGCAGTCAGTAGTGCCCAGAGTTACAGCAGTAGTCTCAGAGGACAGATGATGGTACAGGTTGATGAGCTTTCAGGTATATGACTCAGCAGGTATATCATGGTATTATGGTTAGATTGCTTTTATACTTATTCTTATAGCATGTCTTAGCACTTAGTGTCATGATCTGGCGATCATATAGATATTTGGACCTGGTTGACCTATTATATATATATTACTGTCCCTACTCAGACTTAGAAGTTCACTATTCATACTCATTGGTATATACCCTCCTTAGGGAGAATAGAGGTGATCATTCAACCATACCTTGGCTTGCTAGTGTTGGCTTCATCTTTTCATTGTCTTCATCCATCCATGGCCTACCTTTTAGATTATCACCCTGATTTGCTACTTGACTAGTGACATGGAGGACCTTTCCCCACTGTAGCCTCTGTATTGGATGAGCTTCCCTGTTTATTGTGTCTCGGCTCTGAGTTGGTGACAAAACTTACCTATGGTGAGTTGGAGTTCCTTGAGAATTCCCCCTAGTCACTAAAGTTGTGTTGGCTAAACCTGAAACTTTTAGTGCTGCCATCAATACAAAATTTGGAAAAATCAAATGCTATATCTTGTATATGAAAGAAATGCCAAATGAAAATGGCCATGAAAAATAAAATGTTATATCTTTTGGAAAAATAAATACCTAGGTAAACAAGTTGTCCATGACACACCTAGAAGTGCTCAGGTAAACAAGTGCCTTAAAAACACACCTGCAGCAGAAAGCCTAAAAATAAATGTAAATCTATGCAATGTGTTTGTAAACACACATAGATCAAGGCTATGGAAAACTCAGGCCCAAAAAGCAATGGAACTTAAATGTTATATCTAAACAATTGCTGGCCTTGTTTATATTATGGATTGTGCGCATCTGTGAAGGTGAATAAACCCTCTTTAAACAACTCATCCATTTGTGAGACACCGCCATTCCCTGTGTTATTGCTCATTCAGTATATACTATGGTGTACATTCCCTTTCCCTTGCCAAAGTGTCACAAAGTCAAGTCAGTCAAGTCATCCCTTAGCCTAGCCAGTTATTTCAGCCTTCACCCTTCACTAGCAAATTGATCACAACTATGAAGTGAGTATGGTCCTGAAAGTCTAGTCTGAGTAATAATAATAACTAACGACACTATATATTTGGATTTAGATCGCCAGTCATGATTACTTCGTGTTTTAGTAGCTATTTGAATAAATTGTAAAGCATGTATTAACCTTGACACCTTGCAGCAGCTATGGATGATAGTTTGAGTTGTATTTGGTCTTGGTTAGACCTAGTTTGACCATGGAAGACCATGAGACATGAGATGTTGGACCTTATGATGATATGGATAGATGATATATGGTCTATGTACACATACAGGATGATTCTATGCAGCAGCTACAGGGTTATGATGATGATTCTTGGGATACAGCAGTGTTTGGTCATTTACAGATCATTATTATTGGCCTTGTTCCGGTACATTGGATATTTATTTTAATCATGCAGAGATTCATATGATGTATGAGTACACATCTTGGATGTATTTGGACCTTCTGAGTCCAATGGGACAGTTTGTTTTCAGTTCCGGGAACTTTCAGTGATGATTTAGCCTCAGTAGGCTGTCCTAGTGCAGTTTTGGCCTGTTGGAGGCCCTGTCGGAGCAGAGATGACTTTTATCCGGTTGACCTAGGGCGCTGATGATGGAGGGGGTGGTCCAGCCACTTGTTTTTACCATATTACCCCCCTCCCGGACACATTGGTGCCCTCACCTTGACAGCGCCATCACTCCAGGAGGCAGTTTGGGCTGTTTCACGTTTCCCGAGGCATTTCAGGATTGGTAGAAATGGCTATTGAGGAAATCGATTTGGGCTACTGAGGCAAAATTATGGCATGGGATGATCAATGATGATAGATCGGGACCTTCCACACCTCCTCCTGCAGTTTCAGCTTCATCGGGGCCCGCATCCATCACTTATGGCACTTTCTGTGGATTTTTGAGGTCTTTTGAGGACCACGACTTCACCTTGGAGGCACGATTTGGTATATTCATGATTATTTATTGGTTGTTGTGCCATGGGGATTGACCAAGGAGGGATAAAATTACCCCTTGGACCCACCATGAGCCTCCTATGATATTTTGTCATCATGATTTGGTGGGATTCCCCTCTCCTAGGGCGACTTTGTCCACTTATGTTATATTTTATGTGTGATCCATGTATTTTATCGTTGAGCTCATCTCAACCATTGATTAGACTTTTGTATCTTATAATCTTAGCCACTCATTCAAAAAGTGGTTAGGGTTTTGGTGCCTCTCCTTCCTATTTAAAGGAGAGAGCCTCTCATTGTAAAGGGACTTTTGGCTCTGGATTATTGGAATAGAAAATTATTATTGTATCTATCTCCAATGTTGTGGTGAATGTTTTTGGTGTTCATTCGTTGGTTCTTCCTTTGCACTGAGTTATTGGAGATCTTGTTTGCCATATCTATTGTACCACGATTTTTGCATCTACAGGTGGAGGCCGATTTGCTTGAAGGAGGAGGTATTGGTAGGGGAAGACTCTCCCTACTTCTTCTTTGGAGCTCTTCGTTGGTAACAGGGAGTACTACTGTCCCAGGACCTTCTATTTCATGTTACTATTTGCATTTCTCTTGTATTTCTTCCATACTTGATCTTACTGATTGAATTTCATTCCTTGGTTTGGCAGGTAGAGGAAGGCGCACTTGTGGACTTGGGCATCAAATTGGCAAGCAAATCAACAATCTCTCATTTGATCTCTGCGGGAATCTTCCTCAACATCAAGGCATTTCAACCACATCATTCAGGTATGATCTCAAGGTAAGTTCTATCTCCGTAGTCTATCCAATTGTCAAAAACACTTAAAACCCTAATTAATCAAAACCCCAATTTTGCATTTTCTTAGATCTACTGAGATCTAGTGGGTTGTTGGGCATGATATTGAAAACCCACCTCTATAGCATCCACGGCATCCCGGATCTATAGTTTGGTGAGGATTGGCTTCCGTTTGACCCCTCTCCCAAGCCAACCTAGCTTCTCCCAAGGAAGGCGCACTTCACCATTTGAGCAGGTTGACCTAGATCTAAGCGATGGGTGTTTGAGATTCCACTTGATTTGACATCTACACATCAAATAACATACACCCAGGTTGTCCCTTTCTTGAAATTCACCTTGTGGGTCCCATTCCACATTTTAAGGGATTTAATCCCCATTTTGGACCACTTGGAATATTTAAACTCAGATCTACAAAGATCTAACCGGTGGATTGCCACGAAATTATAGATCCATATCCCTACTTGACTGATCTACGCGGATCTAAAGTTTGGATGCCATCCGACATGATTTGACCCACCTAAACCCAAATTGAAGCCTCCTTAGGGAAAGTCGCACCACCTTGGAGAAGTGAGTTCACTCACTTCGAGGAACTGGGTACTTGAGATTTTTGCAGATCCGGAATCAGAATAATTCAAAACCTAGGTCTAGACTGTCACTTTGTCAAATCTTGCCTTGGGGACTGCATTCCTTGTTTTAAGGGATTGTGGTCCACTTGGGTCAAACCTAGATCTGGACATATTTAATCATCAAGGCCTATACTGTCCACTTATCTCATGTTGTAGGAGTCCTAAACCATAAAGTCAACCCTACTTTGACTCCACTTCCCAATTCCCAAGGCACTGGTTTAACTCCAAGACAACCCACTCTCCTAGATTGTGGGATTGACTTGTGGTTTGACTTTTGCATGGTGAACTATACCTTTGAAGACATCATGGACCATGGTCAAGATTGTCTCATGTACTAGTTAGCCCCAATCTGACCCCTAAACAACCCTGCATTGGACACGGTTCCCAAGGCAGTGGATCTTTTGACATTGACCTAGTACACTAGCCCTAGATCTCACTTTAAACATTATAAGTCACTTTCACTTCAACTATGAACCAAAGCTATACCTATTAAACCCCTCACTTGGCTTGTAACTTCATCCTTAGGTCTAGGATAAACCATACACCTAACTTCAACTAGAAATACCCTGATTTGGTGTCTTGGTTTTGATCTCTCCTGTCGGGAGTAGATCGGGTCTCCCCCTTTGTTGTCTGGGCTAGATAACATAAAGTGAAGGTTGCCTCGACTGGCGTGACAACCATATATTGGAGGTCGAGGTGATCGTGGTTGCACCTTTTGAGTTGCCCTTCCCTATTGCCATCCATGACTGGATCTATCCATAGGGGTAACTACATCTTAGGTGATAACATTTTGGCGCCGCTGCCGGGGAGGCAATAGCTTGCCCTAGTCCTTCCCGCATATATAAACGACACATATCTTGGTAGAAGAGTTAAATCTACCTGGCGACTCCCAATCGTGACTCCGCTGAGGAGCGAGCTCATTTACATCCCTATAAACAGATCTTATCGTTATCTAGAACCCATGGGGTGTATCATTTTGTTTTCAAGTTCTTAAATTTAAAAATAAATATAAAAATATAAAAAATAAAATTATTATCCATGGCTGCTTCTGAGCGACCTAGAACTTTCGGTCGTTTAAAAGCCTTTGACTTCTCTAAAATTTATGGGGCACCTCATCCTATGCCAAACAATTTTAATCAAAGATTACCTCGTTTCAATGGAAGCGATGGTGTTTCAATTATAAATCATTTGTATGATCTCTGGTATTATATGGATAGTTTGGGAACAACCGAGGAGGATGTTCTAATGAGGGCTCTGGGTTCATCTCTAGAGGGAAATGCTCGGATATGGTTTGATTATCTAGCACCGGGATCCATCACCGGGTATGACATGTTCCAACAGTTGCTAGTAAGTCAATGGAAAGAAACAATTGGTGAATCTATGGAAGGGCAATCAGACGATGAATGTATTGATGAAAACCAACTTGATGAAGATGATGAATATTAAGATAATGAGTTAACTAACGATGGTTCTTATCAAAGTAATTCCTCTTCTCCTGAACCAATTGAGTCCCATGATGAGGTAATGTATGACACTGAGCAAATTTCAACCCCTCAGGATTATTGCCTTAATATTGACATAAGAGGGGAACTTATGAGAATTTTATCATCATTACCTGAAGAAGTTTCAGATGAAGAGGATGATTCCAATGATTTCCATCAAAAAGCATCCATGGTTGAGTCTTCCATTAGTGAATCTTTTGAAAATATTTTTGAGATCCCTTTTCATAATCCTTGTGTAATTGATGATTTTTCTTACCATGACACTGAAGAAGAAAGTAGGGACAACAACCAAGTTTCTTTAGAATCCAATGATCATCCTGTTTTTACAGATCAATTTTATGAAAATGTTCAAATGGTTGTTAATCAATTGGTCAATGCTATTCCTGATAAATTATCGTCATATGAATTTAGTGATGAATCAATTGAAGAGAAGTCTCATGATGATAGGTTGGTGAATCAAACTAATCAAGAATTTTCCTTAATCAAATCCTCAAATCAATATCTTAATGTTTATGGGAAGCTCGGAAATAATCCTTCACTTAACTCATCCAATGGTTATAATTTTTCCAATTCAATTTTTATTCAGGATTGTCTTTTTCAATTGTTGGGGTGGGGTGCTCGCAATAAGTTCTGTCCTTTTTCTAAAAAAATTGGGTCAATCAATTTTCAGTCCGCCCCCCCATCTAATTTTTCTAAGTCTACTTCGAATTTGTGGTCTGGTAAATCTTTGAATGTTGAAATTTTCAAACCATAGTCTAGGTATTGTCGCATAAATGGAGATACAGAGTTTTATTTTCCCTTTCAGCTATCTTTAACAAATAACATTCTTAAATCTTCTTGGTGGCTGGAAGGGGTATATGAAGATCAATTTCATCGATTTTCCATCCTTAAACAACAAGTGGGGTTAATCTCAATCTTAATTTTATTCCACAATTTATCCCTACTTGGTTTATGCATCATTCCTGGAGCTCTCAGAATTGAATATCCTCGTCAGGTAGATGAGGAAAGCATTTTGAAACAAGGGGAGTTAAATTTGTTATCACATCTTTTTCCTCCATATATTTTGAATAATAACTTGCACAATTTTTATGACCCTATCAATTCTTGGATGGAGGATGTCTGCAGTAATCAGTCTTTCCCTTTGCATGATTTCATTTTTCACCATTCAACTCCTTTCTCAATTTTTGAACAAGTCAGAAAAGTTGTGCTATCTATTTCATTAATCCTTAATCTAGTCTTGACTCGTTCTTTAAGCAAAAATCAAAGAAGAATTATTAACTTATTTGATGAATGGTTGCACTGGATTTATGATTTTACCTAACATTTGTGATGACTGGTTAGATTAGGGTAGGTAGGAAACCAAATAAGCCTACTTGGGCAGTAGTTAGTCTTTTCAGCCATTGAGTCTGGCACCTTCTTAGTCTTTAAGCTCCTTTGTAAGCTCCTAGTTTAGTTGAGTACCTGCCACTTTTCTTTTCCTGCACAATAAATTTCAAATTTTGCAAATTATGTTAGTAGTTTAATTTACTTTCCGCATTTATACTTCATGCATTTATATTTCTGACATAGAGTAGATTTCATTTAAGTTGATTTTATTATCTTTCCCACACATGCGGCATGAGGTATTTTGTTTAGATGTTTGTGAATGCAGAAAATAGGTTGCAAGAATAAAAGCTGGAAATAAAATGGTAGAGTGCTGGATCGTGGATTCGAGTAGCAGAGTTCGAGGACCAGAGATTCTGAGGTTCTCAAGCGCTCATTTCAGCAGAGCACTTGTCCCAGCCGGAGCCAGATGTTATCACATATATAGTAGCCGGGCTACCATACATTAGTTTTCTCATTCCAGTACACTATTGAGCCAGTTCCCTTGCATTTGAGATGCCGAGATGAGCATCTAGATTGGATCACTATCAGATTGTGGACAGCAGTTATATTCCCCATGCCATGACTGAGTTTCAGGACACTCAGAGAGATGCCCGATATAGCCATTATGCCATTGGTACAGAGCAGTCAGTAGTGCCCAGAGTTACAGCAGCAGTCTCAGAGGACAGATGATGGTACAGGTTGATGAGCTTTTAGGTATATGACTCAGCAGGTATATCATGGTATTATGGTTAGATTGCTTTTATACTTATTCTTATAGCATGTCTTAGCACTTAGTGTCATGATCTGGCGATCATATAGATATTTGGACCTGGTTGACCTATTATATATATATTACTGTCCCTACTCAGACTTAGAAGTTCACTATTCATACTCATTGGTATATACCCTCCTTAGGGAGAATAGAGGTGATCATTCAACCATACCTTGGCTTGCTAGTGTTGGCTTCATCTTTTCATTGTCTTCATCCATCCATGGCCTACCTTTTAGATTATCACCCTGATTTGCTACTTGACTAGTGACATGGAGGACCTTTCCCCACTGTAGCCTCTGTATTGGATGAGCTTCCCTGTTTATTGTGTCTCGGCTCTGAGTTGGTGACAAAACTTACCTATGGTGAGTTGGAGTTCCTTGAGAATTCCCCCTAGTCACTAAAGTTGTGTTGGCTAAACCTGAAACTTTTAGTGCTGCCATCAATACAAAATCTGGAAAAATCAAATGCTATATCTTGTATATGAAAGAAATGCCAAATGAAAATGGCCATGAAAAATAAAATGTTATATCTTTTGGAAAAATAAATACCTAGGTAAACAAGTTGTCCATGACACACCTAGAAGTGCTCAGGTAAACAAGTGCCTTAAAAACACACCTGCAGCAGAAAGCCTAAAAATAAATGTAAATCTATGCAATGTGTTTGTAAACACACATAGATCAAGGCTATGGAAAACTCAGGCCCAAAAAGCAATGGAACTTAAATGTTATATCTAAACAATTGCTGGCCTTGTTTATATTATGGATTGTGCGCATCTGTGAAGGTGAATAAACCCTCTTTAAACAACTCATCCATTTGTGAGACACCGCCATTCCCTGTGTTATTGCTCATTCAGTATATACTATGGTGTACATTCCCTTTCCCTTGCCAAAGTGTCACAAAGTCAAGTCAGTCAAGTCATCCCTTAGCCTAGCCAGTTATTTCAGCCTTCACCCTTCACTAGCAAATTGATCACAACTATGAAGTGATTATGGTCCTGAAAGCCTAGTCTGAGTAATAATAATAACTAACGACACTATATATTTGGATTTAGATCGCCAGTCATGATTACTTCGTGTTTTAGTATCTATTTGAATAAATTGTAAAGCATGTATTAACCTTGACACCTTGCAGCAGCTATGGATGATAGTTTGAGTTGTATTTGGTCTTGGTTAGACCTAGTTTGACCATGGAGGACCATGAGACATGAGATGTTGGACCTTATGATGATATGGATAGATGATATATGGTCTATGTACACATACAGGATGATTCTATGCAGCAGCTACAGGGTTATGATGATGATTCTTGGGATACAGCAGTGTTTGGTCATTTACAGATCATTATTATTGGCCTTGTTCCGGTACATTGGATATTTATTTTGATCATGCAGAGATTCATATGATGTATGAGTACACATCTTGGATGGATTTGGACCTTCTAAGTCCAATGGGACAGTTTTTTTTCAGTTCCGGGCACTTTCAGTGATGATTTAGCCTCAGTAGGCTGTCCTAGTGCAGTTTTGGCCTGTTGGAGGCCCTGTCGGAGCAGAGATGACTTTTATCCGGTTGACCTAGGGCGCTGATGATGGAGGGGGTGGTCCAGCCACTTGTTTTTACCATATTACCCCCCTCCCGGACACATTGGTGCCCTCACCTTGACAGCGCCATCACTCCAGGAGGCAGTTTGGGCTGTTTCACGTTTCCCGAGGCATTTCAGGATTGGTAGAAATGGCTATTGAGGAAATCGATTTGGGCTACTGAGGCAAAATTATGGCATGGGATGATCAGTGATGATAGATCGGGACCTTCCACACCTCCTCCTTCAGTTTCAGCTTCATCGGGGCCCGCATCCATCACTTATGGCAGTTTCTGTGGATTTTTGAGGTCTTTTGAGGACCACGACTTCACCTTGGAGGCACGATTTGGTATATTCATGATTATTTATTGGTTGTTGTGCCATGGGGATTGACCAAGGAGGGATAAAATTACCCCTTGGACCCACCATGAGCCTCCTATGATATTTTGTCATCATGATTTGGTGGGATTCCCCTCTCCTAGGGCGACTTTGTCCACTTATGTTATATTTTATGTGTGATCCATGTATTTTATCGTTGAGCTCATCTCAACCATTGATTAGACTTTTGTATCTTATAATCTTAGCCACTCATTCAAAAAGTGGTTAGGGTTTTGGTGCCTCTCCTTCCTATTTAAAGGAGAGAGCCTCTCATTGTAAAGGGACTTTTGGCTCTGGATTATTGGAATAGAAAATTATTATTGTATCTATCTCCAATGTTGTGGTGAATGTTTTTGGTGTTCGTTTGTTGGTTCTTCCTTTGCACTGAGTTATTGGAGATCTTGTTTGCCATATCTATTGTACCACGATTTTTGCATCTACAGGTGGAGGCCGATTTGCTTGAAGGAGGAGGTATTGGTAGGGGAAGACTCTCCCTACTTCTTCTTTGGAGCTCTTCGTTGGTAACAGGGAGTATTACTGTCCCAGGACCTTCTATTTCATGTTACTATTTGCATTTCTCTTGTATTTCTTCCATACTTGATCTTACTGATTGAATTTCATTCCTTGGTTTGACAGGTAGAGGAAGGCGCACTTGTGGACTTGGGCATCAAATTGGCAAGCAAATCAACAATCTCTCATTTGATCTGCGGGAATCTTCCTCAACATCAAGGCATTTCAACCACATCATTCAGGTATGATCTCAAGGTAAGTTCTATCTCCGTAGTCTATCCAATTGTCAAAAACACTTAAAACCCTAATTAATCAAAACCCCAATTTTGCATTTTCTTAGATCTACTGAGATCTAGTGGGTTGTTGGGCATGATATTGAAAACCCACCTCTATAGCATCCACGGCATCCCGGATCTATAGTTTGGTGAGGATTGGCTTCCGTTTGACCCCTCTCCCAAGCCAACCTAGCTTCTCCCAAGGAAGGCGCACTTCACCATTTGAGCAGGTTGACCTAGATCTAAGCGATGGGTGTTTGAGATTCCACTTGATTTGACATCTACACATCAAATAACATACACCCAGGTTGTCCCTTTCTTGAAATTCACCTTGTGGGTCCCATTCCACATTTTAAGGGATTTAATCCCTATTTTGGACCACTTGTAATATTTAAACTCAGATCTACAAAGATCTAACCGGTGGATTGCCACGAAATTATAGATCCATATCCCTACTTGACTGATCTACCCGGATCTAAAGTTTGGATGCCATCCGACATGATTTGACCCACCTAAACCCAAATTGAAGCCTCCTTAGGGAAAGTCGCACCACCTTGGAGAAGTGAGTTCACTCACTTCGAGGAACTGGGTACTTGAGATTTTTGCAGATCCGGAATCAGAATAATTCAAAACCTAGGTCTAGACTGTCACTTTGTCAAATCTTGCCTTGGGGACTGCATTCCTTGTTTTAAGGGATTGTGGTCCACTTGGGTCAAACCTAGATCTGGACATATTTAATCATCAAGGCCTATACTGTCCACTTATCTCATGTTGTAGGAGTCCTAAACCATAAAGTCAACCCTACTTTGACTCCACTTCCCAATTCCCAAGGCACTGGTTTAACTCCAAGACAACCCACTCTCCTAGATTGTGGGATTGACTTGTGGTTTGACTTTTGCATGGTGAACTATACCTTTGAAGACATCATGGACCATGGTCAAGATTGTCTCATGTACTAGTTAGCCCCAATCTGACCCCTAAACAACCCTGCATTGGACACGGTTCCCAAGGCAGTGGATCTTTTGACATTGACCTAGTACACTAGCCCTAGATCTCACTTTAAACATTATAAGTCACTTTCACTTCAACTATGAACCAAAGCTATACCTATTAAACCCCTCACTTGGCTTGTAACTTCATCCTTAGGTCTAGGATAAACCATACACCTAACTTCAACTAGAAATACCCTGATTTGGTGTCTTGGTTTTGATCTCTCCTGTCGGGAGTAGATCGGGTCTCCCCCTTTGTTGTCTAGGCTAGATAACATAAAGTGAAGGTTGCCTCGACTGGCGTGATAACCATATATTGGAGGTCGAGGTGATCGTGGTTGCACCTTTTGAGTTGCCCTTCCCTATTGCCATCCATGACTGGATCTATCCATAGGGGTAACTACATCTTAGGTGATAATAGGTCCTTAGAATGGCTTCTTCTTCTGATGACACCCCAGACGTAGCGACCTCCTTAGAAACATAAGGAAGGAGTGATTTCTGATACCACTATAATAAGAATTTGAGGGGATATTGGCCTTAATGAGCCTCTTCCATCTTTGCCACTCCTGAATATGATCAGATAAATGGGTGGCTTTATTTTGTCTAAAGGTAGACAAAAGATCTCTTCTGGCATCGTACCGAATAGGAAGCTGGAAGTGGTTCAAAAAGACTATGGCGAGATCCCGAAAGTTAAAAAAAGTGGCTGCAGGTAACTCAATGTACCATTTGGCTGCAGCACCAGTTAAGGTTCTTTTAAAAAGTCTCAACCTAGTGGAATCTTCATTCAATGAGTTCGAAGAACACCAGAGATGAAAAGTGGTAACATGATCACCAAGATCATCACGAGTTTTACCTTCTAATTTTGGAATGTCTGAAGGTAGCTTAGTGGGAACTGGTGGCCACGTAACGTTATGGCACACCGGATTGTTCATTAACTTGGAAAGATCTAGCAATTTCAGAGTTGCTAGAAATGGTAAACGGGGTCTATAAGATGGCATTTGATGAGATGGAGTCATGAAGGGGGAACCTCCCATCATTTGACCCATACACTGTTGGTTAGGGTTGCCCCCAACCATTTGTTGGTAGGGGTTTCCCCCAGCCATCTGCTTGTAGGGGTTGCTCCCAGTTATCTGTTGTTGTGTGAAAGTGTTTTTGAAACTCCCCAACCCAAATGAATGTGGGTTGGTACCCTGTGTATTCGTCCACTGTGGCTGGGTGTTAGCCCTGCCATATTGTTGGTTAAAAATATTACCCCCTCCTCCATAAAACAAATAAAAGGGGATATTTCCTGCAGGTATATTACTTTGATTCATATTGTAACCTACAAAGGTGTTAAAAACAGGGGTAGTTGAGGTGGACGGCGCAGTACTGGTACTCATGACAGGCATAGTTGTAGAGGCATTCGGCAATACATTGGTTGTGGAAACCCAAGTACTAGGTATATGGTATGACTGTTGAGTCATAGGAGGTGGGGTTACATTCACTGCATTATTGGGTGGAAAAGTAGGGGTAGAGGTGGATGTCAAAGCTGTTGAGCTTGGAATGCCTAACGTACCAGTTTTAAAACTGAAGGACGAAGTTGAAACAGAAGTTGTTTGTGTCAAACTCGGTGTAGCAGTGGAAGGAGGGTTTACAATACTTGTATTCATACCCATTGTGGGAGTATGTGGAACTCCTTGTTCATCTCCTAGATTAGTCATGATATGCCTAGGTGTGAAAAATATGCACTATACTCGGGTTGCTAGAAACCAACAGGTACCAGAAGCGGATCGTTAAGTTCGGTAAGAGGAGGGTTAAAAGGAGTGTTAAACTCACCAGAAGTGATATCCTCAACCTTGACATTATTAAAAAATTGTTGATCCAGGGTTCAAGGATGTGGTTCACTAGGAGCCTCTATTTCACCAGTAGGTTCAAAAACACCACTGGAGTCTGTTATCCGTCGTGGTGGTGGCGGTAGTGGCTCCACTCTGAGTGGGGAAGGTTTTGCAACCTCCGATACCTACGAAGTTGTTGGGCTTCCACAATTATATACAAATATCACTAAGTAAAAACCTAGTGGCCACTAAGACTAAGGGGCAAATAGCATACCACTAAAAAATCCTAAGTAATCAAACCAATCAAATGGATAGAAAATACTCTCAGAAGTAATTCTAGGATGATTAGGACCTAGAACATACTAACAAAGTACTGATGGTCAGTTTCGTGGCATCCACCAGAGGTCCACTGGGTGCAAGCGCTTGAATCACGAAACCACTTTCCCAGGAGTACTGCCAGAGGGTTACCTTCCACGCCTGTCTGAGGTGAAGTGGGAATAACCTCCCACTCTACCTGTGTAGGATCCTAAAGGTCTGATACTAAGGCTACCATACATACGAAATATCTTGGGGGGATAGTCGTCAGCCTAGTCAAAACGCATCGACAAGGTAGCAAAGCCCGAAGTCTGAAAGGACCCCCATATGTGAATCGACTTTGGTTTATGGTCAAAAGGAAAGTGAGGGGATATCCTCAACAATTCCAATCTTCCACAGCCTCATGCTTAACTCTGGTTTGAGTAGAGCATCCTAGGGTTATTTGATATATATGGGTTTACCTAAATGAAAGTTGTACTACAATTGTTGCGTAATGAAACTAGTTATGAGCAGTTTAAGATGTTTTAAGCTCAAAACTCTAGCCTAAGCTAGTTGGTGTCGTGTATTCCTAAAAAGAAAATGTTTGTAATTTATTTTATTAAAATTCTTTTTAAGGCAACTTTTTACTCAACGGGGTAGTGCATTGTGTGGAAATGGTTTGACAAAGTAAAGTGCAAAAGAAATAACTTTCAAAGCAACAAAATACTTTTTTTCTTTTTTCCGTTTATGCTCTTTCCAAAATGAAAGCTTAAGCAAACCAAAAACAAATATCTTTTTCTTTTCTTTTCAACTTCAAAACAAAGTAAACTACACTACTTCGAAATTATTATAAGTCTTACTACTTTAAACTACCAAACTCTTTTTTTTTGCTTTTTCTGATATACGTAAAAGAAAAAGAACTCGAAAATGGAAGTAAGTAAGACCTAAAAGGGTAATGTAAGTAAGGAAAAATCAACTCTAAGGTTCACAACAATCAACTTGATTACTTGACAAAGACTTGTCCTACGAAGTTTTTTAAAGGAAAAAACCTTGGGCTTGGAAGACAAAGTGGAAAGAAAAGAAGGATAAGAGATGCTTTACAATGGAAAGGAAAACTTCAAAGGTTGCTCCAAAGCATCAAGAACCCTAAAAACACTAACCCAAGCTAACGGTAGGCAAGCGAACCAAAGATGGCCTTACAATCACAAATACTCAAATGGAAGCAAATTGAAAGACTTCAACTTAATTGAAACTGAAACTGACAAAGAAATCAGGAAGTGTCTAGACTCAAAAACTTTCGAAAACACCCTAAAGAATCCAACTTGGGGTCAAACCCTAAATCAAAGGCCAAGACACCATCAAAGTATGCTTAGTGTTGCAACAAACAAAAAATGTGGTAAACAAAGGTCTGTATACCTGCAACAAGCAACTAGGGTACGAACATGCAGCTACGTTCAACTAGGAACAAGGCATGGTTTCCAAAAAGAGCAACAAACAAACAAGACACCTCAAAAGTACTCAAGTAAGCAAAATATGACCTAAGGGACTTAAGGAGAGGTAAACAAGACTCAACCAAGGCATAAAGACCTCAAGGATTAGTTGGGAAGACAAAAACAGAGGCTGGAAATCAAGCCAAACAGGCAAAAATCAAAACCCAAAAACAAATAGAGACTTACAGGAAAATACTCTACTATGCAGTAGAAAAACCTGCATTTTTCAAGAGGGCTACTCTATTGTGTAAAGGAAAACCAACGTTTTTTAGGAGGTGTACCATACTGTATGCATAGAAAATCAGTGTTTTTGCCAGAGAAGGTTTAAAACAGGCTTCAAAACTTGAAATTGAGATGAGTCAAGCAAAGTCAATAGGCTACAGTAACCTGCAGAGCCTCTCAGAGGATCAAAAAGATCAGAAAGCACTGGAAGGAAAAGTTAAATGACTCTCCTAGAACAGAAAAAAATCGGTCCCCAGCGGAGTCGCCAGTCTGTTGTTCGGGAAATTTACCCTATAGCGAGGAGATGGACACTAACAACTTCTGGGGTGACAAGTAAATGCATAGATCATACCACATAGGATTCTACAACAGGAAAGAGATCAATATTTATGAAGGCATACCTTATTAACGATGTTCGATCCTAGCTTTCGCTTGCTCCTTCGATCGATCTTCCACTTGATCTTCCATTTGACGAACTTGCAATACAAAGATACCTTCCTAAGCATATCTTGACTGATATAATAATGATGAAATTGAAATACAATTTAGACATCAAATACAATCAATCATTTAATCCAAACAAACATGAAATCCATTAGACATTTGTTTGGGATGGGAAGGGCATTTCAACCTTTATTGTCAAAAGAAAATAATCAGTACAAGTATACCTAATCATTCAGAGTGCTTGTGCAACCGGATCCTAAGCTCCTGCTCTTCACACTAACTTTGGAATTCTTCCAGCATAACAACCCTTAATGCTTAGTTTCTCCTCCGTGTGAGTGTGAGTAACCCCTCTCATCTATCCCCCTTGTATTTATGGGACAAGGTAGGCAGTTTGGATTGAGAGGTAGTTTGATTGGAAAGTTGCAAAACCAACTTCAACTAATCCCAATTCGTCAAATTAATATATTTTTGATTACTTTTTAAGGTGTAAGCTACTTTTCTTAAATGGAGTAGCGTTCAATATGCAACTTTCCTGCTTTACAACCAGCGTTTGCAAGATTTCTGAGGCTGTACACTACTCTATTGAGGCAAAGTAGAGTATTGCTGAGGTAAAATTCTACTTTAATGAAGTGGAGTAGAGTATTTATGGAGGAAGACGCTACTATCATGCTTGTAGGGTAGTATTTTTCCCTAAAAAGCAGGTAAAAAGAGGGTTTTGTCATCTGCAGAGGGGTAAGTCTTATCCAATCATCATCTAGGATCATCATGCTCTTCAATCCAAGTTGTCCTTTTGTGTGCTCAACATATAGATGTGATCACAGACAGAGAAGTGTAGATTTGACCTATAACAGCAGTGACTGTGTTACCTGTGTGCATCTTCTAAATGACACTTTGGGTAACCGGTTCTGCCAATTTTCAAGCACCTCATCTGAATCTGATGATGTTGAACTGGAACTGCGCCATCCTAGTTCTCCATATATGGTGGGATTAATATAATCATGAGATATGTTATACAAATTGTCCCATCTTTTTGTAAACGCATCACTAGCCGATTCAACATAGCGCTGCCCTTCCATAGGATCCAGAGGTGCTATAACTCTCATCTCGTGATTCTCAAATGACATCGTCCGCTTCTTGAAATTGATATTTGCTTGGTTGTCCAATTCCTAGTCTATCCCTAGGAGTACTGGATAGGGACTGGTGTTATCAACAATTTCTATGATGTCGAAATCGGCATATGTCCTTAGCCCCTCAATTTCGAATGGAAGTTGACATACTCGGCCAAGTGGGGTGACCTTACTTTGATTTTCCAATCACAGTTATACTGGTGACCAGACCAGCTGCGGTTTCCCCATTGTTTCCCATGTTTGTTTGGTAAGAATATTCACATCCGACCCTAGGTCCAAAATGATGGAGCCAACATCAAATGCTCCGATTTGTGCTGACATTCGCATCTCCCTTCCTATCCTTCTTTTGTGTATGCGGTTAACCTGTTTTTCCTGACGTGCACCCTCCCGTCGATACAACAGACTAGATATTTCCTCCAGTGTGTCTAGGTCCTTTGCTAGTTCCAGGAAACTCTCCAAGAAGGATTTTAGAGTTTTTTTCTTCCTCTGTGACTTCATCGAGTCGAACATCGATGGCATGTCATATATTTCTTCCTGAAGGGGTAACTGTCGCCTATTCCTCATTGCTTTCTGTTCCTCCAAGGAAACGTCCCTTTTGGCTTCTGCATCAAAGGTGACTTTCTTCCACATTGTTGGTCGGACATTATCATGTCACCTCCCAACTCCTATCACAACCCCTCCTCATGTTACAACCCCAATACTCGCATTGTGTTTTTGAACCTTCGTCGATATCATTTGCACAGCCGATGGTACGTTATGATTATTCTGATTCTAGTTCTGAGGTGGATTCTTGGTCTGCCATTTCACGATGAGCTGGGGGAAGTCCTCCATGCTTTGGTCCATAGCATTTCAATAAATACACTGTAGTGCTGGGTTTGGGAAATCAATCTGATAATGCCCCTACTGTCCATAATTATAACAGATTATCGTCCCTTTTCCCTGTCCTGCAGCTCCTCCACGTCCAAATCCAACACCTCGACCATTGTGGACTCCTCCTCTAAAACCTCCACACGGTGGTCCATATGGAGGATACTACAGCTGCTGATATGATGCCTGCCCATACTGCCGCCAGCCATCCGGTAGTGTTGGATACTATAGGTGCCCATACTACAGTTTCTCGTATTTTCCTTGATCATATTGTTATGGGTGATGAAACTGCGATTGCGGCTGGGTGTACTGTGGTTGCTACTGCACCGCTAGTTTCTCCTCTCCTTTCATAAAATATGTGTTCGCAGTCCAGTCCTTTAGTAAGTCATAGGCCCTGCAGTCTTTCTCATCATGGCCAGCCGATCGACAAAATTTTCAATACAAGTTTTTTGGCTTCGACACCATTTTTTGTAGATATACACATTCCCCCGGTCGATGTCCTCTAGTCTGATAGATAGAACACCACAACATCCCTCCTTGATCTGTCTTTCTTCTGCTTCTGGGGTAGCTTGGTCAATGTCTCCTTCACAATAAGTTTGCTTCCTCCCTTGTGGTCCTGTTTCACAGTCCTCCGTTCTGGTCCTCTCAGGAGACTCTCTCTCAGTCCTCCTCTTCTTCTTAGGATGTCGGAATATTGCTCCACTCCTCAAGGTACCACACTTTTCATAATCCCCCCTTAGATACTCATCAGCACTTATGTCAATCTACCCCACATATTTCTATCAGATCTGCATTCACATGATACCTTAAACCTCCGCACACTGATTTTTCTACTCATTAGAAGATATCCTCAGTATTCCCTTCTAGTAAACAAGCATCTTAATCCACAGTGTTAATAATGACAAGAACCTTCCTCTCCGTCCCTTGAAGAAGTTTCTCTTTGCATCACTATACGACTTGATAATGTCTAATGCGAACTCAGTCACGTAGCCCTAGAGGATACTATCCACCCAAAAATCAACAGCCCGCGATACCTTGTTATCAACTTGCTTCAATTGTCAGATCAACTCTGGGGTCTAATAATCAGGCTCAATCTTCTGGCAGTGATTCTTTTGGAATGTCAACTGTGCTAGCCACTCATGCAGCAACACCGGGAATTCACAGAAGCATATCTCGTGGATATCTAAATAATTGTATTTCTGCATCCAACTAGTTGTTGTTTGTTTAGGGTCTCGCTTTTCGCCTTCTACGAATTCCTCTACCTTCTTATCACACCACTCTTAAATATCTGGTTTCATTGGATGCCAAAGCATATCCTCTTCTTTTCTTCCTCAAGGTCTCGGCAATGGAACCATTTGTTGACGCAGCATCTCTCGACAGGGGTTCACTTTGCACTATCACCAACAAACACCAACCCAAACTCCCTTACACATTGGCTCGAAAAGGTGTAACCCTTTTCAACATCACCTGCAAAGCAAGTGCAGTCTCACCTGAGATGGATAAGGGGGCTGCAGGAACCAAGTTTCCATAGTGGAGTTGAAATTATGCTTCAACCGTATATCACTATCACAGAAACCATATGTTATGTCCTTCGCATCATACTACCAACTTATCATTCGCACATTAGATCATTCGAAGATTCACAAAGTAAACATTTGCAACAACATATTCAACCTACTTATTCACATAAATAGTAATCATTCAATTCACATAATACTAACATGTTGCAAACATTCACATTCATCATCGCATAAAGATAGAGACAGAAATAGAACCATAACTAAACATCCTCATGCATTCATTACACCCCACATAATCAACCTTGCAGAAATAGTCAAACACCATGTCATAGATACAAAGGAGATCAAAAAGATGGAAATATTTATCAAAACTTGATCGATCCCTTATGCCCTTAGGCTTACAATCATACTCTACTTATATATTATTATGCGGTTACCAAATGGTCCACATGACCAATTGTAACTAATTTAACTATTCTTCTGCTTCCTCGAACTCCGTGAATGGTCCTTCTTTCATGGATTGTACCTTTCACACCTGTCGGCTTCCGCATTTCCTGCGGACTTATCCCATGCCAACATATATATAGAGAGATTGGGGGTTAGAGGTGTAGATAGAAATATATTAAGGGTTAGGGGTTTAGAGAGAGAGTGGGTTAGGGGCTTAGAGAAATATAGAGGGTTAGGGGCTTAGAGAGAGAGAGAGTGGGAGAGATAGAGAGGGGCATCGATTGGGGTTATGGGTTGAGAGAGAGAGAGAAAGAGAGAGATATTGGGGTTTAATCGTTTAGAGAGAGAGAGAGAAAGAGAGAGATATTGGGGTTTAATGGTTTGGAGAGAGAGAGAGAGAGAGAGAGAGAGAAAGAGATTGGTGGTTAGAGCTTTATATATATAGAGAGAGAGGAATATTGTTGGTTAGTTGTTTAGATAGAGAGAGATTGGAGGTTAGGGAGAAATATTGATTGGGTGTTGGGGGCTTAGAGAGAGAGAGAGAGAGATAGAAAGAGGAATATATGATATTAGGGATTTAGAGAGAAAGAGAGAGATTGGAGGTTAGGGGTTTAGAGAGAGAGAGAGATTGCAAGTTCTAGGTTTAGAGAGAGAGATAGAGATTGGGGGCTAATAAGGTTTAGAGATAGAGAGAGATCATGGGAGGAGAGAGACATAGAGAGTGGGGATGGGTAGATGGGTTAGGATTGGGGGATTGGGATTTGGAGAGAGAGAGAGAGAGAGAGAGAGAGATTGAGGGTTAGGTGCTTAGAGAGAGAGAGAGAGAGAGATATTGGGGGTTATAGGTTAGGGTCTGGTGGTTTAAAAATAAAGAGATTTTAGATTAGGGGTTTATAGAGAGAGAGATAAATATATTGGTGGTTAGTGGTTCGGATAAAGAGAAAGAGAGGGGTTTTAACAAGAGAAACATAGAGAGAGATATATTGCAGATTAGGGGTTTAGAGAGACAAAGATATTAGGGGTTAGGGGTTCAGATAGAGAGAGAGAGAGAGATCAAGGTTTAGTGGTTCAGAGAGAGAGAGAGATTGGGCATAAGGGGTTCAAAGAGAGAGAGGGAGAGGGTGAGATATTGGAGGTTACGGAGAGAGACTGGTTAGGTGTTATGGGTTTATATATATATATAGTGAGACAGAGAGAGGGAGATTTAGGGTTAGGGGTTTAGAGAGAGAGAGAGAAAGGTGGAGATTGGAGATCAGGGGTTTAGAGAGAGAGAGAGATACTGGTGGTTTAGGGTTTAAAAAGAGAGAGACCAAGGGTTAGGGGTTTAGAAAGAGAGAGATTAGGGGTTAATAGGCGCTTAGAGATCACAGAAGGTGTAGAGATGGAGAGAGAGATAGAGAGAGATTGGAGGTTAAGGGTTTAGAGAGGGAGAGAGAGAGAGAGAGAGAGAGAGAGAAAAGGAGAGAGATAGAGAGAAATAGGTAGAGAGGTAGTGGTGGTTATGGGATTAGAGAGAGTTAGAGAGAGAGAGAGATCGTAAGTTAGGAGTTTAGAGTTAGAGAGAGAGCTTGAGGTTTAGGGGTTTAGAGAGAGAGAGAGATTGGAGGTTAGGGTTTTAGTGAGAGGGAGAGAACTTGGGGGCTAGGGGTTTAAACAGAGATATATTAGGGTTATGGGTTTAGAGAGAGAGAGAGAGATATTTGGGGTTAGGTATTTAGAGAGAGAGATATTAGGCCTTATGATTTTAGAGAGAGAGAGTTTAGGTTTTAGGGATTTAGAGAGATAGATATTATAGGTTAGGGTTCTAGAGAGAGATAGAAAGAGAGAGTATGGGTTCTAGTGGTTTAGAGAGAGAGAGAGAGAGGGTTAGGGGTCCATAGAGAAAGAGATTGGGGGTTATGGGTTTAGAGAGAGAGACGAGGTTAGGGGATTAAAGAGAGAGAGGGTTAGGGTATTAGAGAGAGAGAGAGAGAGCGATTAGGGTTATGGAGAGAGAGAGAGACACAGAGAGAGATTGTGATTAAGTGGTTTAAATAGAGAAAGGAAGGTAGAGAGAGAGAGAGAGAGAGATTGGGGGTTAGAGGTTTATATAGATAGATAGAGAGGGGTTATAGTGAGAGAGAGATATTGCCTATTAGGTGTTCAGAGATAGAGAGATTGTGAGTTAGAGAGAAATAGAAATTGGTTGTTTGGAGTTTAGAGAGAGAGATAGATAGAAAAATGAATATATGGGATTAGGGATTTAGAGAGAAAGAGAGAGATTGGAGTTTAGGGGTTTAGAGAGAGAGAGAGATTGGAATTTATGGGTTGAGAGAGAGAGAGAGAGACAGAGAGAGAGAGATTGTGGTTTAATGGTTTATGGAGAGAAATAGAGAGGGAGAGGCAGAGGGAGACAGATTGGGCATGACACATTAGGGTCTAGGGGTTTAAAGATAGAAAGATTTGAGATTAGGGGTTTAGAGAGAGAGAGAGAGAAAGATATATTGGGGATTAGTGGTTTGTATAGAGAGAAAGAGTGGGGTTTAGAGAGAGAGACAAAGAGAGAGAGATTGGAGGTTAGGGGTTTAGAGAGACAAAGATATTAGGGAGAGAGAGAGATAGATTGGGTGTTTTGGGTTTAGATAAAGAGAGAGAGGGGGGGAGATTAAGGTTTAGGGATTTAGAGAGAAAGAGAGAGAAAGGGACTGGAGGTCAAGTGTTTAGAGAGAGAGAGATATATTGGTGGGTTGAGATTTAAAGAGAGAGCGAGAGAGACAAATGTTTAGGGGTTTAGAGAGAGAGAAAGATATTGGGGGTTAATAGGCGTTTAGAGATCACATACGGTATAGGGATGGAGAGAGATAGGGAGAGATTGGAGGTTATGAGTTTAGAGAGGGAGAGGGGGAGACATAGAGAAGGAGAGAGAGAGAGAGAGAGAGAGAGAGAGGGAATGGTGGTTAGGGGTTTAGAGAGAGAGAGAGAGAGATTGTAGGTTAGCAGTTTAGAGTTATAGAGAGAGCTTGGGATTTAGAGGTTTAGAGAGAGAGAGATATTGTAGGTTAGGGGTTTAGAGAGAGGGAGAGAGCTTGGGAGTTAGGGATTTAGAGAGAGAGAAAGATTCAGTGTTATGTGTTTAGAGAGAGAGAGGTATATATTCGGGGTTAGGGATTTAGAGAGAGAGAGAGGGAGAGATTGGAGGTTAGGGGTTTAGAGGTTTAGAGAGAGAGAGATATTGTAGGTCAGGGGTGTAGAGAGAGGGAGATAGCTTGGGAGTTAGGGGTTTAGAGAGAAAGAAAGATTCAGTGTTATGTGTTTAGAGAGAGAGAGAGGTATATATTCAAGGTTAGGGATTTGGAGAGAGAGAGAGGGAGAGATTGGAGGTTAGGGGTTTTTAGAGTGAGAAAGATTAGGGGTTAGGAATTTAGAGAGAGAGAGAGAGTGGGGTTAGGGGTTAGAGAGAGTGATAGAGAGAAGAGTTTAGGGGTTGAGAGAGAGAGACAGAGAGAGAGAGAGAGAGAGAGAGGGAGATTAGGGGTTAGGGTTTTAGAGAGAGTGGAGTTTAGGGGCTTAGAAAGAGAGAGATAGAAAATGAGAAATTGGGGGTGAGGGGTTTAGAGAGAGTGAGAGATTGGGATTTGGGAGTTTAGAGAGAGATAGAGATATTGGGTGTTAGGTGTTTAGAGAGAGAGATATTGATGGTAGGGGTTTAGAGAGGGAAAGAGATTGGGGGTTAGAGGGTTAAATAAATAGATAGAGAGGGGAGGTTTAGAGACATAGAGAGAGATATTGGAGGTTAGGGGTTTAGAGAGAGAGATAGATAGATTGGTGGTAAGGGGTATGGAGTTAGAGAGAGAAATTGGTGGTAAGGGGTGTGGAGAGAGAGAGAGAGATTGGAGGTTAGAGAGAAAGATCGGTTGGTTGTTAGGTGTTTAGGGATATAGAGAGATGGAAATTATGAGATTAACGGTTAGGAGTTTAGAGAGAGAGAGAGAGAATGGAGGTTAGGGGTTTAGAGATAGAAAGAGATCATGGGAGGAGTATGGATGGTTTGTGTTAGGGAGGAAAGAGACATATAGAGTGGGTAATTGTTTTAAGAGTGTGGGTTTGGTTTAAGAGAGAGAGAGAGAGAGAGAGAGAGAGAGAGAGATATTGGAGGTTAGGTGTTTAGAGAGAGAAAGAATGAGGGTTATAGGTTAGGGACTAGGGATTTAACTAGATAGAGATTTGAGATTATGATTTTAGAGAGAGAGAGAGATATTGGGTATTAGTAGTTTCCACAGTGAGAAAGAGGGGGGTTTATATATATATAGAGAGAGAGAGGGAGGTTGGAGGTTAGGGGTTTAGAGAGAGATATAGATAGAGATCAGTTGTTAATGGTTTAGAAAGACAAAAGAGATTAGGGGTTAGGGGTTCAAAGAGAGAGAGAGAGAGACTAGGTTTTAGGGTTTCAGGGAGAGAGAGAGAGAGAGAGAGAGAGAGATTGGAGGTTATGGAGAGAAATCGATTGGGTGTTATTTGTTTAGATAGAGAGGGAGAGAGGGAGATTGAGGGTTAGGGTGTAGAGAGAAAAAGAGAGATAGAGATTGGATTTCATGGGTTTAGAGAGAGAGAGAGATTGGTGGTTTGTGATTTAAAGAGAGAGAGAGAGAGATCAAGGCTTAGGGGTTGAGAGAGAGAGAGAGAGAGAGAGAGAGAGATTTGGGGTTAATGGATTTTTAGAGATCACATAGGGTGTAGAGATGGAGAGAGGTAGATATAGGTTGGGCGTTCGAGGTTTAGAGAGGGAGAGAGAGGGAGACAAAGAGAAGGAGAGACAAAGACAGAGATAGAGAGAGAGAGAGAGAGAGAGACATCATAGGTTATAGGGTTAGGGTTAGAGAGAGAGATAGTGGTTTAGATATTTAGAGAAAGAGAGATATATTGGAGGTTAGGGGTTTAGAGAGAGGGGGAGAACTTGGAGGTTATAGGTTTAGAGAGAAAGAGAGATTGGGTTAGGTATTTAGAGAAAGAGAGAGAGGGAGAGATTGGGGGTTAGTGGTTTAGAGAGAGAGAGAGAGAGAGATTAGGGGTTAGCCATTTTTAGAGAGAGAGAGAGAAATAGACTGGCGGTTAAGGGTTAGAGAGATAGATAGATAGAAGAGTTTAGGGGTCTAGAGAGAGAGATAGAGAGAGATATTAGGGTTAGGGTTTTAGAGAGAGAGAGATTGGAGTTTAGGGGCTTAGAAAGATAGAGATGGAAAGAGAGAAAATGAGGGTGACGAATTTAGAGAGTGGGCAATTAGTATTTGAGATTTTAGAGAGGAATAATGAGTTTGGGTGATAGGGGTTTAGAGAAAGAGAGATTGGTGGTAGGGGTTTAGAGAGAGAGGCAGAGATAGTCGGGGTTAGAGGATTAAATCAATAAATAGAGAGAGGGGGGATTTAGAGACAAAGAGAGAGATAATGGAGGTTATGGCGTTTAGAGAGAGAGATATAGATTAGTGGTAACATGTGGAGAGAGAGAGAGAGAGAGAGAGAGAGAGATTGGGGGTTAAAGAGAAACATTGATTGTGTGTTAGGTGTTTAGTGTGAAGGAGATATACAAAGAGTGAGATTAAGGGTTAGGGGTTTAGAGAGAGAGAGAGAGATTCCGAGTGAGATTGGAGGTTAGGGGTTTAGAGATAGAGAGAGAGATAATTGAGGTGATGGATTTAATGAGAGAGAAATTGGGGTTAGGTGTTTAGAGATAGAGAGAGAGATCATGGGAAGTGTATGTATGGTTAGTGATTGTGAGGAGAGAGACATAGAGATCGGGTTGCAGGAGGTGCGTGAGGAGTGGACGTTTGGAGAGAGAGAGAGAGTGTGTGTGTGTGTGGGAGTGAGAGAGAGACATAAATAAATTGAGAGTTAGGGGTTAGGTGTTTAGAAAGAGAGAGAGATTGGGGGTTAAGTGTTTAGAGAGAGAGAGAGAGACATTAGGTGTTAGGGGTTTAGAGAGAGAGAGAGATTTGATGTTAGGGGATTAGAGAGAGATATTGGGTGTTAGATGTTTAGATACAAAGAGAGTGTTGGGCAGGGCCCAAGGGGGTTGGAAAATATACAAGTGTTGGAAATCACACATTGCACACTGCGGCAAGGGATGGAAGCAGTTTTGAGAATTGCGCATTGTCGCGTAGGGGTAGATGGTATGGTAGAGTTGCGTAGAACGTGGATGACATTTTGGGGAAAGAATGAAAGGAAATGTCGAAGTAGACAAAGCGACCTACTCTTGGAAATGAAGATGGATAATAGGGTCTATCAGAGAGAGTTGCGGAAAGCAATTGAGAAGCTAGGCCACGACATCGACAGTGACAAGCAGGAAAAAAAAACAAAAAGGGATAGGCCATGATGTAGTATAACCGTTTTGAGGACTGCAGCTATCAGAGGTGTGTGTGAGCCACGAGTGGCTCAGCTGGAATGGCCATGAGCAGGCGGTGTAAGCTGTCGACGATGACAATCCGGCTGGCAGGTAGCCACGCTAGTTTTGTAAACCTAAGGGTTTTTCCTACTGATTGTAAAGGCACGATCCATGGGTGTGATCTATAAATAAGGAATTTTAGTATCGAAAAGGGTTAATATCTCATTGAACTGGTCATTTTTGGGTTAGTGAATATTGCTAGATCTTGTGAGCGTGAAGCTATTGTAAAGGCTCTGCAGCTAAGTCCGCAGAGACCTATCTGAGAGAGAAGAGAGTCTGCAGCTGAGTGTGTAAACTAATAACTGTTGTACCCTTCCTAATAGATCAATTTAACAATAGTTCTTGTGGACATAGCCTCCACCCTAGGGGTGAACCATGTTAAATTTTGTGTTTTGTGATTATTTGTTCTTGCAATTGTTCATTTGCTTAGTATGCATGTTTAATACCGCAGTTATCTATTATGTGATTGCTTTTATATGTATTCACCACAAGGATGATGGGAATAATATGTTAAGTAATACATGTGTGGATAAATGTTATATATTCAACACTTTTGAGCATTTGGATGTATGAATCTGTTGGATAGTCGCATAGTTGAAAACTAAATTGAAGCACAGCATTGGAGTGCGCAGTTTTCTATGTTTTATTCATTTGCATGCACCATAATGTTAATAATCCAAGTGTCTTGAATGGATAAAGAACGTTAAGACTAGTTAGAGTTAATCAAGTCTTGGAACAGACGAGTGGTCTAGCTGACGCGCTAAACCATTGAGATTTGCTATGAGGTAAGCTGTTGATAGCTTACTACTGTGACGCAAGAAGAATCCTATACTGCGCAGTCCTTGGATGCGCTTGTTGCCCAAACACCTCAGCTTTCTGGAGTATCCGATGCGAAGTAGAGACATCGCACAGTTGTCTATCTGTGGCAAGAGTCCTATATTGCGATGCCCGTTAGTTCCTCCTACACTCGCATCACTAGGTTGTGGAAACTTGATTTCACAACCACCCCCTCAGCTTCACCTCGGGTGAGACCTCAGGCTATATGTAGTCTATGTCTGAAAGGGTCGGTGAATAGGTGTTTTGTTGGTTCCTTCAACCACAAAGTACTTGGTTCTACACTGGAAACCTCTATCTCATTTATATATGCTGTATTGGAGAAAACTCACTATGGCTTGGGAATACCACAACAGACAGATGACTACCAGAAATCTACTCAATTCTCAAAGCAATGCTATTATAAATGACAATGTTAAGATAATGGAGAAATGTAACCAACCTCGATACAACGTTTGATGTAGATCCCTATTCGAGCTTTCAATCCATACACATCCACGCACTCGTAATCTGCAAATTAGTCTTGACAGCCAATATCTAACAAGTACATGTGATATATAAATGACATTAACATTATCAATAACAATGGTCCATAATATCATAAGCAAATGTAACCCAATGTATAATAAATGACATTCACACCATGAATGGATGAGAATATGAGTATTTCTATCAATGAACAAGAAAAAGTACAAAGTGATACGACCTCTTGCTGGCAACCAATCTGAACCAAGATCTAGATCAATCCACTTGTGCCTCCACCACTTCAATCCTCCATGAATGGAAAACTCAAACTAGAATGAGTTTGGAAGGTGAACATAAATGGTTCACAACTACAAGGATCAATGAGTGCAGACTCAAGATAGGGAAAAAATCCACTAGAGTTACTTTACTCTTCTCTTCTTCCTCCCGTCCATAAGCCATATGTGCTCAATATATATTCCTCTCAAAGGTAGGTGAAAGGACACATCGAGGCGTTACTCGGGCAGATGGAGAGCCAAAGGTCACCCAATGACCGCTTTTTGGGAGTAAAAAATAATTAATACTGGTTTTTACCATTTTACATGCTACCCGCGGGCTATAAGGATGCCACTCGCGGGTATGCCTGCTATAGTGATGCAACAGGTGGGTAGGAATAAAAATAGGGAAAACTGGTATCACTGAAGGATAAAAATGGATCTGAGTCACTGAAATGGATCCTACAGGCCAAAGAATGTTGATGCTCATAGGGTGGAATATTTCTGTGTAACAAATGCCCCCTAATGTGTGAGGTCAGAGATTGAAATGTGCTATGATGGCCGAAATACATTATAAAACTCAGAAGTGGAGTGATGGAGACACAAGTGGAAAGAACAACTCACTCGTCATAATACAATATTATCTCTGAATACATTTTGGTATAGTACAACAATCTGGTACAATGGCCATGAACAGGCAATACATAATGGATACATGTCATAAGTGATCATAGCCATGATCCCTCTACAGTAAGATACGGTCTTCTATTGAAAAGAAGACTGTTGATGTATATGTAACTTCGGAATGTATTTCACATATATGTATATTGTATTCCTATAGAGATGTTATTATTCCTCTATACGGAAGTGTCATCATTTATATTGTAAGTGTCGTAACTTATACTTGATGGGTTATTAGACCACCTTGTTTGGGGTTGGCCCTGTATAAGTTATGTGGGTCAAAGGGTTATTAGACCACCCTATTGGGGGTCAGCCATGTGGGTCGAAGGGTTATTAGACCACCCTATTGGGGGTCGGCCCACTCAGCATTATGTTATGTGGTAAAGTTCGAGCCTACATGAGTTAGGTAAAAAGGCAAGTCAAGTCAAGTATAAATAGAGTGCGGGAGGCACTCTATTTACTCACTCACTTCTCACGCATGCACTCAAGGAGGAGTGGCGCACTTATGGAGGAGGAGGATCTGCTGCTAGGTTATGGCTATCTCTCTTGGTTGGTTGTATCATTGCTCTATCTATCTCTGAGGAAGTTATTGGGGTTTTTCACCTTTATGGTTTTCCCCAATTAAATCTTTGTGTCTCTTGTGTGCTTGCATTATTGTCTCCATGATTGATATGCTGTAGATATGATGTACATGTTGTTCTCTCAGTTAAGATCCTAGATCAAATTGAAGTAAATTCTGAAAATTTAACATGGTATCAGAGCTAGCCTGAAAGAAGGCATGATATGGCATGTATGACACTTGTTGCACTTACGATGCTAGGGCTTGATATAGCAAAAACCAGTCATCGTAGCACTTTCACTATAAATACGTTTTGGCGAAGTTTTCGGATCCGAAATTGTTACAGGACGAAGCTAAAATCTCCAGGTACCTTGTGTCCAAAGGACAACCTCTAATTCATTTTACTTTGTGATTTATGATCTGTACAATATAGGGTTTCTGCCTCTTCTAGATCTGAGTCAAAATAAGGTGACCTTGGGAAAAAGGTCATAACTTGGGCTAGGAAGCTCCAAATGAAATTTCGTGAAAAGTGACAGGTAGTACACAGACTGTAATATCTCAGAAAACGTTTTCAGAGGCCTAAGTTGAACCAGTGACACGTGGAACTCCGTACAAGTGCGCTATCCTGTATTATCCCATAAACAGGTCATGTTGCGACATTTGGCATAACTCTCTCTCAGAGAGTCCAATTGAGGTCAGACCTGTCAGGATGGAAAGGTAAAAGGCTGATATATCTTAGTAAATGTTTTCAGAGGCCGAAGCTAAAACAGTGACACGTGGCACGCCGTACAAGTTCGCTCTCCTGTTTTATCCCAAAACAGGTCACGTTGCGACATTTGGCATAACTCTCTCTCAGGACATCCAATTGAGGTCAGACCTGTCAGGATGGAAAGCTAACAGGTCAGGCTATCTCAGAACACGTTTTCAGACCCCGTCGATCAAAAAATTTGGAGTTACACCAGAAACAATCAGGTACATATTTCTGTCAAAACAGAATTATTTTTTTGGTACCTTCATTCATGGCTTCCGGAATTTAGGGCTTTGAAAAAAGTTGGAATTTTTGTAATCCGAGACCACGGCTGGATGCTACTCATCAAAATAGAAATTTAGAGACCAATATCAGAATTTTTGGTTTGGAAGAAGGATGGGCTTGATTAGACCCTAGTTCGGGACTTTGATCAGAAAAGTGGAAAATTAGGGCTTCTGTAAAAATGGCAATTTTTGGAATCTGTGACCACGAGTGGAAGCTCCTCAGAAAAATAGAAGCTTAGAGCTTTGGATCAAACATTTTGATTGGGCAAAAGAGTGGGCTTCATCAAACCCCAGTTCGGGGTCACGTCCAGTGAATCCGAAAGTTTCAAAGGCAAAATTGAGGAGTGAAACTTTGAAGTTTTCAAATTCTAAATATACTAGCTTGATCAGCTCATCAAGGCGCATATTTCTATCCTTGCAGAAGTTTGAAATTCAAAGTTTTAGTTTTTGGGGTTTCTCTGACAAACCCATGTCAAGCTCCAGTTCCAGTTCTTGTAAATCAAGTGGATTGGGTTAATCCTAGAAGAAGATGGATTGGTCACTTACATAAGTGAAGAAGTTCCTGTCTCAGAGGGAGATGAGGCTAAGGCCTTACATAAGAAGATTACAAGCGATCTCGACATATATGACTCATCGAGTTATGTTTCGATATTTGTCCATGATTAAGTTTATGGTATGTTTGTCTTCATGTTATTACGGTTAGTACAATTTTGTTTTTAGATTTGTCGTATCACCTTAACAAAATTATGAATGCATGATAGAAGATATTCATTGGTTAGGGTGTTGACACTTATGATTGTACTAATGCATTATGATGTTGTATGAGGTTTATGTTGTCTACTAACATGAAAGGTACACCAAGAAAGACAAATCATGTTCTGGTCCAAGAACATATGATCATGATAACATGAGGACAAAGATTCATCCATTGTCATGGATCTCATAGAAGATCCATTTACGAGGTATGTATAACTTGGTTTTGTAATAGTTAACCTATGAGATATACATGTTACTAGCACAAGTCATTGAAGAAGAACAAAAGACATTATACGGGTATGTTAGACATAAATAGCTAGCATGCTAATCCAGGTATGTTTTTCCTATATCAATCTAGAATCCTACCTTGTGTTAGGATCTTATACTGTTGTTGATAATGATTATTCATGAAGTCATAGGTTTGAATAGTCATGGTTTTATGCATATTGTGTTTCTTACCATAATTGATGATATGACTAAAGATTCATGAAGGTATAGGTTTGAATAATCACAGGTTTTATGCATATTATATCTCTTATCTTGATTGATGATTCAACTAACCCGAAGAGTTATAGGCTTGAATAATCACAGGTTTTATGCATATTATATCTCTTATCTTGATTGATGATTCAACTAACTCGAAGAGTCATGGGTTTGAGTAATTACATGTTATGTCTCTTATGATTTGACTAACCATAAGAATCCTACATAAACCTTGAATGCTAATGCTTATTATTTTTGTTTGAAATGATCATGACTATACATGCTTGAGATTATTGTGTTTTAATAGTATACTAATGAATGTATGATTTTGTATGAGACCTAGAGGATAGCACAATGATGATACTAATAAGCATGCAAGGATGAATATGAGTTCAAGAACAGGTAATTCAGGAAGCAAAGATCAAGAGGGAGTACACTCCATTGGTTTATGCAAGGATGAGAGATTCAGAGGGAGTTGTCCATCTCTCTCTACATTCCACAACAGAAAGGTGTAGAGGAAGCTACTGCAGATTAGGACTCCAGTAGCTCCTACAAGAAAGAGAAGACTCAGAGGGAGTCCACCCAACAAACAAAGATAAGTATTTTAATTTATTGCATATTTGTCTGTTTAAATAAAATTGTTCAATGATGTATATGCTCATGTTCCTAAACTTAGGATATGTATTGTGCATATTAGAATAGTTGCATTAATGAACAATATACTACTAATATACATGGGTAAGTGGCCTATGGCACTGTACAACATTCCATTGCTACTTATCTAGAATGAAACCTCTTTGCTGACTTGTTGGGAGTTGTGCACACTCTTAACAATGTTCTGGTAGAGATTGGAAGGCATCTAGAAAGTTACGGGATATGGATAAATGTTGTATTGAAGCATTGGCTAAGATAATTGAATGACTGTATGGCATATTTCTTTATGTGTAAGAATTTGTTCTGAAAACTATGAGATGTTTTCTAATCATGCAATTTAACTTGTTGTGTAGGAAAGATCGTATGCCATCTCCTACAAAAGAAGAACTACAACATTTGTTCCAGCAACAAAGATATCTATTGAAGATATTGAACATATTGAAGTTCCCAGGAACTGGGATGAAGAAATGAAATGCCATGATCCGTCGATCATGAAGAATGATGTTTGGGATGTAATCCAAAGACATGAAGGGAAGTTTTCTATGACTTCCAAATGGAACTATCCGATCAAGCATGTTGCAGATGGCAGCATTGAGAAATATAAAAGTGATGAAATAGAAGATACACCAAATGGATTCAAGACAGCTTCCTTGAATGGTATAGTTGAAGAAGAAGTGTATGTAGAGCAGCTACTTGGTTCTGAGACACATGATAGGAAATCATATATGTGCGGAACTTGGTATGGTGAAGATAGATTGATTGCCGACACGCAACATAAGCTTACTACCGAGTTCGAGATGAAGAACTTAGGGATGATGCACTATTTGTTTTTGGCATGGAGGTGTGGCAGAGTGTAGATCGAATCTTCCTTGGTCAAGGGAAGTACACAGTTGATATCCTGAAGAGATTCGGGATGATGGATTGCAAGGCCATGGCCACTCCTATGGCATCAAATCTGAAGCTTCTATGTGATGCTTCATCTGAGCCGATTGATGTCTCTATGTATCGCCAGATGATTGGGTCCTTGAAGTACCTGACGAACACGAGACCAGACATTTGCTTTGCTGTGAACACATTGAGCCAGTTCCTGACGGATCCGAGGAGTGCTCACCTGGTTTCTGTAAAGCGTGTTCTGAGGTACTTGAAGGGTACAGTGGATTATGGGCTCAAGTATGAGGTGAATCAAAAGTTTAACCTGTAGGGTTATGTTGATTCAGATTGGGCTAGCAGTGCTGCAGATAGGAAGAGCACATCTGGGTGCTGCTTCAGTATGGGATCAGGTGTGATCTCTTGTTTTAGCAGGAAGCAGTCCTGCGTAGCACTGAGTACAGCTGAGGCAGAGTATGTTGCAGCCTATTCAGCTAGTTGTGAGGCAGTATGGCTACGGAAGCTACTGTCTGAGCTATTTGATCTCCCATTGGAGGCTACTGGTATCTTCTGTGATAACTAGAGCTGTGTGAAGCTGTCTGAGAACCCTGTGTTTCATGACAGGTTGAAACACATAGAGATCAAATATCACTATATCAGGGATATGGTGCAGAGAGGAGCTGTGAAGCTCCTATATGTTGCGACGGACGAGCATATTGCAGATGTGCTGACGAAGCCACTAGCCAGGGTGAAGTTCGAGTACTTCAGAGAGAGGCTTGGCGTTCTTCAGATTGAGGACACTTCGAGGAAGAAGTGATGGAAACATTTGTTGAAGCCATTCCAAGCATGTGGGAAGGAGGATCCTTCACATGGCTGTGGATGTAAGCGTCGGATGATGAACATCAGGATGATGTTCTAGTTTCTGCTTGATATGATCAGTTGGATCATTTTTATTTATGTATGTATGCATCATGTTAGATGTTGGATATGATCAGTTGGATCATGTGTATGTATTTTGTATATGCATCCTATTGGATGCTTGGACCATGTATCTGTATATGTATCAGGTGGATACATTGTATGATCAGGTGGATCATGTATGGTGATATGTATCATGTATCTGTATATGTATCAGGTGGATACATTGTATGATCGGGTGGATCATGTATGGTGATATGTATCATGTATTTGTATTTGTATCAAGTGGATACATTGATGATCAGGAGGATCATGTATGATGATATGTATCAGGTAGATACTTGGTATGCATCAGGTAGATGCATTGATGATCAGGAGGATCATGTATGATGATATGTATAAGGTAGATACTTGGTATGCATCAGGTAGATGCAGTGATGATCAGGATGATCATAGATGACGAGCTTTAGGATGTTGCTCCAGATGACATGCAGCAGGATGTTGCAGTGATGATCAGGATGATCATAGATGACGAGCTTCAGGATGTTGCTCCAGATGACATGCAGCAGGACGTTGCAGTGATGATGATCAGGATGATCATGGATACATCAAGATGATGTATGGTGAGTATCAGGTTGATACTCTGTGGCCGTGGATCAGGTTGTGCAGATGAGCATGTAATCCGGTGCCCTGGGAGATTTGCAGATGGTCTTTCGAGGTTTTTCCTATGGCATGTAATTCGGTGCCCTGGGACATCTGGCAAATGCTCTTTCGAGGTTTTGCTCTGGGAGGACATGTAATTCGGTGCCCTGGGAGATCTGCAGATAGTCTTTCGAGGTTTTTCCTATGGCATGTAATAGCGCCCTGGGATATCTGGCAGATGCTCTTGCAAGGTTTTGTCCTATGGCATGTAATAGCGCCCTGGGAGATTTCAGGTCGGAGTTGTGTACCCGTAACATCCTGAGATGCTCTTTCGAGGTTTTGCCATCACCACATGTAATAGCGCCCTGGGAGATTTCAGGTCGAAGTTGTGTACCCGTAACATCCTGACATGCTCTTGCGAGGTTTTGTGGTGGAACACATGTAATTTGTGCCCTGGGGGATTTCAGGTCGGAGTTGTGTACCCGTAACATCCTGAGATGCTCTTTCGAGGTTTTGTGGTGGGGTCACATGTAATAGCGCCCTGGGAGATCCTACAGGTCGGATTTGTGTACCCGTAACATCCTAGGATGCTCTTTCGAGGTTTTGTGACGCACGTAATAAGTCCTGAGGATTCCACAGTATGGCCAGTGATGATGAAGACCTATAGGTGGTGGGCCTGCATCCAGTATGAAAAAGGACTGGCTCTGTAGAACTTCCTATGACGAGTAGATTCAGAGATTGATTGAGATAGCAGCAGCAGTGATGATGATGATGACTCGATGATGATTATCCAGTGACGATGATCCAGAGAAGATGACTTGTGCTAGAAGAACTGTGCTGAGAAATACCTTCCTAGTTAAGAGGGAGTGTTGATGTATATGTAACTTCGGAATGTATTTCACATATATGTATATTGTATTCCTATAGAGATGTTATTATTCCTCTATACGAAAGTGTCATCATTTATATTGTAAGTGTTGTAACTTATACTTGATGGGTTATTAGACCACCTTGTTTGGGGTTGGCCCTGTATAAGTCATGTGGGTCAAAGGGTTATTAGACCACCCTATTGGGGGTCGTCCATGTGGGTCGAAGGGTTATTAGACCACCCTATTGGGGGTCGGCCCACTCAGCATTATGTTATGTGGTAAAGTTCGAGCCTACATGAGTTAGGTAAAAAGGCAAGTCAAGTCAAGTATAAATAGAGTGCGGGAGGCACTCTATTTACTCACTCACTTCTCATACATGCACTCAAGGAGGAGTGGCGCACTTATGGAGGAGGAGGATCTGCTGCTATGTTATGGCTATCTCTCTTGGTTGGTTGTATCATTGCTTTATCTATCTCTGAGGAAGTTATTGGGGTTTTCACCTTTATGGTTTTCCCCAAGTAAATATTTGTGTCTCTTGTGTGCTTGCATTATTGTCTCCATGATTGATATGCTGTAGATATGCTATACATGTTGTTCTCTCAGTTAAGATCCTAGATCAAATTGAAGTAAATTCTGAAAATTTAACAAAGACTACTGGTGCAAAACTAGAGGTACAAACTGCTGAAATCTAAGAGGTGGTATCTCAGATGTAAAGTCAAATTCATATGTAGCATACTGAATGCCACAATCTCTTGGGGTCTTCTACACAAGTATTCAACGGTGAAAGTCCCATCAAGTGAATAAAGGAGTTGGGGTCGAACCTGATGAGACATCATCTGATTACCAGTCAATGATGTATACTGTTAACAGACACGAAATGACCCACCAATAATGAAAATGGGAATCAAGGCACAAAGCACAATCACCAAAGTGTGAATAAATGGGTGGAAGTCGAACACTAGGATGAATCAATCGATCAGGGGACATTGATGTATTGCCAAAACTATCGATGGCGAGAGATCCTGCCACTAATGACTGCAAGCCTCAAGGTACTCAACCTAACTCTAAGCCTCAAGTCCCAAAATAAATGAGTTGAAGTCAATAGAATGAGACTCACTGAAAGGAGGGTATTAAGGCATCCCCCATGAACTAGCACGAGGGGTACCAGCAATGCTGAAATATTTGGAAGATCTCAGGTGAAACGGACTAACTCAATAAGGATGGCTGACATGCAATAGTCAAGATATCTAAGGAGTGGCCGACACTGGTTTCAGGAATTCCTTTGAACAAGAGCATGAGGAAATGGATAGACTCAGGTAGCATAGACTTGACATAAACTGTGCAATGCAGGAGGCATTACAGAGGGCTCCATAATGACTGGAAGCTTAACCAATCAGTGGAGAAAACTGAGAGACAAGTACAGCTCCTAAGGCCCAACTATAGTCCCGACTCATAATGTATAGAGTGGAATGAATGCTCTGTTCAAAGGCGACACAACAGTTTCCAACAAGAAATAGTGACCATAATCCCGTCTGGCTTTTTGGAATATTTAATTTTTTTGGTCTTTTTCATATTTGGGAAAAGCTTGAAAAAGAATAAAATTGCTTATAGTACAACAAGTGAGGGAACGAGTGTCAAAAAGCTAGTAGACTAGTCCCAAGCAGTGGAACATACCTATGCTCAATGCAAGGAAGTGTGTGCAAGATGTGGACACTCGGGGGTGTGTTCCCTCAAGGTCAAAGGGTCATCAAATTGTGAAGGGAAAATATATAAGCTCTATAGGGATCGACAGGGAAAAGTGCTCAGGCACCAAGCTATCAATTAAGTAAGCGGGAGCTAGCACAAGGCTCAAGCGGCAAGCAGGATGATGGAATGCAATCACAACTCGACATAAAAGGGGAGTCCTTTTTCGTAAAGTTAGTCTCCTCACCTGAAAAAGTGTAAAACAATGAGAGAAGAACTCTTCTAGTCACGTATGACTAGAGTATACCTTTTTTGTAATTAATCCACAAAGGTCTGGAAAAGGGGGTAAACTTATACCTAAGTGAATGTCGCTTCAAATCCTTTAACGAGTCTGAAATGACAACTATACTCAGCAATCTTGTTTGATTTGAAAAAGTCTAACAAGGGCTTAAAAAGGACTTTATAAAAAAAAAATTCGTAAAGGTTTAATGAGCCCGAAAAAGTAAACTCGTGACCTTCTTACTATTTTTAATGAGCTCAAAGTAAAGGTGGAAGAATGCTCATAATGGGAGCAGATGAGTGTCAAGGGCATGCGAGACTAGTTCCAAGTGCATGGAACAAAGCTATGAATAATGCAAGGAACATGAGCAAGATAAGGACACTCAAGGGGTGTCTATGAATTCGGATAGTAATAGGTTCAAATGCATCATAACAATGGGGAGGCCTAAGCCTATATGCAAGGTTCTGAATATGCCTGCCATGACCGAAGCAAATGTCGAAAAGGACCGGTAACCAAGTATAAGTCCAACTAAGAATCCTGTCTCCAAGAAACATAAGTACCAAGGTCATCTCTAAAACGTATGTAAAGAAAAATCTAATACAAGTCACTACGGTAGAAACATTTTCAACTTCACTATTGTTAACCTCAGACATAACGTAGGTAGAGCTAACCACTGAAGGTGCCATAGTACCAATACCTGAGGGATCAAAATGATCATCTTCAAAATGAAGAGCAAAGCTGAAGGATGTGAAGGAATCTCCAGTGGCAAATTCATCATCATAGGAGTTGGAAATTCCAAAAGTAGAATCGAACTCATCAGGATCACTGGATTGTGGATCTATAGGAGAGTCTAAAGACTCGTCACTAGGGAAATAAGACTTTAATGTCAAACTAGGGCTAGACAAAACTATGCCTGGATCAAAATGTATGGGAGACTGTATTCTAGACTCATCTTGTTCAATAAGATCAAGGGTAGGAGGGGAATGAGATCTACGATAAAGATCCCCCCACATCTTGTCATCACCACTCATGGCCTCAATAAAAACTTCATATGAAGGTAAAATAACATCAAGGAAACCATGTGAACAAGATAGGTCGACTGCACATGCGGGCAGTATAACGAGATCTTCCTCAACTTTCTGGGAAGAAGAGGGATCCGGATCTGCAGTGGTTTGTTGAATATGATCGTAAGTGAGCTTCGCTACAGATAAAGGCATAGACATCCCGACGTGCGCAATGTCTCCAGACATGGAACTCGTGGATGGTAAAGTCCACGAATCATCTAAATAGGAGGTCCGGAATAACATACTATTCGAAGGAGGAGATGCATTGTTGGTAATGGTTCCAATAAAATTCATAGGTGTAGAAATATTAAAAGTTCCCATCAATGAGGGGTACATTCCAACACCTATGTTCCCAATTGCCGGCTAAGAATTAGAAACTTGCGGGACTACAGATCCCGTGGATGCTACGGAAGGAGTGCCAACAAAATACAGCTGATCAATCGTCACAATATTGCCTTCATTGGGAAAGCAGATAACTCTAAATATAGTAGACGCGACAACCTTCATAGCGTACATCTAGTTTTGACCCAGTAAAAGGTTGTAGTCGATGGGTGCATCAACCACTTCGACTTCAATAGGCACAGAATTACCTCCCAAGGAGACAAAAAGGGAAGGGATAATTCCATGCGGCATAAAAGGCCTACCATTGAATGCAGTGAGTGTAGTTCTAGATGCGAGTAGAGGAGGAGAGCCAAGAGCTTTCCAACAAGGTAGCGACATTACTGACGTGGAAGCACCTTCATCAACCATAGTACATTTGACGAAGATTTTAAGGAAAACCACCTAGATTTGAAAAGCCACATGGTAAGGTAAGTGAGGCTGGACATCAGTAGTATCAAACTTGATAACACTAGGACTTCCCCCATCCTGAACTCCCAATGCACTCAAAAGGGCATGCTTCTAAGAAGGACAGGCTTGCAAAACCTCAAGAGCCGACATGGCACATGGAGTTTGTCCCAAATATTCTACGATGGAGTAGTTTTGGGTGGCTCGAGCATTAGGGTTATGCGTGGAGCGCTTGAGAACACCTTTTGGTATCTGCGGCATAATAGAGGGCTTCTCGATATGCAAGGAATTATCAGGAGGAGGGGGAGGCTCATTCCCCAAATTCGGTTGTGGTGCACCATAATCACGTTGACGAGTAGCAACACAAACCTCCGACTGAACCATATTCACACATCCATAACCACTAGTATTGGAAAAAGACATGGTCGTTTCATTAGTACCATAACCAGTGGTGGGAGCATGTGAAGCCATGTTTTGATGATGAGGAAGGGGATCCTTCAACACAGCTGGGCTCTGTGCCAAGTGCTTCGATGCTTCTTCAATTCGAGGACATAAATGAGTAAGATGATCCTCCCCACAAACCTTGCAAGGGAATTTCACCTTACGCCTAGGCTTACGATCCTCGCCAGCATTACCGCCTTCCCAAGGAGGGTTGGCATTCTCTTTACGAGGAGTATTACAATTGCTATTGTTATTACTTCCATTGTTTCCACCCTATGATTATTTCTCCCCTTTTTCTTACCACCAGGTTGCTGGTTACCCGACGGTTTCGTTGATTACACATTGTGTACATTAGACGACGGAGTGGAAGTGGACAAGGTGTGAACCTATTCGGGAGAAGATTGGTTTAGCAACAAATTTTGCATTTGATTAGCTACCAAGTCTATAGGGCGAGTGCATGCAGACTCCACAATTCCATCAGCATGTGGTCCAGGAACTGACGTAGGCTCATGTCTTGTTCTGAGTGCATTAGGAATAATGTCATACAAAATTCCAGACTGAGAATAAAGTAGATCTAACTGCTGGACTTTCAAGATAGCTTGTTCCTCAGTCACAATGTAGGACATCGAAACATCCTTAGCAATGTATGGGAGTAAAGACTTAAGGAACCATTCCAACATGAACTCTGGAAGAATGTTGGCTTTCACTAATCTCTTCCGCCAACGTCACTCTTGAACGTGGTCAGAAATATTTGTGGCCTTATTCTGACATAAGGTGGACAACAACTCAGTACCAGTATCATAACGAGCCGACAACTGGAAATGGTCTAAGAAAACCAAAGCAATCTCGTTGAATCCCCTATAGGTTTTCCCAGGAAACTCTACATACCACTTCGCGGCTGCCCCCATGAGGATGCGTTGAAATAGTCGTAATCTAATGGAATCATGATTCAAAGAGTTGGAGGAGCACCAAAGATGAAACGTCGTGACATGATCTCCTGGGTCCTCGCCACCTTTCCCCTCAAACTTTGGAATGTCCAAAGGGAGCTTGGTAGGGACCGGGGGCCAAGTAGGGTCGTGACACATCGGATCATTCGTGAGCTTCGAAAGATCCAGGAGATTCAAGCGTGCAAGGAACAGGAGCTGCAGATGGAAAGCTGGATTATAAGCTCCCATAAAAGGTTGGTTAAACGGAACTGTGTTATAAGATGGACTAAAAGCTTGACCATGAGGATTAAACTGCTGATAAGAAGGACCTGATGGACCATAAGCTTACCCATGGCCATAAGGTTGATAACCTCCCCCTGCCGGACCCATTTGAGAGTAAGCAGGTATATGCATGTTTTGAGCACCATATTGGGGTGGTGGGTGATACTGGTGGCCAGCACCGACTGTGTTATAGTAAGGGTTGCCACCATGAGTATGGGGCATGTATGTACTATTCATAGCAAGAACCGTGTTGTAATGACTGTAATGGTATGGTATATTCCCACCCCCAGCATTAGGATTAGCTTGAACAGTCATGTGGTGACCAGAAGTATGAGAAGTGTGCCCAGCCCCATGGCGACTCCACTGGGGATACCACAACAGACAGATGACTACCAGAAATCTACTCAATTCTCAAAGCAATGCTATTATAAATGACAATGTTAAGATAATGGAGAAATGTAACCAACCTCAATCCAACGTTTGATGTAGATCCCCGTTGAAGCTTTCAATCCATACACATCCACGCACTCGTAATCTGCAAATTAATCTTGACAACCAATATCTAACAAGTACATGTGATATATAAATGACATTAACATTATCAAGAACAATGGTCCATAATATCATAAGCAAATGTAACCCAATGTATAATAAATGACATTCACACCATGAATGGACAAGAATATGAGTATTTCAATTAATGAACAAGAAGAAGTACAAAGTGATATGACCTTTTGCTGGAAACCAATCTGAACCAATATCTAGATCAATCCACTTGTGCCTCCACCACTTCAATCCTCCATGAATGGAAAACTCAAACTAGAACGAGTTTGGAAGGTGAACATAAATGGTTCACAACTACAAGGATCAATGAGTGCAGACTCAAGATAGAGAAAAAATCCACTAGAGTTCCTTTACTATTCTCTTCTTCCTCCCGTCCATAAGCCATATGTGCTCAGTATGTAGTCCTCTCAAAGGTAGGTGAAATGACACATCAAGGCGTTACTCAGGAAGATGGAGAGCCAAAGGTCACCCAATGACCACTTTTTGGGAGTAAAAAGTAATTAATAGTGGTTTTTACCATTTTACATGCTACCCGCAGGCTATAAGGATGCAACTCGCGGGTACGCCTGCTATAGTGATGCAACAGGCGGGTAGGAATAAAAATAGGGTAAACTGGTATCACTGAAGGATAAAAATGGATCTAAGTCACTGAAATGGATCCCACAGGCCAAAGAATGTTGATGCTCATAGGGTGGAAGATTTTTGTGTAACATACGCCAACAAAGAGAGATATAAATATTGTAGGTTGGGGGTTTAGACAGAGAGATATACTGGTTGTTAGGGGTTTAGAGAGAGATATATTGGTTGTTAGGGGTTTAGCGAGAGATAGAATGGAAGTTAGGGGTTAGGGACTAGGGTGTAGGGGTTAGGGGTTAGGGATTATGGACTAGTGGTTTAGAGAGAGAGAGAGAGAGAGATTTGGGTTAGGGGTTTAGAGATGCAGAGAGAAAGAGAGACATTTAGGGTAAGCGTTTTACACACACACACAGAGAATGGAGGTTAGAGAGAGAGAGATCGATTGTATTTTTAGTGTTTAGGGAGAGATAGAGGGTGAATGGGTATTAAGGGTTTACAGAGACAGAGATATCAGTGATTAGGGTTAGGTGAGAGTGAGACAAGGGGTTATGGGTTTAGAGAGAGAGATTGGGGGTTAATATGGTTTTAGAGATAGAGAGAGAGGGTGTCAATGAATTGCTAGTGTTGGGTAAGAGAGAGACATAGAGGGAGGGTTGGTGGGTGGGGAGTGAGAGAGAGAGAGAGACACTAGGGGTTAGGGTTCTAAAGAGAGAGAGATTAGGGGTTAGGGTCTAGGGGTCTAGAGGGAGAGAGTAAGTGAGAGAGATACTGGGGTTATGTTTTTAGAGAGAGAGAGAGAGTGAGATTATGGGTTGGGTGTTAGGGGTTTGTAGGGAGAGAGAGAGCGCGAGAGAGAGAGATAGATTGAAGGTTAGGGGTCTAGAGAGAAAGATTGGAGTTTAGGGGTGAGAAAGAGAGATATAGAGTTAATAATTTAAAGAGAGATTGAATGTTAGCAGGAGAGTGAGAGAGATATATATATATATTGGAGGTTAGGGGTTTATAAAGAGGGATTGGTGGTTATGGGTTTCGAGAGAGAGATTCGAGGTTAAGGATTTAGAGAGATAAATAGATGATGCATTAGGGGTTTACAAAGAGAGAATAGAGGTTAGGGATTCAGCGAGAGAGGTATTGGGGGTTAGTGGTTTAGAGAGAGAGAAAGAAGAGATATTTGGTGCATGGTTTTAGAGAGAGAGAGATATATATTTGAGGTTAGGAGTTTAGAGAGAGAGAGATTGGGGGTTAGGGGTTTATAGATATAAGGATTAGGCATTAGGGGTTTAGAGAAATATAGAGAGATTGCGGGTTAGAGGTTTAGAGAAAGAGATAGAAAGAGAGATATTGGTGATTAGTAGTAGAGAGAGAGAGATTGGGGACTAGAGGTTTCAAGAGAGAGAGAGAGAGAGAGAGATGGAAGGTCCTGGTTTTAGAGAGAGAGAGATTGGGGGTTAGGGGTTGAGAGAGAGACAGATAGATATTGGGGATTAGGGGTTTAAAGAGAGAGATATTGGGGGTTTGGGATTTAGCAAGCAAGAGAGAGAGAGATTGGTGGTTTGGGATTTAGAGAGAGAGAGAGATTGGTTCTTATGGGTTTAGAGAGATAAAGAGATTAAGTTAGCAGTTCAGAGAGAGAGAGAGGGGTTTATGGGTTGAGAGAGAGAGAGAGTGGGGTTTAGGGGTTGAGAGAGAGAGGAATATTGAGGGTTAGGGTTTTAGAGAGAGAGATATTGGAGTTCAAGGGTTTAGAGAGAGAGAGAGAGAGATTGGTGGTTCGGGTTTTAAAGAGAGAGAGAGACCTTGTGTTAGGGGTTTAGAGAGAGAGAGAGAGATTGAATGTTAATATGCATTTAGAGATAGAGAGAAATCACAAAGGGTGTAGAGATGGAGAGAGATAGAGAGAGATTGGGGGTTAGAGAGAGAGAGAGAGAGAGAGAGAGAAATTATTATAGAGGGAGTGGTGGTTATGGGTTTCGGGTTTAAATAGAGAGAGAGAGACTGGGTAGTCAGGGGTTTAGAGAGAGAGAGATCGTGGGTTAATAGACATTTAGAGATAGAGAGAGATCACAGAGTGTGTAGAGATGGAGAGAGAAAGAGAGAGATTAGGGGTTATGGATTTAGGGAGGGAGAAGGAGAGAGAGAGAGAAATTATTATAGAGGGAGTGGTGGTTAGGGGTTAGGGGTTTAGAGAGAAAGAGAGAGAGAAAGGGAGAGAGATTGGAGGTTAGAGAGAGAGACTAATTGGGAGTTATGGGTTTAAATAGATAGAGAGAGAGGGAGATTGAGGGTTAGGGTTTTAGAGAGACTAAGATTGGAGTTTAAGTCTTTAGATATATATATATATATTGGTTGTTTTGGGTTTATAGAGACAGAAAGACGGGGTGTTAGGGGTTTGGAGAGAGAGATTGGGGTTTAATAGGCATTTAGAGATAGAGAGAGATCATAGAGGGTGTAGAGATGGAGAGAGTTAGAGAAAGATTGGGGGTTAGGGGTTTAGAGAGAGAGATAGATCATAGGTTAGGGGTTGAGAGAGAGAGAGAGAGAGAGAGAGAGAGAGAGAGATTGGAGTTTAGGGGTTTCAAGAGAGGGAGAGACCTTGTGGGTTAGCAGTTTAGAGAGAAAGAGAGATTGGGGGTTATGGATTTAGAGAGAATGAGAGAAATATTTGGGGTTAGGGATTTAGAGAGAGAAAGATAGATATTGGGGGTTAGGTATTTAAAGAGAGAGAGAGATAGATATTGGGGGTTAGGGATTTAGAGAGAGAGATTGGGGGGTTATGGATTTAGAGAGAGACAGAGAGATATTTGTGGTTACGCAATTAGAGAGAGAGAGAGAACTTTAGGGGTTGAGAGAGAGAGAGAGATAAAAAGAGAGATGCTAGGGGTTAGTGATTTAGAGAGAGAGAGAGATATTGGATTTTAGGGTCCTAGAAAGAAAGAAAATAGGGGTGAAAAATTTAGAAAGAGGGAGAGATTGAGCTTTGGGAGTTTAGAGAGAGATAGAGAGATTGGGGGTTGGGGGTTTAGACAGAGAGAGAGAGATAGAAAGAGAGAGATTGGTGGTAAGGATATATAGACACATATATATATATAGAGAGAGAGAGAGAGGGATTGGAGGTTAGGTGATTAAATAAATAGATATAGAGGGGGGGGTTTAGAGATAGAGAGAGATATTGGAGGTTAGGGGCTTAGAGGGGGAGAGAGAGAGAGAGAGAGAGAGAGAGAGAGTAAGAGTGAGAGAGATTGGTTGTAAGGGGTGTGTAGAAAGAGAGAGAGAGAGATAGAGAGATTGGAAGTTCAAGAGAAAGATCTATTGGGTGTTAGGTGTAGAGAGAGAGAGAGAGAGAGAGAGATATTGAGGGTTCAAGAGAAAGATCGATTGGGTGTTAGGTGTTTAGAGAGAGAGAGAGAGATTGAAAGTTAGGGTTTTAGAGAGAGAGAGAGAGATAATTGAAGTTAGGGGTTTAGAGAGAGAGAGATTTGTGTTGGGGGTTTAGAGAGAGAGATAGATTGGGGTTTAATAGGGTTTAGAGATAGAGAGATATCAATGGAGGTGTATGTATGGTTAGTGATTGTGAAGAGATAGACATAAAGATGGGGGATGCGGAGGTGCATGAGAGAGAGAGAGACATTGGAGATTATGGTTTGAGATAGAGAGAGTGAGAAATCAAGAGAGAGAGAGAAAGAGATTGGGGGTTAGGGTTTAGGTGTTTAGAGAGAGAGAGAGAGAGAAAGAGATAGAGAGAGAGATTGGGGGTTAATTGTCTAGATAGAGAGAAAGAGATATTGGGTGTTAGGTGGTAGGATTTAGGGGTTTAGAGAGAGAGCGAGAGAGAGATTTGATGTTAGGGGATTAGAGAAAGAGAGAATGAGGGTTAGAGTTTTCGATACAAAGAGAGAGGGGTTGAGAGAGAGAGATATCTTAGAGGTTAGGGGTTAGGTGTTAGGGACTAGGGTTTAGGGGTTAGGAGTTAGGGGTTAGTTACTAGGGTTTAGAGAGAGAGAGAGATTGGGGTTAGGGTTTTAGATACACAGAGAGAAAGAGCGACATGAAGTGTAATGGTTTTACAGAGAGACAAAGAGAGAGAGAGAGGGAGAGAGGGAGAGAGAGAGGGTAGAGAGAGAGATTGTTTTGGTTGTAGGTCTTTAAAGAGAGAGAGAGGGTGAATGGGCATTAAGGGTTTAGAAAGAGAGAGAAGAAGAGAGAGATTGTAGGTTAGGGGATTGGTGAGAAAGAGAGATTGGTGGTTAGGGGTTTAGGGAGATTTAGACTAAGGGTTAGGGGTTTAGAGAGAGAAAGAGACATTGGGGGTTAATAGGCTTTTATAGATAGAGAGATCAGAGGGGGTGTATGGATGGTTAGTGTTGGGTAGGAGAGATACATAGACATAGAGGGTGGGTTGATGGGTGGGTAGTGTGGTAGAGAGAAAGGGAGATATTTGGGGTTAGGGGTTTAGAGAGAGAGAGAGATATTAGTTGTTAGGCTTTAGGAGTCTAGAGAGATAGAGAGTGAGAGAGAGATATTGGAGGTTAGGTGTTTACAGAGAGAGAGATATTAAAGCATGTGATAGTCATGTGTAAAAAGAATCCCATCTGATTGAAGATATTTTTTATGTTGATATATATGTAACTTTGGAATGTATTTCATGTATGTATATTGTACTCCTATAGAGATGGTATTATTCGTCTATACGGAAGTGTTTGTATTCCTATAGAGATGTTATTTTTCCTCTATATGGAAATGTCGTCATTTATATTGTAAGTGTCGTAACTGATACTTGATGGGTTATTAGACCACCTTGTTGGGGTCGGCCCTGTATAAGTCATGTGGGTCGAAGGGTTATTAGACCACCCTATTGGGTGTCGGCCCAATCAGCATTATGTTGTGTGGTTAAGTTAAGGCTGACCTAGTAAAGGTTATTAGGCAAGTCAAGTCAAGTATAAATAGAGTGCGGGAGGCACTCTATTTGATCATTCTATCCTCTCTCACACTCTTGGGAGAGTGGCACACTTGTGGAGGAGGTGAAGTTGCTGCTAGGAGATGTCTATCTCTTATGCTTGGGTTGTATCATTGCTCTATCTATCTCTAAGGAAGTTATTAGGGTTTTTCACCTTTATGGTTTTCCCCAAGTAAACTCTGTGTCTCTTGTGTGCTTTCATTATTGTGTCCATGATTGATATGCTGTAGATATGATGTACATGTTGTTCTCTCAGTTAAGATCCTAGATCAGATTGAAGTAAATTCTGAAAAATTAACAAAAGAGAGAGATTGGAGTTTAGGGGTTTAGAGAGAGAGAGAGAGATTGGAATTTATGGGTTGTGTGTGTGTGTGTGTGTGTGAGAGAGAGAGAGAGAGAGAGAGAGAGAGAGAGAGAGAGAGATTGGGGTTTAATGGTTTATGGAGAGAAATAGAGAGGGAGAGGTGGAGGGAGACAGATTGGGCATTACATGTTAGGGTCTAGGGGTTTAAAGAGAGAAAGATTTGAGATTAGGGCTTTAGAGAGAGAGAGAGAGAAAGATATATTGGGGATTAGTGCTTTGGATAGAGAGAAAGAGGGGGGTTTAGAGAGAGAGACAAAGAGAGAGAGATTGGAGGTTAGGGGTTTAGAGAGACAAAGATATTAGGGAGAGAGAGAGATAGATTGGGTGTCTTGGGTTTAGATAGAGAGAGAGGGGGGGGAGATTAAGGTTTAGGGATTTAGAGAGAAAGAGAGAGAAAGAGACAGGAGGTCAAGTGTTTAGAGAGAGAGAGATATATTGGTGGGTTGAGATTTAAAGAGAGAGCGAGAGAGACAAATGTTTAGGAGTTTAGAGAGAGAGAAAGATATTGGGGGTTAATAGGCGTTTAGAGATCACAGAGGGTATAGGGATGGAGAGAGATAGGGAGAGATTGGGGCTTATGAGTTTAGAGAGGGAGAGGGGGAGACATAGAGAAGGAGAGAGAGAGAGAGAGAGAGAGAGAGAGAGAGAGAGGAATGGTGGTTAGGGGTTTAGAGAGAGAGAGAGAGAGATTGTAGGTTAGCGGTTTAGAGTTATAGAGAGAGCTTGGGGTTTATACGTTTAGAGAGAGAGAGAGATATTGTAGGTTAGGGGTTTAGAGAAAGGGAGAGAGCTTGGGAGTTAGGGGTTTAGAGAGAAAGAAAGATTGAGCGTTAAGTGTTTAGAGAGAGAGAGAGGTATATATTCGGCATTAGGGATTCACAGAGAGAGAGAGGGAGAGATTGAAGGTTAGGGGTTTAGAGAGTGAGAGAGATTAGGGGTTAGGAATTTAGAGAGAGAGAGACTGGGGTTAGGGGTTAGAGAGAGAGATAGAGAGAGAGTTTAGGGGTTGTGTGTGTGTGTGAGAGAGAGAGATTCGAGTTTAGGGGTTTAGAAAGAGAGAGATAGAGAATGAGAAATTGGGGGTGAGGGGTTTAGAGAGAGTGAGAGATTAGGATTTGGGAGTTTAGAGAGAGATAGAGAGATTGGGGGTTAGGTGTTTAGAGAGAGATATATTGTTGGTAGGGGTTTAGAGAGGGAAAGATATTGGGGTTAGAGGGTTAAATAAATAGATAGAGAGGGGAGGTTTAGAGACATAGAGAGAGATATTGGAGGTTAGGGGTTTAGAGAGGGAGAGAGAGATTGGTGGTAAGGGGTATGGATTTAGAGAGAGAAATTGGTGGTAAGGGGTGTGGAGAGAGAGAGAGAGAGAGAGAGAGAGAGATTGGAGGTTAGAGAGAAAGATTACTTGGTTGTTAGGTGTTTAGGGATACATAAAGATAGAAATTGTGATATTAACGGTTAGGGGTTGAGAGAAAGAGAGAGAGAGAGAGAGAATGGAGGTTAGGTGTTTAGAAGTAGAAAGAGATCATGGGAGGAGTATGAATGGTTTGTGTTAGGGAGGAAAGAGACATAGAGAGTGGGTAGTTGGTTTAAGAGTGTGGGTTTGGGATTTGGAGAGAGAGAGAGAGAGAGAGAGAGAGAGAGAGGGTTACAGGTTAGGGACTAGGGATTTAAATAGATAGAGATTTGAGATTATAATTTGAGAGAGAGAGAGATATTGGGTATTAGTAGTTTCCACAGTGAGAATGAGGGGGGTTTATATATAGAGAGAGAGAGAGAGTTTGGAGGTTAGGGGTTTAGAGAGAGATAGAGATAGAGATTAGTTGTTACTGGTTTAGAGAGACAAAGAGATTAGGGGTTGGGGGTTCAAAGGGAGAGAGAGAGAGACTAGTGTTTAGGGTTTCAGGGAGAGAGAGAGAGAGAGATATTGGGCATAAGGGGTTCAAAGAGAGGGATGGAGAAAGAGAGAGAGAGTGAGATTGGAGGTTATGGAGAGAAATCGATTGGGTGTTATTTGTTTAGATGGAGAGGGAGAGAGGGAGATTGATGGTTAGGGTGTAGAGAGAAAAAGAGAGATAGAGATTGGATTTCATTGGTTTAGAGAGAGAGAGAGACATCGATGGTTTGTGGTTTAAAGAGAGAGAGAGAGATCAAGGATTAGGGGTTGAGAGAGAGAGAGAGAGAGAGAGAGAGAGAGAGAGAGAGAGAGATTGGCGGTCAATGGACGTTTAGAGATCACATAGGGTATAGAGATGGAGAGAGGTAGATATAGATTGGGAATTTGAAGTTTAGAGAGGGAGAGAGAGGGAGACAAAGAGAAGGAGAGACAAAGATAGAGATAGAGAGAGAGAGGGGTTGAGAGAGAGAGAGAGAGAGAGACATCATAGGTTATAGGGTTAGGGTTAGAGAGAGAGATAGTGGTTTAGATATTTAGAGAAAGAGAGAGATATTGGAGGTTAGGGGTTTAGAGAGAGGGAGAGAACTTGGAGTTTGTTCATGTCCCAAATTTGGCATTGGGTCACAATGGCCTAATCACGTTGGCCCTATTCATTAGAGTTTGTCAAGTTGATGCTAGAGGTCAAATAATTGCCAAGGAGGGAAATTACTAGTTTCCTAGGTTTGGGGTGGAAGCTTTGGGATTTGCAATAATGGGGATAATAAATGATGTTTGAACATTCGAATGGAATAAATATTTAATAAAGGAGCTAAATAAATATATACAAGTGAAAATCAAAGTGGAATTTGATCATGAAGACACATGGAGGAAGAGGGACCCACATATGGCTAGATTTTCCCACTACACTTGGCATCATTCTCTCACCAATTCGAATTCAAGGTGAATGGTAACATACTTGGGCTAGTCCAAAAGGTATTATTCATTGCATAACTCATCCAAAGTCGAAATATAGAGGAAGAGTAACTCCCATGGAAGAGGAAGAGGCAATTTGAAGCTAGTGAGACACTTGGGCTAGATTTCCTAGCTCTATGAAAACACTGATGAAGATGCTATGACACCTATGACACAAATCAGACCTGAAGGATGAAATATGACATATATGACATGTCAGGGATAAAAATAGACTCCAAGAGGGTGCTTAAAGGTTTTAGGGAAGCTAAGATGCTTCCACATGTGATTTGGTGGAAGTGGGAGACTAGGAATTGTTGTACAAGTGGCGTTCTTTGGAATCTCTTCCCAACTTGAGTTGGCATGAGTCTCTTGGAAGGAATTAGACCCATGGAGGAAATTAAAAGTTTATAAATGTCAATAACAAAGAATGAAACTAGATTTTGATCATTTGTAGAATTTACAATTGCATTTGTGAAGAGGGAGAGCTAATGGATGACTAGTTTTTTGCCTTGGCCAATTTCGAGGGTGAAAGATTCCCATCCAAGTTGGTAATTGGAAAGGCCATTCAGAACTTTCATTTGGATATTTAATTGAGTCTTTATTTGTAGGTGTAAGCTACAGGGTATCTCATGGTTTCTTCTATTGCAGCTTACTCCTTCAACCATTTCCAGTTTTGATGGCATATTCTTGATCCTTAAGGGAGGGCATTTTTGGTGAGATATTGTACTCTTTGGGGGAGATTTTAATGCCCCATTTATTTTGTAATATGAAGTAAATAATCTGTTCTTCATCTACAGAATTTTTCAGGTCGAAATTCCAAGTAGAAATGTATAAATCTCAATTTTAATGAAAGAACAGTGCCATTTCCCCACTACCTTGTTGTGAATCAATGTAATGTTGATGATTTCGAATGAATGGATTATTATCTGATATATTTGTGATCAATATACTACCATGGATGTATTATACAAGTTTCATGTACTGTACTTGAGAATTTGAAGCATTGTTACTCAGTTTAGTTGTATTGGGAGGTGAAATAGTGCCATTTCCCCAAGGGTCAAATTGGGGATTTTTGCAGTTGAATGGGAGAGGGTGAGAACAGTTTTAATAATCCATTAATGATGCATATGAGACTTTAATAACATACTTAACACATTACATACTTATTTTCATAAATTTGAGTTGGTTTGGAGGCATTTAAGAATCCATTTTCAGTACTTACCCCAGGGGGATTTGAACCCCAAATTACTAGTAAAATTGCATAATTGGTCCAGAATATTAAGAGAGTTTGTAGAGGTATTTTTGTGGCCATATTTAATCCATAAAAATCATATTCAAGTTCTAATATCATTCATACACCTTCCTTGAATATTTGAAGGCATTTGGAGTCAATTTGAGACCTAGAGACCAATACTAGTCAAAGGGAAATCACTAGTAAAGTTGCCTACATTTATTAGAATTGAAAGAGGATTTGAAAAAGTATTTTAAAGGTCCAAAGGCATACATGAAACACATATTTATGTTCTAATATCATTCATATACCTTCTCAGAATATTTGGGATCATTTGGGGCAAATTTGGGACCTAGAGATCGAAACTAGTCAAAGGTCTAACTAGGGAAAAAAGTGAAAAATTGCCATTTTAATAAAATTCCTAAGAAGGGACATTACATTGGTATCAGAGCATGGTCCTTGCACCTGTGGATTAGGTACATACATTCAAGAATAATTGGCATCCATGCATTACTATTATTGTGAATCCTATGAGTACAATTCTTATGAGGAATATGCAGATGCTTATGAGCAATATGAAGCAGAATGTGAATGGTACGAGGAAGAGGTGCCATCATGCAACACTTCTTACAATTTTAGGAGAAATGAAGATTATTCTTCTGACTTTCAATCTGATGAATATGAGTGTGTCACACCAACCAAGGATAATTCTATGAGTGAGTTCCAAAGATGGAGAGCAACATATAAAACCTTGCCCCAACAATATCAAAAATATCAAGAATATCTTGATTTTAGCAAAAATTCACAAAATGCCATGTCTTTTGAGTACTATGCTGAACATGTTTTTGAAAATAGGCCCAAAAATGAAGATGTGGAGTTAGTAAAGAAAGGTTTATGCCCTTCTTGAAAAGAACCTTCGAGTGAGTATCATACATGTGTGCATGAAATTATGTCCCACTTGAGGAGAGCTTTTGGGAATTCTTCAAAAAGAGATTCCAAAGATATTGATCCTAAGGAAAACAAGGGGAAAAATGAATCAACTTGATTGAAGGAGAAAAATGAAGAGACATCACAAGAGCATGAAGAATATTGTATTGAAAATATGGAAGATCATTTCAAGACATCTTCTAGCTTAGACATGAACCAAAGAGCATCTACTGATGGATGCTTAAACTATGAAGGAGTACCTACTGATGGGTGCTTACACCTCTATGTTGGTGACATAGAGATAACTTTTGAAAGTGTTGCTGCAAACCCAAGTTCCATTAAGCATGATAATGAAGACCTTGTAGCAGTTGAAGAAGAACCAAGATCAACTTCCCCATCACCACTTGAGCTTCATGAAGTTGGTCCAAGCAAAAATGAAAAAGATGAGGAGGTTCATTTGCCAGAGCCTCATTTTATTGAATGGTCCTTAAAGATGAATGAAAAGAAGATCCAAGAGTCCCTCATCATTCTCCATGACACTCAAGCATTGGTGTCAAATTCTTGTTGGAGAGCTACTTCATTGGAGGAAACATCTTTCATTGAAGACATGGAGAAGATTCAAAGAGCAATGTGCCACATCAAAGGTAATTTCATGTCTTTGATTTTTGATAGAAACCATTTGTTTGAGCTTAATAAATTGTTACATGATGCATACTTGAAGAATAATGAGGATATTCATAAGCTCACAATTCAAAATGAGCAACTTCTTGAAAAGTTGCAAAATACTTGTTTTTCCTCCTATGTTTCAGATTGTCAAATGGTAGATTGTTTGGAGGATTCTCATGACATGGTGTACCATGAGAAATGTGGAAATTTGAATGTGCTTAATATGTTTGAAGATGAACTTGAAGATATCCAAACACTTGATGTGGTGGAAGAGGAACTTGAATTGTCTCTTGATGAAGGTTATGCAATTTTTAAAGAAGAGCGTGATTCCTCTACATTGGAACCAATATATGACAAAGGTTTCACACTTTTGAAGGAGCTGCATGATACTACCCATATGGATCCTTCCCATGATGAAACTTCTACACTTTTTTATCATTTGGCTGAGTTAGTTCATTATCCTACATCCTACAATTCCATGTTTTGCAGCATTAGTCTCAATGAAGTATGCGTGAAAGGGTTATTTTTTATGGTGCCACATGAGGAGTATGGAACTCCTAGATTTAACTTTTATGATGACATGGTTGGAGCACATTCTTATTCACATTTGCAGCAGCATCCTTTGTTACTTTATGATGATGCACATCTACACGGATGCACCTATGATATGCATTTGAGTCACTTGAAGACTCATGGTTTTTCTTGCTCAACACTTGATTCATTTGATGTTGGAGGAACTTCATCCAACACTTGGGTGAATAGATTTATGTTTGGAGAAAATTTTTGTTGCAAGACACATACTTTGTTATATCTTTATGACTCTCACATTCAGGGATGTATGGGCGAGACTTCTTTGAGTCATTTGAAGTCTCCTTGTTTTTTCTGCTCATTATTTGGTTCAGATTTTAGTGGAGATTCTTCATTCACTGCTTCGATGAAAGAATACATGGTTGAATATTTTGATGCATATCACATCCTTTTGGAGCAGCATTATAGGACATGGGATCCTCACCTATGTCATTGGAGTAGATTTGATTGGTCACTTGAAGCTTGTATGCACTTGAAAAATGGTGGTCTACTTGCTTGGAGGTATAAGCACTTTCATGACTCTTTGATGAAGCATATCCTTGATGTACATTTTCATTATGTTGTTATGTACTTTGATGATATATATTTGGTACTCATGATGTTTGGAAGGATGCATACAAGAAAATGGGATCCAGGAATCCTCTTAACTAATGGTGTGGGTTGGAGAGCACTCTTAATTATTGGGGTGCAATACAAGCAATGGGACCCTGGAATAATTTTTATCTCATTGGTTTCAAATTTTTTTGGGAAACAAGTAGTATGGGAGATGGATTTTCCCACTTAATAAAGTTGTTTTTATCAGATTAGCGCAGCAGCAAGCATGGTGGTTCCTCTCTAAAATATTCATGGAAACTCAAAGACTCAAGGTTGGGCAATTCAATGGCAACTTCAAAGAATTATACATAAAGCAGGTTCTTCAACACCCATGTTTAAAATTGCTTGAGGACAAGCAATATTGGGAAGGGAGGATTTGTCATGTCCCAAATTTGGCATTGGGTCACAATGGCCTAATCACATTGGCCCTATTTGTTGTGGGGAAAATGCACCTATAGTTCAGGGGAGAAACTACCAACTTACGGTGATAAAGATAGACTTACAAGCATTCTGCAAGTACAACAAATAAATGAAGAGATTAGGGTTTAGAAATGTAGGCACCTTATTTAGAAGGTTGATCCTAGTTTTGCCTCCCTCGCTCTTCAATGCTTATCCAGCATCGCAATGCCCAGACCTACAAAACAACTTTATACCTTTCTCAAACACATTTGACTACATGTATAAGACTGACATTCATAATAGAAGAAGACATCAGATTATAAACAAATTGTAATCAAATCTAAGACACATTAATAGGTCATATTTGGAAAGAGAAGAACGTCTGATCTTTATTAATGAATGAAAGAAAGTACATAAAGTTATACCTTCTTTCAAGCTTGGCACTTCATGAAACCTAGATTCAAGGTCTCTTGCTTCCGTTCTCCAAGGATTCCAGCCTCTATGCAACTGTGCTAGGGTTTACCAAAACTGAAGCACAAGAGAGGGGGATGAGGGTCTCCATTCCTCCAGCATAACTTTGTAATTGGGATTCGTCCCTTCACATGGCCCTTCTACCCTCCTTATATAGTTAGTGAGGAATAGGAAAAGAAGTTATAACCGCTCAAGAGGTTTCCCAACCAACTTAACTTACTCAAATTTTGAGATTTTGACCAAAACAGGGGTGTATGCTACTCTATAGTAGACAAAGTCACGTACACATGGCATTGAGCACTACTTTAAATGAAGCAAAGTCGCGTACACACGCTACTATTTCAACAGTGGAGTCGCGCTCATGTTAAAAAATGGCCAAAAACAGGCTTTTCTGCTCATTTTCAGGAGATGGTTTGGTCTGGAAAAATGTTCCTAAGGGTCATATACATCAAATGGGTCAAGAATGAGGTAATTTCAACCATTTTTAGTGTCCCAAATCACTCCTCCATCCACAAATGTCCTGTTGTGTGACTAAACTTGATCTCAAGAAGTGTCGTCATGCGACCAAGGGAAGCAAGTGTCATCACAGACGGAGAGGTGTCATTTCAAGCTATAACAGATGCCCCCTAATGTATGAGGTCAGAGGGAGTGTGGGAAACGATGGCCAAAATACATCATAAATAACAAAGAGTTGAATCATGGAGGAACTAGAGAAACCAAGAATCATAGGATCAAATGAAGTACCTGAAAGCAAAAGGCAATGTCAGACAAACTTATCCTTGGGGTAACTGTCCATGTTCAAATGGTGGAACATGACCTCCAAGAGGATACAATAATGATCCAAATATTGATGCATATATCATGGCCACTAAAATACAAGCCTGGATCCATGAGGAACATAAGTGTAAACATAGTCACATAAATACAAGGTGGATCTATGTCAAAACTGGAGAGCATAGCCATAGAGAACAAGCTGGATCTATGTCTCATCAAGAGCCAAAAAGAGTGTGGCTCAGTCTTGCGCAACTTGGGCAATAACATAAATAAGGTGATGCTATCGAGGATCCCAAGGTCTTCATCCAAAAAACAACCCAAGGTACAAACCTATCCATGTGAATAAACGAGTTGATGTCGAACATGGGAGGTATCATTTGATTACCGGTCATTGATGTATACCATTAACAAACGTGAGGGTATCCACCAATAATGAAAATGGAACCCAAGGTACCTAGTACATTCAAGCAAGTGCGAATAGATGGTCTTGCCATCGAACACTTGAAGAATCCATTGGATAGGAGACATTGATGTATTCCCAACTATCCAATAGTGAGGGAAACTGCCACTAATGACTGCAATCCCCAAGGTACTAAACAAAACTCTAAACTTCATTCCCAGAGCACAATGAGCTGAAGTCGATGGGAAGAATTCCATTGGAAGGGAGGCCTTAATGCATCCTCCATCATCCAACATGAGGGACACTCAATCGGTATGAGCTGATTTGGAGTAGGACTAAACACATGATGAAACATACTGACACCAAGGAATGGCCGACACATGAGGTCAAGGCAACTATAGAATGGCCGACACAGGTTATATCCTTGAATAGTGAGCACGACACAAAAGTGACTTAGGCAGCTTTTAACACAAAGGGATCACGATACAAATCTGCAATGTAGGATACATTAACAGATTCTCCATATGATTGGAAGACTAACCAAACGAAGGAGTAAGAAATCTGATATCAGGTTTATCCTAAGGCCAATACTAGAACCCAACTTGTTTGATAGACTCAAAACAGGTGCTTTGTTCAAGGAGATAGTTGACTTGCTACCATCATATTGAAAGATATTTTAACATTCTTCCCTTCCCTTTCCTTTTTCATGTTTTAATGAGCATGAAAAATAACTAAAGCATGCTCGACGGTATTTTCATATTTAAGGAGTCTAAAAAAACCTAGAAGAAAACTCCATACACCTATCCGTGGATTTTATATCGAGACCGGATTGGTTTGTGCTCGCCGGTGTTTTCTTGCTTATAGAGTTGAAAAACTTAAACAATCCTCTATACACCTATCCGTGGATTTTATATCGAGCCCGAGTAGGTGAATGCGCGCTTGGTGGTGTTTTCTTGTTTACAGAGTTGAAAAACTTAAACAGTCCTCTCTCAACCATCTCGTGGATTTCACATCGAGCCTGAGTAGGTGAATGCTTGCTTGGTGTTTTCATATTTCGAGAGTCTGAAAACCCTAAAGACGACTCCAAAGGTACTTTTTCGTAAAGTTAGTCTCCTTCCCCGAAAAAGTGTAAAATGATGGAAGAAGAACTCTTCTAGCGCATACAAGAGTATACCTAGAGTATACCTTTTCCGTAAATTATCCACCAAGGCCCGGAAAAGGGGTAATTCTATACCTAAGTGGATGTCGGTTCAGTTATTTTAACGATCCCGAAAAGACAACTATGCTCGGCAAACTTTTCCTATTTAAGGAGTCTGAAAAGGGCTTAAAAGAACTCCATAGGGATCTTTTCCATAAAGGTTTAACGAGTCCGGAAAAGTAAACTCATGACCTCCTTACTATTTTTAACGAGCTCAAAGGAGATATAGAAAATTCTCACAACTTCCTTACTGTTTTTAATGAGCTCGAAGTGAAGAGGAAAGAAATGCTCATAGAGTCCTTACTATTTTTAACGAGCTCGAAGGAAAGGTGGAATAAATGCTCGTAACCTACTTACTGTTTTGAACGAGCTCAAAGTAAAAGAAGAATGCTCAAAACCTACTTACTGTTTTTAACGAGATCAAAGTAAAAGAAGAATGCTCAAAACCTACTTACTGTTTTTAACGAGCTCGAAGTAAAAGAAAAATGCTTGAAACCTACTTACTGTTTTTAACGAGCTCGAAGTAAAACAAGAATGCTTGAAACCTACTTACTATTTTTAACGAGCTCGAAGTAAAAGAAGAATGCTCGAAATGGGGGGAGATGAGTGTCAAGGACATGCAAAACTAGCTCCAAGCGCATGGAACAAAGCTATGCCTAATGCAAGGAACATGAGCAAGATAAGGACACTCAGGGTGTGTCTCCTCCAGGTAAGAGGTGTCAAATTGCAAAGGCAAAATGATACAGGTCTTAGCGAAAATGAGATCATAGATGGAGGCTTATACAACGGGCTAAAAGCATGGAAGCTAGCATCAAGCTCATTAGTGCAAGCGGGATCATAACAGATGCATATGCAATTTGAACACAAAGATGGGAGCCTTATCAGGGATGGTCAGAAATATATGAGGAAGAAAGATAGGAGGCTTCTTCTCAAAGTCATGGTAAATCTAAAAAGGCTCCCGAGCCTATGAGAAAAACTCAGCATGGGCACCAGAAAGGCATAAGGGTGCTGACTAGAGTGACCCATGTTAGGTAGGCTCTACTGTCGGACAGGTGCACAATGCATAAAGAGATGGCTAACACACCAATATCCAACATGTTCGACCCTATGGCGAATTCGGATGGCAAAAGGTTCAAATGCAACATAACAGCAGGGAAGCCTAAACCTACATGCAAGGTTCCGAACATACCTGACATGGTCGCACAAGGTGTCGAAAAGGACCAGTAAGCAAGCATACATCCAGCTAAGAATCATGTCTCCAAGAAACATTAGTACCAGGATCATATCTAAAACATATGTAAAGAAAGACCCAATACAAGTCACCGTGGTAGAAATACTTTCAACTTCACTATCATCAACAACAAGCATAAACAAGGCAGAGTTTTCAAATGAAGACTCTATGGTACCCAAGCCCGAAGACTTACAATCAACAAGATCAACTTCAGGATGAAGATCAAAGTTGAAGGACATGATGGAATCTGTAGAAACAAATTCATCATCACGAGAGTTGAAAATTCTAGAAGCAAAATCAAACTCAGCAGGAACACCGATTTGCGGATCTATAGGAGAGTCCAAAGACTCAAGAGTAGGAAGATCAGACTTTAAGGTCAAACTGGGGCTGGACATGACTGCGATTGGATCAACATCCAAGTGAATGGTAGACTGTACTATGGACTCTAGGAAAACTTCAACAGAAGGAAGTATATCATCCCAAATAGAACACATATCTAAACATTCATATGGAGGTGTCACTTGGTCAAAAGCTGGGACCAAGTCCCAAGAAGGTAAGCATGAACTCAGAGACTTCTTCTCAGTAGCAGTTGAACTCAAGGAACAATATGCCACAACATTCCCATGTGACATAGTAGTGCCTAATGACAAGGGATCCGACCGGTCTGCAGTTGGGTAATAAGGAGGATCAACGAATGCAAGCTGGTCGATGGTGACAATGTTTTCATTATGAGGGAAATGCATCACACAAAAAAACGTAGACACCACAGCATGCATAGCATAAACGTAATCATGCCCGAGGATCATATCAAAGTCCATAGGGTCCTTTAAAACCATAAAATCAACTAAGACTGTTTTTCCACCCAAAGTAACAGGTGCCTGACGGAGGAATCCAAACGGTTCACTAGGTCTTCTATCAAAGGTCAACGGCCAATTAGCAGCTAGAATAACATTAGGAAAACCCAAATCTCTCCAAGCATAAACGGATAAAATACTAATAGAAGCACCTTCATCAACAATGCATCGATCAACCGTATGGTTCCCGATATCAACCTTTATGAGGAAAGGTGTCGAAGAAGGAAGACGAGGCTCGGCTAGACTATTCCTATCAAAGGAAACAATCCTAGGGCTTGGTAGGGGTTCACATGGCACAGATGAAGTGCCCCCTTTTTCAGGAATATCCAAACTGGTAATGCATAAGACTTCAGCAGTAGGCGCATCAATTTCTGAAGGACTGATGGGATCGGTCGAAGATTGCATCGATTCAATCACTTCACTCTCTGAAGGAAGAGTGGGGTCGACCAAAGATTGCATTGGTTCAACCACTTTATCAACCAAAGGTTGATCTGACTGCAGGGAATCTATAGACAACTTAGGAACAGAGGTTCCTTAAGACATGGACCACACTCTTCGTGCCTCTGGAATGGTAGGGCATCGGTGAGTAAGGTGATCTCCCTTACAAAGTTTACAAGGGAACTTTGGTTTTTGTCCTATAGGTTTAGACTCCTTTACAACGTCAGTACTCTCAGCATGAATAGCATTGGCTAACAACTTGCCCCCAGCATGACTCATAGAAGCTGGTTGCTCAGAAGCATCAGACTTTTGAACTAAGGACCACACTTTTTGCACTTCTGGAAGTACAGGGAACAAGTAAGTAAGGTGATCTCCCTCGCAAAACTTACAAGGGAACTTAAGCTTCTGTTTGTTGGGTTTGTCGACAATGTCAACTCCCTCAGCATGACTTGCAGTGGCTGATATGGTGTCTCCAGTATGAATCACAGGAACTGGTGACTTGCCATTAATATGACTAGCAGTGATCAATGACGTGTCCTCAACATGACTGACAATGGTTGAAGACAAAATTTCAGTATGATTTTCAGTGACTAAAAGTTTTCTCCCAGCATGACCTCCAGAGGTTGGGTAGGTGCCCCCTGCATGACTTGCAGAGGAAGTGTGTTTGCCCCCAGCATGACTCACAGAGGCTGTGTTGCTGCCCCCTTGTTTTGGCATCTTCTTCCCATTCTTCCTCCCTCTATTCCTTTTAGACTGCTGGTTACTAGTATTGCTACTTTCGCCACTTGAGGTAGAAGGAGGAGGAGAATATGTTACTGGCAAGGGAGGCACAGGGTTCTGATGCTCTTGATTTGAGGTGCTCACAAAAGAAGCGTTAGGAGCATGCAAGGCATTCGGAGTGGAAAACAACCAAACCGGCAGCCCAATAGTCAATCCAGGAAGATTCAGAGTAGCCATTAAGGGAGAACCAATGTTTCCAATGAATGGAATAGCACAAGGATCCCCTGGAATAGGGGTACCTTGATTGGCACTCACTGGAATGCTAGACATAGTTTCCTGCTCAAATGAACAAGAAGTTCTCTAAGGCAAACTAAAACAAGTAGCACAAAGAGCACACCACTAAAAAAGGTCCTAGGTAAATCAAACCAGGCAAAAAGATGCCTTCCGGAGAAGAGTCTGGGATGATGAGGGCCCAGAACATATCAATGAAGGATGAAGAATAGTTACCTGGGGTCCACAATACAATGACTAAGGGTGCAAGCACTGGAATCACCCAACCACCCTCTCAAAGACCTGCAAGGGATTTCCTCCCACGTCTGTCCTAGGTACAGCAGATAGACCCTCTGTTGTCACCTGTGTATGAACCTATGGTCAGATACTAAGGATACCACAACACCGAAAACTCCTAGGGGAACAGTCACTGGTCGAATCAGAAGGCGTGGGCAGGGTAACTGAGCTTGAAACTCCAAATAGTCCCCAAACGCGATCCAATCCTAGCGTATGCTCGAAACAGAAAGTAGGAGGAGTATTCCCAACAATCTGATCTCGCAATGACCTACTGCATAGATCCCAGGCAAGTTTTGTGTGAAATGAATTTACTTGTGATAGTCGAACTACGATTTTTGCGTAATGTGTGATCTTGGGTGGTTTAAGGTGTTCTAAACCCAAGATCCTAACCGAGACTAGTTGGTGTAGTGTAACCTAGAAAAGAAAATGTTACTAGTACATTTTATTAGAGTTCATTTTAAAGGTTACTTGCTTACTCAAAAAGGTAGTGGGTGTGTGAGAGTGGTTATAATAGAGATAGAGTACTGAAAATGAAATATTTACCACCAAACAAATATTTTTCTTTTCAATGCAAGTCTTAAAATTCTGATCTAGAATGCATGTGCAAATGCAATTTTTTAATCTTTCGAATGCAAAAAAGGTAAAAATAAAGTCTAAACTCAAAACCTAAGAATGCAGCTACTCAAACAAATAGGTATGCAAAAGAAAACTTGTTCTTTTTGATGCAAAGCACTCTAAAATCTTTTAAGCCACTTGCAAGGTACTCTATTAAGTAAATGAATCAAAATTATTTATGCTTTCAAAGGTAAGAAACAAAACTGAAACTAACCTACTATCAAAGCAAAGCAAAGAAACTTTCAGGTTCTCTTTATGAAACAGTAAAAGCTACCAAATATGACTTTCAAATTCTTATTGATGTAAGCATGCCAAACATTGGGAAAAGAGTACAAAAACTACTTTTAGACCCAAACGAAGCAAATGACCTACGAAGAAATATGGTTTGGTAAAGTCAGGTCTGCACATAAACAATGCAAACAAGGTCTTGAACAACAGCCAAAACACTTGAGCTTTCACTACAAAAGAAAACTTAAAAGCATAAGGGAGGATAAAAAACCAATGTAAAAGAGAAATTTCACTCAAATAGATACAAACAAGGTCAAGAAGACTCAAGAGGTTTCAAATCCAGTGGAAATGGGGCAAGCAAGTTCAGTCAGACTCAAATTAGGGTACAAAACACCAAACAGGTCCACAACCCCCCAACTTGGGTCAACAAACCCCAAAACTTTCCAAACAAGCCCAAATTGATAAAAAGAGGTTCAAATCATGAATGTAGGATTAGTACAAGGATGGGAGACCACTTATAGTGGTTTAACATAGACCTAGGGTCATCAAGGACCCCAAAAAATGCAGCCACAGCCCCCAGATTTGGGTCCACAACCCAAAAACTCAAAAAAATCAAACCCAGATTTTGAGCGCTACTATGTATGAAGGAAACTAGTGCCCATAGCAGGATGGGCACTACGGTGTAGAAGAAAAGTAGCGTATGGGTGCTACTATGTTATACAAACAGTAGCGTATAGGTAAAAAAAGTTCAAAAAATGGGCTTAAAACCCCCACACTTGGGTCCACTAGGGTTTGCAACAGTTGGGAAGGGTCTGTAAGAGCCAAGGAGGGTCAAACAGAGCCTACTAACTGATCCTAATCAAGAAAATGAACAAAGACCATCAAACAAGACTGAAGAAATGACCTTGGATACCCCTAAGCAGTTAGGCTTTCCCCAGCGGAGTTGCCATTCTGTTGTGGGGAAAATGCACCTATAGTTCAGGGGAGAAACTACCAACTTACGGTGATAAAGATAGACTTACAAGCATTCTGCAAGTACAACAAATAAATGAAGAGATTAGGGTTTATAAATGTAGGCACCTTCTTCAGAAGGTTGATCCTAGCTTTTCCTCCCTCGCTCTTCAATGCTTATCCAGTATCGCAATGCCCAGACCTACAAAACAACTTGATACCTTTCTCAAACACATTTGACTACATATATAAGACTGACATTCATAATAGAAGAAGACATCAGATTATAAACAAACTGTAATCAAATCTAAGACACATTAATAGGTCATATTTAGAAAGAGAAGAATGTATGATCTTTATAAATGAATGAAATCAAGTACATAAAGTTATACCTTCTTTCAAGCTTGGCACTTCACGAAACCTAGATTCAAGGTCTCCTGCTTCCATTCTCCAAGGATCCCAGCCTCTATGCAACTGTGCTACGGTTTACCAAAACTGAAGCACAAGAGAGGGGGATGAGAGTCTCCATTCCTCCAGCATAACTTTGTAATTGGGCTTCGTCCCTTCACATGACCCTTCTACCCTCCTTATATAGTTAGTGAGGAATAGGAAAAGAAGTTATAACCACTCAAGAGGTTTCCCAACCAACTTAACTTACTCGAATTTTGAGATTTTGACCAAAACAGGGGTGTACGCTACTCTATAGTAGACAAAGTCACGTACACATGGCATTGAGCACTACTTTAAATGAAGCAAAGTCGCGTACACACGCTACTATTTCAACAGTGGAGTTGCGCTCATGTTAGAAAATGGCCAAAAATAGGCTTTTCTGCTGATTTTCAGGAGATGGTTTGGTCTGGAAAAATGTTCCTAAGGGTCATATACATCAAATGGGTCAAGAATGAGGTACTTTCAACCATTTTTAGTGTCCCAAATGACTCCTCCATCCACAAATGTCCTGTTGTGTGACTGAACTTGATCTCAAGAAGTGCCGTCATGCAACCAAGGGAAGCAAGTGTCATCACGGATGGAGAGGTGCCATTTCAAGCTATAACACTATTCATTAGAGTTTGTCAAATTGATGCTAGAGGTCAAATAATTGCCAAGGAGGAAAATTACTAGTTTCCTAGGTTTGGGGTGGAAGCTTTGGGATTTGGAATAATGGGGATAATAAATGATGTTTGAACATTAGAATGGAATAAATATTTAATAAAGGAGATAAATAAATATATACAATTGAAAATCAAAGTGGCATTTGATCATGAAGACACATGGAGGAAGTGGGACCCACATATGGCTAGATTTCCCCACTACACTTGGCATCATTCTCTCACCAATTTGAATTCAAGGTGAATGGTAACATACTTGGGGGAGTCCAAAAGGTATTATTCATTGCATAACTCATCCAAGGTCGAAATATAGAGGAAGAGTAACTCCCATGGAAGAGGAAGAGGCAATTTGGAGCTAGTGAGACACTTGGGCTAGATTCCCTAGCTCTATGACAAAAATGATGAAGATGCTATGACACCTATGACACAAATCAGACCTGAAGGCTAAAATATGACATATATGACATGTCAAGGCTAAACATAGACTCCAAGAGGGTGCTCAAGTGTGTTAGGGAAGCTAAGATGCTTCCACATGTGATTTGGTGGAAGTGGGAGACTAGGAATTGTTGTACAAGTGGCGTTCTTTGGAATCTCTTCCCAACTTGAGTTGGCATGAGTCTCTTGGAAGGAATTAGACCCATGGAGGACATTATAAGTTTATAAATGTCAATAACAAAGAATGAAACCATATTTTGATCATTTGTAGAATTTGCAATTGCATTTGTGAAGAGCGAGAGCCAGTGGATGACTAGTTTCTTGCCTTGGCCAATTTCGAGGGTGAAAGATTCCCATCCAAGTTGGTAATTGGAAAGGCCATTCAGACCTTTCATTTGGAGATTTAATAGAGTCTTTATTTGCAGGTGTAAGCTACAACGAAGCTCATGGTTTCTTCTATTGCAGCTCACTCCTTCAACCATTTCCAGTTTTGATGGCATATTCTTGATCCTTGAGGGAGGGCATTTTTGGTGAGCTATTGTACTATTTGGGGGGGATTTTAATGCCCCATTTATTTTTTAATATGAATTAAATACTCTGTTCTTCATCTCTATAAAGTTTCAGGTCAAAATTCCAAATAGAAATGTATAAATCTCAATTTTAATGAAAGAATAGTGCCATTTCTCCACTATCTTGTTGTGAATCAATGTAATGCTGATGATTTCGAATGAATCGATTATTCTCTAATATATTTGTGATAAATATACTGCCATGGATGTCTTATACAAGTTTCATGTACTGTACTTGAGCATTTGAATCATTTTTACTCAGTTTAGTTGTATTGGGAGGTGAAATAGTGCCATTTCCCCAAGGGTCAAATTGGGGATTTTTGTAGTTGAATGAGAGAGGGTGAGAACAGTTGCAATAATCCATTAATGGTGCATATGAGACTTTAAGAACATACTTAACACATTACATACCTCTTTTCATAAATTTTAGTGGGTTTAGAGGCATTTATGAAGCCATTTTCAGTACTTACCCCAGGGGGATTTGAACCCCAAATTACTAGTAAAATTGCATAATTGGTCCAAAATCTTAAGAGAGTTTGAAGAGGTCATTTGGTGGCCATATTTCATCCATAAACATCATATTCAAGTTATAATATCATTCATACACCTTCCTTGAAGATTTGAAGGCATTTGGAGTCAATTTGAGACCTAGAGACCAATACTAGTCAAAGGGAAATCACTAGTAAAGTTGCCTACATTGATCAGAATTGAAAGAGGATTTGCAGAAGTATTTTAAAGGTCCAAAGGAATCCATGAAAAAAATATTTATGTTTTAATATCATTCATATACCTTCTCAGAATATTTGGGATCATTTGGGGCAAATTTGGGACCTGGAGATCAAAACTAGTCAAAGGTCTAACTAGGGAAAAAAGTGAAAAATTGTCATTTTAATAAAATTCCTAACAAGGGACATTACAAGTTTATAGGTTTAGAGAGAAGGAGAGATTGGGGGTTTCAGAGAGAAAGAAAGAGATTTGGGGTTAGGTATTTAGAGAAAGAGAGAGAGGGAGAGATTGGGGGTTAGTGGTTTAGAGAGAGAAAGAGAGAGATTAGGGGTTAGCCATTTTTAGAGAGAGAGAGACAGACTGGGGGTTAAGGGTTAGAGAGAGAGATAGATAGAAAGATATATTAGGGTTAGGGTTTTAGAGAGAGAGAGAGATTGGATTTTAGGGGCTTAGAAAGATAGAGATGGAAAGAGAGAAAATGAGGGTGATGGATTTAGAGAGTGGGCGATTGGTCCTTGAGCGTTTAGAGAGGAATAAAGAGTTTGGATGCTAGGTGTTTAGAGAAAGAGAGATTGGTGGTAGGGGTTTAGAGAGAGAGGGAGAGATAGTCGGGGTTAGAGGATTAAATCAATAAGTAGAGAGAGGGGGGATTTAGAGACAAAGAGAGAGATATTGGAGGCTATGGGGTCTAGAGAGAGCGATAGAGATTAGTGGTAACATGTGGAGAGAGAGAGAGAGAGAGCGGGGGGGGGTTAAAGAGAAAGATTGATTGCGTGTTAGGTGTTTAGTGTGAAGGAGATATAGAAAGAGTGATATTAGTGGTTAGGGGTTTAGAGAGAGAGAGAGAGAGATTCAGAGTGAGATTGGAAGTTAGGGGTTCAGCGATAGAGAGAGAGATAATTGAGGTGACGGATTTAATGAGAGAGAAATTGGGGTTAGGTGTTTAGAGATAGAGAGAGAGATCATGGGAAGTGTATGTATGGTTAGTGATTGTGAGGAGAGAGACATAGAGATGGGGTTTCAAGAGGTGCGTGAGGAGTGGGGGTTTGGAGAGAGAGAGAGAGAGAGAGAGAGAGAGAGAGAGATTTGGGGTTAGAGTTTTATAGAGAGAGAGAAAGAGAGATATTTGGGGTTAGAGTTTTATAGAGAGAGAGAGAGAGTGAGAGTGAGAGAGAGACATAAATAAATTGAGAGTTAGGGGTTAGGTGTTTAGAAAGAGAGAGAGATTGGGGGTTAAGTGTTTAGAGAGAGAGAGAGAGACATTGGGAGTTAGGGGTTTAGAGAGAGAGAGAGATTTGATGTTAGGGGATTAGAGAGAGATTGGGTGTTAGATGTTTAGATACAAAGAGAGTGTTGGGAGGGGCCCAAGGGGGTTAGAAAATATACAAGTGTTGGAAATCGCGCATTGCACGCTGCGGCAAGGGTTGGAAGCAGTTTTTCGAATTGCGCATTGTCGCACAGCGGAAGATGGTAAGGCAGAGTTTCATATAACACGAATGTGGAGACGTCATGCAACTGCCATTTTGGGGAAAGAATGAAAGGAAACGTCGGAGCAGAGAAAGCGACATATTCTGCTAAATGAAGATGCATGATAGGGACTGTCGGAGAGAGTTGTGGCAAGCATTTAAGAAGCTAGGCCACGACATCGACAGTGACAAACAGGTGGAAGAAGCGGAAAGGGATAGGCCATGATGTAGTGTAACAATTTTGAGGATTGCGGCTATCATAGGTGCGTGCGAGTCACGAGTGGCCCAGGTGGAATGGCCTGGAGCAGGCGGTGTAAGCTGTCGATGGAAACAGTCAGGCTGGCAGTTAGCCACGCTAGTTTTGTAAACCTAAGGTTTTTTCCTACTGATTGTAAAGACACGAACCATATGTGTGATCTATAAATAAGGCATTTTGGTATGGGAAAGCGTTAATCTCTCATTGAACTCCTCATTGTTGGTTTAGTGAATATTGCTAGATCTTGTGAGCGTGAAGCTATTGTAAAGGCTCTGCAACTAAGTGCGCAGAGACCTATCTAAGAGAGAAGAGAGTCTGTAGCTGAGTGTGCAGACTAAGAACTGTTGTACCCTTCGTAATAGATCAATTTAACAACAGTTCTTGTGGACATAGCCTCCACCCTAGGGATGAACCATGTTAAATTCTATGTTGTGTGATTATTTTTGCTTGCAACTGTTCATTTGCTCAATATGCATGTTTAATACCGCAGTTATCTGTTATGTGATTGCTTTTATATGTATTCACCACAAGGATGATGGGAATAATATGTTAAGTAATACATGTGTGGATAAATGTTATATATTCAGCAGTTTTGACCATTTGGATGTATGAATCTGTTAGATAGTCGCATAGTTGAACACTGAATTGAAGTGCAACATTGGAGCTCCCAGTTTTGTATTTTTTATTTATTTGCATGCACCATAATGTTAATAATCTAAGTGTCTCAAATGGATAAAGAAAGTTAAGACTGGTTAGAGTTAATCAAGTCTTCGAACAGACGCGCGGTCTAGCTGACGCACTGAACCATTGAGATTTTCTATGAGGTAAGCTGTTGATAGATTACTGCTGTGACGCAAGAAGAATCCCATACCGCACAGTCCTTGGATGCGATGGTTGCGCAAACACCTCAGCTTGCCAGAGTATCCGGCGTGAAGTACAGACATCGCACAGTTGTCTGTCCGCGACAAGAGTCCTATATTGTGTCTCCCGTCAGTTCCTCATACACTTGCATCGCTAGATTTTGGAAACTTGATTCCGCAACCACCCCCTCAGCTTTTCCTCGGGTGAGACCTCAAGCTGTGCGCAGTCTATTTCCGAAAGGGCCGGTGAATGAGGGTTTTGTTGGTTCCTTGAACCACGACGTACCTAGTTCTACACTGGATACCTCTAGTTCAATTATATATGCCAACAAAGAGAGATATAATTATTGTAGGTTAGGGGTTTAGACAGAGAGATATACCAGTTGTTAGGGGTTTAGAGAGAGAGATATTGGTTGTTAGGGGTTTAGCGAGAGATAGAATGGGAGTTAGGGGTTAGGGACTAGGGTGTAGGGGTTAGGGGTTATGGATTATGGACTAGTGGTTTAGAATGAGAGAGAGAGAGAGAGAGAGATATCGGTTAGGGGTTAAGAGATGCAAAGAGAAAGAGAGACATTTAGGGTAAGGGTTTTAAACAGAGAGAGAGAGAATGGAGGTTAGAGAGAGAGAGATCGATTGGATTTTAAGTGTTTAGAGAGAGATAGAGGGTGAATGGGTATTAGGGGTTTACAGAGAGAGAGATAGAGGGTGAATGGGTATTAGGGGTTTACAGAGAGAGAGATATCGGTGATCAGGGTTAGGTGAGAGTGAGACAAGGGGTTATGGGTTTAGAGAGAGAGATTGGGGGTTAATATGGTTTTAGAGATAGAGAGAGAGTGTGTCAATGGATTGTTAGTGTTGGATAGGAGAGAGACATAGAGGGAGGGTAGGTGGGTGGGGAGCGAGAGAGAGAGAGAGAGAGAGAGAGAGAGAGAGAGAGTAGGGGTTATTGTTCTAAAGAGAGAGAGATTAGTGGTTAGGGTCTGTGGGTCTAGAGAGAGAGAGTCAGTGAGAGAGATACTGGGGTTATGTTTTTAGAGAGAGAGAGAGAGAGAGAGAGAGATTGAAGGTTAGGGGTCTAGAGAGAAAGATTGGAGTTTAGGAGTTGAGAAAGAGAGATATAGAGTTAATAATTTAAAGAGAGATTGAAGGTTAGCAGGAGAGTGAGATATATATATATATATTGGAGGTTAGGGCTTTATAAAGAGGGATTGGCCCTTATGGGTTTAGAGAGAGAGATTGGAGGTTAAGGGTTTAGAGAGAGCAACAGATGATGCATTAGGGGTTTACAGAGAGAGAATGGAGGTTAGGGATTCAGAGAGAGAGATATTGGGGGTTATTGGTTTAGAGAGAGAGGGAGATAAGACATTTAGAGAGAGAGAGGGTAAGGGGTTTATCGAAAGAGAGAGAGAGAGAGAGATTTAAGGTTAGGGGTTTAGATAGAGAGAGAGAAAGAAAGAAGAGATATTTGGGTTAGTATTTTAGAGAGAGAGAGAGATATTTGAGGTTAGGAGTTTAGAGAGAGAGAGATTGGGGGTTAGGGGTTGAGAGAGAGAGAGGGACATTGAGGGTTAGGTTTTTAGAGAGAGAGATATTCGAGTTCAAGGGTTTAGAGAGAGAGAGAGAGAGAGAGAGACCTTATGTTAGGGGTTTATGGAGAGAGAGAGAGAGAGAGATTGAGGGTTCATATGCATTTAGAGATAGAGAGAGATCATGGAGGGTGTAGAGATGGAGAGAGATAGAGAGATATTGGGGGTTAGAGAGAGAGAGAGAGAGAGAGAAATTATTATAGAGGGAGTGGTGGTTATGGGTTTGGGGTTTAAAGAGAGAGAAAGACCGAGTATTCAGGGGTTTAGAGAGAGAGAGATTGTGAGTTAATAGGCATTTAGAGATAGAGAGAGATCACAAAGGGTGTAGAGATGGAGAGAGATAGAGAGAGATTGGGGGTTATGGGTTTACGAGGGAGAGGGAGAGAGAGAGAGAGAAATTATTATAGAGGGAGTGGTGGTTAGGGGTTAGGAGTTTAGAGAGAGAGAGAGGGGGAGAGAAAGCGAGAGAGATTGGAGGTTAGAGAGAGAGACTAATTGGGAGTTATGGGTTTAGATAGATAGAGAGAGAGGGAGATTGGGGGTTAGGGTTTTAGAGAGAGGGAGATTGGAGTTTAAGGCTTTAGATATATATATATATTGGTTGTTTTGGGTTTAAAGAGAGAGAAAGACTGGGTGTTAGGGGTTTGGAGAGAGAGATTGGGGGTTATGGATTTAGAGAGAATGAGAGAAATATTTGGGGTTAGGGATTTAGAGAGAGAAAGATAGATATTGGGGGTTAGGTATTTAAAGAGAGAGATAGATATTGGGGGTTAGGGATTTAGAGAGAGAGATTGGGGGGTTGTGGTTTTAGAGAGAGAGAAAGAGATATTTGTAGTTAGGCAATTAGAGAGAGAGAGAGAGAAATTTAGGGGTTTAGAGAGAGAGAGAGAGATAAAAAGAGAGATGTTAGGTGTTAGAGCTTTAGAGAGAGAGAGATATTGGATTTTAGGGTCCTAGAAGGAGAGAGATAGGAAGAAAGAAATTAGGGGTGATAAGTTTAGAAAGAGTGAGAGATTGGGCTTTGGGAGTTTAGAGAGAGATAGAGAGATTGGGGGTTAGGGGTTTAGACAGAGAGAGAGAGAGAGAGATAGAAAGAGAGAGATTGGTGGTAAGGATATATAGATATATATATAGAGAGAGAGAGAGAGAGAAATATTGGAGATTAGATGATTAAATAAATAAATATAGAGAGGGGGGGTTTAGAGACAGAGAGAGATATTGGAGGTTAGGGGTTTAGGGGTTTAGAGGGAGAGAGAGAGAGAGAGAGTGTGAGGTTATGGTTTTAGAGAGAGAGAGATTTAGGGTTAGGGATTTAGAGAGATAGAGAGTAAGAGTGAGAGAGATTGGTTGTAAGAAGTGTGTAGAAAGAGAGAGAGAGATAGAGAGATTGGAGGTTCAAGAGAAAGATCGATTGGGTGTTAGGTGTTTAGAGAGAGAGAGAGAGAGAGAGAGATATTGAGGGTTCAAGAGAAAGATCGATTGGGTGTTAGGTGTTTAGAGAGAGAGAGAGAGATTGAAAGTTAGGGTTTTAGAGAGAGAGAGATTTGTGTTGGGGGTTTAGAGAGAGGGATAGATTGGGATTTAATAGGGGTTTAGAGATAGAGAGATATCAATGGAGGTGTATCTATGGTTAGTGATTGTGAAGAGATAGACATAAAGATGGGGGAGGGAGAGGTGCCTGAGAGAGAGAGAGACATTGGGGATTACGGTTTGAGATAGAGAGAGTTAGAAATCAAGAGAGAGAGAGAGAGAGAGAGAGATTGGGGGTTAAGTGTCTAGATAGAGAGAAACAGATATTGGGTGTTAGGTGTTAGGGTTTAGGAGTTTAGAGAAAGAGAGAGAGAAAGAGAGAGATTTGGTGTTAGGGGATTAGAGAAAGAGAGAATGAGGGTTAGAGTTTTAGATACAGAGAGGGAGAGGGGTTGAGAGAGAGATATCTTAGAGGTTAGGGGTTTAGAGAGAGAATGGGAGTTAGGGGTTAGGTGATAGGGACTAGGGTTTAGGGGTTAGGAGTTAGGGGTTAGTTACTAGGGTTTAGAGAGAGAGAGAGAGAGATTGGGGTTAGGGTTTTAGAGACACAAAGATAAAGAGAGACATGAAGTGTAATGGTTTTACAAAGAGATAAAGAGAGAGAGAGGGAGAGAGGGAGAGAGAGAGGGTAGAGAGAGAGATCGTTTTGGTTTTAGGTCTTTAAAGAGAGAGAGAGCGTGAATGGGCATTAGGGGTTTAGAGAGAGAGAGAAGAAGAGAGAGGTTGTAGGTTAGGGGATTGGTGAGAAAGAGAGATTGGTGGTGAGGTGTTTAGGGAGATTGAGACTAAGGGTTAGGGGTTTAGTGAGATTGAGACTAAGGGTTAGGGGTTTATAGAGAGAAAGAGACATTGGGGGTTAATAGGATTTTATAGATAGAGAGATCAGAGGGGGTGTATGAATGGTTAGTGTTGGGTAGGAGAGATACATAGACAGAGAGGGTGGGTCGATGGGTGGGTAGTGGGGTAGAGAGAAAGGGAGAGATTTTGGGTTAGGGTCTTAGAGAGAGAGATAGAGATATTAGTGGTTAGGCTTTAGGGGTCTAGAGAGATAGAGAGTGAGAGAGAGATATTGGAGGTTAGGTGTTTAGAGAGAGAGAGAGAGATATTAGGTTTTAAGGGTTAGGGGTTTGTAGAGAGAGAGAGAGAGAGAGAATGCAGGTCAGGGGTATATATATAGAGAGAGAGAGATTGGATTTTAGCGATTGAGAGAGAGAGGGGGGGGTTAATCATTTAGAGAGATATTGAAGGTTGGCAAGAGAGTGAGATATATATTGGATCTTAGGGGTTTATAGAGAGAGATTGGTGGTTATGGGCTTATAGAGAGAGAGATTGGAGGTTAGGGATTCATAGAGAGAGAGAGATTGGGGGTTAGTGGTTTATAGAGAGAGAGGGAGATTAGGGATTTACAGAGAGAAAGAGAGGGGGAGATTAGGGGTTTAGAGAGAAAAATATTGGAGGTTAGGGGTTTAGATAGAGAAAGATATTAAGAAGAGAGATTGGGGTTAGGGGTTTAGAGATAGAGAGATAGAAAGAGAGAGAATGGGGTTTAGGTTTGTATAGAGAGAGATATTGGGGATTATGGATTTAGAGAAAGATAGAGGGATTGGGGATTAATGGTTTAGAGAGAGAGAGAAAGAAAGAGAGAGATTGATGCTTAGTGGTATTTTGTGTGTGAGAGAGAGAGGGAGAGAAATCGGGGCTTAGGGGTTTAGAGAGAGAGAGAGAAGAGAGAGATTGGGAGTTATTGGGTGTTTAGAGATCACAAAGGGTGTAGAGATGGAGAGAGATAGATATAGACTGGGGGTTAGGGGTCAGGGGTTTGAAGAGAGAGAGAGAGAGAGAGAGAGAGAGAGTAGGTCAGGGGTAGAGAGAGAGAGAGAGAGAAAGAAGGAAAGGGGTAGAGAGAGAGAGAGAGAGATTGGAATTTAGTCGTTGAGAGACAGAGGGGCTTAATCATTTAGAGAGATAATGAAGGTTGGAAAGAGAGTGAGATATATATATATATATATATATTGGAGCTTAGGGGTTTACAGGGAGAGATTGGTGGTTATGGGTTTATAGAGAGAGAGATTGGAGGTTAGGGATTCATAGAGAGAGAGAGAGAGAGAGAGAGAGAGATTGGGGATTAGTGGTTTATAGAGAGACAGGGAGATTAGGGGTTTAGAGAGAAAGAGATTGGAGGTTAGGGGTTTAGATGGAAAGAGATTGGGGTTGGGGTTTAGAGAGAGAGAGAGAGATTGGACATTAAGAATTTAGATATAGAGAGATGGAAAGAGAGAGAATGGGGCTTAGGGTTTCATAGAGAGATATATTGGGCATTAGGGGTTTAGAGAAAGATAGAGAGATTGGGGGTTAATGGCTTAGAGAGAGAGAGAAAGAAAGAGAGAGATTGGTGATTACTGGTATTTTGTGTGTGTGAAAGAGAGGGAGGGAAATCAGGGCTTAGGGGTTTAGAGAGAGAGAGAGAGATTTGGGGTTATGTGTTTAGAGAGAGAGAAAGAGATTTTGGGTTAGGTGATTAGAGATAGAAGGATATCATGGGGAGAGTATGGATGGTTTGTGTTAGGGAGGAAAGAAACAGAGAGAGTGGGTTGTTGGTTTTGGAGTGTGGGTTTGGGATTTGGAGAGACAAAGAGAGAGAGGGGGTTATGGGTTTAAGAGGGAGAGAGATTGAGGTTTAATGGTTTATGCAATGAGAGAGAGAGAGAGAGAATGTGGGTTACAGGTTGGGGACTAGGGATTTAAAGAGATAGAGATTTGAGATTATGATTATAGAGAGAGAGAGAGAGAGAGAGATATTGGGTGTTAGTGGTTTTGATAAAGAGAAAGAGTGGGGTTTATATATATATATAATTATATAGAGAGAGAGAGATCGGTTGTTACTGGTTAAGAGAGACAAAGAGATTAGGGGTTAGGGGTTCAGAGAGAGATAGAGATTGGGCATAAAGGGGTTCAAAAAGAGAGAGAGAGAGAGAGACCGAGGGTTAGGGGTTTAGAGAGAGAGAGAGAGAGAATGGGGGTTAATGGGCATTTAGAGATTACAAAGGGTGTAGAGATGGAGAGAGATAGATATAGATTGGGGGTTAGATGTTTAGAGAGGGAGAGGGAGAGACAAATATAGAGACATAGAGAGAGAGGGGTCAGTAGTTAGGGGCTTAGAGAGAAAGAGAGAGAGAGAGAGAGAGAGAGAGAGAGAGAGAGATCATAGGTCATATTTTTACAGTTAGAGAGAGAGATAGTGGTTTAGGGATTTAGAGAGAGAGAGAGATATTGGAGGTTAGGGGTTTAGAGAGAGGGAGAGAGATTAGAGGTTAGGGGTCTAGAGAGAAAGAGAGATTGGGGGTTATGGGTTCAGAGAGACAGATATATTTGGGGTTATGGATTTAGAGGAAGAGAGAGAGGGAGAGATTGGGGATTATTGGTTTAGAGAGAGAGAGAGATTAGGGGTTAGGAATTTACAGAGAGAGAGAGAGACTGGGGGTTAAGGGTTAGAGAGAGAGATATATAGAGGACTTTAGGGGTTTAGAGAGAGAGATAGAAAGAGAGATATTAGGGGTTAGGGTTTTAGAGAGAGAGAGAGAGAGAGATTGGAGTTTAGGGGCTTAGAAAGGGAGAGATGGAAAGAGAGAAATTGGGGGTGTGGGGTTTAGAGAGGGATAAAGAGTTTGGATGTTAGGGGTTTAGAGAGAGAGAGAGAGAGATTGGTGGTAGGGTTTTAGAGAGAGAGAGAGATTGGTGGTAGGGGTTTAGAGAGAGAGAGAGAGATATTGGGGGTTAGAGGATTAAATCAATAAATAGAAAGAAGGGGGTTTAGAGATAAAGAGAGAGATATTGGAGGTTATGGGGTTTAGAGAGAGAGATAGAGATTAGTGGTACCATGTGTGGAGAGAGAGAGAGAGAGATTGGAGGTTAAAGAGAAAGATTGATTGCATGTTAGGTGCTTAGGGTGATGGAGATATAGAAAGAGTGAGATTAGGGGTTAGGGTTTTAGAGTGAGAGAGAGAGAGATTAAGAGTGAGATTGGAGGTTAGTGGTTTAGAGATAGAGAGAGAGATAATTGAGGTGATGGATTTAGAGAGAGCGAAAATGGGGTTAGGTGTTTAGAGAGAGAGAAATTGGGGTTAGGTTTTTAGAGAGAGAGAAATTGGGGTTAGGTTTTTAGAGAGAGAGAGAGAGATTAGTGTTTAATAAGGGTTTAGAGATATAGAGATCATGGGAGGTGTATGTATGGTTAGTTATTGTGAGGAGAGAGACATATAGGTGGAGTTGCAAGAGGTGAGTGAGGAGTGAGGGTTTGGAGAGAGAGAGAGAGAGATTTGGGGTTAGATTTTTACATAGAGAGAGAGAGAGAGAGTGTGAGAGATCGAGAGAGACATAAATAATTTGGGGGTTACGGGTTAGGTGTTTAAAGAGAGAGAGAGGGGGTGAATGGGGATTAGGGGTTTAGAGAGAGAGAGATCAGTGATTAGGGTTAAGGGAGAGCGAGACAAGGGGTTGGGGTTTTAGAGAGAGATATTAGGGGTAAATAGGGTTTTACAGATAGAGAGATATTGTAGGGTGTGAATGGATTGTTAGTGTTGGGTAGGAGAGATACATAGAGGGAGGGTAGGTGGTTGGGGAGAGAGAGAGAGAGAGAGACTAGGGTTAGCATTTTAAAGAGAGAGAGATTATGGATTAGGGTGTAGGGATCTAGAGAGAGAGAGAGAGAGAGAGAGAGAGAGAGAGAGATACCGAGGTTTATGGTTTTAGAAAGAGAGAGAGATAGATTGGGGTTTATGTTTTTATAGAGAGAGAGATATTTGTGGTTACGCATTTAGAGAGAGAGAAGATTTTAGGGGTTTAGAGAGAGAGAGAGCTATAAGAGAGATATTAGGGGTTAGTGCTTTAAAGAGAGAGAGAGATGTTAGGGGTTAGTGCTTTAGAGAGAGAGAGAGATTGGATTTAAGGGGCTTAGAAAGAGTGAGATATAAAGAGAGAAATTAGGGGTGATGGGTTTAGAAAGAGTCAGAGATTGTGATTTGGGAGTTTAGAGAGAGACAGGGAGATTGGGGGTTAGGGGTTTAGATAGAGAGAAATAGAAAGAGATAGATTGGTGATGATGATATATATATATATATATAGAGAGAGAGAGAGAGAGCGATTGGGGGTTAGAGAATTAAATAAATAGATATAAAGAGGGGGGCTAGAGACATATAAAGATATTGGAGGTTAGGGTTTTAGAGGGAGGGAGAGAGAATGAGGTTATGGTTTTAGAGAGAGAGAAAGAGATTAGTGTTAAGACTTTAGAGACATAGAGAGAAAGAGATACTTCATCTCTTAGATTCCTGCGTTGAGGGTTTGATGACGTGCTCGAGATGAACACAATACCCATTTTAAAAGTCAATGTTTCGAACCTTAATCACGGTTCATCATCAGGACAATGAGTCAAGGTGAGGAATAACATTTCTAGAGCCTATTAATATCCAGCTTATTTTGAGAGAACTATGAACCCAAGACGTCTGCTAAAACCCTAACCCTAAATGAAAGATAGACGTTGAGGGTAATGATTTTATAGAGAGAGAGAGAGAGAGTATGGAGGGTAGAGAGAGAGATTATTTTGGTTTTAGGTCTTTATAGAAAGAGAGGGAGAGAGAGAGAGAGAGAGAAGGTGAATGGAGATAAAGGATTTAGAGAGAGAGAGGAAGAGAGAGATTGTACGTTAGGGGATTGGTGAGAAAGAGAGATTGGTGGTTAGGCGTTTAGGGAGAGTGAGACTAAGGGTTAGAGGTTTAGAGAGAGAGAGAGACATTGGGGGTTAATAGGGTTTTATAGATAGGGAAATTGAATGGGGTGTATGGATGGTTAGTGTTGGGTAGGAGAGAGATAGAAACATAGGGTGGGGTCAGTGGGTGGGCAGTGGGGTAGAGAGAAAGAGAGAGATTTGTGGTTAGGGTTTTAGAGAGAGAGATAGAGATTAGTGGTTAGGATTTAGGGATCTAGAGAGATAGAGAGTGAGAGTGAGAGATATTGGCGGTTAGGTGTTTAGAGAGAGATAGAGATAGAGGTTAGGGGTCTGTAGAGAGAGATATTGGGGTTTAAGGGTTTAAAGAGAGAAATTGGAGGTTAGGGATTCATAGAGAGAGAGAGAGATAGATTGAGGGTTAGGAATTTAGAGAGAGAGAGAGAGAGGGAGATTAGGAGTTTAGAGAGAGAGAGAGGGAGATTAGGGGGTTTAGGGATAAAGAGATTGGAGGCTAGGGGTTTAGAGAGAGAGATTGGAGGTGAGGCGTTTAGAGATAGAGAGATAGAAAGAGAGAGAATGGGGCTTAAGGTTTTATAGAGAGAGAGAGAGATTGGGAATTAGGGGTTTAGGGTTTTATAGAGAGAGAGATTGAGCATTAGGGGTTTAGAGAAAGATCGAGAAATTAGGGGTTAATTGTTTAGAGAGAGAGAGAGAGGGAGAGAAATTGGGGCTTGGGAGTTTAGAGAGAGAGAGATGGAGATTTGAGGTTAGGTGTTTAGAGAGAGAGAGAGATTGGAGGTTAGTGGTTTAGAGAGAGAGTTTGTGGGTTAAGGGTTTAGAGAGAGTAGGAGAGAGATCGAAGGTTAGGGGTTTAGAGAAAGAGTTAGAGATTGGGGGTTAGGGGTTTAGAGAGAGAGATATTGCGGGTTACGGGTTTAGAGAGAGAGATTGAGGATTTAGTGAGAGAGAGATTTGGGGTTAGGGATTTAGAGAGAGAGGGATATTGGGGTTTGAGTATTTAGAGAGAGAAATAGATTGGGGCTTAGGGGTTTAGAAAGAAAGAGATTAGGAATTATGGATTTAGAGAGATAGAGGTTATGGGTTAGGGTTCTAGATATTGAGAGAGATAGAAAGAGAGAGTGTCAGGGTTAGGTTTTTAGAGAGAGAGAGAGATTGGGGGGTAGGTATTTAAAGAGAAAGGGATTGGGAGATAGGAGTTTAGAGAGAGAGAGAGATTGAGGTTAGGGGTTTAGAGAGAGAGAGGTAGAGGGGGAGAGAGGAGGGGGTGGGGGTTGAGAGAGAGAGAGAGAGATCAGAGGTTCAAGGTTTAGACATTGAAACATCACTAGAAATAGAGAGATTGGGGGGTTTTCAGTTTTGAGAGAGACAAAGAGAGAGAGATTGGGGGTTAGGAGTTTAGAGAGAGAGATAGAGATGGGGTTAGAGGTTTAGAGGCAGAGAGAGATTGGGGGTTAGAGGTTTAGAGAGAGAGATTGCATGTTAGGTGTTTTGAGAGAGAGAGAGAGAAAGAGTGATTTACGGTTAGGGGTTAAGAGAGACAGAGAGAGAGAGAGAGATGAGAGGTTCGGGTTTTATAAAAAGAGAGGGACATGGAGAGAGAGAGAGATATTGGAGGTTTTGGGTTTAGAGAGAGAGAGAGAGAAATTGGGGTTAATGGTTTTGAGAGAGAGAGAGAGAGAGAAATTGGGGTTAATGGTTTTGAGAGAGAGAGAGAGAGAGAAATTGGGGTTAATGGTTTTGAGAGAGAGAGAGAGAGAGAGAGAGAGAGAGAGAGAGATTGTGGGTTAATAGGGGTTTAAAAATAGAGAGAGATCATGGGGGTGTGTGGACGGTTAGTGTTGGGGAGGAGAGAGACAAAGAGAGGGGATGCATAGCTAGGTGAGAAGTGGGTGTTTGGATTTTGGATTGAGAGAGAGAGAGAGAGAGGTTGGGGTTTAGTGGTTGAGAGAGAGAGAGGGAGAGAGATTGGGTATTAGGTGTTTAGAGAGAGAGAGATTGAGGGTTACAGGCTATGGTTTATGGGTTTAGAGAGAGAGAGATGGAGATTGGAGGTTAGTGGTTTAGATGGAGAGAGAGGTAGAGGCTAGGGTTTTAGAGAGATATAGAGGAGAGAGATTGGTATTTAGTGCTTTAGAGCTAGAGATATTAGGGGTTAGGGGGTAGGGATGTAGAGAGATATAGATATTAGGAGTTAGGTATTTAGAGAGAGAGAGATTGGGGTTTAGGGGTTTAGAGATAGAGAGAGATTGAAGCTAAGGGGTTTTATAGATCGAGGGAGAGGAAGTTAGGTAGAGAGATCGATTGGGTGTTAAGGGTTTAGAGAGAGAGAGAGTGAGAGAGATTGGGGTTACGGGTTCAGAGAGAGAGGGAGATATTGGAGGTTAGGGGTTTAGAGAGAGAGAGAGAGATTGGTGGTTAGTAGTTTAGAAAGAGAGATACTAGGGGTTAGGTGTTCAAAGAGAGAGAGAGAGAGAGATGATAGATTGGGGTTTAATAGGTACTTAGATATAGAGAGAGATCATGGTGGTTGTATGGAAGGTTAGTGGTTGAGGGAGAACAGACATAGAGTGGGTTTTAGGGGTTTAGCGAGAGAGAGAGAGAGTGAGTGGGGGTTACGTGTTATGGGTTTAGAGAGAGAGGGGGGGTTACGGGCTAGGGGTTTAGAGAGAGAGAGGGGGGTTAGGTATTTAGAGAGATGGAGGGAGATATTAGGGGTTACAATTTAGGCATTGAGAGAGAGAGAGAGAGAACGTTTGGGGGTTAAGGGTTTAGAGAGAGATACAAAGAAAGTGAGACTAAGAGGGAGAGATTGGAGGTTAGGGGTTAGGGGTTTAGAGTGAAAGAGAGATATTAGGGTTTAGAGAGAGAGAGAGAGAGATATTGGTGGTTAGGGGTTTAGAGAGAGAGAGAGAGAGAGAGATAGGTTAGGGGTTTATAGAGAAAGAGAGAGAGATTTGGGGTTGAGAGGTTAGAGAGAAAGAGAAAGAGAGTGATAGTGGGAGAGAGAGAGATTGAAGGTTGGGGGTTTAGAGAGAATTAGAGAGATTGGGGTTTAGGGGTTTAGAGAGAGAGAGAAAAAGAGAGAGAGATTGAAGGTTAGGGATTTACAAAGAGAGAGAGAGATTGAGGGTAAGGGGTTTAGAGAGAGAGAGAGAGAGAGAGAGAGATTGGGGTTTATGGATTTAGAGAGAGAGAGAGGGAGATTAGGGGTTAAGGGTTTAGATAGAGAGAGAGAGAGAGAGAGATTGGGGGTTAGATATTTAGAAAAAGAGAGAGAGATTGGGGATTAGGGGTTTAGAGAGATAGAGAGGGAGATCGAGGATTAGGGGTTTAGAGAGAGAGGCTTGCGGTTTGGGATTTAGAGAGAGAGAGAGAGAGAGAGAGAGAGAGAGAGAGAGAGAGAGATTGGTGGTTAGGGATTTAGAGAGAGAGTGAGAGAGATCAGTTGTTATGGGTTTAGAGAGACAGAGATTAGGGGTTAGTAGTTTAGAGAGAGGGAGAGAGATTGGGGAAAAGGTTTTCAAATAGAGAGAGGGGGAGAGAGAGAGATTGGAGGTTAGGGAGAGAGACTAATTTGGTGTTATGGGTTTAGATAGAGAGAGACAGAGGGAGATTGAGGGTTAGGGTTTTAGAGAGAGAGAGAGAGAGAGATTGGAGTTCAAGGGTTTAGAGAGAGAGAGAGAGAGAGATTGGAGTTCAAGGGTTTAGAGAGAGAGAGAGATATCGGTGGTTTGGGGTTAAAAGAGAGAGAGAGAGACTGGGTGTTAGGGGTTTAGAGAGAGAGAAAGAGTTATGGTTTTAGAGCTAGAAAGATTAGGGGCTAGGGGTTAGGGATTTAGAGAGATATAGATATTAGGGGCTAGGTATTTAGAGAGAGAGAGCGATTGGGGATTAGGGGTTAGAGATAGAGAGATTGGAGCTAAGGGATTTACAGATAGAGAGAGAGGAGGTTAGGTAGAGAGATCAATTGGGTGTTAAGGGTTTAGAGAGAGAGAGAGAGAGAGAGGTTGGGGTTATGGGTTTAGAGAGAGAGAGAGACATTAGAGGTTAGGGGTTGAGAGAGAGAGAGAGAGAGAGAGAGATTTGTGATTAGCAATATACAAGGAGAGAGAGAGAGAGAGCTGAGAGATTGGGGGTTAATAGGTATTTAGATATAGAGAGAGATCATGGTGGTTGTATGGAAGGTTAGTGGTTGAGGGGGAAGAGACATAGAGTGGGTTTTAGGGGTTTAGCGAGAGAGAAAGAGAGTGAGTGGGGCTTACGTGTTATGGGTTTCGAGAGAGAGGGGGGGGTTATGGGTTAGGGGTTTAGAGAGAGAGAGGGGGGGTTAGGTATTTAGAGAGATGGATGGAAATATTAGGGGTTACCATTTAGCCATTGAGATAGAGATAAAGAGAGAGAGAGAGAGAGAGAGAGAGAGAGAGACTTTGGGGGTTAAGGGTTTAGAGAGAGATACAAAGAAAGTGAGACTGAGAGGGAGAGATTTGAGGATAGGGGTTAGGGGTTTAGTGTGAGAGAGAGATATATATTGGGGGTTAGGGGTTTAGAGAGAGAGAGAGATAGGTTAGGGGTTTATAGAGAAAGAGAGAGAGATTGGGGGTTAAGAGGTTAGAGAGAAATAGAATGAGAGTGATAGAGGGAGAGAGAGAGAGTGAGAGGTGTGAGAGAGAGAGATACCGAGGTTTATGGTTTTAGAAAGAGAGAGAGAAAGAGATTGGGGGTTATGTTTTCAGAGAGAGAGAGATATTTGTGGTTATGCATTTAGAGAGAGAGACTAGGGGTTAGAGAGAGAGAGAGAGGATTTTAGGGGTTTAGAGAGAGAGAGAGGTACAAAGAGAGATATTAGGGGTTAGTGCTTTAGGGAGAGAGAGAGATGTTAGGAGTTAGTGCTTTAGAGAGAGAGAGAGATTGGATTTAAGGGGCTTAGAAAGAGTGAGATATAAAGAGAGTAATTAGGGGTGATGGGTTTAGAAAGAGTCAGAGATTGTGATTTGGGAGTTTAGAGAGAGACAGGGAGATTGGGGGTTAGGGGTTTAGAGAGAGAGAGATAGAAAGAGAGAGATTGGTGGTAATGAGATATATATATATATATAGAGAGAGAGAGACAGAGATTGGGCTTTAGAGAATTAAATAAATAGATATAAAGAGGGGGGGCTTGAGACAGATAGAGATATTGGAGGTTAGGGTTTTAGAGGGAGAGAGAGAGAATGAGGTTATGGTTTTAGAGAGAGAGAAAGAGATTGGGGTTAAGGCTTTAGAGACATGGAGAGAAAGAGATACTTCACCTCGTAGATTCCTGCATTGAGGGTTTGATGATGTGCTCGGGATGAACACGGTACCCATTTTAAAAGTCGATGTTTCGAACCTTAATCATGGTTCATCATCAGGACAATGAGTCAAGGTGAGGAATAGCATTTCTAGAGCCTATTAATATCCAGCTTATTTTGAGAGAACTATGAACCCAAGACGTCTCCTAAAACCCTAACCCTAAATGAAAGAGAGACATTGAGGGTAATGGTTTTATAGAGAGAGAGAGAGAGAGAGAGAGAGAGTATGGAGGGTAGACAGAGATCATTTTGGTTTTAGGTCTTTAGAGAGAGAGAGAGAGAGAGAGAGAGAGAAGGTGAATGGAGATTAAGGATTTAGAGAGAGAGAGAGGAAGACAGAGATTGTATATTAGGGGATTGGTGAGAAAGAGAGATTGGTGGTTAGGTGTTTAGGGAGAGTGAGACTAATGGTTAGGGGTTTAGAGAGAGAGAGAGAGACATTGGGGGTTAATAGGGTTTTATATATAGGGAGATTGCACAGGGTGTATGGATGATTAGTGTTGGGTATGAGAGAGAGAGAGACATAGGGGCGGGTCAGTGGGTGGGAAGTGGGGTAGAGAGAAAGAGAGAGATTTGGGGTTAGGGTTTTAGAGAGAGAGAGATAGAGATTAGTGGTTAGGATTTAGGGGTCTAGAGAGATAGAGAGTGAGAGTGAGAGATATTGGAGGTTAGGTGTTTAGAGAGACAAAGAGATAGAGGTTAGGGGTCTGTAGAGAGACATATTGGTGTTTAAGGGTTTAAAGAGAGGAATTGGAGGTTAGGGATTCATAGAGAGAGAGAGAGAGAGATTGAGGGTTAGGGGTTTAGAGAGAGACAGAAAGGGAGATTAGGGGTTTGGAGAGAGAGAGAGAGGGAGATTAGGGGTTTAGGGATAAAGAGATTGGGGGCATGGGGTTTAGATAGAGAGAGATATAAATAGGAGAGATTGGGGATAAGGGTTTAGAGAGAGATAGATTGGAGGTGAGGAGTTTAGAGATAGAGAGATAGAAAGAGAGAGAATGGGGTTGAAGGTTTTATAGAGAGAGAGATTGGGAATTAGGGGTTTAGTGTTTTATAGAGAGAGAGAGAGAGATTGAGCATTAGGGTTTTAGAGAAAGATAGAGAAATTAGGGGTTAATAGTTTAGAGAGAGAGAAAGAGGGAGAGAAATTGGGGCTTGGGGGTTGAGAGAGAGAGAGATGGAGATTTGAGGTTAGGTGTTTAGAGAGAGAGAGAGAGAGATTGGAGGTTAGTGGTTTAGAGAGAGAGTTTGTGGGTTAAGAGTTTAGAGAGAGCGGGAGAGAGACCAGAGGTTAGCGGTTTAGAGAAAGAGATGGAGATTGGGGGTTAGGAATTTAGAGAGATAGATATTATGGGTTATGGGTTTAGAGAGAGAGATTGATGATTTAGTGAGAGAGAGATTTGGGGTTAGGGATTTAGAGAGAGAGGGATTTTGGGTTTGAGTATTTAGAGAGAAAAATAGATTGGGGCTTAGGGGTTTAGAAAGAAAGAGATTAGGAATTATGGATTTAGAGAGATAGAGGTTATGGGTTAGGGTTCCAGATATTGAGAAAGATAGAAAGAGAGAGTGTCAGGGTTAGGTTTTTAGAGAGAGAGCGAGATTGTGGGTAGGTATTTAAAGAGAAAGTGATTGGGCGATAGGAGTTTAGAGAGAGAGAGAGATTGAGGTTATGAGTTTAGAGAGAGAGAGGTAGAGGGAGAGAGAGTCTAGGGGGTGGGGGGTTGAGAGAGAGAGAGAGATATTGGAGGTTCAAGGTTTAGACATTGAAACATCACTAGAAATAGAGAGATTGGGGGTTTTTAGTTTTGAGAGAGATAGAGAGAGAGAGAGATTGGGGTTTAGGAGTTTAGAGAGAGAGATAGAGATGGGGTTAGAGGTTTAGAGACAGAGAGAGATTGGGGGTTAAAGGTTTAGAGAGAGAGATTGCATGTTAGGTGTTTAGAGAGAGAGAGAGAGAGAGAGTGATTTGGGGTTAGGGGTTAAGAGAGGCAGAGAGATTGGAGGTTAGAGAGAAAGAATGATTGGGTGTTGGGGGTTTAGAGGGAGAAAAAGAGAGAGTCGGGATTAGGGGTATAGATAGAGAGAGAAAGATGAGAGGTTAGGGTTTTATAGAAAGAGAGGGACATTGAGAGAGAGATATATTGGAGGTTCTGGGTTTAGAGAGAGAGAGAGAGAGAGAAATTGGGGTTAATGGTTTTGAGAGAGAGAGAGAGAAATTGTGGGTTAATAGGGGTTTAAAAATAGAAAGAGATCATGGGGGGTGTGTGGATGGTTAGTGTTGGGGAGGAAAGAGACAAAGAGAGGGGATGCATAGCTAGGTGAGAAGTGGGTGTTTGGGTTTTGGATTGAGAGAGAGAGAGAGGGGGGGGGAGAGAGATTGGGGATTAGGTGTTTAGAGAGAGAGAGATTGAGGGTTACATGCTATGGTTTATGGGTTTAGAGAGAGAGATGGAGATTGGAGATTAGTGGTTTAGATGGGGAGAGAGGTAGAGGCTAGGGGTTTAGAGAGAGATTGGTATTTAGTGCTTTAGAGCTAGAGAGATTAGGGGTTAGGGATTTAGAGAGATATAGATATTAGGGGTTAGGTGTTTAGAGAGAGAGAGAGATTGGGGTTTAGGGGTTTAGAGATAGAGAGAGATTGGAGCTAAGGGGTTTTATAGATCGAGAGAGAGGAAGTTAGGTACAGAGATCAATTGGGTGTTAAGGGTTTAGAGAGAGAGAGGGAGCGAGAGAGATTGGGTTTATGGGTTCAGAGAGAGAGGGAGATATTGGAGGTTAGGGGTTTAGAGAGAGAGAGAGAGAGATTGGTGGTTAGTAGTTTAGAAAGAGAGAGACTAGGGGTTAGGTGTTCATAGAGAGAGAGAGAGAGAAAGCTGAGAGATTGAAGGTTAATAGGTACTTAGATATAGAGAGAGATCATGGTGGTTGTATGGAAGGTTAGTGGTTGAGGGAGAAGAGACATAGAGTGGGTTTTAGGGGTTTAGCGAGAGAGAGAGAGAGAGTGAGTGGGGGTTACGTGTTATGGGTTTTGAGAGAGGGGGGGTTATGGGCTAGGGGTTTAGAGAGAGAGGGGGGGGTTAGGTATTTAGAGTGATGGAGGGAGATATTAGGGGTTACAATTTAGGCATTGAGAGAGAGAGAGAGAGAGAGAGTTTGGGGGTTAAGGGTTTAGAGAAAGATACAAAGAAAGTGAGACTGAGAGGGAGAGATTGGAGGTTAGGGGTTAGGGGTTTAGAGTGAGAGAGAGATATTAGGGTTTAGAGAGAGATATATATATCGGTGGTTAGAGGTTTAGAGAGAGAGAGAGAGATAGGTTAGAGGTTTATAGAGAAAGAGAGAGAGATTGGGGGTTGAGAGGTTAGAGAGAAAGAGAAAGAGAGTGATAGTGAGAGAGAGAGAGAATGAAGGTTGGGGGTTTAGAGAGAATGAGAGAGTTTGGGGTTTAGGGGTTTAGAGAGAGAGAGATTGAAGGTTAGGGATTTACAGAGAGAGAGAGAGATTGAGGGTAAGGGGTTTAGAGAGAGAGAGAGAGAGAGATTGGGGTTAGGTGTTTAGAGAGAGAGAGAGATTGGGGTTTATGGATTTAGAGAGAGAGAGGGAGATTAGGGGTTAAGGGTTTGGAGAGAGAAAGAGAGAGATTAGGGTTTAGAGGTTTAGAAAGAGAGAGAGAGATTGGGGATTAGGGGTTTAGAGAGATAGAGAGGGAGATCGAGTATTAGGGGTTTAGAGAGAGAGAGGCTTGGGGTTTGGGATTTAGAGAGAGAGAGAGAGAGATTGGTGGTTAGGGATTTGGAGAGAGAGTGAGAGAGATCAGTTGTTATGGGTTTAGAGAGACATAGATTAGGGGTTAGCAGGTCAGAGAGAGGGAGAGAGATTGGGGAAAAGGTGTTGAAACAGAGAGAGAGGGAGAGAGAGAGATTGGAGGTTAGGGAGAGAGATTGATTTGGTGTTATGGGTTTAGATAGAGAGAGAGGAAGATTGAGGGTTAGGGTTTTAGAGAGAGAGAGAGAGAGAGATTGGAGTTCAAGTGTTTAGAGACAGCGAGATATATCGATGGTTTGGGGTTTAAAGAGAGAGAGAGAGACTGGGTGTTAGGGGTCTAGAGAGAGAGTGAGAGAGAGAGATTGAGGGTTAATAAAAATTTAGAGAGAAAGAAAGATCACAGAGGGTGTAGAGATGCAGAGAGATAGAGAGAGACTGGGAGTTATGGGTTTAGGGAGGGAGAGGGAGAGATAGAGAGTGAGAGGGAGAGAGAAAAATTATTATAGAGGGAGTGGTAGTTAGGGGCCAGGTGTTTAGAGAGAGATAGAGAGAGAGTTAGAATAGAGAGAGATCATAGGTTAGGGGTTTAGAGAGAGAGGAAGAGATTGGAGGTTAGGAGTTTCGAGAGAGGGAGAGAGCTTGTGGGTTAGTGGTTTAGAGAGAAAGAGATATTGGGGGTTATGGATTTAGAGAGAGTAAGATGGAGATTTGCGGTTAGGGATTTAGAGAGAGATATATATTTGGGGTTAGGGATTTAGAGAGAGATAGATATTGGGGGTTATGGATTTAGAGAGAGAGAGAGAGAGAGTTATGGTTTTAGAGAGAGAGAGAGAGAGAGAGAGAGAGAGAGAGAGAGTTATTGTTTTAGAGCTAGAGAGATTAGGGGCTAGGGGTTAGGGATTTAGAGAGATATAGATATTAGGGATTAGGTATTTAGAGAGAGAGAGAGAGAGAGAGAGGAGAGAGAGAGAGAGATTGGGGATTAGGGGTTAGAGATAGAGATATTGGAGCTAAGGGGTTTACCTATAGAGAGAGAGGATGTTAGGTAGAGAGATCAATTGGGTGTTAAGGGTTTAGAGAGAGAGAGAGAGAGGTTGGGGTTATGGTTTTAGAGAGAGAGAGAGATATTAGAGGTTAGGGGTTGAGAGAGAGAGAGAGAGAGAGAGAGAGAGAGAGAGGTTGGGGTTATGGGTTTAGAGAGAGAGAGAGATATTAGAGGTTAGGGGTTGAGAGAGAGAGAGAGAGCTGAGAGATTGGGGGTTAATAGGTATTTAGATGTAGAGAGAGATCATGGTGGTTGTATGGAAGGTTAGTGGTTGAGGGGGAAGAGACATAGAGTGGGTTTTAGGGGTTTAGCGAGAGAGAGAGAGAGTGACTGGGGCTTACTTGTTATGGGTTTCGAGAGAGAGGGGGGGGTTACGGGTTAGGGGTTTAGAGAGAGAGAGGGGGGGGTTAGGTATTTAGAGAGATGGAGGGAAATATTAAGGGTTACGATTTAGGCGTTGAGAGAGAGAGAGAGAGAGAGAGAGAGAGAGAGAGAGACTTTGGGGGTTAAGGGTTTAGAGAGAGATACAAAGAAAGTGAGACTAAGAGGGAGAGATTTGAGCTTAGGGGTTAGGGGTTTAGTGTGAGGGAGAGATATTAGGGTTTAGAGAGAGATATATATATTTGTGGTTAGCGATTTAGAGAGAGAGAGAGATAGGTTAGGAGTTTATAGAGAAAAAGAGAGAGGTTGGGGGTTAAGAGGTTAGAGAGAAATAGAAAGAGAGTGATAGTGGAAGAGAGAGAGATTGGAGGTTAGGGGTTTAGAGAGAGTGAGAGAGTTCAGGGTTTAGGGGTTTAGAGAGAGATAAGGAGAGAGATATATATTGGAGGTTAGGGATTTAGAGAGAGAGAGAGAGAGAAAGATTGAGGGTAAGGGGTTTATAGAGAAAGAGAGAGATTGGGGTTAGGTGTTTAGAGAGAGAGATATTGGGGTTTAGGTATTTAGAGAGAGAAAGAGAGAGAGAGAGAGAGAGATTAGGTGTTAAGGGTTTGGAGAGAGAGAGATTGGGGGTTAAGGGTTTGGAGAGAGAGAGAGAATTGGGGTTAGAGGTTTGGAGAGAGAGAGAGAGACATTCGGGAATAGGGGTTTAGAGAGATAGAGGATTAGGGGTTTTGAGAGAGAGAGAGAGACTTGGGGTTTGGGATTTAGAAAGAGAGAGAGAGAGAGAGAGAGAGAGAGAGAGAGAGAGAGAGATAAATCAGTTGTTACAGGTTTAGAGAGATAGATATTAGGGGTTAGCAGTTCAGAGATAGGGAGAGAAATTGGGACAAAGGTGTTCAAAGAGAGAAATGGGGGGAGAGGAGAGATTGGAGGTAGGGAGAGAGACTAATTTGGTGTTATGGGTTTAGATAGAGAGAGAGAGGGAGATTGAGGGTTAGGGTTTTTGGGAGAGAGAGAGAGAGGGAGAGAGATTGGAGTTCAAGGGTTTAGAGAGATTGATATATATCGGTGGTTTACGGTTTAAAGAGGGAGATAGAGGCTGAGTGTTAGGGGTTTAGAGAGAGAGAGAGATTAGGGGTTAATAAAAATTTAGAGATAGAGAAAGATCATGTAGGGTGTATAGATGCAGAGAGATAGAGAGAGATCATAGGTTAGGGGTTGAGAGAGAGAGGGAGAGATTGAAGGTTATGTGTTTCGAGAGAGGGAGAGAGCTTGTGGGTTAGTAGTTTAGAGAGAAAGAGATATTGGGGGTTATTGATTTAGAGATAGTAAGATAGAGATTTGGGGTTAGGGATTTAAAGAGAGATAGATATTAGGGGTTATGGATTTAGAGACAGAGAGAGTTCGAGAGTTATGGTTTTAGAGAGAGAGAGAGAGAGAGATTTGTGGTTTCGCATTTAGAGAGAGAGAGAGGATTTTAGGGATTTAAAGAGAGAGAGATACACAAAGAGATGTTAGGGGTTAGTGCTTTAGAGAGAGAGAGAGAGAGAGAGAGAGATTGGATTTTAGGGGCTTAGAAAGAGATAGATAGAAAGAGAAAAATTAGGGGTGATGAGTTTAGAAAAAGTGAGAGATTGGACTTTGGGAGTTTAGAAAGAGATAGAGAGATTGTGGGTTAGGGGTTTAGAGAGAGAGAGAGAGATTGGTAGTAGGGGTATAGAGAGAAAGAGAGAGAGAGATTGGGGGTTAGAGGATTAAATAAATAGATATAGAGAGGGGGGCTTTAGAGATAGAGAGAGAGAGATATTAGGGATTAAGGGTTTAGATGGAGAGAAAGAGAGAATGAGGTTATGGTTTTAGAGAGAGAGAGAGAGAGTAAGAGAGAGATAGAGAGATTGGAGCTTAGAGAGAAAGATTGATTGGGTGTTGGGTGTTTTGAGAGATGGAGACATAGAAAGAGTGAGATTAGGGTTTAGGGGTTTATAGAGAGAGATATTGGAGGTTAGGGTTTTAGAGTGAGAGAGAGAGATAATTGAATTTAGGGGTTTAGAGAGAGAGATATTGGTGTTAGGGGTTTAGAGAGAGAGATATTTGTTGTTAGGGGTTTAGAGAGAGAATGGGAGTTAGGGTTTAGGTGTTAGGGACTAAGGTTTAGGGGTTAATTACTAGGGTTTGAGAGAGAGCAAGAGAGAGAGATTGGTGTTAAGGGTTTAGAGACACAGAGAGAAATAGAGACATTGAGGGTAATGGTTTTACAGAGAGAGAGAGAGAGAGAGAGATTGTTTGGGTTTTAGGTCTTTAAAGAGAGAGAGAGGGGGGGGGGTGAATGGGGGATTAGGGGTTTAGGGATATAGAGATGAAGAGATAGATTGTAGGTAAGGGGTTTGGTGAGAAAGAGAGATTGGTGGTTAGGGGTTTAGGGAGAATGAGACTAAGGGTTATGGGTGTAGAAAGAGAGAGACATTGGGGGTTAATAGGTTTTATAGATAGAGAGAGATCAAAGGGGGTGTATGGATGGTTAGTGTTGGGTAGGAGAGAGACAAAGACATAGAGGGGGGCTCGGTGGGTGGGAAGTGGGGCAGAGAGAGAGAGAGAGATTAGTGGTTAGGGTTTAGGGGTCTAAAGAGATAGAGAGGGAGAGAGGGAGATATTGAAGGTTAGGTGTTTAGAAAATGAAAGAGATAGAGAGTTTAGGTGTTAGGTGTTAGGGGTTTACGAGGGGAGAGAGAGAGAGAGAGAGAGAGAGAGAGAGAGATTGAAGGCTAGGGGTATATATATATATAGAGAGAGAGAGGTTGGATTTTAGGGGTTTAGAGAGAGAAAGGCATATTGGTGGTTCAAGGTTTAGACATTGAAACATCACTAGAAATAGCGAGATTGGGGGTTATGGGCTTCGAGAGAGAGAGAGAGAGAGAGAGATTGGCGGTTAGGAGTTTAGAAAGAGAGAGAGATTGGGGGTTAGAGGTTTAGAGAGAGAGAGAGAGAATGGGGGTTAGAAGTTTAGAGAGAGAGAGAGATTGGAGGTTAGAGGTTTAGAGAGAGAGATTGCATCTTCGGTGTTTAGAGAGAGAGAGATTGATTTCGGGTTAGGGATTAAGAGAGAGAGAGAAATTGGAGGTTAGTGAGAAAGATCGATTGGGTGTTGGGGGTTTAGAGAGAGAAAAAGAGAGATTTAGGATTAGGGGTACAAAGAGAGAGAGAGAGAGATATTGGAGGTTGTTGGTTTAGAGAGAGAGAGGGAGAAATTGAGGTTAAGGGTTTTAAAAGAGAAAGAGAGAGAGAGAGAGAGAGAGATTGTGGGTAAATAGGGGTTTATAAATAAAGAGAGATCATGGGGGTGTATGGACAGTTAGTGTTCGGGAGGAGAAATACAAAGAGAGCGGGACACATAGCTAGGTGAGAAGTGGGTGTTTGGGTTTTGGATGGTGAGAGAGAGAGAGAGAGAGAGAGGTTGGGGGTTTGTGGTTGAGAGAGAGAGAGAGAGAGAGAGAGAGATTGGGGATTAGGTGTTTAGAGAGAGAGAGATTGAGGGTTATAGGCTATAGTTTATGGGTTTAGAGAGAGAGATGGAGATTAGAGGTTAGTGGTTTAGATAGAGAGAGAGGTAGAGGTTAGGGGTTTAGAGAGTGATAAAGAGAGAAATTGGTATTTAGTGCTTTAGAGCTAGACATATTAGGGGTTAGGGGTTTAGAGAGTTATAGAGATTAGGCATTAGGTATTTAGAGAGAGAGATTGGGGTTTAGGGGTTTAGAGATAGAGAAAGATTAGAGATAAGGGGTTTACAGATAGAGAGAGAGGAGGTTAGGTAGAGAGATCGATTGGGTGTTAAGGGTTTAAAGAGAGAGAGAGATTAGGTAGAGAGAGAGAGAGAAGGAGAGAGAGTTTGTGTGTTAAGGGTTTAGAGAGAGACACAAAGAAAGTGAGATTGAGAGGGAGAGATTGGGGGTTAGGGGTTTAGTGTGAGAGAGAGATAATAGGGTTTAGCGAGAGATATATATATTGGGGGTTAGGGGTTTAGAGAGAGAGAGAGATAGGTTAGGGGTTTATAGAGAAAGAGAGAGAGATTAGGGGTTAAGATGTTAGAGAGAAATAGAAAGAGAGTGGTAGTGGAAAAGAGAGAGATTGGAGGTTGGGGGTTTAGAGAGAGTGAGAGAGTTTGGGGTTTAGGGGTTTAGAGAGAGAGAGAGAGATTGGAGGTTAGGGATTTAGAGAGAGAGAGAGAGAGATTGGGGGTTGGGGGTTTAGAGAGAGAGATTGGGGGTTAGGGGTTTAGAAAGAGAGGGAGAGATTGGGGTAAGGTGTTTAGAGAAAGAGAGATTGGGGTGTAGGGATTTAGAGAGAGAGAGAGAGATTAGGAGTTAAGGGTTTAGAGAGAGAGATATTTTGGGGGTTAGAGGTTTAGAGAGAGGGAGAGAGATTGAGGATTAGGGGTTTAGAGAGATAGAGAGGGAGATCGAGAATTAGGGGTTTAGAGAGAGAGACTTGGGGTTTGGGATTTAGAGAGAGAGAGAGAGAGAGAGAAAGATTGGTGGTTAGAGATTTAGAGGGAGAGATATATTAGTTGTTATGGGTTTAGAGATACAAAGAGATTAGAGGTTATCATTTCAGAGAGAGGGAGAGAGAGATAGGGAATGAGGTGTTTAAAGAAAGAGAGGGGGAGAGAGAGAGAGATTGGAGGTTAGGGAGAGAGACATATTTGGTGTTATGGGTTTAGATAGAGAGAGGGAAGGAGATTGGGGGTTAGGGTTTTAGAGAGAGAGCGAGCGAGCGAGAGAGAGAGAGATTGGAGTTCAAGTGTTTAGAGAGAGTGAGATATATTGGTGGTTTGGGGTTTAAAGAGAGAGATACCAGTTGTTAGAGGTTTAGAGAGAGAGAGGGATATTGGGGGGATAATAGGAATTTAGAGATAGAGAAAGATCACAGAGGGTGTACAGATGCATAGAGATAGAGAGAGATTGGGAGTTAGGGGTTTATGGAGAGAGAGAGAGAGAGAGAGAGAGAGAGATAAACCATTATAGAGAGAGTGGTGGTTAGGGGTTAGGGGTTTAGAGAGAGAGAGAGAGAGAGAGAGAGAGAGAGAGAGATCATAGGTTAGGGGATTAGAGAGAGAGATAGAGAGATTGGAGATTAAGGGTTTCGAGAGAGGGAGAGAGCTTATGGGTAGTGGTTTAGAGAGAAAGAGAGATAGGGGGTAATGGATTTACAAAGATTGAGATTGAAATTTGGGGTTAGGGATTTAGAGAGATATAGATATTGGGGGTTATGGATTTAGAGACAGAGAGATCTAGAGTTCTGGTTTTAGAGAGAGTGAGATCGAGAGGTATGGTTTTAGAGAGAGAGAGAGATTTGTGATTTCACAATTAGAGAGAGAGAGAGGATTTTAGGGGTTTAGAGAGAGAGAGAGATACACATAGAGATGTTAGGGGTTAGTTCTTTAGAGAGAGATAGAGAGATTGGATTTTAGGGGCTTAGAAAGAAATAGATAGAAAGAGAGAAATTAGACGTGATGGGTTTAGAAAGAGTGAGAGATTGGACTTTGAGAGTTTACAGAGAGATAGAGAGATTGGGGTTTAGGGGTTTAGAGAGAGAGAGATAGAAAGAAAAAGATTGGTGGTAGGGGTATAAAGAGAGAGAGAGAGAGAGGGAGAGAGAGATTGGGGGTTAGGGGTTTAGAAAGAGAGAGATAGAAAGAGAAAGATTGGTGGTAGGGGTATAAAGAGAGAGAGAGAGAGAGAGAGAGAGAGAGAGAGAGAGATTGGGTGTTAGAGGATTAAGTAAATAGATATAGAGAAGGGGGGTTTAGAGATAGACAAAGAGATATTAGACGTTAGGGGTTTATATGGAGAGAGATAATGAGGTTATGGTTTTAGAGAGAGAGATATTTAGGGTTAGGTATTTAGAGAGAGAGAGAGAGAGAGAGAGAGAGAGTAAGAGATAGAGATAGAGATTGGAGGTTAGGGAGAAAGATCGATTGGGTGTTAGGTGTTTAGAGAGAAAGAGTGGTATTAGGGGTTAGGGGTTTAGTGAGACAGAGAAAGTGATTGGACGTTAGGGTTTTAGAGAGAGAGAGAGAGAGAATGGGAGTTAGGGGTTAGGTGTTAGGGACTAGGGTTTAAGGGTTAGTTACTAGGAGTTTAGAGAACGAGAGAGAGAAAGAGAGAGAGATTGGTGTTAGGGGTTTAGAGACACATAGAGAAAGACAGACATTGAGGATAATGGTTTTATAGAGAGAGAGAGAGAGAGAGAGAGAGAGATTGGATGTTAGGTGTTTAGAAAGGGAGAGAGATAGATATATTATGTGTTAGGTATTAGGGGTTTGCAGGGAGGAGAGAGAGAGAGAGAGAGAGAGATTGAAGGTTAGGGGTAGAGAGAGAGAGAGAGAGAGAGAGATTGAAGGTTAGGGGTAGAGAGAGAGAGAGAGAGAGAGAGAGAGAGAGATTGGAGTTTAGGGGTTGAGAGGGAGAGAGGGTTAATATTGAAGGGTGGGATGAGATTGCTATATTAGAGCTTAGGGTTTTATAGAGAGAGATTGGTGGTTATGGGTTTATAGAGAGAGATTGGAGGTTAGGGGTTTAGAGAGACAGAGAGAGAGAGAGATTAGGGTTTAATAGTTTAAAGAGAGATATTGGAAGTTATGGATTCATAGAGAGAGAGGGAGAGATTGGGGGTTAGGGGTTTAGAGAGAGAGAGGGAGATTAGGGGTTTAGAGAGAAACAAAGATTCGAGGTTAGGTATTTAGATAGAGAGAGATAGAATGAAGAGAGATTGGGGTTAGGTGTTTAGAGGGAGAGAGAGATATTGGAGGTTAGATGTTTAGAGATAGAGAGATAGAAAGAGAGAGAATGGGGTTTAGGGTTTTATAGAGAGAGAGGGATTAGGCATTAGGGGTTTAGAGAAAGATAGAGAGATTCGGGGTAATTGTTTAGAGAGAGATAGAGAGAAAAATAGAGATTGGTGATTAGTGGTATTGTGTCTGTGTACGTGTGTATGTGTGAGTGAGTGAGAGAGACAGAGAGAGAGAAAAAGAGAGAGAGAAATTGGGGCCTAGGGGTTTATAGAGAGAGAGATATTTGGGGTTAGGTGTTAGAGAGAGAGAGAGAGAGAGATTGGAGGTTAGTGTTTAGATAGAGAGTTTGTGGGTAAGGGGTTTAGAGAGAGAGAGGGAGAGAGAGAGAGAACAAAGGTTAGGGGTTCAAAGAGAGAGATAGAGATTGGGGGTTAGGGGTTTAGAGAGAGAGATTGTGGGTTAGGGGTTTAGAGAGAGAGATTGGGGGTTGGGGGTTTAATGAGAGAGATATTTGGGCTAAGGGATTTAGTGAGAGAGATATTTGGGGTTAGGGATTTAGAGATAGAGAGAGAGAGAGAGAGAGAGAGAGAGAGAGAGAGAGAGGCTTACAGGTTTAGAAAGAAAGAGATTGAGGATTATGGATTTAAAGAGATAGAAGTTATGGGTTAGGGTTCTAGAGATTGAGAGAGATAGAAAGAGAGAGTGTCATGGTTAGGTGTTTAGAGAGAGGGCAATAATGGGGGATAAGAGTTTAGAGAGAGAGAGATAAAGAGAGAGAGAGATTGCGGTTAGGGGTTTAGAGAGAGAGAGATTGGGGGTTATAGGTTTAGAGAGAGAGAGAGAGAGATATTGCATGTTCGGTGTTTAGAGAGAGAGAGAGATTCGGGGTTAGGGGTTAAGAGAGGGAGAGAGATTGGAAGTTAGAGAGAAAGATTGATTGGGTGTTGGGGTTTAGAGAGAGAGAAAGAGACTGCATGTTAATTGTTTACAGAGAGAGAGAGAGAGAGAGAGAGAGAGATTGCATGTTAGTTGTTTAGAGAGAGAGAGAGATTTGGGGTTAGGGGTTAAGAGAGGGAGAGAGATTGGAGGTTATGGTTTTAGAGAAATAAAGGGACATAAAGAGAGAGAGACAAAGATATTGGAGGTTTTAGGTTTAGAGAGAGAGGCGGAGAAATTGGGTTAAGGGTTTTGTGAGAGGGAGAGATATTGTGGGTTAATAGGGGGTTTATATAAGGGTTTATAAATAGAGATAGGTCATGGGGGGGTGTATGGATGGTTAGTGTTGGAGAGGAGAAAGATAGAGAGAGGGGGACAAGTAGCTAGGCGAGAAGTGGGTGTTTTGGACTTGGATGGAGAGAGAGAGAGGTTGGGTGTTAGTGGTTGAGAGAGAGAGAGAGATTGAGGGTTATCGGCTATGGTTTATGGGTTTAGAGAGAGGCAAATGGATATTGGAGGTTAGTGGTTTAAATAGAGAGAGATAGAGGTGTCTAGAGAGAGAGAAGTCGAGGTCAGGGGTTTAGAGAGAGATAGAGAGAGAGTTTGGTATTTAGTGCTTTAGAGATAGAGAGATTAGGGATTTAGTGGTCTAAAGAGATAGAGAGATAGGGGGTTAGAGATTTAGAGAGAGAGAGAGAGATTGAGATTTATATAATTAGAGAGAGAGAGAGAGAGAGATTCGATCTAAGGGGTTTACAGAGAGAGAGAGGAGGTTAGGTAGACAGATCAATTGGGTGTTAAGGGTTTAGAGAGAGAGAGGGAGATATATTGGGGGTTATGGGTTTAGAGAGGGAGAGGAAGAGATATTGGAGGTTAGTGGGTTTAGAGAGAGATAGAGATATTGGTGGTTAGCGGTTTAGAAAGAGAGGGACTAGGGGTTAGGGGTTTATAGAGAGAGAGGGAGACAGATTGGGGGTTAATATGTATTTAGTTATAGAGAGAGATCATGGGGGTTGTATGGAAGATTAGTGGTTGAGGAGAGAGACACATAGAGTGGGGGGGAGGGGTAGGTGGGTGATGAGTATGTGTTTGGCGAGAGAGAGAGAGAGAGGGGGGGGGGAGTGGGGGTTATGGGTTAGGGGCTTGGAGAGAGAGGGGGGGTGGCAAGTTAGGGTTTTGGAGAGAGAGAGAGAGGGTTAGGTATTTAGAGAGAGGGAGGGAGATATTAAGGGTTAGGGTTTATACATTGGGGGAGAGAGAGAGAGAGAGTTTTGGGACTAAGGGTTTAGTGTGGAAGAGAAATTTTAGGGTTAAGAGAGAGAGAGAGAGAGAGATTGGAGGTTAAGAGGTTAGATAGAAATAGAAATATAGTGATAATGCGAGAGAGAGAGATTGGAGGTTAGGGGTTTAAAGAGAGAGAGAGTTTATTGTTTAGAGAGAGAGAGAGAGAGATATTGGGATATTGGGGGTTAAGAAGAGAGAGAGAGAGAGAGAGAGGTTAGGGGTTAGGAGTTAGGGGTTGAGAGAGAGAGATAGAGAGGGAGAGAGAGAGAGATTGGGGGTTTGAGGTTAGGGGTTTAGAGAGAGAGAGAGAGAGACTCGGGGTTTGAGGTTAGCGGTTTAGAGAGAGAGAGAGAGAGAGAGAGAGAGAGAGAGAGAGATTGGGGGTTTGAGGTTTAGAGAGAGAGATATATTGGGGGTTAGAGAGAGTGATATTGGGGGTTAGAGGTTTCGAGAGAGAGAGAGGGGATTAGGTGTTTAGAGAAAGAGAGATATGGAGAGATTGGATGTGTGTGAGAGAGAAAGAGAAAGAGAGAGAGATTTGAGATAAGGCATTTAGAGAGAAAGAGATATTTGGGGGTTAGAGGTTTAGAGAGAGAGAGAGAGGGGGTTAGGTGTTTGTGTGATTTATAACTGTTATGTTGTGAAATTTAGTGGTTATAAGTTATATGGATTGGGTTAGAGTGGGTAAAGTAGCTAAGGTTTAGAGGAGGTTAAAGTTAGAATTAACAAGGAAAGAGATCCTAACTCCTAGGTTGCATGAATATAGTGTCAACAAAGGGGGGTCCCTCGTTAGACCACTTTAAAAACCTCGTGTATACATGGTCGACCACCCAACTTGGGGCGTACTGGGAGGGCTTCTCTGGGAGTTACCTCCCTCCACCTATTACTAGCGCAACGGCGTCCCAGTTTCCAGCTACAACAAAGGCACATGTGTCAAGATGCCGAGTTAGGAAATTGTTTCCAGGCAATTTCCCAAAATGGTCCTTTGAAAACACTCTATACAAGACTTTCAATAGAACCTCTATGGTCAACATACTAATGCAAACAATATAAATAATGTACACAATTTAATATTCATAAAAAAAAATATTTTCTACAATCTTATTCTCATGTAAATATTCCAATTAAATTTATACATATAACCATGAAAAACATTAAAAATAAGGAAATAGATCCTCACTCCTAGGTTGCATGAATAGAGTGTCAACAAAGGGGGTCCCTCGTTAGACCACTTTAAAAACCTTCTGTATACATGGTCGACCACCCAACTTGGGCATACTGGGAGGGCTTCTCTGGGAGTTATGTCCCTCCACCTATTAGTAGCACAATGACGTCCCAGTTTCCAGCTACAACAAAACTTTCAATACAACCCCTATAGTCAACATACTAATGCAAACAATATAAAAAATTGTATACAATTTAATATTCATAAAAACCATATATTTTCTATAATCTTATTCTCATTTAAATATTCCAATTAAATTTATACATATAACAATGAAAAACATTTAAAAGAATTTACCAAAAGTAAACAAAATAGTAATTTATAATCTAACAAAACTTTAAACTAAGAAAAAACTCTAAACTATTTCAACAAACTCATAATTATTAATCTAAACTCTAAAGTATTTCAACATTATTAACAAGAACTATTTTAATATGGGAAAAAAACCTAAATTATTAAAAATAACCTTTAAAAAAAATACAAATCTTTATGTATCACATCATAGTACTAATTTTTACATTTTATATTTATGTACCATATCATAATAGTTTACAAGAAAATTTACATTTCATATTTCATAAAATTCTATACACAAAACGAATAATTTTAAATTATGAAAAGATCACAGTACTTCGTAAAAGTATAAAAATTGACAAAAATAAAATAAACACAAAATTAAGCAAAATTAAAATAAATATAAAATTTATTTATTAAATTAAGAAATATAATAAACCTATATTTATAATTATTAAAAGAACCATAAATCCCTTTATCAAATATAGATAAATAAAATAGATATATACTAAATTATGTAGTAATCCAAGAATGTAACGGTTATGAACACAAGAGTTATTGAGTATGGAAGCGTTGACATCTTGGAGAGGAACATGCACAGAGCAAGAACGAGCACAGTCAATCCTCTTGTTGTTGGCATCGTGCAAGAACATGAACAAAGATCGCAAGTTCGAGTCGTCCCCATAGATGCAAGGTCAAAGTCAAATGTGCACCCTGTGAGTGTTGCCGGCAAAAGAGTGCGGGCGTGTAGGAACAGTTCTATGGGTGGTGGGATTGCGGGCTCTCTGGCAAAGCTGTAAAAGATGAGCTCTGCAGATCGGGTTGTCTTCAGGGCCCTCGAGGCCCATATGACCTTCTGCACGCAGTTTAGGGCGAACCCTGCTGTGCGTCTTCTTGGCTCCATGAAGCAGCTGCTCAGGAAGAGTCTCCATTCTCGGTTTTCGATGGTTGAATTGCTGAAGACCGTCCATTTCCATGGCTCATTATCAGTATGAATCACTCCTCTCGCGAGCTTTCAAGCAGCCTTTCTTCACATTTAAATTCAATGCTAATCACCATACCAGTCAGCAGAAAAGCGGCTCGGAATACTACCCAAATAACCGATGCACTAGAACAGACGGTGTTGAGTTCCTTTCCATTTGCACAAATAACCGATGCACTCGAACATACGGTGTTGAGTTCCAAATGATTTCCAGGTCGAGGGTTGAGTTCCTGTGAGGGTTCAGAATACAGACGGTGTTGAGTTCCGAAGTGATTTCCAGGTCCAGGGTTGAGTTCCTATGAGGGGTCGTTGTATATGCAGAAGGAGACAGGCATGTCGTTTAGGAGAGAGTAGAGGCGCCGGATGGTAGGTGCAAGCGGGGAAATTCGCTTCTCCTGGACTAGGAAGAAGCGCTTGCTCTCCTACAAGGCCTGCGCATAGCTAGGAAGGGATAAACTCCATGTGCTAGGAAGTGATAAACTCCAAGGCCTGCGCATAGCTAGGAAGTGATAAACTCCATAAACTACAAGGCCTGCGCATAGCTAGGAAGTGATAAACTCCATAAGAATCCGGTTCTCCTGGACTACGCATAGCTAGAAAGGAAGGGATAAACTTCAACTGCTTAAGAACTAATTCTAGGCGGAAAGATATGAAAATTCACTCACTTATTAGAAAAATTCACTCAGAAATTCAGTCTTTGGTCAGATTCAGTTTCTTTCACATTCTTAGGATAAATAATTCTGGTGCAGATAGGAAAATCCAGAAACATTGAGAATCAACGAGTCTCAAACTATTTGCCCAATCCCGTAATGCACTCTTCGGAATTTTGTTTCGAACGTGATCGGAAGAGAAGCGACGATAACAACTTCAAGATCCCAAGCGACAACTCTAGTGTTTGGCGCCCTGTTGTTAAGACTATTAGGATGGGTCGAGCAGAAGAACTTCATAAGCAACACCAGAGTCTTCCAATGGGCAAGCTTAATGAAGATCGTGTGCAAAGGAGCTCGTATGGACTGAAAGGGGCGAAGTCTTTCAGTGCTTTCTGTATCCAAATGGGAAAAAAAAAAGGTAAGCAAGAGAAATTGTAAAAGATGGTGGTGGCGAAGCTGTAAAAGATGAGCAAAAATGATATGTGTAACGACGTGCTTAAGGCTTGTCTTCGAGAAGCCATAGCGCAGATTTCTGTTGCATATCACTTAAAATTAAAAAACTTATTTTATTTTCATTAAAAAATATTTTTCAATAACTAATTTAAAACATTCTCTGTTTTGCTGTTTTCAGTTTCCACAATAACGATCGAGTGCATCACGAGCAGAGGATATTAATTAACATAAATCTACAACCGTTCCGAGTCGTCGATAATTGGAGGAACGGTTCAGCAACGGTTTGGCTAATGGAATCCTAAATTAATTAACATAAATCTACCTCCCTCACGCCAAATGAGCAGTAAATTGTACGGCGAACTGGTATCCCATTATTAATATTATGGTACCGGTAATTGTGTTATTGATATTATATTATCACTTTATTTAACTGTAATGCATTAAGAAACTAGTGTATGTAACGCAGTAATTAACACAGTAATTAACAGTAAATTGTCAATAATTTAACTAATAATCAACTTACGTTTTTCTCTCAAGATAAGCACGCGAACTTAAATCAACTTCCTTTACCATAAAATATTTAGAACTGGAAAAAATGACTTCCTTTACACTAAAACCCTAATTAAATTATTAATAAATAAAATCATTTCTAAAATAAATCTATAAAAAATAAAAAGTAATTAACTTTAAATTGAATATTCTATATCTATTAAATCTATCTAACATTGAAGCTTTATGTTAATATTACCAAATAATTATGACAGAATGAAGAACGTTGACAGAATGAAGAACGTTTAAAAGTAATTATGACAAAAAAGAAAAGTATAAAATTATCACGAAAATGAAGCCAGAGTAGGTTCTCACCTCATCAATAAACATTGGATTGAAGAACATAATTTTTTTACTTCTCATTTTCCTTCTGTATGAATAACCTGAAATGAAAGATAAATATAGTATATTAAATCAGTTTAATAATATCACAACAACAAAACAAAAAAATGTTTAAGATTAAAAATCAAATTAAACTTAACTTAATTACTTATTATTATATTTCAATTATTTCAATTTAAACAAAAAAAAATCACTAAGAATAAACTTACTGCGAAAAAACTTACTAAAAGAATCTAAGGAAAAATAAAATAAAATAGACATTGGAATCAAAAATAAATTCTTCACTTCTTGATTTTGTTCTTCATGAATCATCCATACCATGAAATATAAAACGAGTATAGAATTGTATAGAACGAGTCGTCCATAATTGGAGGGACGGTTCGGCACCCCACAGCCGCTGCTAATCGGATTGAAACAAACCAAAATTAATGGAGTCCTAAATTAATTAACATAATTCAAACTGGAATAATTAAGATAAGCGGCATAATTCTAATCTACCTATTTTCAAATATTAAATATATTTAACTAAATTAATTAATAATTAACATAAACGGCATAATTATAATCTACCTATTTTCAAATGTTAAATACATTTAACTAGAAAAATGGCCGAGGCATTTTGTCTATCTAACAATCCTCCCACCTCACGGCAAATGAGTAGTTTCTGCGTAGTTTCTGTTACCTTGTGTATATTGTATCCCATTGTTAACAAAAATGGTACAGGTAATTATGTTATTGGTATTAAATATTATCGCATTATGTACCTGCAATGCATTAAGAAACTAGTATATTGTATCCCATTGTTAACAAAAATGGTACAGGTAATTATAGTATTGGTATTAAATATTATCGCATTATGTAACTGTAATGCATTAACAAACTAGTGTATGTAAGGCAATAATAACTAAGAGTAGATTGTCCATAATTTAACTAATAATCAGGTCTTTTACATTAAAAAGTTAATTAAATTATTAATAAACAAAATGATTTCGAAAATAAATCTCTAAAAAAAATATAAAATAGTGAATTCAAATTGAATATTCTATATTTATTAAATTTTGACATTGAAACTGTATGTTGAAAACACCAAATAATTAACACAAAATGAAAGGTAGAGTAAGTCACAAACAAATTATTTTTTAGCAGAGCTTTTAAAAGTAATTATGAAAACTTTATGTTGAAAACACCAAATAATTAAGACAAAATGAAGGGTGGAGTAAGTCACAAACAAATTATTTTTTAACAGAGCTTTTAAAAGTAATTATGATAAAAAGAAAAAATATAAAATTATCATAAAAATGAAGTCAGAGTAGGTACTCACCTGAAGAACATAATTTTTTTACTTCTCATTTTTTTTCTAAATATAATATTATTAAATCAGTTTAATAATCAATTTAAAAATAATTATGACAAAAAAGAAAAGTATAAAATTATAATAAAAATGAAACATAAATATAATATTATTAAATCAGTTTAAAGTAATTATGAAAAAAAAAAAACTTATCATAAAAATGAAGCGAGAGTAGGTACTAACCTAAGAACATAATTTTTTTACTTCTCATTTTCGTTCTTTATGAATCACCTGCAATGAATGTTAAATATAATATATTAAATCAATTTAATAATCATAATTTAATTTTTAACAAAAACAAAAAAAATCAATAAAAGTAAATCTTCTTCAAATAAAAAAAATAGACACTGGAATCAAAAATAAATTCTTCACTTATCGATTTTGTTTAACCTGAATCATCCATACCATGCAATAAAAAAAAAACAGTGGATCAGTGAAACTTAATATTAATAAGAGCAAAATTAAATAAAAAAAACCAAAACAAAGCATAATATTTATAACAACAAAATTAAATACATGTCACCTTGGTCACCGGCTTCAATCTCCTCAGCCTCTTGGTCACCGGCTCCAAAATTAAATACATGTCACCCTGGTCACCGTCTCCAAATGAAAGCCCTGGGCAATGTCAGGGCTCTGATGTTCAATGTTAACTAGCACTTTACAGTGATCAGCATCGAGACGCACTTCGTCAAAAATGAAACCATTCTCCCTGCAGATCTTACGAACGATCTGTTCGTAGGCCTTGGTGGTGAAGTCTTGCAGGCAACCTTGCTATGAGGCATGCATCCAACACTGCATCAGAAATATGGTCAAATAATATGGTTAAACAAACAAAACCCAGATCAGAAACCCATAAGAAGATCTATATAAAACAAAACACAATTGGTCATCCCTGCAACTTTATATAATTGAACCCGGCAAAAGAAGTCCACATCCACAATCAATCTTCCCCTAATTCTCCTGGCATGTAGATGCTTCCTCGTAAAAAATTCCCCAAGTTTTCAACACATTTGCAGCCTGTATTTAACAAAATTAAAATATGGGCTGAGAGCAAATGAATTACCAGAGTTTCCCTGGAAGAGCGAGTACGAAGCGGAGGAGGAGGAAGAGCAACAATGCAAGTCAAGTCAAACTGCTTTGGATTGCTTTAGAGTCGGCCACCTTGATGACGGATCCTTAATCTAGATTACAAGGAACGATGACAGATAAGGAAACATAGCATAAGGAAGTGGAAAGAAGGAGACACTCCAAACCCTGATAAACCCTAAAACAATTGATCAATAATAGCAACTCTACTCAAACCACCCTAAGGAAACATAGCGAAGTGGAAAAGAAGGAATGATAAACCTTAAAACAAATCATCCCTAATTGCTATGAAACATTAAAAGAATTCATTAAATATTTTTTTCCATCCATAATTGCTTACCCATTAATATATGTTTCAAAATTCAGCCCACCGGAACTTCTTTCATCACCGTGTCACTCTCTTCCACCTCCTGCAATTCGGCTTGGACTGGTTTCATCTTTTCTAGATTGCGGATGAGTTCTGTCATCGCTCATTCTATCGTCGTTGGAGCGGTCTCACTCCCAGCCACAAGTATGTCCTGCATTGGAAATGAATTAAACATCAGAAAGAGAACCCTAAATACATTTTCCCATCAAAATTCAGTCCCAGGTAGTGGTGTTTGCTGGATTAATATTTTATGCAAATCGTGTTGAAAATCGTGCTAATATAAAATAAACAGCAATCAAATATTTTATGCAAAGGCAGATGAAGGGTGAGCAATACGATAGGAAATATTGCCCATCAAATCAAGTTGAAAATCGTGCTAATATAAAATAAACAGCAATCAAATATTTTATGCAAATGAAGATGAAGGGTGAGCAATACGATAGGAAATATTGCCCATCAAATCAAGTTGAAAATTCGTGCTAATATAAAATAAACAGCAATCAATAGGCAGCTAAAGCTTTACAACTAAGTAGCCTCTCATACAGGCAAGAGAAAATTCGTGGCTTCACATTTCCAGCAGAACGTCTTGGTTTGAACTTCTCTTATATCATATTACGACTGTATTTATAATTTAGGTATCTGTGTTATGTTTATAATTTTAAATATTATACTTAATTCAATCAAGTAGGATTTACAGAAACTAACATTATGTATATTAATTCTCTTTTTTAAATTCTCTCATATCATATTAGAATTGTATTTATAATTTAGGTATTTATGTTATGTTTATAATTTTAAAATTAAAATTAATATAAAAGAAAAAAATAAATTTATAGAAAGAATATTATTGTATTTAAAATATAAATATTTGTATAGTATTTATAATTTTAAAATAAAAATTAAAAATAAATAAAAATTTATAATATATATATATATATATGAAATTTGTATTTATATTTATTTTATAATCAATTAATATCGTTACCATCAGTTTGTTATAATGATAATCAAAACCAAGTCACAAAGGTCCCCTTGTTAGCAGACCTTACATGATTTACAACCATCCTAGAATGTTACTGTGATGAATAACAAAATAAAATAAAATTGGTCCACAATTCGTTTTATGACTATATGACCTGCAGGTTTAGGGTACTTTAAAGAGACGGATTAAGAAGCTAAATGAAGAATTCTTGAGATATGCTAACATTACACCAGTTTATGTAGATATAGAACCTCCCAAAATGGATAACACATCACTAAATTAAAGAAGAAAATAAATAACACATCACGAAATTGAAGAAGATAATGGAGAGGAAATCCTCGGTAAAAATCTGTCTTAGCTAATATAACACCAACCAGAGAAGGGAACATCCTCTGGCATCCTCACTTCGACAGAGAAGAAAACATCTAAAATCATTACCCACCGACAGTAGTAAATACTAAGGATCAGTATAACTAACTGACCCACATTAACCCAGAATCCATCGCAGAATTATAATTATATGACAACCTCTTCTCCTAATACCATTATCCACCGACTGGCACCACATTAACCCAGAATCAATTTTATTTCCAACTATAAAACTAACCCTAATCTTGACCATTAACCCAGAATCAATCTTATTTCCAACTATAAAACTAACCCTAATCTTGACCATTAACCCAGAATCAATCTTATTTCCAACTATAAAACTAATCTTAATCTTGCCCATTTATAAGAGTGGGAAGGAGTAATGGCAAGGAGCAACCCTAGATCCTAGAGTTTAAACCAAAAGAGATTAAAATAAAATCAGTTTAGGAAACTTAGTTTACTGATACGAATTTCTTAACATTAAAGACCTCCCGATTATAATCTTCATTAAGGTGGTTTCACATCACCAATTAATACAAACTATCAGTTAACCAACAGAGAAAATTCTTATATGTAGAAACGATGCAAACTACTCTGCCACAATAAATCAATCTAATGTAGATTCCAGAATTTATACACATGACACATTATTTTGAACATATGGATTTTTTTTTATTATATTAGGAAGCTATGAGAGGAAAACGGTACCTGTTTCATTTTCTTTTGCATTTGGGTGTGTAGACGATCCAGCCTTTCCATTTTCTTTTTCAGTTAGGTGTCTAGGTGATCCAGCTGTGCAGACGATCCAGCTGCTACTTGTACACAGTGCCTCCTCAATTGCTTCAACGCAGTGCTGGCCAAGCATGAGCAACACAGTGCCTCTTCAATTGCTTCCATTCTGGGATTAAAATTTAACACCAAGAATTCAGAAGCTATAAATCTAATTAGAGCCACCAAGATTTGAAATTCCGTCTGCAAATGCATCGTATAAAATAGTTAAATCAGGGAGAGGAAGGAAAGAAAATTAGAATCACCAAAGACATCACCTCAACGATTCCTTCTTATTCCTTCTTGTGACAAATCAAATCAGAATGAAGGGAGAATTTCAATTACAATTAAATCAAAACCGAAAAATAGAGTGAAGAAACTATTACATTCTAAACATGGATTTCGTGTGTTTCTATTGAATTTACCTGTGTCATTTTCTTCTGTAGACGATCCAGCTGTTTTCGTTTTTCTTGCTCAAGTATATCAGTCCCATTCACTGCTACTTCTAACACCACAGTTCCTCCTCCTTAAATGCTTCAATTCTGTGACTAAAAATTAACACCACAAATTTTGATAGATGAATTGAAATGACAGATTCATCATATATAATAATCAAATCAGCGAGAAGAAGGAAAGAAATAAAGAGAAATTACAGAGAGAGGAGCGTGCGAGATACTATTCAACTCAGGTTCGCCAATTGAACTCCATGCCGCATTGTGTCTGCCACGATTTCCATAGATCAAACAAGATAACTCGATGGCTCATTACAGAGAGAGGAGCGTGCGAGATACTATTCAAAGAGCATACAATAATCATACCAAAGAAATAACGTTTTATGGAGTTCAAACGCACAAAACGGTCGTTCTTTTTCTAACGGATACTATTCAGGAAATTCAAATTAAGCCGTTGGGTTACCATAAGTTTTGTAACGCAAATGTCGAGTACAAAAAACAAATTGAACGTGACTGAAATGTGAGACATTGGATCGGATTTTTGATAAGATCGAACGGTAGAGTTTGCTGATCTCTATTACCTGTCAGATATTTTGTCAGAAGTGTCAGAGATTCTGCTTTTAATTGGTGATTTTCTTAACTGAATAGTATCGAGGGAATTCAAATTAAGCCGTTGGGTGATAAGTTTTGTCACGCAAATGTTGAGGGAATTCAAATTGAACGTAACTGAAATGTGAGACATTGGATCGGATTTTCGGTAGGATTGGACGGTGCTGATCTCTTATTAGCATGAGTGTCGGATATTTTGTCAGAATTGTCAGAGATTTTGCTTTTATTCTGCAATATCTTTGCAAGGATCCACTTATTTCCTAACACTCATATTAAAATATATTAATTTTAACAAATAAATCAACGAAAAATACAAATTATAAAAAATATCTAATATAAAATTATAAACTGTAAAAAATATATAACATAAAACTAACTAGGTTAGTTATTTTGTTTTATAAATTTTTATTAAATATTTAATTTATGATTGTAATTTAATATTTTTTTTAAAAGATTGGAAAAAAATTATTTTATGAACAACATTTTTTTTATTAGATTTTTTTTATAATGTGAATTAATATAATAAAAATTATACTTGTTTTTTATTTATCTTTAAAAGTTTTATTAAAATAATTATTGTAATTTTAGTCATAGTAGTATAATTCCGTCGTATTGGTACTTCGTGTACCAAAATTTGGAACAAATTCGAATTTATCGAATATTCGGTGTAGGTGTAATACAGATACAGATTGTTAGTAAACAATTAAATTTTGAAAACCAATTTAAAAACAAACCAATTTTCTTTTAATTATTTAAACACTTTAAAATAAAAATACCGTTTAATTTCATACTTTTTTATTAAAATAACTATTAATAAGTAGTTGCTAACTCTTACACTTCCATATAAGAAGTTGTTGAGATTTCATATTTTTGTTTTTCAAATATAGATTAAATTTTATTATATAAATATCTATGTATATTTATAGTATATTTGTAAATATTTGATTAAAAATATTATATATAAGCAAGATATTAGATATTTTCATTATGTATTTTTTGTGTAATATGCTACTATGATTTTAGTAATATTCATTATAAATTTTAATAATAAAAAATAACGTTTCATTAATTTGAAACGCAAAAAATGATGGTGATTTTCCTAACGGATACTACTCAAGAAATTCAAATTAAACATTCAACTTACTATTAGTTTTGATCCAAACTTAACTCAGGAAATTCGAATTAAGCATTCAACTTACTATTAGTTTTGATCCAAACTTAACGCATATGGTGGTGATTTTCGTAATGGATTCAACTATTTTTTGGGGATGGTATCTCCATACGGTAAATTCGATTTTAGGACGGTAGCTCCATATAGAATCACGATTTAAATTAGGATCCACTACATTAGGATCCAGGTTTCCAACGGTAACATGAGTGTTAAGTAAAAAGCCAAATTGAATGTAACAGAACAAAACCGTTTGTTGCTCTCTTAAAAAGTGTCAGAGATATTGTCAGACGGTAATAATTAGAATCGTATATTAAAAAAAAAACATGATAGAGTTTGTTGTCTCTATGAAGATAAGTGTTAGAGATTTTATTTTTATTCTTTTGTAGTTTGTTGTTAAAAAAATTGTTAGAGATTTTGTTTTTATATATTTTGGAGAATGTATATTTTTTTTTAAATTTTGAAAAAAAATGTTTTATAGGTAATATTTGTATTGTGTGTTTTCTATTATGTTAATTAACAAAATAAAGATTGTTTTTAATTGGTCGTTATAAGTTTTTCAAATAAAATATTATTATTTTTTTAATAATAATAATATGTCAATGGCCAACACCTGTCGACCTAAGTTGTCGAGTGTGGCCTCACTCAGATTCGGCGTAGGTAACAAACTATACTCATTGTGTTAATACGATATATCTCTAAGATAATACTTTAATATCAGATCTGTCATGACATATCACTTATCGTTCTGCCACATAACTATAACTCTAGTAATTACTTGCTATTGCCAACTAACAATCGGTGATGTGGCACACTATCCACATTGAGTTCTTTTTTAACTATTAAGGTATACAATCCTCCACATTTTCGTCCTCTAAGGTATACAATCCTCCACATTTTCGTCGTCCTCTGCTCCAAGAGTAAATGTCTCCGATCGCAAATCATATGAAGTATTAAACATGTGAGTACTTACAGTCAACAAATCGTTGACACAACGATAGCATAAATCGGGAAGGAATGTGACAGATCTTTAAACAGATTTTCAAATTAGACAATCCCCTTTATTTTCCTATATTATATCTTGGGGATAAGCCCTTACTTCAACATCTTTGTGTTAATAGTTGTGATTTATATGATAATGTGCCTAAGGAGAAGCAGTAATAGTTGGATAACAAGGTAAGTGAAATATATTAGCATTAGCTATGTAATTTGTATGAAAGGGTAAATATTCTAGATCCCATGCCTTATATTGTTAGATTGTTTTGTATAGAAGAAATGTTATTTTTATTGAATTTAAGTATTTTCCCACATTGATGAATTAAAAATAGAATGCTAATGAGTCAGCTTCTCAACTATCATTATGATAAAGAAAATAAACCAAAAAAATGACAAGAAGTTTGTAATCAACCTAATGAGGAACGATTAGAGAGTTGGAAAGAGGATGGAGAAACTCCACCTCAAACGTTAAGGAGGTCGAGTTAACAAGGAAGGTAGTTAGAAAAGTTGAATTATAATCCATATAATTACATATTTATATTTTGTTGATCTTTTAACATCAATGAACCTAAGACTATGAAAGAGGAAATGCAGATGCAAGATTATTATTAGAGATTATCCATGGATGAGGAGATGGATGCACTTATAAATCATTATACATGGGACTTTCTAACATTATTGATTGAAAAAAACTCATTTGATGTAAATGGGTGTTTAAAAGGAAGATCATTTCAGATGGTAGTGTTGAAAAGTGTAAAGTAAGGTTTGTTATGGAAGGATGCTCCCATAATGAGATGATGTACTTTGGTGATATTTTCTCTCCAATTTCTAAGTTAACATCTATTAAATGTTATGATGTCTATAGTAGAAACCTTTGGTTTAGAGATAGAAGTTATGGATGTGAAAACAACATTCCTACATAGTGACTTGATGCAAAATATCTATATGACATAACTTGAGCACTACATTATAAAAGGTAAAGAATTCTCAAAGAAGATGGTCAACATTTCCTTGCTATCACCTTCTTTGTAGTTGAAATGTTATATTAAATAGTAATAGTAAGGATGATTCATTCTTTGAAGTCTCATCATTGATCACAATTTGAAATGAAGGAATTGTGGACTACAAATTATATATTAAGAATGGAGATTGGGAGAGATAGAGGAAACACAAATATTTGGTTGAGTTGGAACACTTTTTGCATGGAAAATTGCATATCATTGAGTGTTCTACTTTCTATGGAAACTAACAATTTAGTTGCTTAGTATCATACAATACCCAAAGAGATGGAGAATATTGATTATATTCCTTATGCTAGTGTAGTTCGTAGTTTGATGTATGATATTGTATGTACTAGAGTAGCATTACCCAAGTAATTGGAGCCTTGAGTAGATTCATGGAAAATCATAGACATGAACATTCAGTTGTAATGGAGAGGTTATTCAAGTATTTGCAAAGTACTTTTGAATATTCTATTTCAAATCATAACGATGTTTCATAATACCAACATTCATTGGATTTATCGGGTTATGTAGATTATTCTCTAGAATCATGGGGCAACCATGGAATTTCCATTAGAATAACTATAAATATCATGATGCTTGGCAAGTTCATGTTTTTTATACTCTCAAAGGATGTAAGGAAAAAAGATTCTAAAACCACTAATGAGGCAGTTTTTTCCCAGGGAATATTGAAGGATAATGGAAATAAGATGGAAAATGGTAGATCCAAATCCCATGGGGGACGTATGCCTCCTATAAAGTCCAAGGAAAAATGTTGTAATTGTGGTAAGATTGGGAATTTTAGAAAGGACTACAAGGAAAGGAAAATCATAAGAGGGAAAAAACAATTATGTTGATGAGTCTTAAAAATTATGTTAGGTGGATGCAATAGATTCCTTTGTTCTAGCTCTAGTAACCCATGCAACCTAGCATGCGTGCTTGACATAATTTGGAGTTTCATTCCATATGAATTCCCACAAGGACTAGCTTTTAGCGTATGAAAAGTATGATGGTGGGATGGTATACCTTGGTGATGCCTATCCTCTTAGCATAGTTTTTCATGTTAGAGTCTTTATCGTATTCCTAAATGGAGGAGTACAATGTAGTTTTCCACATACTTCGTTTGGCATAGAACCTTCTATCATTAATCAAACATAATTATGTGGGTTCTACAGGTTCTTGTCTCTTAAAAGGGAAAGCGATGGCCTGACCATATATTGTAATTACTAAGGGTGTTTGTGTGTTCAATCTCTCTTGTAGTTATGCACATACTATTTAGCGCAATAGTTCTTCAATTTCTACAGTGAGTACTTACACAAAAATCGTATGATATCATGCTTTGTAGGTACCTAAATGACCACTTTATTTAGAAGGAAAGTCCCCTTCAAAGAAGATATTACTATGGCACAAAATATTCAGCCATATATGTGAGAAGAGTCTCTAGGTCAAAAATAAATAAATATTATTGGTGTATTAAACGATTTTGATTTGGAATTTGATTTTTGCAAGCATTGGGTACATGAAAAAAAAACATTTTCAATTTTAATATAGATATCACAAATCTTATCGGATGTTCGACTTAATTCATTCTAATATATTTGGTGGACTATTAAAGTTCCGTCAATTTCTAAGTATTTCAATTGTGTTCCATTCATTTACAATTATTCTATAAGGACATGGGTATATTTTCTCAAAACTAAATCCAAGGTCTTTATTAGGTTTAAGGAATTTAAATCTCTCTTGGAAAATAATATTGGTAGGAAGATTAAGGTGTTGGGGACTAATAATTGAGGTGATTTTTTTTCTATATATTTTCATCATTTCTCTAAATAGAATGTCACTAAAAAAACATATGAAAACTCCATATAAGCAATAGAATAATAGATATGTAGAATGGACCACTTGTACAATTCCATTCAACAAGAGTTGATATGATAATCAAAACTTGTATCACTTCTGATGTTCAATATTTGTAGGTACTTAAATGATCTATTTATTCAAAAATCAAGTTACCTACAAGGAACCCAATGATATGGAACTAAATATTGGGTCATTAGTAGAATTGAGAAGGACCCACATACCTTGAAAAATAAAAATAAAAACTTGGGATTAAATGATTGTTCTCTTGAATTTGACTCAATAGGTAAAGAGTCGTCCAACAAGATGGTTATCATTTCATTTTTATCACTTCGTATGTAGATAATATGTTATTTTTTGGTAATAGTAAGGATGTGATTCATATTTTGGACTCTCATATCTGAGCGCAATTTGACAAGAAGGAATTGGGGGCTACAAAATGGTTGATCTATAGTAGGTATGTGAACTTTGTGTTGCAAAATTTTCGTTGATCTACATACATACATAACTATATACCTACCACATTTTTGCAAGAAAAATATTTGGTTGATATAGAGTAAGTATGTGAACTTTGTGTTGCAAACTTTTCTATGAAATATAGTAGACCATTGAGTGTTCCAATTTCTATGGAAACAAATATTTTAGTTGAGAATTACCCTACAAATTATGGTTATTAATGTTTATTCATATCAAATTTGGTTTATATATGTTAGGATTCCCATTAGGTTAGACAAGAAGATTGGTTGAGCAAATCCAAATACACACAAGATGGATGCACCACAAACACAAAGAGAATCGGCATGAAAGCACATTTTTCTCATTAATTTATCTACGTATAAATACATATGAGAATTACCCTTCGATTCACATTCCAAGTGGTCTCCTGAAATCCTTCGTGACTCTTCCTATTTGCTGTTGACTCTTCACATTCTTTTCTCATCAATGTTGTTAATAGTTAAAATAATACAATAATATTCCATAACCCAAAGGATTATGTTTCCAACATTCCCCACCTTAATCCAAAAGAGAGTGTGTGATTCCAAGCAGTGAGTTGAAATATGAAGAAGGATAGATGCAAATGGTTGAAGAATCTCTCTGAATCAAAGGCTAGCAGAAGTTGAAGGGTTGGTGCAAGGTAATGATACCCAATTGTGACACGTTAGTTGCAATGATATGCTGGGAAAACATAAATATTATCATTAAAATGAATTATTAGAGGTACCTACAAAACGTTTTCGAATTAGATGTAAGAAGATGAAACATAGAATGATGGATGACCTTCCGAAATATATAACTTTTATTTATGGAAACGTGGAATAACCACAACAAAAACGTTTTCGAATTAGATGTAAGAAGATGAAACATAGAATGATGGATGACCTTCCGAAATATATAACTTTTATTTATGGAAACGTGGAATAACCACAACAAAATGTAATTATTTTAAGATTGGTATGTTATTTTTTTTCTAAAACATAATGCACATGTTTTAATTGAGACACCTGTTTGTTATGTATATTGTCAATTTATGAGGAAACAAATATGTAGAGGCATAGGAAATAGACAAATCTTGTGCAGTGCTATTTTTCCAAAATTTTAAAAGTTAATTTTATATTTGTTTTAAATTACGAAAGTCAGTGAAGCCCTAAAACGACATGGTCAAGTGTTGAGACACCAGATCATGGTCTGAACACACTCAAAAAACTTTTTTTTTTTTAGCTTGTAGGTATTCTTGTACTCTTACGTGGGTTCTTTTCCATTCTCAAAATAGGTAAGCCAAAAAAAAATTATAGGCCAAATAAACGACCTATGTTTTTTACAAATTTGACATGAGTGCAGTTAAAAATGAATTAAAAATAGAAACAAATAACAGATCTTTTCAAAAAATATATAATTAGAATCTGCACACAGAGCTTGACAAGTGTGTGCAGTTTCATCAATAGTGCACAAGTGGAGCATATGTGGAACTAGGCATGAAAAACATGAAGTTACAGAAATTGCTGTGTTCTGCCACAAATCAGACTAAGCCTCAAGGTTTGGCAATCCGAAGATAATACCAAACATGCAAGGGCGCCAAAAAAAAATTGAATATAGTCACGCGTGCACGCAAATACGTGCATGCGCAGATGCGTGCACACGTCACTAGGAGCATGCCTACGTGATTGAGCGCATGCATGTTAGAGAGCGTGCACATGTTTATGCATGCATGCGTTGTTTAATTTCATGTGTCAAGGGGATACATAAAGTTGACAAAGTATATTAAAGAAAACATATAAAGGGATACGTAAAGTTGACAAATGAAATTAAAGAATACATATAATTTGCAGCGAAAAAATAATAGGGTGGTAATAAACTACACTTGTGTCATCCATTGTCAACTGCACTTCAAGCTTGAAGGTGGTAGCCTTGAGACTAGACATAGGTCACAATTTCGAAGCTCCCCAGTTCAGTTCAATGATGAACAAGATGATGATGATGGAGATGTTGATGAGGAAGGAGGAGATGAAAATGATGATGAAGAGGAGGATGATGATGAGGATGATGATGATGAGGATGAGGATGCCGATGAGGATGAGGATGATGATGGGATGAGGATGATGATGAGGATGAGGATGAGGATGAGGATGAGGATGAGGATGATCATAATGATGGTGATGTAGATGATGATGACGATGATGAAGATGATGATGATGATGGAGATGTTGATGAGGAAGGTGGAGATGACAATGATGATGAAGATGAGAATGATGATGATGATGAGGAGGAGGAGGATGATGATGGTGAGGATGATGATGATGATGGTGATGATGAAGAGGTGGACGACGATGATGATGATGGTGAGGATGATGGTGATGAGGATGATGATGGTGATGATGATGACGATGATGATGGCAATGAAGATGTTGATGATGATGACGATGGTGATGAAGATGATGATGATTAAGATGATGATGATGATGATGATGATGATGATGATTTTGATCATCATCTTCATCATCATCACCATCATCACCATCATCATTGTCATCATCATCATCTTCATCACCATCGTCATCATCATCAATATCTTCATCGCCATCATCATCATCATCATCATCACCATCATCATCCTCATCACCATCATCCTCACCATCATCATCCTCGTCATCCACCTCTTCATCATCACCATCATCATCATCATCCTCACCATCATCATCCTCCTCCTCCTCCTCACCATCATCATCATCATCATCATCATGCCATCATCATCACCATCATCATCATCATCATCATCATCCTCATCACCATCATCCTCATCCTCATCCTCATCATCTTCCTCTTCATCATCACCATCATCATCATCCTCCTCACCGTCATCGTCATCATCCTCATCATCATCATCATCATTCTCCTCTTCATCATCATCATCATCGTTCTCCTCTTCATCATCATCATCATCGTTCTCCTCTTCATCATCATCATCATGTCATAATCATCAGCATCATCAACATCATCCTCATCACCATCATCCTCATCCTCATCATCATCGTCTTCCTCTTCATCATCACCATCATCATCATCATCCTCACCATCATCATCATCATCATCATCATCGTTCTCCTCTTCATCATCATCATCAACAACATCATGATGATGAGGAGGAGGAGGATGGTGATGATGACGATGAGGATGAGGAGGATGATGATGATGATGAGGATGAGGATGAGGATGATGGTGATGAGGATGATGATGGTGAGGATGATAATGATGATGATGACGGTGATGGTGATGATGATGATGATGGTGATGATGATGATGAGGATGATGATGATGATGGTGATGACGATGATGATGATGATGAGGATGATGATGATGATGATGATGATGATGGGGAAGGGGGTATGACAATGATGATGAAGAGGAGGACAATGATGATGATGATGATGAGGATGATGGTGATGAGGATGATGATGGTGAGGATGATCATCATGATGGTGATGATGACGGTGTTGATGATGATGGTGATGAGGATGATGATGATGATGGTGATGATGATGGTGGTGATGATGATGATGATGATGATGATAATTATGGGATGATGAAGAGGAGTACGATGATGATGATGATGATGATGAGGATGAGGATGAGGATGATGATGGTGATGATTATGATGATGGTGATGATGATGATGGTGATGAGGATAATGATGATGATGGTGATGGTCATGACGATGGTGATGCAGATGACGATGATGATGAAGATGAAGATGATGATGGAGATGTTGATGAGGAAGGGGAAGATGACATTGATGATGAAGATGAGAACGATGATGATGATGATCATGATTATGGTGAGTATGATGATAATGATGGTGATGATGAAGAGGATGAGGAGGAGGAGGAGGAGGAGGAGGATGGTGATGAGGATAATGATGATGATGGTGATGATGATGATGATGATGATGATGATGATGATGATGATGGCGATGAAGATGTGGATGATGATGATGGTGGTGATGAAGATGATGATTATGTTGATGATGATGATGACGATGAAGATGATAATCATGATGATGATGATCATCATCATAACCTTAATCATCATCACCATCAACATCATCACCACCACCATCATCATCATCATCATAATCATTTCATCATCATCACCATCATCATCATCATCCTCATCACCATCATCCTCATTCTCATCATCATTGTCTTTCTCTTCATGATCACCATCATCATCATCATCATCCTCACCATCATCAACATCATCCTCCTCCTCATCATCATCATTCTACTCTTCATCATCTTTGTCATCTCCCACGTCCTCATAAACATCTCCATCATCATCATCTGCATCACCGTCATGATGGTGATAGTGATGGTGATGATGATGGTGATGATGATGAGGAGGAGGATGATGGTGATGTGGATGAGTATGATGATGGTGATGGAGATGATGATGATGACGACGATGATGAATATAATTATGATGATGATGATGATGAATATAATGATGATGATGATGATGATGATGAATATGATGACCACGATGATGATGATGATCTTCATCATCATTGCCATCTCCCCATTCCTCATCAACATCTCCATCATCATCATCATCTTCATCATCATCATCATCATCTTCATCACCATCATCATCATCCTCGAAATCTTCATCATCATCACCATCATCCTCATCTACATCATCATCACCACCACCATCATCATCAACATCTTCATCATCATTGTCATCTCCCCCTTCCTCATCAACATATCCATCATCATCATCATCATCATCATCATCATCATCCTCATCATCGTCCTCCTCTTCATCATCATTGTCATCTCCCCCTTCCTCATCAACATATCCATCATCGTCATCTTCATCATCATCATCAACATCATCCTCATCGCCATCATCATCATCATCAACATCTTAATCATCATCACCATCATCATCATCATCAATTCATCATCACCATCATCATCACTATCACCATGATGATGATGATGATGATGGTGATGAAGATGTTGATGATGATGACGATGGTGATGAGGAAGATGTTGATGATGATGAAGAAGATGATGATTATGGATATGTTGATGAGGACGGGGGAGATGGAAATGATTATGAAGAGGAGGACAATGATGATGATGAGGATGAGGATGATGGTGATGAGGATGATGATGGTGAGGATGATGATTATGGTGATAGTGATGATGATGATGATAGGGATAGTGATGATGGTGATGAGGATGATGATGATGATGGTGATGAATGATGATGATGATGATGATGATGATGGAGATTTTATGGGGAAGTGGGGGATGACAATGATGATGAAGAGGAGGACGATGATGATGATGATGAGGATGATGGTGATGAGGATGATGGTGAGGATGATGATGATGATGATGGTGATGATGATGATGATGACACTGTTGTTGATGATGGTGATGAGGATGATGATGATTATGGTAATGATGATTTTGATGATGAGATGATTAAGAGGAGAAGGATGATGAGGATGATGAGGATGATGATGATGATGATGATGGAGATGTTGATGAGGAAGATGATGATGATGGAGATGTTGATGATGAAGGGGGAGATGAGGATGATGATGATGGAGATGAGTATGATGGTGATGAGGATGATGATGATAATGGTGATGAAGATGGTGATGATGATGATCACGATCATGATGGTGATGATGACGATCACGATCATGATGGTGATGATGATGATGTAGATGAGGATGGTTGTGATGAGGATGATAATGATGACGGTGATGAAGATGATGAGATGATGGTGATGATGGTGATGATGAAGAGGATGAGGATGATGAGGATGATGAGGATGATGGTGATGAGGATGATGATGATGATGGAGATGAGGATGATGGTGATGAGTATGATGATGATGATGATGATGATGAAGATGGTGATGATGATTATCAGGATCATGATGGTGATGATGATGAACAAGATGAGGATGATGGATATGAGGATGATGGTGATGAGGATGATGATGATGATGGAGATAAATATGATCATCATCATCATCATCAACATATTCATCATCATCATCATCATCATCATCATCATCACTATCATCACCATCATCATCCTCGTCACCATCATCCTCATCATCATAATCATCATCGTCCTCTTCATCATCACCATCATCATCATCATCCTCACCATCATCATCATCATCCTCATCATCATCATTGTTCTCCTGTTCATCATCATTGTCATCTCCCCCTTCCTCATCAACATCTCCATCATCATCATCATCTTCATCATCACCATCACCATCTCCTCATCACCATCGTCATCATCATCAACATATTCATCATCATCATCATCATCTTCACCATCATCATCGTCATATGCATCATCCTCCTCATCTTCATTGTCATCTCCCCCTTCCTCATCATCATCTGCATCATCCTCCTCATCTTCATTGTCATCTCCCCCTTCCTCATCAACATCTCCATCATCACCATCATATTCACCATCATCATCATCATCTCCATCATAATCATCATCATCTTCATCATCATCATCATCAACATCTTCATCAACAACACCATCATCACCATCGTCATCATCTTCATCATCATCACTGTCATCACCAACATCCTCATCACCATCATCATCATCATCATCATCATCATCATCATCATCATCATGTTATCATCATCATCATCATCATGTTATCATCATCACCATCATCATCATCATCGTCATCACCATCATCCTTGTCATCATCATCATCGTCCTCCTCTTCATCATCACCATCATCATCATCATCCTCACCATCATCATCATCATCCTCATGATGATGATGATGATGATGATGATGGTGATGAGGATGATGATGATTATGGAGAAAATGATGATGATCACTGAGGATGATGATGATCATCATCTTCATCATCATCACCATCATCCTCATCATCCTCATCATCCTCCTCTCACCCATCATCATTGAACCCTCCTCACATCATCATCATCATCATTGTCCTCATCTCCCCCTTCCTCATCAACATCTCCATCTTCATGATGATGATGATGATCATCATCATCATCATCATCATGGAGATGACAATGATGATGAAGAGGAGGATGATGATGAGGATCGTGATGATGATGAAGATGATGATGACAATGATGATGGTGATGTTGATGAGGAAGGGGGAGATGATAATGATGATGAAGATGATAGTGCCAAAGATGAAGAACCTCCTCCTCATCATCAAACCCTCCTTGCATCATCATCACCATCATCATCATCAACATATCCATCATCATTGTCATCCCCCCCCTTCCTCATCAACATCTCCATCATCATCATCTTCTCCATCGTCATCACCATCACCATCACCATCACCATCACCATCAACATCTTCATCATCATCAACATCTCCATCATCATCATCATCATCAACATCTTATATCCTCCTTATATCCAAAATTAGACAAGCTCCATATGATGATGAAAACTACTTAGATGATGCTGATGAAGATGAAGATGATGATGACATTAAACCCCATAACTTGCCTATAATCCCTATAAAATTTAACTCTTAATCTACAATACTTATAACCCTAACCCCAAAACCCCTAAGCACATAGAAGCACTTAAATGCACTTAGGGATTATGGGTTAGAATAGGGCCTAAAGGATTTTATGGGGGAGAGGATCTAGGATTAAATCGACACATTTATATTTGTTGTGTAATAAATGTAGTGAATGTTACCCACCGAACTATACAACGTTCAGCAGGGACGCTCACGTGCTCCTTGGTGCGTGTGCGTCCCTATTGAAGATGAAATTTAGAAAAACACCCATGCTCTTCTCCCACATTTTCTCCCTGCTTCATTGCATTTTGTTGGCTATTTTCACGCACAGTCCGACAAGCATTTACATTTTATATTGAATTCATACACCATTTGGTGCTTCCTTGACCATTTGGATAGAATACACAACATTTGGGGCTCTATTTGGCTATTTGGATTGAATACACACCTCTTGGGCTCTATTTGTATCATTTGAGTGAATACAAAACAATTGGACTCTATTTGGCTCCTTGTATTGAATTCTCATGCTACTTGGACACACATGAACTCTTCTTACATATAGTGGACACATCAGAGGAGAATTTTACATTTGAAGCAAAGAGAAATCATAATCCTTGAGGTATGGTGACAATTTTATCTTGTTAAATGTATTTTAGTATTCATTCACTTGTTTGAATGGCATCTATTCTGGTTTTTCCTCATGAATTGTATGATAGATCTATTTTACTCTTCTTAATCTTCCACATAGAAAATAAAAAACATCTTACCAAAAACAAACTACAACATTCACCAAGCAATGCTTTCAACCTTTCATGAAGATAATAAAAAAAATTACTTGCATCACCACCAATAAAATTTCATAATCACATTTTTCCATCTACTAGACAAACATTTGTTGAATTCCTCATGGTTTCGCTACAGCAACTCATACAAACACCTAAAGCATTGAAAACTCTTAGTCTTATGGGGCTATTTTTCCTCATCCATACCATGAAAATGAAGTGAGTATGAACTTCTCCCTTGTAGGGAATTTGCTCGTACTAACATCCCATACCACCATCCAATACCATCCTACTGAGTTCCTAGAGGTGTTGTTGTAGTTATATGTAGGGCCTTTTTCAATATCTTTTAATATTATATGAAAACATTCTCACTAGATGTTGTTGTATATAATCAATTGCTACATCGAGCTTTAATAATCATGCACATCAAGTTTTAATATCTTATTTGTTGTTCATTCTTGCAGGGGTGATATTTTTGTTTTTATAAAAAACACATTGAATATGTGCAATAGACGTAATAATAAAAGAAAGTCTAGAAGGAAGGAGCTGCCCCCTGAAAAGGCCCATGGGATAAGAGAAAATGCCAGGTTGTACATGCAAAACTATAGAAATCAAAATGTTAGTGCCTTAGATCCATCAACAAGCAATGATGAAGAGGTTGAATTCTATCAAATCTTTCCTGATGTCGAGTATGAAGGGATGGATGTTGAACAAGTTCTTAATTGGAAACCTCCTCAAGAAGAGCACACACATGTCGAACACACTCCCTTGCAGGACCTGTGAACGAAGGGCCACAACAAACCATTGACGAGACTCGTACTTCCTTGTCGAATCCCTTGCCTCGACTATCAACTGGATGATGAAGAACTCCTAGACATATTCATGTGGATGAAAGTTCATTTTCAAGACTTGAAGGTAAGATTCCCAAATGCACTATTGATTTCCATTGTAGCAAGATAATCAAAGATTTTTTGAATCCAAAACCGATGCAGCAAAATGTCAATTGTTATTTTCTTTCTTAAAATCACATTGTCTAGCTCATGTTAGGATAATTTTGGGGATAAAGATAGTTAGAAGTTTAGAGGCCAACAATCATGTTGTTAGAAATCTACAATCTGCATTTAATTTGATTGGAAAAACTTCTCGTACAAAATATTTTACTGCGGTCCGTCGTGTACTGTCAGAATCGATTGTAAACAAATCCACAAGGCAACGTCGCCTACTATCACACACATGTAAAATATTTAAGTAGATAGAAATACTCTTAAAAAGTATTCTTCCATTAGAGAAAAAATTGAAAAAAATATTCTTCGATTAGAGAAAAACTTGAGACCCCAGGCCAAAAAGATTGATGGGCCTTTGTTGGTAGGTTATGTTGTTCAGACATGAAGCTCATTGATGCTGTTAAAGCACTAGTGCAAAATTTTTGACATGATAACACTAGACCGTCAGCGAATCAAAGAGATATTTAAAGTTGAGAAAAGGTGTTAGGGGGGGTGATCCCCATGTCAAGCACTTCCTTGACACGACAAAAACAGAACTTTATGAGAGGTTTACTAATGAGCACACACAATTGAACTTGGGCCAAAGGTCCTTTGAAAAATGCAAACCCTGGTATGTTAGAATTTGCATTGTTCGCGATACATGTTGTTGTAGATACCATGTAGAATTTGAGTACTATTATGATACATATAGACATATATTTTGTGGTTTGCATACTAACATTGTGCAAGATTTCCCATCGTTACAACCACCGAATGCATCCAGATAATTTATACACATAGCATAATGTGTCCAAGACATGAAGGACAAAAATATTATAAAAGATCATGTTTATATGGGACATGTTCCAATTGCAGTGGATTTTCATTAGTGAGCCGCTGCATCCATGCAACCGTGGAGCACGAATTTGGAAGGATGTCAGTAGAAATGCAGAACTCCTAGTACATAACATATCAAGTAGATAGTTCGAACGAAAGCAAAAAAATTGCATTGGTGAAGTCACAGATCTAAGTTTGCATACTTTCATACTGTATATGTTGAATTTGTACATATATATTCAGATTGAAAATGTCACGTTGTATTAATGCCCTTAGTTTTGTGGCACCCGGTACAAATTTGCAATTTCATGAAGGAATTCTACCAAAAGGCCGAGCAGTATGTACAACATGTCCATGTAGCATGATGGAAGGATGAATAGTACAGATAGTGCAGGGACATCTTTCCCAATGGCACAATATTGCCGGTTGTGGACTTTGCTGAAAACTACACCCTCCAGCCACAGAATGAGATTCAAAGTCAATACTACCATTCAGACCAAGTTAGCATAATGGTCCATATCACGTATAGGCACGCGATAGAGAGCAGCAATGACATGAGGATAATATTGAAAGAGACCAAATTATACATCAGTGACGACAGGTGCCACGACCTGCATTATGTGCAACATTGATTCAAAATTTTCTATGATTAGCTAAAGGAGAGAGGTATATAGATGGATCAGCATTGGATATGGTCAGATGGTTGTGCAGACCAGTTCAAAAATGCACGTGTTTTCCAGTGGTTGAGTATTTTGCACAAGACTTATGATGTGCTGCATGTATGCAACTATTTTGAGACCAAGCACGGAAAGGGAGAGCACGATGGGGTTGGATCACATCTCAAAACTGCCCTACAAAAATAAGATATGAGGTGCATGAGAGACCCTCATATTCAGAATGTCGAATCCATAGTTCAATGGTGCAAAGAAAATATGTCAAATAGAACCATGGAGCAACACATACCAATAGGTAGAGGACATGTTGTCAGAAATTTTTGGAATGTAGTTGATATAGATTGATCGCTGTAACATACCCCTTTACTGAAAACATTTTATTTTTGAAGAAGAGATTCTCTTAACTTTTATTGTAAAGTTTAATATTTGGACAAGTGTCCAAGAATGACTGTAATTGCACAATATTATTATTTAAATAAATCAAATAGGAGACACTCACCCAAGGAAAGTTGTTAAAAGAGTGTTTACTGACCCACTAGGTGGAATGGAATCTGGGGTAGAAGGAAATGGACAAGTGGCAGCATCATGAGGAAAGTAACGAGCTATTGGTATGGGACAACTCCCTTGAATTGTGGTCATAGTGCCCTGAAAGATGGGACGGGAGCTTGAGGCTCATTTATTGAAAATTGACCACTAAAGACCTGGGAAATCTTTTTAAGATCCATCGAATTTTGGACTGAGGTTCATCACTTTTCCTGACGAGGAAATTTACCTTGGGATTCTAATGTATGCACCCAAGAGATTCGATGAGGGGAAAAACTATTTTTTGATCATGGTGTAGGTCTGCCTTGTTTACTGCTGAGTGCAAAGATTGAGGTTTTGGAAAGTCTCTAATGATTGCTGGTTATACAAATTGAGTGACTTGCTTCTACACATAATCTTCTACCTAGTGGTTCAGTGAATAGGCTCGAAGGTCCAAAGGAGGCAAGTAGTCTGGCTGCTTCTTTTGGAGAAGGTTGGGAGGAATAGGCCTCCTTGGGTGTTTGTTCCCCTATATACAGTTACAGGTTCTACTTGATATTTTCTTTTCTGAAGTTGTTATAATTCATTTCTGGAAATGTTGTGTTAACATTCAATAGTTAAAGATTGACGATGTAGAAGTAAAAGTTTGATTTTCTGATTTTGATTAAGAATCTGTAGACTGCTAAATGAGAATGTGAAATGATTGAATGAATGGCTTCCTTGCATTTTTCCACATACTATTTTTGTACCATACTCTAGTACAAGGAAGGAAAATTAAAATAGATGAAAGATATGTAGTGATTGAGTAGAATGATATTGTTATACCTTTCTTGAAATTTTCTCTTATTTGACATATTCTGCAAGATTAATTTACCTATTGTCTAGACTTAGAGAACTTAATAGTCTTCATATCATTCAAACATTTCAGTATCCTTACTTATGCAGCAACAAACTATATTTTAGGGTTAACTCTACCAGGTTTCTAAACCTTTGTGAAGGACAGATAATAATTATAGTTTTTTTCTATTTTATATACAATCAGATATCCTAAACAGTAATTTTATCCATTATGTACTATGCCTAAATTTTTCATACTTTCATCATTTCTTTTTAGAAATCTATTATCAATATCTTATGAAATATGAATGGTTGTAAACATTACAAATTACACACAACCTACTACAAGTACTTACATCTCTGAACAGAATTCTTTCAATTGCAAACAACAACATTGTTATATAGTACTATCTCACTCTCGTATTCATATCTTTTATTTTTTACTTAAATATCAAACTCCTGTTATAAACTAAAAAAATTTCCATTGTATATTAAAAACCCTAAGGTTCCAATCTTAGCTAGTTAAACAAAAAACCCTAACTTTACAACTTTTCCTCTTTGCTACAAAACGAAGGAAGTATCCAAGACAGGGTTCGACCCTTAGAAGGCAATTGCATATCAAACAATTACAGGTTCGAAACCCTCATCATTTCTTTACATTACAAGATATTAATACTTTTAAACCTAACAAACAAGGATTAGAAGTAGATATCCTTTTAGAAAAACAAAACAAGCATTTTAGTATGGATAGGCTTCGAAACGAGCTCACGGTCAACAAGAACTTAACCCTATCTTTTCAACATAGTCTACAAACAAAGCTTACAGTCTTTTACAAATAGGTACAAAGTCGAATACACAAAATCCAGGCATTTATCCTGTGGCTCACAGCCTTAGTCAATTTATAACATTGATAAAAAATCAACACAGGCTTTTAGAACACTGTTAACATAGTCGACGCATTTAAAATTTATTGCAAAACAACCATTTATTCACCAAAATAGCCAAAGGTCTCAGTGCTATAACAAGTTACCAAATCTTCTACAATTACTGATTTAGACCATAACTGAGCTTCATGCTAAACACAGTCAACATTTAAAAATTACAACATTGATACAAGGTCAAACCCCATTAGTAAACCGACAAACATTATTGGGTTGGAAGGCCACAACCTATTGTTTTCTTTTGTTTCCATCAAAACAACCAAGGAACAAACCCTTGTTATAGTTGCATCACATAAAAATAAAACACATAGATTGTGCTGTAGCAAATATGAAAGTAGGTTGAGGATCCCATCCTCCCTACACAGCCTTTTGGCTCACAAAACAATTCGACGATGGTCAACTCCTCGGCCCAAAACATCAAACCTCTGTTACGGCTAACACCTAAACCACGACCATTATAGCTAAGAGCAACCTACAGGGGGAAAAACATCGAGGCTTACTAGTTGGTTGAGCTTTTACCACCAGTTTAGCTTCAAAACCAAACAAGCCTTGTAGACGAGAGGTACCTGCAAATAAAATGTTTACGATGGTTAAATGTTGTATTATACAGTTGAAAACAAATTACTACAGGCAGCATTACAAATTTTGAAACAAGTTATTTACCTTCTCAAAGAGATCTCATAACACAGCCCAACACTCCTGCAACCGACATGAAGTCTGAACCTCTGCAAATTGCCAAACAAACACTGTAATACATTCCACAGCTTAGGCTCAGCTCTTAAACCATTAAGGTAACAAAACCTCCCTTACAGGTCAAGGTATCGAATCTAAGGAAGAAGTCCTCAACAACCGGATTCAAACCCAAAAGAAATGCAGGATGGTTGTCCTTACTGCACTCCACCGTATGCAAAATGAATGCTAAGTTCAATACCGTCGACAAGGTAAGGAAGAGAGAGGTTAGGGTGACACATATACAGATAATCGACCACGTGACTACATGCCATGATGGATTCCATCGGACAATCCACAAACCTCACTTTAATGCACTTTAAATGTTCATGCCTACCACTAGTACGTCGACCCGTCAACAAACCTTACAACCGAATTACCATTCGTTTCACCTTAGGGATTTACATTATAGTGTGAGCTACCAATAAGCAAAGCATCATATCATTAAGACCAAGTGTGATGCCTTTGGACATTAACCTAGTCAATAGTCTCGACCATCACTTGAAGACCTCCAACATAGTCATAAGGTTTACTTATTACTTTTAATAGCTATTAAGTGAAGTTGCCAACCTTGAGATTTGGATTTACAATGATTATTGTCGGGAACCATATGTATTATATTAAGACTATGAAAAGAATATAGTGCAAATATATTATAAAATTTGGATACATTGTTCCAAGTAGTGATAACATTATATTATCAACCTAAAAAAAGGTGTGAATAGAAATCGAATGATTAATAGATACTTTCACTAGTTTAGCATTTGCATATAGCTTATACACCATAGGAAAGGCATGATAATTGCATAAAGTTTACAAACTATAGAAGAGTGCATGAAGTACATAGCTCACAACTATAGACTTAGTCAAGTCGCCATAATATTATCAACATACCTATTATGCATAAGTTGGAACATAAGGTAGACATAAGAACTACAACAAACGCTTTAAGTGTCATTTTATGATCCCATTGTTTAGATCCTAATCTACATGTCATTGCCGCTAGGTTAAGAAATTTTTTATCTTGGCAATCATGTCATTATGGTCAATACTTACATTAACGAACAAAAGTATGAAATAAATAACATGGGTAATGAGAATGGGTGTACCATATGTCAAATTTAATACAAAACTAGAATATAACTGAAGATTTAAACTAAAAGATCTTACCCGGTTACGTTTCAAGTCTTTCTCTAAAATCCTTTAAGACAATTGAAGACTACTGAAGTTAATTAGGAACTCTTCTATTACACTTCGAAAACATTAGTGCTCTTACCTGTAATCTACGAAAGGGAAGGTTCAAATGCTTTAGCATAAATGCTAAATAAGCCTCGGGGTGTCCATAGGACCCCTTCATCATCAACAAACAAAAAAGCACTGTTAGCACATATAAACATTAACTTTAGCAAAGGGAACCTTTAAAGTATTGGCATCGTCGCAAAACAATACAATCATATAATCATTATAAACATTTATTTCAACATGTCGACATGGAAGTATTGAATATGATTTCACACAACAAAGTACAACAATAAATGCTACATGGGAAATTTTTAAATTTTTGTGAAATTTCGGAATGTTACATGTGGTATTAGAGTGCGAGTTCAAACTCTAGGCCTGCAATAGGCTCATGCGCGCAAACCAAAAAATGAAAAATAGGAAACTTAGTTACCGACTTTTATTTAATTTTGCTTTGGTACATAACAACTTGATATTTAAGTTGTAGGTATGGATATACCGGAAGAATCAGTTGAGAACACATCACCTCATCATAATGAACATAATAACAATGCACATAATAATGGTAATGAAGGAATTTACATAGAGTTAAATAATCAATCTTCTAAACTACTACGAATTGTAAAAGATTTAAAATCTGAAATAAGAACTGTTAAAGAAGAGAATGAATGAACTTTGAAGGCACAGGAAGGGTTAAATCAAATTTTAATGGCAAACTACCAAAATGAGGAAAGAGGAAGGAAATCAGAAGTAAATTCTAATTCTGGTACAATGTCACACAAACATAAAAGCAAGAAAGCAAATAATGGTAAAAGTAATAGTTACTCTTCAACTGAATTTGATCAAAGTGACTATGATTTTGATCAGGACAGCGGTGATAGTGATTGTTGTTCTAAGAAGAGGAAACATAAGCATCATGAACAAATTACTGGAGAATTTAAAAAGATAAATCCACCAACTTTTAATGGAGAAATGAAAAGGGAGAGGCAGTTGAAGCATGGCTGTCTAGAATGAAGAAGCAATTTCAGATGTATAACTACTCATCTCAATTAAAAGCTAAGATGGCCATATACAATCTGACCGAAAGGGCAGATATTTGGTGGCAAGATGTTAAAAGAGTTAAAAATCTTAAGGGTAAAGACATAAAATGGAGAACATTTAAGATCATGTTTAAGAAAAAAAAATTATCCGAACAGTACTATGAAGATAAGTCAAAATAATTTTATGATGAAAAGATGGGAAGAGGAGGTTGGGCTAGGAGATATGGATCTAGATGCTATTGAGAAGGAATGCAAAAAAAAAGGGAAGGGTTATGTTTCTAGGAGAAAACTTGAGCTCCTTCAAGAAACAATCATCAAGACTAAAGCCTTACCGAAATTAGGTATTAGGGTTGATGCCCAGTCAGGGTTCAAACGAAAATCTTTTGTAGAGGAGCTGAATAAGGGGGAGAAAATCAAATAAACAGTGCATAGCGAAGGTTGGTGTGAAGTTAATCGAATCAGGGCTGTATTCGACGATCAAGACAACCTTCTCTGATGCGGCCAAAGTTACCCGATGAATATTTTGACCTGGAATGTCAAGGGGTGTAATCATCCCAGGAAAATAAAGGCTTTGTCAAGGAAAGTTAAGGAGGAAAGACCCGATGTTCTCTTCTTGCAGGAAACCAAGTGCACAATGGCAACCTTGGAGAAGAATATTCAAAAAATCTGGAGAGGAGTAGGGGTTATGGAAACAGATTCCATCGGCATGGCAGGGGGTCTTGCAATCTTGTGGAACCCTTGATCTGTAATGTTATCCAATTGGAGAGCCAACAGGTTTTCCATACTATGTGATTTCAGTATAATGGATTCAGTGATGAAGGGATCTCTGGTCAATATCTATGGTCCAAGTGCAACCCATTCTAAGGAAGCTTTCCGTCTCTTCTTATCGTGGCTCTTTGATTTGACCTTAGATGGTTCATGGATCATCGGTGGGGATTTCAAATTGGTCTCCTCTTTGGAAGAGAAGAAAGGAGGACATAGAGTTCTGGATAGACTCCAAGAAAGATTTAGGGATACCCTAATTTATAGTCAACTGATAGACATTGAGACGGGAAATGGATGGTTCACATGGAACAATAAATGAGGTGGAATCCATTTAGTAGCCTCTAGGCTTGATAGATTCCTGACAACGGAGAATATAGATCATGAAATGGGGGATTTTAATGCCTATGTCCTCCCCATGGAAGGCTCTAATCATCGGCCTGTGTGTCTCACATGGGACCTTTTGTCTAATAACCTTTTCAAGCCTTTCTGTTTCGAGCAATTTTGGCTGGACCATAAAGATTTCAAAAATTTGGTGGGCCAATGGTGGGGGGAGCTGGTTCCACAAGAGGGTTCAAGGATGTATCAATTCCAACAAAAGTTGAAGGCCCTAAAATCCAATATTCGCACTTGGAACAAGGAAGACTTTGGCAACATGTTCGATGATAAAAAACAACTAATCACTAATCTTGAGCTGATCCAAAAGCAGGGGATGGAAGGGAGCTGAAATGATGAACATAGAGAGCGGGAACATAACCTTCTGGGGAGGCTCGAAGCTCGTGAATGGCAAGAGGATACTTATTGGAAACAGAATTCTTGGATCCAATGGCTGCAAGAATGGGAAAGGAATAACAAGTTTTTTCATAATTCAATTGTCCAAACAGGCATAGATCGAAGATCTTAAAAATTCATCAGGTCAATGGGAACACTGTTGAAACCAGAGAGGAAATAGAAGTGTAACTTGTTCAACACTTTGAATCCATCCTGAAAGAAGATAGGGTTGACCGAATCCATGATATTGCACAAATCACTTCTCTCATTCCTCGTATTATTTCTTAAGAACAAAATGAATCTCTCAACAAGGTCGTGACTATGCAGGAAGTTGAGGATGCTGTGAATCAAATGGCATTGGGTAAGGCTTCTGGACCAGATGGTTTTACATCTAACATTTTTACCACTTCTGGGATCTCATCAAGGTCGAATTTTATCAGCTGGTGGAAGTGTCCAGAAGTTGTGGTGGTGTTTTGAAGGCTTTTAATGCCACTTTCCTTTCTCTTATTCCCAAGGAGGAAGGAGCTGACTCTCCCGACAAATTTAGACCAATTGCCTTATGCAATGTGATCTACAATATTATATCAAAATCCATAGCCAACCGGCTCAAACCTCTCCTCCCCTCCCTGATCAACCCCGAGCAATCTGGATTTGTGGAAGGTAGGCAAATTGTGGATGGGATCATTTTGGTCCATGAAATGTTGCATTCTCTCAAATCTCGGAAGATGCCTGGAATGTTGGTGAAGCTTGATATTGCAAAAGCCTATGATAAATTGAACTGGCAGTATATGCATGGGATCTTAGAGGCCTTTGGCTTTAATCAATTTTGGATCAACTGGATCATGAATCTTGTCTCAACTCCTTTATTTTCCATCCTCCTTAACGGAGCCCCAACAAAGTTGATTCAGGCCTCTAGGGGTATCAGACAAGGTGATCCACTATCTCCCTTCCTATTTATTATTATGGCAGAAGGTCTAAGCAGACTCCTGAAATCCAAGGTGGCTAATGGTGAAATTCATGGGCTCAGAATACATGAAGTCCTAGAGAGACAGAAACATCAACAGTTTGTTGATGACACCATGCTTCTAGGGAACCCTTCAGTCCAGGAAGCCATAACTTTCAAAAGGTGTCTGGGCGTTTTTGCCAAAGCATCTGAGTTGGAATTTAATCCCAGAAAATCCCAGGTTTTTTTCCTTAACACCTCTAGGGTTTCCTATCACAATATCATCAGGATTCTGGGCTATCCATGGGGTTCTTTTCCCTCTAAATACCTAGGTTCCCCCCTTGATGATGGCCTGATCCGCAAGGAATCATGGCAGGCTCTTGTGGATCAGATGAAAAATAAGTTGGATAGTTGGATGCTGCGACCCCTAAAATTTCCCAGCAGGCTCATCTTCGTTAAATCAGTTTGACAAGCCATGATTGCTTATCTATTTTCTATGATTTTAGCCCCTAAGTCCATTCTAAAGGAAATTCGATGCATCCAAAGAACTTTCCTTTGGGGAAATAGAGAAGTTAAGGCAAAATTCTCGTTGGTTGGGTGGGAGAAAGTCTGCAAATCTAAGAGTAAGGGTGGACTCGGCCTTAGGGATCCCAAAATTTTGAGTGAAATATATGGGACTAAAATATGGTGGAAATGGTGCAACTATCAAGAGGAACCATGGGAAAAAATTTGGCATAGAAAGTATGCTGGGGAAAGCGAGACTGGGCAGCTAATCAGATTTAATGAAACCCGACAAGGATCTCAAATTTGGATGAAGGCCTTTGTAGCTAGACAACTAGTTCAAAATCATTGTTTTTAGGAAGTTCACAACGAGGAGGAAGCTAATTTCTACGAGGATTATTGGAACCAACTCCCAATTTTGGGGGATGATCCCAAGTGGAAAGACATAAAGGAAAAAGGCCTTGTGGCGGGTAAATTTAAATTCTGCCACTATTGGCATCATAGCTCTGATGAATGGTATAGGAAATGGCTTTCGGCTAGAAATTTGGATGATTCTTCTCCGGATGACTCCCTCGCCTCCTTTGATGATCTGTTGAAGGATAGTTTTATTCGAACTAATGCTTCCCTAGACAGACTTCGTTGGGGCTATTCTCCGAAAGGCACCTTTGGCATCTAGGAGGATTATGAGCTTCGCACTCATGATGCAGAAGAAACTAGGAAAATATGGGGGAAAGTGTGGGGCATGAACAAGTGGCCAAAAAATGCAATATTCTGCTGGTTAGTCATTTGGTAAAGGATTCTCACCAGTGAGAACCTTAGAAAAAGGGGTATTTACAGACCGTCTCGATGCAGTTTGTGCCTAATCGTGGAGGAAACTAGAGAATATTTGCTCAACTATTGCCCATATGCTTCGTCTCTTTAGGATCGTGGAGCTGCCATCTTTAGAAAATGTTATCAGGTGAGAGGCCACCCTATCCAAATGATTGATGCTTGGGATCCCAAAGTCTTCTCTAATCCAATAGTCGGGATGCTATGGCAACTCTTCCCTGGCATGGTATTCTGGGCCCTTTAGAAAGAAAGGAATGAATGAATTTTTCATGAACACACCAACAACGAGGAAGTGGTTTGGATGAAATTAGCAAAAAATATGAGCAAGACAATTCAGAGCCAGAAATGGACTAATAAGGAAAAGGAACTTTCCCCCGGGGATTATCGAATTGCAAAAGGCTGGGGCCTCCTCTATTCTGACATGGAGGGGTTACACAGAAAGATCCCCATGTGCAGGCCTGTTATCCCATCGAAGTGGTTTCTTCCTCCTTCCTTGAGCTTCAAGGTCAACTTTGATGGAGCTTTGCATGGGAACTCGGGCGCTGTTGGTTTTGGCGGAGTTTGTCGGGATTGGTCGGGGGTGATAACTAAGGTATTTTTTGGCACTATCGGCCATGATTCCAACAATTCGGTGGAGTTGGAAGGACTGATCCAGGGGCTCTAGTTGGCTATCTCGAAATCGTGGCTCCCAATGGTGATTGAAGGCGATTCATTAGTCATCATCCATATGGAAAGAAAAATGTCATTTGGGCAGTCTATGGAAAATGTATCTCTGAGTTGGTGACTCTTGTCCAGGATGGAATGGCTTCGTGAGCTTCTTACTAATCAAGCAGCTGTCACCTTTAATCATGCGAAGTGGGATGACAACAAGGTGGCTGATCACTTGGCTAATCAAGGTATTGAGTTGGGCACCCCCCTCATGATGTGTCACCCGACTGAAGGCCCTCAGGATGCGTGGAAGAATGTGTGCTTCCATCTGGCACAGGAAGATATGGATAGTCTTAATCAACTGACAAGTCTAGTTCCCAACCAACCTCAATCCTAGAACATGGCGGAGGGTAGTGTTTGTAGAGTGCCTCGTGTCAGGGAAGCTCACCATTTGGGATAGCCCATGCATTTAAACCCTTTATTTGCTTCTGGTAAGCTGCGATACCATCTCGTACTATCCATTTACGAGGAAATGACTAGCACCTGTTGTCGCTCATGCCAAATTGATCCTCTTATCATTTCAATGTACCAAACTGCAATTATGCTAATGGTAGGTTGGTACATGGAGATGAACTATCATCATTGCATAGTTGGGCTTTGTTATTACCATAATGTCTCCTTTTTGGTCAATAAGGCGAGACCCAACCTCACTTGCATTATCTTCCGTCGTTTCTCTTTGAGAAGCAAGAGTGTGCTGTATTTCCCTAAGGATTTTACTGTGAGTGTTGTTGAGGTTGGGCACTTTGATCCTTTTTCATCCGTTCTCATGGAGACGAAATGCAAATCCTCCTCTTACTCTGGTGATGGTTTTTCTAATCAAGGTGAGTTCAAAATTGGTCGTGTTACTCAGGCCTCATCCAAGGCCCGTCTTCGGGAAGCTGTTGAGTTCTACCGTGACCGTATTCCACCTATGCTTCATGAAGATATTGGGGGGATTGAGAAGGGGCTTTGGGAGGATGTCCAGAACCTATCTATTCATAAACTCCACTAGGATGCTAAGGCATGGATTCAAGACCCGGGCACCACTACGGGCCGTGCCTCTCTTTATGAGCACACTCTTATGAATTACTGGGTGATTAAGAACCTATTATCCAATGTTTTAATGGATGCGGCCAATAAACATAGGGGGGACGAAGAACCTGTGAGTTCCTGGAAAATACACAACCTTGACAACCATGTAATGCATGCCAAGGTGGATTCCATAGCCAGGAAGCTTGGCATTTCATTTCTCGATCAAGTTTCTCACAGTGGTGATGGTGGTGAGAGCAGTCTTGCTAGTGTTTCTCCCTGGCAAGGGATCGGCAGGAATGTGGAGGCAGTTCACATTTAGCCGTCTGCAAAGGTTCCATCCCCGAACGCTAATGGCCGTGCTACACAGATAATTACCATTGAATAATGTACTCAGACTTGAATTTTGTTGTTTTGCTTACTCCCCATGGTTGTAATAGAGTCAAGGTTGAAACTTTTTATTTCTTTCTGTTGGTTTGTCTCCTTCGGGTGCTTATCCAAAACTATGGAATAGTCAGACAAGTCATGTTTAAAGTCCTCTTCCTGTTTGGCATTTATAGCTAGGAAGGTTTTGGATCGTATCTACTACACTGGGTGTGTTTCGGGTTCTTGTTTGAGCTCTGTTGGTCGGGAACTTCTCTGTCAATGCTGTCAAGATGTGTAGTAAATCTGAATATGTAATATATTTCCTTTTTGTTTACAAAAAAAAAACCATCAACTCTTGAAGAAGCCATGAGGAAGGCTAATTTCTGCTTTGAACAAAACAAGAGAAGAGAAGGTGTATCAAGTTGGAGAAGTAATAATTCTAATAATTTTGAGCATAAAAAGAAAAGTTTTAATCAGAATTCTGGAAGTTTTAACAAAAATTTTAGTAACATAAATTTTCCAAGTAATAATAATTACAGGGGTAATGCACCACAGAATTTTACTATTGCAAGGAGTGTGCCTAATAATAATAACAACAACAATAATAATAATAATACCATATATGTTGAACAGAAAGCACCTTTGAAGTGTTATGATTGCAGTGGACTCCATACTAGAGCTCAATTCCCATGCAACAGAAAGATAGTTAGCAACATTCACACCATACAAGCATAACCTACAGTTGGTGATGTATCAAGAGAAATGCCTAGGATAAATGCAACGCTGGAAAATCGTCAAGTAGACCATCAAACGTCTTTGGTCAAAATCGAAGGTATGAAACAAAACAAATCTATTTCCATTCTAATAGATCCAAGTGCAAGTTTGAGTTATATTTCACCTGATTTAGTGAAAATTTGCAAGTTAAAGGTAGAAAAATTTGATAATTCATGGTTAGTTCAGCTAGCAACAGGCACTAAAAGAAAGGTTATGGATTTTGTCAAAAGTTGTGATATACTTATGAGTCAACTGAAAATGAAAGTTAATTTGAATGTTTTACCATAGGGTCATATGATTTGTTGATTGGCATGGAATAGCTTGAACAACATAAATTAGTACTTAACTATTATGAAAAATATTTTACTTGTTTGAATAATGAAGGTATTACTGAAACAGTGAAAGGAATTCATAGGAAAAATTCTGTAAGACAAATTTTTGCTTTACAAGTAAAGAGATCTGCAAGAAAGGGCTGTAAAATGTTTGTTGTTAATGTTATTAATGACGAATGTTCATATAAAGAAGATAATATAAAACTGGAAGATATACGCATCCTTAGGGACTTTTCTAACGTATTCCCGGAAGAAATTCCAGGACTACCTTTGAAAAGGGAACTTGATTTCACCATTGAGTTAGTACCGAGTGTGGTATCAAACTCAAAGGATGCCTACAGAATGAATATTATGGAGTTAAATGAACTAAAATCTCAACTGAAAGAATTAATAGATAAAAACTACATAAGGCCAAGTGTGTCCCCTTGGGGAGCACTAGTTATCATCGTTAAAAAGTATTGTACCATGCGATTATGCATAGATTACCATCAACTTAATAAAATTAAAATTAAAAATCGATATCCATTTCCCCGCGTAGACGATCTGTTCGATTAGGTAAGTGGAGAAGAGATATTCACTAAAAATGATTTAAGGTCTGGATATCATCAAGTTAGAATAAAGGATGAAGACATTTTCAAAATTTCTTTCAGAACTCATTATGGACACTACAAGTTTGTAGTTATGCCTTTTGGGCTAACTAATCCACCGACAGTGTTCGTGTGTTTAATGAATAATGTTCTGCATAAGGACTTAGATAAGTTTGTAATCATGTTCATTGATGATATTCTAATCTATTCAAAAACTAAAGAAGAGCATGACGAACATTTAAGAATAATTCTGCAAGTGTTAAGAGAACATCAAGTTTATGCTAAGTTCAGTAAATGTGACTTTTATAAAGATAAAATACAGTACTTAGGTCACATAATCTTTAAAGACAGAATTTCTATCAACCCAGATAAAATAAGAGCAATTAATGAGTGGCCTGTCCCTAAAGACTTGACTGATGTACAGTCATTTATGAGAATAACAGGTTACTACAGAAAGTTTATTGAAGGATTCTCTAGAATTGCGAATCCCATAACTTCCTTGCAGAAGAAAGGGAAGAAATTCGTTTGGGATCAGAAATGTGAAGAAAGTTTTAAGAAGTTAAAAGAGTTATTAACAACAGCACCTATATTAAAAATTGTTGATCCTAACAAAGACTTTGTTGTATGCACTAATGCGTGCAACGATGGACTTGGTGGGGTCTTAACTCAAGAAGGTCATGCTATTGCTTTTGAGTCTAGAAAGTTAAAAATCCACAAAAAGAGTTACACAACTTATGGTCTAGAGATGGCAGCCATGATACATGCACTGAAAATGTTACACCATCACTTGATTGGAAGAAAGTTCACATTAATGACGGATAATAAAGGCTTAAAATACTTGTTGGATCAAACAAATCTTAATGCAAGGCAATCTAGATGGCTAGCTTTCCTTAGCGAGTACAATTTTGAGATCCAACACATTAAAGGTAAAGAAAACAAAGTTGTTGATGCCTTGAGCAGAAATTCCAAATTAAGTTATGTGGCAGCAATCAGCACGTTTAAGACAGACTTGGAAAATCAGATCGAAGAAGGAATTAAGCAAGATGAAAATGATCAAAAATTGCATGATAAGGTTGCTGCAAATTTATCTGAAAATTTAATAACAAAACACAACATTAATGAAAAAGGATTAATTACATATAAAAACAAAATTGATGTACTTAATGTGTCAAAGGTTAAACTGCTGATTTTGGATGAAGTGCATAAAAGTCCTTATTCGGGACATCCTGGTTATTAGAAAATGATAACTAGGTTAAGGAAAGATTATTTTTGTCCCAACATGAAGAATGAAGTGGTTGAGTACATAGCTAGGTGTTTTGAATGTCAGACCATTAAGGCTGAACATCAACACCTAGCTGGCCTACTGCAGCCATTGCCAATTCCGGAATGGAAATGGGAAATTATAAGTATTGATTTTATTACAGGTTTACCTAAGAATCAGAAATATAATGACTTAAAAATGGTGGTTGTGGATAAACTTAGTAAATATGCTCATTTTATTCTTGTTAAGACTACATTCAAAGCTGCTAACATTGCATATGTGTTCATGAAGCAAATTTTTTGCTTACACGGAATTCCAAAGGTAATTATTTCTGATCGAGACTCCAAGTTTACTGGAAATTTCTGGACAGCATTGTTTAAAGGTTTAAATACTAAATTAAATTTCAGTACTGCTTTCCATCCACAAACTGATGGACAGGCTAAACAGGTTAATTAGATTTCATAAGACCTTACGAATGTATGTTAAAGATCAGCCAACTAAGTGGGAATACTATTTGCATTTAGCTGGATTTGCATACAATAATCATTATCAGGCATCTGCTAGACTTATCCCATTTGAGATTTTATATGAAAGAAAATGCTGTACTCCTATTTCTTGGGATAACCCTGTTGACAGATTAATGCTGACCATATTTGTTAAAAGAGATAGAGATAACCGTGAAACAGATGCAAAGCAACTTAAAACTTGCACAAGATAGACAAAGTTATGCAGATCTGAAATGCACTGAAAGAGAATGTTGGCAGGTGGTTCGATGAGGAAATGTCGTAGTACTGCCGACACTATGACACATCGGATGAGGTCGCGAAAGGAATATTTTGTGTTAAAGAATACTACGATTGGCGGGTTTTGGGGTCACTTGGACCACATGTTATGTGATATTGAGTCAGTTGTACTGCGGTATGTGGGTTTTTGGGTCATTTGGACCGAGTCAGTTAGACATTGGGTCATTTGTCCATAGTGTCAGTTAGGAAGTTGTTAGTAAGTGGACAAACATTGTAATGGTAGAAGCCTATAAATAGATGAGAGTTGTAAGAGAGAGGGGGAAGCAAGAGGAAGAGAGAAGATGTATGCAGATAGAGATCTATGTTTTGCTTCTGGTATACAATGGTGACAGTAATATAATGATGATGTTTTGGTATGATCTTTGTGCAATGTTGCAATATATGAATGTTGTTATATTTTCTTGACGCAATGTCTGCTTACTGTGCTATGATGAGAAATGCTGCGATTAAGTAATATGTTATAACTCCATGTTGAATGTTTAAAGTTTTTGCTTAAGTACTACAATAGAGCTAGTCCATGTAGCCACAAATCGCCTCCTCCCTCGGTGGAAACATGGTTCCGTCTACTCTTCCTAGATTCCTCGGGTGAGACCTCATCCGATCTGCGGGTGTTGCTGGGCGGGCTCGAACCTTCCTAGGCCGGTGCCCAGGGAGACTGCAGTATGTGTCGACAATGAGCCGAACACCTGTCGACCAAGGTTGCGTTGGTAAACAAATGGTTTCGTCAGGACTTTTTGCAGAGTGAAAGGAGGCCATGTTGTGGCACCCGACGAAGCCAGAGATACAGGGATGGTTTGATTAGAAATTGTGGGAGTTTGCTAAAGAAGAAAGCTGGAACACATGACTAATAGTAGATCACTAGCTGGGAAGTTATATTCATGATGGTCCACATGAATGGTTTTTCTGTGAGTTTTCGGTTATTCTATACGAGTGGTTGTCAAAGCTGACCTTCTAGAAGAGGAATTTCCATGGTGGTGAGCTGACGGCTTGGACCCTGGAGTTGATTCAGGAGCTACAGGAAGTTGATAATAAGGCATCGTGGGTTGTCAAAGTTTGGCTCGATAGCATCTTGGATGGATATATCATTGAATTTGCAATCGACACGCAGAAATCCTATAACGAAGCTGAAAGATACTTATTCTGCGGACCAAGGGGAAGGTTTCTACTATCGCTCCAACTATCGATTAAGATGCTAATATGCAAAAAGGGTATATTAAAGATGCACCTTGATCAGTATATAGCCATGTGGGTAGAGGCCATGGGTACAGTGACTGCTAGGGAACGATACATGGAACGGTAAGGCGTAGATGGGTGTAGACCATGAGGAGACTGTGAGCGAAGCCGAGGAAGAAAGTGGTCTTACAAGAGGAGGAGCGAGGTTTCGATGGGAGAAGAGGCAGAGGACAGGAGAAGGTCTTGCTGCGATCGGACCACAAAACCGCGAAGGAAGACCACACGGGATGAAGCGACCTCATAGTCCTGACAAGAACGACCAAGCTATGCCCAGGATAGAGGTAGGACCAAACCCTGGCACCAATGTACCCACACCTCCGCTCACTAACTCACAAAAAGCAATAAATACCACTTCGACACTGCCAAGTTCATCAATTCCACATAATTTAATTGGTAGTAGTATAGTGACAGGAGGAAGGCAACCCAGAATGGCGGGTGATGATGCTAAGTTACCGTTGTTCCACGGAAGTGCGACAGACAACCCAGAACAATATTTGTTTTTGTGTGAAGTGGTATGGACCATGAAAGAGATCATTGATGCTAATGCTAAGAAAGGACAGTTAGCCACAACTCTACGAGGTCGTGCATTAGGTTGGTTCATGAAGTTTATTCTAGTCCCTACGGGAGCCCCATAAAAATCACTGGATGAGATTCGGGATGGGATGATTGCTGAATCTAGATGGCCTAAGTCAGAGGCTCAATATATTACTAAATTAAAGGAAATTAAGCAATATCCCAATGAGATGGTATGGGATTTTGACCAGCGATTCATGATGCTGATGGAAAAAATTAGTTTGAATATGAGCGCCGTCCAACATAAAGAATGGTTCATTGCGGCACTGCTACCCCATATATGGTTGCCGTTGATGCAGCAAAACATATCGACACCTAATGAAGCTCTACAGATTGCAATGCGATTGGAGGCATCACCAATTGGAGATAATGAAGTCGGGATGTCGCAGATATAGACACAGCTCGCTAATCTAACCATACGGTTGCAAGATTTGAAGAAGAACAAGGAACAACGTGATGAAGTATGGTGTACACGATGCCGTGGAGAAGGGAATATGAAGGATAATTGCCTGGATTTCTGTAACTATTTGGTTTTAGGTGTGCCAAACCCGTTGAATGGCGGCAGTATGCCATGGTGTCGCGTTTTCCAGGTCTTTGGGCACAATCACGATAATTTCCTATATATGCAGAAAATGGTCACAACCCTGTGAAATCTTTATTGCAAATTTTGCATGCCGGTGGGTCATGATGACAAAGATTGTTGTGCATATGGGTTGCTATAGGAAAGAATGTGTGATGCATTCTACGTCAAGGACGGTCAGTGTGTCGTGCAACAACCACAACTGCAACCGCAGGTAGCTCAACTGCTACCTCAACCGGAGATGAAGTTTGCACCATAGCAACAGTGACCGCAGTAGTTCATGCTGCAATATCCTACGATGCAGATGACTCCCCCACAGCCGCAGTATGTACAGCAGCTGTAATATCTACCACAAGGGAAAGGGATACCACCAGCACCAATGCAACATCAGTTTAAGCAACCTGTGTACCAGCAGCAGGGTGGCTACCGAGGAGGATATTGGGGTGGACGCGGTGGTCAAGGTGGTCGTGGAACTATTCAATGTTACCAGTGTGCGGTATGGGGGCATTATTCGCACGACTGCCCGCTACTATAGAATCAGTGTACGTTCTGTTTTGGTAATGATCATATGGTTGAGAATTGTCCACAGTTGATTGCATGATGGCAGGCTGGGATTGCTCTGCAACTCCAGCATCAAGCCCATCCATAGCAACCAATACCGAACCAACCCCAGCGACCACCACCGAACTCCAATCAAAATGTCAATCAACTGGGGAATCTGCAGCAGAACCAGACATAGGGTGCAAATATTGCGACCAATTCTGTAGAACCGTGACCACAAGATGCTTCAGTTGTGGTTGTCACTTGTGGAGGAAAGACGACTAGGGAAGATAGTTCATGACCACTGATCCGGTTGGCTGGTCAGAAGATGGTACCTTTTGACATTGATACAGAGCGGGAGACATTCCTGGAGGCACGTCGCACCTTGGAGAAAGATCGCAATAAGGCCGTTGTTTGCGATATGCCACCTGTCTTTGACACCACATCGGAGGGTGGTCCGTCGTCACCAATGGGAACATTGCAAAGGATTCTTGAGAGCTATTTGTTATTGGCCTGGGATTCGGCCGCCCTGGTTGAGATTAAGGGATGGTTGCAGTGATTTTCGAAAGGACAACAGGAGTCTGAAGTAAATTCTTTACGGCGACGAAAGACTTGAAAGAAGATGAGAACGATTATTCAGATTGGTGAATATGATGTTGACTCTATTATTCTTGACCTTGGTTCGGATGTTAACATCTTAACCAAGCAGGCGTGGCAGAAAATGGGGAGTCCCCCATTAAGTTGGTCTCCTGTGCAACTCTTGTTGGCTAACCATGCGAAAGTAACACCCATTGGATGGGTTCCACGGCTAATAGTTGATATTGAGGGTATGAAGACCTATGTTGTCTTTGTTGATGTATATGTAACTTCGGAATGTATTTCATCTGTATATTATATATATATTTATTGTACCCTTATAAGAGATGTGTTATTCCTCTATAAGGAAGTTTCGTCATGTGGATTGACAAGTGTCGCAAGTGTGTGTACTTGCCGATGGGTTATTAGACCACCTTATGTGGTCGGCCCCAATTAATATATAATATAATGTGGGTGTATCAAAGTAGACAAGTCGGCCCCAGTAGGTCACTGGGCAAAAAGGTGAGTATAAATAGAGATAGGAGATCTCTATTTTACTCACTTGGAAAAGTAACTATCTCTCTCTCTGAAAAGTGGCGCACTAGTGAGGAGGAGGAGGATCATCTGCTAGGAGACTATGTCAGTGTTATTTGGTTGTATTTTGGTTGAGCCATTGCTCTCTCTATCTCTGAGGAAGTTGTGGGGTTTTTCACCTTAGGGTTTTCCCCACGGAAACTCTGTGTCTCTTGTCTCTATGCTTTTGATTCTTGTGATGCTTTTGATGCTTGTCATATTATGATTGTCATGCATTGATATACTGTATATGTTATTCTCTCAGCAAAGATCCTATAGTATTGTGATTTAATACTAAAAATTTAACATGGTATCAGAGCTTAACTGAGAAGAAGACATTTTGCAGTGACGGAAGCTTGTATTCCTTGTTTATTGGGTTTCTCTCCACAGATTTTTGAAATTCAGTATAGTAGATTGGATCTACTCATCAAGTCGCATCTATTTGTCCAATCAGAATTCAGTTCCGAGTATTTTTAGATTTGGCCCTAAAAATTAGGAATTTCTGGAAACTAAAGGCACAGCTGGAAGCTCCTTGCAAAAATCGAAGGTTTGAGCTTTGGATCGAGATTTTTGGCTGAGTAGATCTCCGGGAAACTCAAACCCTAATTCAGGGCTCTCCCTAGTGAACCCGAGAGGACAAAAAGGCAATTTTGAAGGGCAAGACCTTGCTGATCTCAAATTCTGAATGTACTAGGCTGATCAGCTCTCCAAGGCGCATCTTTCTATCCTTTCGGAATTTTGAAATTCACATTTTGAATTTTTAGGGTTTCTCTAACAAACCCTAATCCAGGACCAGATCCAGTTTTCAGCACTTCAAGTGGTAATTCCTAAATCTTTTCTATTTCCATTTGAAGTACTCTTAAAGATGTCTCTCCACACTAAGCTTGAGGATAAGCTTGAAGGGGCTGATAACTTCCGAGCCTGGAAGTATAGGATTGGGTTAATCCTGGAAGAGAATGAGTTGGACTCATATGTGAAAGAAGACATCCCTATCCCAGAGGATGAAGAAGCCAAGGCATTTCACAAGAAGAACTTGGTCAAGGCAAAGAGAATCATTGCTGATTCTATCAAAGACCATCTCATTCCTCATGTGTCTTCTCTTAAGACACCCAAAGAGATGTTTGAATCTTTGACCAAGCTATTTGAAGGAAAGAACATAAATCGGAAGATGACCCTGCGGAACCAGTTGAAAGCAGTGAAGTTTCAGAATGGAGAAACCATTTAATCTTACTTTTCAAGGGTCTCCCATATCAAGGAACAATTAGAAGCAGTAGATGAAATGGTGGAAAATGGTGAAGTGGTGATGACCACTCTAAATGGCCTACCTAGGTCATGGGATTCCTTTATTCAAGGAATTTGTGCAAGGAAGAAGTTGATCTCATTTAGTAGACTTCGGGAAGAATTCTGTCAAGAAGAAGCTAGACTTATAGCTCGTGAAGAAAAGATGGGAGGTGAAGATCAAGCTCTTGCAACTCACACCAAAAGAAGCAAAGCCAAGAAGGATCACTCTCGACACAATAGATCCTATAAAAAGAACAAGAAAGACCTAAGATGCTTCACATGCAATGAGAAGGGTCACTTTGCTTCAGATTGTCCCAAGAACAAAAGGGATAATAACAACTCCAGTAAGAAGAAGAAGGGCAACAAAAGAAGGTTTCATGCTCATGCTGCCGAAGATGATGAACCTCCAAAGAAGAAGGCTAGGGAAGAAAGTGATAGTGATGATGACTCATCAAGTGAAGAAGAGTATGTTCTGATCTCTGCTCTCACAGGTACTATTTCTCATGGTTGTAATGATTGGTTGATTGATAGTGGGGCCTCCAAACACATGACTGGGTTCAAGGAATCTTTTGTGAACCTTTCTGAACATGAATCACCCCATAAGGTGAAACTTGGGGATGATTATCAATATCCAATCAAAGGAAGTGGTGAAGCCTCCTACAACCTAGATTCTGGAAAATCATTGAAGATGAAAGAAGTACTGTATGTACCTGGACTCAAGAAGAACTTACTCTCCATCTCTGCATTGGATGCAAAAGGTATGAGGGTTGCATTTGTGGATGGCCAAGTCCTAATGTGGCCAAAGGGAAAGAACATAGATGATGCAGTAGTAATTGGAGAGCAAGAGGGAGGCTTGTATAAATTGAAGGGACAACCTGAACATGCCATGGTACATGAATCCATGGAGCCAAGTGAACTTTGGCATAGAAGACTTGCTCATATGCACTATAGGGCACTTCCAATTGCAAGCAAGGCAGTAGAGGGTCTTCCTGAAATCAAGACCAAACATGAAGGTGTTTGCAAAGGATGTGCAAAAGGAAAGAACACTAAGAAGGATTTCCCAAGCAGTGAAAGCAAGGCAAAAGACATTCTGGAAATCATCCACTCAGATGTATGTGGCCCCATGTCATCCAGTTCCCTAAGTTGGTATGTTTACTATGTATCATTTATTGATGACTTCTCCAGGAAGACTTGGGTATACTTCTTGAAAGGCAAAGATGAGGTGCTTGACAAATTCAAGGAATTCAAAAACTTGATAGAGAATCAAACTGACAAGAAGATTAAAACTTTCAGATCCGACAATGGTGGAGAATTCACCTCAAATGACTTCAAGAAACTTTGCAGTGATTCAGGGATTAAGAGGGAGTTGACTGCTCCTTATAATCCTCAACAGAATGGAGTTGCAGAAAGGAAGAACATAACTATCATGGAAGCATCAAGGGCAATGTTGCATGATCAAGATCTTCCTATGCATCTATGGGCAGAAGTAGCCAGAACAGAACACCCCACAAGATATTGGACAACAAGACACCAGAAGAGGTCTTTTCTGGTAAGAGACCTGAAGTCAGCCATCTCAGAATATTTTGTTGTCCAGTATATACTCATGTCCCAAAGGAGAAGAGGACTAAAATAGATCCTTCAGGAAAGAAGGGCATCTTTGTGGGTTATAGTGAAAGCTCGAAGGCTTACAGAATATACTTTCCAGGATTCAAGAAGATTGATGTCAGCAGGGATGTAACATTTGATGAAAACTAAGCATTCATCAAATCAAGGAAGGCACCTACCGAAGTTTATGAAGAACCTAAGGAAACAAGATTTCAGGACACTACCATGACTGAAGCAGTTCCAGAAGTTGTTCGTGAGTTTGAAGATCCAAAAGAACCTGTAGATCCACCCCGTGAGGATAACTCTCACAAGAGGAAACCTGTATGGGCTAGAGAGCTCATTCATGATGCAGAAAGATTTGGCATTCCAGAAGAAGAACACAGAGCAAAAAAAAGAGAACCAGATCACACACCAGTTATGTTGCCTTACTCTGTGACATTATGAACAAAGAGCCTTCCAGTTATGAAGAGGCAGCAGAAAAGAAAGAATGGAAGGATGCTATGGTTGAGGAATACCAATCAATAATGAAGAATGATGTTTGGGATGCTGTCCCAAGACCTAAAGAGAAGTCTGTTGTGACTTCCAAGTGGATCTACAAAATCAAGCATGCTGCAGATGGCAGTGTGGAAAAATACAAAGCAAGATTTGTAGCTCATGGTTTCTCTCAAAAAGAAGGAATAGATTATGAAGAAACCTTTGCACCTGTAGCCAGGTATACTTCCATCAGAACAGTGCTTGCCCTGGCTGCAGCAATGAAATGGAAAATACACCAGATGGATGTCAAGACTGCTTTCCTGAATGGTGTAGTAGAAGAGGAAGTATATGTGGAACAGCCACTCGGTTTTGAAATACATGACAGGGAATCATATGTATGCAGATTGAAGAAAGCCTTATATGGCTTGAAGCAAGCTCCCAGAACCTGGTATGGTAGGATGGATAGTTTCCTATCTAGTTTGGGATTTACCAAGAGTAAAGCGGATTCCAACCTTTACTACAAGGTTGAGGAAGGGAATCCTGTGATTCTACTACTGTATGTGGATGACCTATTTGTGACAGGAGATGATAGACTGATTGCAGATACTAAAAGGAAGCTTGCAGCTGAATTCGACATGAAAGATTTGGGAATGATGCATTATTTCCTAGGTATGGAGGTGTGGCAGAGTGCAGGTCGGATCTTCCTTGGTCAAGGGAAGTACACAGTAGATATCCTGAAGAGATTTGGGATGATGGATTGCAAGGCCATGGCCACACCTATGGCATCGAATCTGAAGCTTCTATGTGATGCTTCATCTGAGCCAGTTGATATCAATATGTATCGTCAGATGATTGGGTCCTTGATGTACCTGAAGAACACAAGACTAGACATTTGCTTTGCTGTGAACACATTGAGCCAGTTCTTGACGGATACGAGGAATGTTCACCTGGTTGCTGTAAAGCATGTTCTAAGGTACCTGAAGGGTACAATGGATTATGGGCTCAAGTATGAAGCAAATCAGAAGTTTAACCTACAGGGTTATGTTGATTCAGATTGGGATGGAAGTGCTGCAGATAGGAAGAGCACATCTGGGTGCTGCTTCAGTATGGGATCAGGTGTGATCTCTTGGTTTAGCAGGAAGCAGTCCTGCGTAGCACTGAGTACAGCTGAGGCAGAATATGTTGCGGCCTGCTCAGCTAGTTGCGAGGCAGTATGGCTATGAAAGCTACTGTCTGAGTTATTTGATCTCCCGTTGGAGGCTACTGGTATCTTCTGTGATAACCAGAGTTGTGTGAAGCTGTCCGAGAACCCAGTGTTTCATGACAGGTCGAAACACATAGAGATCAAATATCACTATATCAGGGATATGGTGCAGAGAGGAGCTGTGAAGCTCCTGTATGTTGCGACGGACGAGCAGATTGCAGATGTGCTGACGAAGCCACTAGCCAGAGTGAAGTTTGAGTACTTCAGAGAGAGGCTTGGCGTTCTTCAGATCGAGGACACTTCGAGGAAGAAGTGATGGACACATTTGCTGAAGCCATTCCAAGCATGTTGGAAGGAGGATCCTTCACATGGCTGTGGATGTAAGCGCTGGATGATGAGCATCAGGATGATGTTCTGGTTTCTGCCTGATATGATCAGTTGGATCATTTTTATGTATGTATGTACGCATCATGTTGGATGCTGGATATGATCAGTTGGATCATTTTTATGTATGTATGTACGCATCATGTTGGATGCTGGATATGATCAGTTGGATCATTTTTATGTATGTATGTACGCATCATGTTGGATGCTGGATATGATCAGTTGGATCATTTATGTATGTATGCATCATGTTGGATGCTGGATATGATCAGTTGGATCATGTGTACGTATTTTGTATATGCATCATGTTGGATGCTTGGACCATGTATCTGTATATGTATCAGGTGGATACATTGTATGATCCGGTGGATCATGTATGGTGATATGTATCATGTATTTGTATTTGTATCAGGTGGATACATTGATGATCAGGAGGATCATGTATGATGATATGTATCAGGTAGATACTTGGTATGCATCAGGTAGATGCATTGATGATCAGGAGGATCATGTATGATGATATGTATCATGTATTTGTATCAGGATGATACATTGATGATCAGGAGGATCATGTATGATGATATGTATCAGGTAGATACTTGGTATGCATCAGGTAGATGCATTGATGATCAGGTGGATCATGCAGCAGGATGTTGCAGTGATGATCAGGATGATCATAGATGACGAGCTTCAGGATGTTGCTCCAGATGACATGCAGCAGGATGTTGTAGTGATGATCAGGATGATCATAGATGACGAGCTTCAGGATGTTGCTCCAGATGACATGCAGCGGGACGTTGCAGTAATGATGATCAGGATGATCATGGATACATCAGGATGATGTATGGTGAGTATCAGGTTGATACTCTATGGCCGTGGATCAGGTTGTGCAGATGAGCATGTAATTCGGTGCCCTGGGAGATTTGCAGATGGTCTTTCGAGGTTTTTCCTATGGCATGTAATTCGGTGCCCTGGGACATCTAGCAAATGCTCTTTCGAGGTTTTGCTCTAGGAGGACATGTAATTCGGTGCCCTGGGAGATCTGCAGATAGTCTTTCGAGGTTTTGCCGATGGCATGTAATTCGGTTCCCTGGGATATCTGGCAGATGCTCTTTCGAGTTTTTGTCCTATGGCATGTAATTCGTTTCCCTGGGAGATCCGATAGGTTGGGCTGTGTGCCCGTAATCAGTCCTGGGATGCTCTTGCGAGGTTTTGCCATGACCACATGTAATTCGTTGCCCTGGGAGATCCTATAGGTAGAGCTGTGTGCTCGTAACAGCCTGGGATGCTCTTGCGAGGTTTTGTGGTGAGGTCACATGTAATTCGGTGCCCTGGGAGATCCTATAGGTAGAGCTGTGTGCTCGTAACAGCCTGGGATGCTCTTTCGAGGTTTTGTGACGCACGTAATAAGTCCTGAGGATTCCACAGTATGCCCAGTGATGATGAAGACCTGTAGGTGGTGGGCCTACATCCAGTATGAAAAAGGACTGGCTCTGTAGAACTTCCTATGACGAGTAGAGTCAGAGATTGGTCGAGATAGTAGTAGCAGTGACGATGATGATGACGATGCATCGATGACGACGATCCCGAGAAGAAGACTTGTCTAGCAGATCTGTGTTGATAAATACCTTCCTAGTTAAGAGGGAGTGTTGATGTATATGTAACTTTGGAATGTATTTCATCTGTATATTATATATATATTTATTGTACCCTTATAAGAGATGTGTTATTCCTCTATAAGGAAGTGTCGTCGTGTGGATTGACAAGTGTCGCAAGTGTGTGTACTTGCCAATGGGTTATTAGACCACCTTATGGGGTTGGCCCTGATTAATATATAATATAATGTGGGTGTATCAAAGTAGACAAGTCGGCCCCAGTAGGTCACTGGGCAAAAAGGTGAGTATAAATAGAGATAGGAGATCTCTATTTTACTCACTTGGAAAAGTAACTATCTCTCTCTCTGAAAAGTGGCGCACTAGTGAGGAGGAGGAGGATCATCTGCTAGGAGACTATCTCAGTGTTATTTGGTTGTATTTTGGTTGAGCCATTGCTCTCTCTATCTCTGAGGAAGTTGTGGGGTTTTTCACCTTAGGGTTTTCCCCACGGAAACTCTGTGTCTCTTGTCTCTATGCTTTTGATTCTTGTGATGCTTGTGATGCTTGTCATATTATGATTGTCATGCATTGATATACTGTATATGTTATTCTCTCAGCAAAGATCCTATAGTATCGTGATTTAATACTAAAAATTTAACAGACTTTGATGTCATCGAAGTAGTTGAGGGAGGAAGCTCCTATCCTGCACTATTGGGGATTGGATGGGCTAACGATAGTGGAGCTGTAATCAACTTCAAGTAGCGCATGATGACCTTTTAGAATCATGATTTCAGAGTCATAGCCCCGTTAGATCCGACTAAACGACACCGATATGTTGATCCTATAAAAGATGATGATCCCACTGGATGGGACCATGCATTCAATATTTTCGAGGACTACATTCACCCTACCACCAATAGTGAGCTGGGATGGCATAGTGAGAGCTTTGCGTCTTCTGACTCGGATGATGCTTTCGAACATTGGAAGAATCGGTTGCATGAAGTACCGCTTCGAAAATGTGGCTTAGTTACGCAATCTTTATGTCGTGTTGCGATAGAAACAGTCACATTGCCTGTCTATCAGGGGTTTCCTAGATTAACCAACTGTTTTTACGGAATTTAAAGAATGGGTCTCAGAACCATAGCGATTGCTGGCATTGGAGGAAGCACTAAAGGTTTCTCCAGCATGTTGGTGGGTGACACATAAGAAATCCATTAATGTTTGATCACAGTGTCGGAGGTTGATGATGGTTCGGTTTGGTAATACTGAGGTTTATCACACTGGCAAGTATGATGCCCGGAATAATCCTGGTGATCATGTGATGGAATGCCAATGGTTATGGGTAGCGCGACCCAGAGATGAGTGGGTCCATTATTTTATCCATACCTTAGATGAGATGCCATGCTTGTGGTATACTACATCCAAATTGCACAGAGAAATTACAACATGGGGGGAGCTGATGATTTGTTGTACTCATATGTTCACTTTTACAGATGCCAAACCTGATGTCAATAACGCCTTACAGCTCATCTACGACATGGTACTTCAGGTTGTTCCAGCAGCCTACCCTGTCGACCCGCACACATACTGTCAAATGCAGTCTCTCATTGAATGCTTCAACATCAGTGGTGGGCCAGAGGATGATGATGATCCCTGGAATGTTAACATTCCTGAATCTGAAGGAAGTCACGATGTGGTACCACCTGTCGCGCCAAGTACTCCGTTCGGTCAACCATTGCAGCTTCGCAAGATGAATATCGGCACAGAGGCTACTCCCAAGTTTGCTAATGTTGGGGATTATTGGGATGATGAGATGATGAGTAAGGTCACTGAGTTACTTTATGAGTTTCAAGACTTGTTTCCCATGAAGTTTTTTGAAATGAAGGGAATCCTGGGTGATTTAGGAGAGAAGAAGATTCCCTTAAAACTATATGCTAAGCCAGTCCGATAGCGACCGTATCGACTTAATCCATGACATAAGGAAAAGGTCAAGGCGAAACTTGATCGCATGTTGGACACTGGTATTATTGAACCTATTGAAGAGTCTGAATGGATCAGCCCTATGGTGGTGCAGGACAAGAAAATCGGTGAGGTGCGCATTTGTGTTGACTTGCGAAAGTTAAATGATGCTTGCTTGCACGACCCTTTTACGACCCCGTTTACTGATGAAGTACTTGAAGGGGTTGGCGTTCAGGAGATGTACTCATTCACCAATGGGTTCTCTAGCTACCATCAGATTCGCATTGCCAAAGAAGATCCCCATAAGACAACTTTCGTTACTGAATGGGGCTACTTTCAGTACACAGTAATGCCTTTTGGGTTGAAGAATGCACCTGCGATATTCTCCCGGGTCGTTGTTGCTACGTTCACAGATTTTATTCATAAATTTTTGCAGCTATATATGAATGATTGGACAGTTTATGGGTTGATTTGTGATCATCTGTCCAATCTACTGTTAATGCTTGAGCGATGTCGATAGCACCAGATATCGCTGAATTTGAAGAAATGTATTTTTTGTGCACCATTTGGGATATTGATGGGTCATATCGTGTGTAAACAGGGATTGCTAGTTGATCCAGCCAAAATTGTGCTCATTTTGGGTTTGCAACCACTAACCACCGTTAAGCAGTTGCGAGCAACATTAGGTCATATGGGATACTATCGCAAGTTTATCAGGGGTTATGCTGCGATTACTGCCCCTATGGAGAAATTGCTGAAGAAAGATGCGCTATTTCAATGGACTCCAGAATGTCAAGATAGTTTCGACACACTGAAGACGAAGATGGCTTCGGCACCAATACTGGTATTTCTGGATTGGAGTAAGGAGTTCCATGTACATGTGGATGCCTCATCAATCACATTAGGAGTAGTATTGGCTCAGCCCGGCAAAGTTGATCTTGATCACCCCATTGCTTTTGCTAGTCGAAAGTTGTCGTCCACTGAACGTAACTAAACCACCACTGAGTGGGAAGGTCTGGAAATGGTTTATGTGTTGCAGAAGTTCAGGCACTATTTGTTGGGTGGGCACTTTAAAATGTTCACTGACCATTCCACATTGAAATACCTAGTCAATGAGCCTGTGTTGGGGGGGAAGATATGCCGCTGGCTACTTCTTTTTTAGGAGTTTGATTTGGAAGTCATTGTGAAGCCAGGCCAATTCAATGTAAGTCCTGATCATCTAATGCGGATTGATATAGGAAAGGAAGCGAGTAATATCGAAGATGGGTTGCCGAACGCCCAACTATTTAACGTTGACGTTGCTGATGACTATTTTGATGACATTATCTAGTTTCCAACAATGGGTATTGCACCAGATGAGTTCACCACTAGTCAGAAGAAGCAATTGGTAGTCAAGGTTGCAGACTTTCAGCTCATCACAGGAGAGTTGTATAAACTGGGCGCTGATGAGATATTGCGCAGATGTGTCTTGCCGCATGAGCAAGCGCTGATACTGGAGAAAGCACATGGAGGAGTAGCAGGAGGACACTATGGCAGTCTGGCGACTGCCAGGAAGCTACTACGTGCAGGGATCTGGTGGCCCACATTACATAACGACACTACAGACTATGCATGCCCTTCGATGTTTGTCATCGAACTAAAAAATCGTCCAGACGCGATGAGATGCTGCTGATGCCTCAAATCACATTGCTACCATTCGACAAATGGGTTGTGGATTTTGTAGGACCAGTCAATCCACCAAGGAAATGCACAGGTGCGTGGTATATCATCACGGCGACAGAGTACTTGACCCGGTGGGCCAAGGCGGCACCTGTCATTGATTGTTCCGCATCGACGGCTGCTCGATTTTTGTTTGATCACATTATCACTTGCTTCGGCTGCCCCAAGACATTGTTGAGTGATCAAGGTAGTCACTTTCTTAATCGCATTGACAGAGGAGTTGCAAATACAGCATAAGAAGAGTACACCCTATCACCCACAGGCGAATGGGATGGTGGAGGCATTTAACAAGGTCTTGGAGCATGCGCTGACAAAGGTGTGCGGTGCGAATTGCGAGGATTGGGATCTGAAAATCCCTGTAGTATTGTGGGCCTATCGCACCACATGTAAAAGGTTGACTGGTCAGACACCTTTTAGGTTGGTATATGGGAAAGAAGCAATTATGCCAATGGAGTACATTGTTTCGAGTCTGCAGGTTGTGGCTGTTACGGGTATGGATGATGTCGCAGCATTAGATGAACATCTGGTGCAACTGGTACAGCTGGAAGAAGATCGATTTATCGCTGGATTCCACCAAGGGGTTAAGAAGGATCGCCAAAAGGCATGGCATGATTGCCACATCAAAAGTAAACAGTTTCAGCAGGGTGACTTGCTACTGTTGTACGATAGTAAGTTTATGAAACATCCAAGGAAGTTACAGATGCATTGGTTGGGTCCCTATCACATCAATAGTATTACTTCATCTCGCGTGATTCAGTTGTAGCAGTTGGATGGGGTGATGCTCCCCAAGCTGGTAAATGGTCATAGGTTGCTTGGTGGCAGATGTCGCACCAATAGAATATGGAATGTGCAAGCAGGGAGGTTTGTGCCGTAAGTTTGGAGTAGTCAGAGACACATGGCTGCGTTGCGACTAGGTCAAATCAGTAATAAATGCCAAACGTTTAGATAGTTAATTAACGATGTTGTTCGAATGATGGGCATTAATGGTGGATCTGCCTGATCAGTGGATAGGATCGACAATGGATTTCTGTCATTAGTACAATATTTGGTTGAGTTAATGCATGATTTAGTGCTAATTACGGGGGATTTGGGGGTATGGGACAATGATTACGATTGTCCTAATATCTTGTGACCCTGTACCATCCTCCCTATACATGATTGTGCCTGATAGAGTTGGCCTAGTTACCACCTAATGACACTATGTTTTGCACATGGCACGCTGGGCCGGTACAATCAGAAAGATGTGAGGAGATTGCTCACATGTCAGCACGTGGGATCTTCTGTGGCAGCATGGTTGCCACCTGCTGTGTCAGTCGGTGGGTTCACACACACAGATGCGAGGTAGTGGGGCATCATTCCCACTGTTGTGACCCAAGAATGGTTTGGCTATAAGTAGCAGAGGCAGACTGTAGTTCACTACAAATAAGTCTTTCCGAACTAGAGTGGTTATGCTGTTAGATCAGTTTGCGAGTTGAGTTGTGAGGAATTCCAAGGAGGCTATGGAAATGCTTCACTTCATCTCCCATGGAAGCACCCCAAGGGCCCTGTGAGCCCGAACGACGAGTGTCCCTGAGCGCCTTGACATGGCGGGTGCACCTGCACTGTGGTATGACCGAGCTGAAGGCCGATCCAGTATGTTTAAGTATGCAATAGTGGTTCGAAGGGTTGCGCTCTTCTTAACCAATGAGGTGGTTGGGGCGGTAGCTCCCCAACCACAGTAGGAGCCATTTGCTGGTGTGAAACAGGTGTCCCAGAGTCATCTGTTGATTTTGCACCTTGGTACTGTTTGTCCTCTTTTCCTTCCCGTCTGTACCATTCACAGAGACTCGAGGATGAGTTTGAGACATACATGACAACAAGTCGAGGGATGCCCACTTTCGGTTAATAATTACAAAATAGCAAGACGATGATCATTGTAGCAGAAGGAGCAAGACAACACTGCATGATCCAGACAGCAAGAACAGTTGCAGCAATATCGAACAGCCGCATGCAAACTTCAAAGTAAAGACCATGGCGTGTACGATGTCCAGCAGTTGACGTGGCTTGAGGGCAAGCCACAAGATTGTGTTCGGGGCCTATTGGCAGGCGGTTCGATGAGGAAATGTCGTAGTAGTGCCAACGCTGCAACACATCAGATGAGGTCGCAGAAGGAATATTTTGTGTTAAAGTATACCATGGTTGGCAAGTTTTGGGGTCACTTGGACCACATGCTATGTAATATTGAGTTAGTTGTACCGCGGTATGTGGGTTTTTGGGTCGTTTGGACTGATTCAGTTAGACATTGGGCCATTTGTCCATAGTGTCAGTTAGGAAGTTGTTAGTAAGTGGACAAACATTGTAATGGAAGAAGCCTATAAATAGATGAGAGTTGTAAGAGAGAGGGGGAAGCGAGAGGAAGAGAGAAGGAGATGTATGCAGATAGAGATCTATGTTTTGCTTCTGGTATATGATGGTGATAGTAATATAATGATGATGTTTTGGTACGATCTTTGTGCAATGTTGCAATATATGAATGTTGTTATATTTTCTTGATGCAATGTCTGCTTACTATGCTATGATGAGAAATGTTGCGATTAAGTAATATGTTATAACTCCATGTCTAATGTTTAAAGTTTTTGTTTAAGTACTACAATAGAGCCTGTCCATGTAGCCACAACTCGCCTCCTCACTCAGCGGAAACATGGTTCTGTCTACTCTTCATCGAACCCTCGGGTGAGACCTCATCCATTCTGCGGGTCTCGTTGGGCAGGCTCGAACTTTCTTGGGTAGGTTCCCGAGGAGACTGCGGTATGTGTCGATAGTGAGGCGAACCCCTGTTGACCAAGGTCGTGTTGGTCAACAAAGAATTTCAGGTTGGATATCGTGTCTTTGTAAAGGTAAAACTGAAGAAAATTTCTTTTAAGCTTGGGAGTTGTGCTAAACTAGCACCAAGGTACTGTGGACCATTTGAAGTCCTATCAAGGATTGGACCTGTTTCATATCAGTTGGCTTTGCCATCTAATTTAAGAATCCATAATGTTTTTCACATTTCTGTTTTAAAGAAGTATGTGCATGATGCTACTCATATGCTGAATTAGAATGACATATAGGTGGAACCAGAAGGAGATTTTCAGGTGGAACCAGACTGTATTCTCGACAGGAGGGAAATTATGCTTCGGAATCATACCATAGGGTATGTAAAGTTGCAATGGAAGCACCTGAGTCCTTATGAAGCTACCTAGGAACTGGAAAGTAACATGCGGGCAACATATCCAGTTCTGTTCTAGGGAGGCTTTGGCGAAGAATAAGCAACATCGAGGACAATGTTGAGCTTAAGTGGGGGTGTTTGTAACATACCCCTTTACTGAAAATATTTTATGTTTGAAGAAGAAATTATCTTAACTTTTATTGTAAAGTTTTATATTTGGACAAGTGTCCAAGGGTGACTGTAATTGCACAATATTATTATTTAAATAAATAAAATAGGAGACACTCACCCAAGGAAAGTTGTTAAAAGAGTGTTTACTGACCCACTAGGTGGAATGGAATCTAGAGTAGAAGGCAATGGACAAGTGGCAGCATCATGAGGCAAGTAACTAGCTATAGGTATGGGACAAATCCCTTAAATTGTGGTCATAGTGCCCTGAAAGATGGGACTGGAGCTTGAGGCTCATTTATTGAAAACTGACCGGTAAAGACCTGGGCAATATTTTTAAGAGCCATCGAATTTTGGACTGAGGTTCAACACTTTTCCTAATGAAGAAATTTACCTTGGGGTTATGTTGTATGCACCCAAGAGATTCAATGAGGGGAAAAACTAGTTTTTGATCATGGTGTAAGTCTTCCTTGTTTACTGCTGAGTGCAGAGATTGAGGTTTTGGAAAGTCGCTAATGATTACAGGTTATACAAATTGAATTCCTTTCTTCTACATAGAATCTTCTAGCTAGTGGTTAAGTTAACAAGCTCGAGGGTCCAAAGGAGGCAAGTAGTCTGGCTGATTCTTCTAGAGAAGGTTGGGAGGAACAGGCCTCCTTGGGTGTTTGTTCACCTATCTACAGTTACAGTTTCTACTTGCTATTTTCTTTTCTGAAGTTGTTATAATTCATTTCTACAAATGTTGTGTTAACATTCAATAGTTAAAGATTGACGATGTAGAATTAAAAGTTTTATTTTCTGATTTTGATTAAGAATCTGTAGACTGTTGAATGAGAATGTGAAATGATTGAATGAATGCCTTGCTTGAATTTTTCCACATACTATTTATGTACCGTACTCTAGTACAAGGAAGGAAAATTAAAATAGATGAAAGATATGTAGTGATTGAATAGAATGATAATGTTATACCTTTCTTGAAATTTTCTCTTATTTGACATATTCTACAAGATTAATTTACATATTGTATAGACGCAAAGAACTTAACAGTCTTCGTATCATTCAAACATTTCAGTATCCTTACTTATGCAACAACAAACTATAGTTTAGGGTTAACTGTACCAGGTTTCTAAACCTTTATGAAGGACAAATAATAATTATAGTTTTTTTCTATTTTATATACAATCAGATATCCTAAACAGTAATTTTATCCATTCTGTACTATGTCTAAATTTTTCACACTTTCATCGTTTATTTTTAGAAATTTGTTATCGATATCTATGAAATACAAATGGCTATAAACATTACAAATTACACATAACCTGCTATGAGTACTTACATCTTTGAACAAAATTCTTTCAATTGTAAACAACAACATTGTTATATAGTACTATCTCACTCTCGTATTCATATCTTTTATTTATTACTTAAATATCAAACTACTGTTATAAACTAAAAACATTTCCATTGTAGATTTAAAACCCTAAGGTTCCAATCTTAGCTAGTTAAACACAAAACCCTAACTTTACCACTTTTCCTCTTTGCTACAAAATGAAGGAAGTATCCAAGATAGGGTTCGACCCTTAGAAGTCAATTACATACCAAACAATTACGGGTTCGAAACCCTCATCATTTATTTACATTACAACATATTAATACTTTTAAACCAAACAAACCTTTTAGAAAAAAAAACAAGCATTTTAGTATGGATAGGGTTCGAAATGAGCTCATGGTGAACAAGAACTTAACCCTATCTTTTCGACAAAGTCTACAAACAAAGCTTACAGTCTTTGACAAACAGGTACAAAGTCGAATACACAAAATCCAGGAGTTTAGCCTATGGTTCACGGCCTTAGTCAATTTATAACATTGATAAACAATCAACACAAGCTTTTAGAAAACTGTTAACACAGTCAATGCATTTAAACTTTATTGCAACAATTGTTTATTCACCAAAATAGCCGAAGGTCTTAGTTCTATAACAAGTTACCAAATCTTCTACAATTACTGATTTAGACCATAACTGAGGTTCATACTAAACACAGTCAACATTTAAAAATTACAGTATTGATACAAGGTCAAACCCCATCAGCAAACCGACAAACATTACTGAGTTTGAAGGCCGCAACCTTATTGTTTTCTTTTATTTCCATCAAAACAACCAAGGAACAAACGCTTGTTATAGTTCCATCACATAAGAAGAAAACACATATATTGTGCTATAGAAAATATCAAGGTAGGTCAAGGATCCCATCCTCCCTACACAGCCTTTTGGCTCACAAAACAATTCCACGATGGTCAACTCCTCAACCCAAAAAATCAAACCTCTGTTACGGATAACACCTAAACCATGGCCATTATAGCCAAGAGAAACCTACAGGGGGAAAACCACCGAGGCTTACCAATTGGTTGATCTTTTACGGCCAGTTTAGCCTCAAAAAAAAACAAGCCTAGTAGACAAGAGGTACCTACAAATAAAATTTTTATGAAGGTCAAATGTTGTATTATATAGTTGAAAACAAATTACTACAGGTAGCATTACAAATTTTGAAACAAGTTATTTACCTTCTCGAAGAGATATCGGAACATAGCCCAACACTCCTGCAACCGGTGTGGAGTATGAAACTCTCCAAATTGCCAAACAAACACTATAATACATTCCACATCTTAGGCTCGACTCCTAAGCCATTAAGGTAACAAAACCTCCCTTACATGTCGAGGTATCAAATCCAAGGAAGGAGTCCTCAACAACCGGATTCAAACCCTAAAGAAATGCAGGTCGGTTGGCCGCACTGCACTCCACCATATGCAAAATAAATTCTAAGTTCAATACCCTCGATGAGGTAAGGCAGAGTGAGGTTAGGGTTACACATCTACAGAGAATCGACCAAGTGATTACATGCCATGCTGGATGCCATCAGAAAATGCACAAACCTCACTTTAATACACTTTAAATGTTCATGCCTACCACTAGTATGTCGACCTATCAACAAACCTTACAACCGAATTACCATTCGTTTAACCTTAGGGCTTTAAATTATAGTGTGAGCTACCAATAATCAAAGCATCATATCATTAAGCCCAAGCATGATGCCTTTGCACAATAACCAAGTCCATAGTCTCAACCATCACTTGAAGACCTGCAACATAGTCATAACGTTTACTTGTCACTTTTCATACCTATTAAGTGAAGTTGCCAACCTTGAGATTTGGATTTACGATGATTATTGCGGGGAACCAAATGTATTATATTAAGACTATGAAAAGAATATAGTGCAACTATATTATAAACCTTGGATACATTGTGCCAATTAGTGATAACATTATATTATCAACATGAAAAAAAGGTGTGAATAGAAATCAAATTATTAATAAATAATTTCACTAGTTTAGCATTTGCATATAGCTTATACACCATAGGAAAGGCATGGTAATTGCATAAAGTTTACAAACTATAGAAGAGTGCATGAAGTACATAGCTCACAACTATAGACTTAGTCAAGTCACCATATATTATCAACATACCTATTATGCATAAGTTGGAACATAAGGTAGACATAAGAACTACAACAAATGCTTTAAGGGTCATTTTATGATCCCACTGTCTAGATCCTAATCTCCATGTCATTGCCACTAGGTTAAGAAATTGTTTTATCTTGGCAATCATGTCATTATGGTCAATACTTACATTAACAAACAAAAGTATGAAATAAATAGCATGGGTAATGAGAATGGGTGTAATAGATATGAAATTTAATACAGAACTAGAATATAACTGAAGATTTAAACTAAAAGATCTCACTTGGTTACATTTCAAGTCTTTCTCTAAGATCCTTTAAGACAATTGAAGACTACTGAAGTTAATTAGGAACTCTTCCACTACCCTTCGAAAACATTAGTGCTCTTACTTGTAATCTGTGAAAGGGAATGTTCAAATGCTTTAGCATAAATGCTAAGTAAGCCTCAGGGTGTTCATAGGACCCCTTCATCGTCAACAAACAAAATAACACTGTTAGCACATATAAACAATAACTTTAGCAAAGGGAACCTTTAAAGCATTGACATCATTGCAAAACAATACAATTGTATAATCATTATAAACATTTATTTCAGCATGTCAACATAGAAGTATTGAATATGATTCCGCATAGCAAAGTACAGCAATAAATGCTACATGGAAAATTTTTAAATTTTTGTGAAATTTTGGGATGTTACCATGGTGTTCTTATAGTTGTAGTACTGTGCAAGGAACTCATGCATTTCATTCAGTCCGAAGCTCAAACAACCCCTTATTTGAAATATGGACGTGAAAAATTGCTTGCTTTTGTGGGTCTTGCAGCAATTGTGAGTGGGATGAGTGCGAATCAATGGATTGGGTTGATGAATGGGATCATGTATCACTTGCAGTGGACCCATGTGCAGTTGTTGAAACAATCTAGTTAGAGGAAGGCCAGTCCTCTATTTCGAATGAATATGATCATATATCTAATCTTGTACAGCCAGGTAAACATTTCTGCATGCATATCCTAGTTCCCTCCTTTTTTTTTTATTATCCAAGTTATCAAACCAGTACTTGTTGGAATATGACCTTAAAATGCATTTTTGCAGGACACATCTATACAGTTGTCACCCCGACAGACAATGCAATTGAGATGAATTAATTGTTGGCACGATTCATCGAGGGGAAGAAGACCCTCCTCACATCATTAACCGATAGTGAATGCATTACCTTTCCGACTTGATCGATGGTTTTTCAGGGGGAATATCTTACAGTAGATGGAAAGGGACCAAAGAGCAATGGCTACACATACATGGATTATAGACCAGGTTCACGGGTGTATCACTTTATGCGCCTGATCGTTGGTACAAACATCCAATTGCAAACAATGTCAACGAAGACATCAAAGAAGGTATGCTACTTACTACCTCATGTAGAGCATGAGAGGTTGTTCGAGACAATAAAAAACCAAGAGGATCCAGAATGCCTAATTGATTGAGGTACATAGTATAGCCATGCGATTGTTTATTCCTGCATGATTAATGTTACTCATGTTAGATAGTTTATTTGATATCGTTATCGTATATCGTTTATTTGATGTCTAAGTTAGGATTAAGTTATGATTTATAGCCATGTGATTGTTTATTCTTGCATGATTAATGTTATTCATGTTAGATAGGAATTTGATATCGTTGCCTTATATCATTTATTTGATGTATGAGCTATGATTAAGTTATGATTTATATCCATGTGATTGTTTATTCATGCATGATTAACCCTAGAACCACTAATATAACCCTACAAACATAATCTAGCCCTAGAAGACCTAGAAAGCTAAACTAACCCTAAAAACACTAATTTAACACTAGAAAACTAAGCTAGAATACTATAAGCCTAATCTAGTCCTAGAAACCTAAACTAGCCCTAGAAACACTAATCTAACCCTCAGAAACTAATCTAGAACTTGGATGAAAATGAGGATCATTTGGGAGCTATGATTCTTCTTCATTGGCTTCTTCAGTTGGTTCTTCATTGCCGTCATCCACATAATAATGGATAATTTCATTGTTGTTCAAATATGTTGGAAACAAGGGAATGTTAAGGATTTTTTAAATTAGTGTTAGTAACAATATTCATATTGATATTCATCATGGCTTATGATAACCATTCATTCTAGGGTTTTTGGCTTTGCAATGTCATTTTTTCATTGAGGCTTCTTGCCACTTGACAACCTTCAATCATATTCAATTCAATAGTGTCATTTTGAATCGGTTCTAGAGAATATGTATGTGGTTCATGTGATGCAACAACTTCCATATTGTCTTGAGCTACTTCTTCATCTAACTGAGTAGCACTAACATGTTCATCATTGTCACCTAATGGATGGAAATCTTCTTGAGGGAGGCTTTAGACCTACCTCATCATCATCACCATCTTCGTCATCATTGTCATCTCTAGGTTCCTTGTCAGCATCTCCGTCATCATCATATTCTTCATCATCTTCTTCATCATCATATTCATCACCATCTTCATCACCATCACCATCATCATCAACGTCTTCATCATCATCATCATCATCACCATCACCATCATCATCAACAACATCTTCATCATCATCACCATCACCATCACCATATTCACCATCATTTTCATCTCTTAGTTCCTCATCAACATCTCCATCATCATCATCATCATCTTCTTCATCACCATATCCATCACCATCACCATCATCATCAACATCTTCATCATCATCATCACCATCTTCATCATCATTGTCATCTCTAGGTTCCTCATCAACATCTCCATCATCACATCTTCTTCGTCATCATCATCATCTTCTTCATCACCATCACCATCATCATTAACATCTTCATCATTATCACCATCTTCATCATCGTCACCATCTTCATCATCATTGTCATATCTAGGATCCTCATCAACATCTCCATCATCATCATTGTCTTCGTCATCATCATCATCTTCATCACCATCACCATCACCATCAGCATCACCATCATCATCAACGTCTTCATCATCATCAACATCTTGATCATCAATGTCATCTCTAGGTTCCTCATCAACATCTCCATCATCACATCTTCTTCGTCATCGTCATCATCACCATCAATATTATCATCATCATCAACAACATCTTTATGATATTCACCACCACCATCACCATCTTCACCATCATTTTCATCTCTAGGTTCCTCATCAACATCTCCATCATCATCATCTTCTTCATCATCATCATCTTCATCACCATCACCATCACCATCACCATCACCATCATCATCAACGTCTTCATCATCATCACCATATTCATCATTATTGTCATCTCTAGGCTCCTCATCAACATCTCCATCATCACATCTTCTTTGTCATCATCATCGTCATCATCTTCATCACCATCGCCATCATCATCAACGTCTTCATCATCATCACCATCTTCATCATCATCGTCATTGTCACATCTAGGATCCTCATCAACATCTCCATCATCATCATCGTCTTCATCATCATCATCTTGATCAGCATCAGCATCAACATCAACATCGTAATCAATGTCTTCATCATCATCAACATCTTCATCATCATTGTCATCTCTAGGTTCCTCATCAACATCTCGATCATCACATCTTCTTCGTCATCATCATCATCATTATCTTCATCACCATCACCATCATCATCAATGTCTTAATGATCGTCACCATATTCACGATTTTGCAAAGTGGATCCCCGTGTGCAAAAATTGCACACTCCCTTATGTTAGATTTTCATAATTTACTTCAATCTAATCTAGGATCTTAACTGAGAGAACAACATGTACAGCAAATCTACAACATATCAATCATGGACACAATTATGCAAGCACACAAGAGACACAGAGTTTACTTGGGGAAAACCTTAAAGGTGAAAAACCCGAATAACTTCCTCAGAGATAGATAGAGCAATGATACAACCAGAATACAAGAGATAGTATTCTCCTAGCAGCAGAGCCTCCTCCTCCACAAGTGCGCCACTCTCCAAAGTGTGAGTGAGAGAATAGAATGTGTAAAATGAGAGAGACACACTCTCTATTTATACACTAACTTGACTTGACCTTTACTCAACTACGTCGGCCTCAACTTAACAACTTAACATAATGCTGACTGGGCCGACCCCCATTAGGGTGGTCTAATAACCCTTTGACCCACATGACTTATATACGGCCGACCCAAACAAGGTGGTCTAATAACCTATCAAGTATAAGTTACAACACTTACAATATAAATGATGACACTTCCATATAGAGGAATAATAACGTCTCTATAGGAGTACAAATTACATATATGAAATACATGGGTGAAATACATTCCAAAGTTACATATACATCAACGCTCCCTCTTAACTAGGAAGGTATTTCTTGACACATGTCTGCTAGCACAAGTCTTCTTCTCTAGATCATCATCAGCAATTAATCATCCTCGAATCATCGTCATCGTCACTGCTACTGCTATCTCAATCATTCTCTGAATCTACTCATCATAGGAAGTTCTACAGAGCCAGTCCTTTTTCATACTGGATGTAGGCCCACCACCTGCAGGTCTTCGTCATCACTAGCCATACTGTGGAATCCTCAGTACTTATTATGTGTGTCACAAAACCTTTAAAGAGTCTCTTTCCTAGCAAGAACCCTAAAGAGCATCTGAGGCCTTTTTCATCCTGTCCAAATCTCCAAGACTTATTACATGTGACCCCACCACAAAACCTCAAAAGAGAATCCTAGGACTGATTATGAGCACAAGGATCAACCTATAAGATCTCCCAGGGCACAAATTACATGTGCTCACCACAAAACCTCGAAAGAGCATCCTAGGACTGATTATGAGCACAAGGCTCAACCTATCGGATCTCCCAGGGCACAAATTACATGTTGTCATGGCAAAACCTCGAAAGAGCATCCCAAGACTGATTACAAGCACACGGCTCAACTTATCGGATCTTCCAGGGCACAGATTACATGCCATAGGACAAAACCTCGAAAGAGCATTTTCCAGATATCCCAGGGTACAAATTGCATGCCATAGGCAAAAACTCGAAAGACTATCTGCAAATCTCCCAGGGCACAAATTACATGTTTATCTGCACAACCTGTTCCATGGCCACAAAGTATCAACCTGATACTCACCATGCATCATCCTGATGTACACATGATCATCCTGATCATCATCACTACAACATTCTGCTGCAAGTCATCTGGAGCAACATCCTGAAGCTCATCATCCATGATAATCCTGATCATACAATGCATCTACCTGATGCGTACCAAGTATCTACCTGATACATATCATCATACATGATCCACCTGATCATACAGTGTATCCACCTGATACAAATACAAATACATGATACATATCACCATACATGATCCACCTGATCAAACTATGTATCCACCTAATACATATACAGATACATGGTCCAAGCATCCAACATGATGCATATACAAAATACATACAAATGATCCAACCGATCATATCCAGCATCCAACATGATGCGTACATACATATAAATGATCCAACTGATCATATCCAACATCCAACATGATGCGTACATACATATACATATAAATGATCCAACTAATCATATCCAACATCCAACATGATGCATACATACATATACATATAAATGATCCAACTGATCATATCTAGCATCCAACATGATGCGTACATACATATACTTATAAATGATCCAACTAATAATATCCAGCACCCAACATGATGCATATATAGAGCAGTAACTGGAGCATCATCCTGATGCTCATCATCCAGCGCTTACATCCATAGCCATGTGAAGGATCCTCCTTCCAACATGCTTGGAATGGCTTCTGCAAATGTGTCCATCACTTCTTCCTCGAAGTGTCATCAATCTGAAGAACACCAAACCTCTCCCTAAAGTACTCGAACTTCACCCTGGCTAGTGGCTTCATCAGCACATCTGCAATCTTCTTGTCCGTCGCAATGTACAGGAGCTTCACAGCTCCTCTCTGCACCATATCCCTACTATAGTGATATTTGATCTCTATGTGTTTCGACTTGTCATGAAACACTAGGTTCTCAGATAGCTTCACACAACTCTGGTTATCACAAAAGATACTAGTAGCATCCAACGGGAGATCAAATAACTCAAACAGTAGCTTTCGTAGCCATACTGCCTCACAACTAGCTGAACAGGCTGCAACATACTCTGCCTCAGCTGTACTCAGTGCTACACAGGATTGCTTCCTGCTAAACCAAGAGATCACACCTGATCCCATACTGAAGCAGCATACAGATGTGCTCTTCCTATCAGCAGCACTGGCAGCCCAATCTAAATCAACATAACCCTACAGGTTAAGCTTTTGATTCACTTCATACCTAAGCCCATAATCCATTGTACCCTTCAGGTACCTCAGAATATTATTTACAGCAACCACGTGAACACTCCTCGGATCTGTCAGGAACTGGCTCAATGTGTTCACCACAAAGCAAATATTTGGTCTCGTGTTCATCAGGTACATCAAGGACCCAATCATCTGATGATACATAGTGACATCAACCGGATCAGATGAAGCATCACACAAAAGCTTCAAGTTCAATGCCATAGGTGTGGCCATGGCCTTGTAGTCTATCATCCCGAACCTCTTCAGGATATCTACTGCATACTTCCCTTGTCCAAGGAGGATTTCATCTGCACTTTCCCACGCCTCCATATCTAGAAAGTGGTGCATCATATCCAAGTTCTGCACATATATGACTCCCTGTCATGTGTCTCAGAACCAAGTGACTGCAACACATACACTTCTTATTCAACTACACCATTCAAGAAAGTGTATCTTCCTCTTCATCACTGCAGCCAGAGCAAGTATTGATTTAATGGAAGTGTATCTGGCTACAGGAGCAAAAGTATCTATGCTACCACCTGTAGCATGCTTGATCTTGTAGATCCTCTTGGAAGTCACCACAGACTCCCCTTCAGGTCTTGGGACTGCATCCAAATATCTTCATGATTGACTGGTACTCCTCGATCATGGCATTCTTCCCAGATCCTGGGAACTTCAATATCTTCAATATTTTCAATAGATAACTTTGTTGCTGAACAAATGTTGTAGTCCTTCTTTTGTAGGAGATGGTATATGATCTTTCCTACACAACAAGTTAAATTGCATGATTAGAAAACATCTCATAGTTTTCAGAACAAATTCTTATTCATCAAGAAATATGTCATACAGTCATGCAATTATCTTAGCCAATGCTTCAATACAACATTTATCCATATTCTGTAACTTTCTAGATGCCTTCCAATCTCTACCAGAACATTGTTAAGAGTGTGCACAACTCCTAACATGTCAGCAAAGAGGTTTCATTCTAGATAAGTAGCAATGGAATGTTGTACAGGGACATAGGCCACTTACCCATGTATATTAGTAGTATACTGTTCATCTATGCAACTATTCTAATATTCATAATACACAACCTAATTCTAGGAACATAAGCATATACATCATTGAATAACATTATGTAAGAAATGACAATTCAAATACTTGTCTTTGTTTGGTTGCTGGGTGGACTCCCTCTGAATTTTTGCAACTCCAGTCTGATGTGGATTGTGAGAAGTGGTCAACTCCCTATGAATATCTACATCTTTGTAGAAACTACTGAAGTGTGCTTCTTTGCTTTCTTGCAGGAACAACTAGAGTGTGCTCCCTCTTGATCTTTGCTTCCTGGATTACCTATCCTTGAGCTTATATCTATCCTTAATCACTATGCATGCTTATTAGTATCATCATTGTGTTATCCTTGAGGACTCATACATACACACATTTATTAGTATAATCTTAATACTATCAAAACACAATAATATTAAACATGTATAGTCATGATCATTCACAGATAATAAACATTAGTATTCAAGGTTTCAGGGAAGTCTTCTTTTACTCATGCATATTCTTATTTGATCATAGGACTCTTCTAATTAGTTAAATCATCAATGCATAAACCCGTGATTACTCAAACCTATAACTTCATTACTAATCATTATCAACAACACAACAGTATAAGATCCTAACACAAGGTAGGATTCTAGCTTGATATAGAAAAAACATACCTGGATTAGCATGCTAGCTAGTTATGTCTAACATACCTGCATAATGTCTTTTGGTTCTCTTTAGTGACTTGTGCTAGTAACCTGCATGTCTCATAGGTTAACCATTGTAGGACAAAATTATACATACCTCGAAAGTAGATCTTCTATGTGATCCATGACAATGGATGAATCTTTGTCTTCATGTCACCATGATCATATGTTCTTGAAGTAGAACATGATTTGTCTTTCTTGGTGTACCTTTTACGTTAGCGAACAACATAAACCTCATACAACATCACAATGCATTAGTACATTCATAAGTGTCAAAACCTTAATCGATGAATATCTTCTATTAAGGTGATACGACAAGTCTAGTAATTAATCAAGATTGTATTGTAATGATATGAAGAAAAACATATGATAAACTTAACCATGAAACATACCTGTAAGCCATACCTATCAAGATTGCTTGTAATCTTCTTATGGAAGGCCTTAGCCTCATCTCCCTCTGAGACAGGAACTTCTTCACTTATGCAGGTGACCAATACATCTTCTTCTAGGATTAACCCAATCCACTTGATTTGCAAGAACTGGACCTGGAGTTGGATTAGGGTTTGTCAAAGAAACCCCAAAAATTCAAACTTTGAATTTCAAACCTCTGAAAGGATAGAAATATGCGCATTGATGAGCTGATCAAGTTTGTATATTCAGAATATGAAAACTGCAAAGTTTCACCCCTCGAAATTGCCTTTTAGATTTCTGGATTCACTAAGGAGGACCTGAATTAGGGTTTGAGTTTCCTGGAGCTTCACCCAACCAAACAATTTAATTCAAATCTCTAAGCTTCGATTTTTCTGAGGAGCTTCCAGCCGTGGCCACAGATTTCCAAAATTCCAATTTTTGCAGAAGCCCTAATTTTCCATATTTCCGATCAAAGTCCCGAACTAGGGTTTGATCAAGCCCGGCCTTCTTCCCAACCAAAAAATCTGATCTTGGTCTCTAAATTTTGATTTTGATGAGTAGCATCCATCCGTGGTCTCCGATTACAAAAATTCCAACTTTCTCCGAAGCCCTAAATTCCGGAAGCCATGAATGAAGGTGCTAAAAAATAATTATGTTTTGACAGAAATATGTACTTGATTGTTTCTAGTGTAACTCCAAAATTTTCGATCCATAGGGTTTGCAAATTTTTTTAAGATAGCCCGACCTATTATCTTTCCATCCCGATAGGTCTGACCTCAATTAGATTCTCTGAGAGAGAGTTATTCCAAGTGTCGCAATGTGACCTATTTATGGGATAATACAGGAGAGCGAACTTGTACAGTGTTTCACGTGTCACTGGTTCAACTTCGGCATCTAAAAACATTTCTTGAGATATTACATTTTGTGTGCTACTTGTCAGTTTTTACAAAATTTCGTTTGGAGCTTCCTAGCCCAAGTTATGACCTTTTTCCCAAGGTCACTTGATTTTGACTCAGATCTGGAAGAGGCCGAAACGCTATATTGTACAGATCATAAATCACAAAGTACAACGAATTAGAGGTTTTCCTTTGGACACAAGGTACATGGGGATCTGATATTGGACCTGTAAAAGTTTCAAATACAAAAGATTCTCCAAAATGGATTTATAGCGAAAGTGCTACGATACTGGTTTTTGCTATATCAAGCCCTACCATCGTAAGTGCAACAAGTGTCATACATGCCATATAGTGACTTCTTTCAGGCTAGCTCTGATACCATGTTAAATTTTCAGAATTTACTTCAATGTGATCTAGGATCTTAACTGAGAGAGCAACATGTACAGCAAATCTACAGCATATCAATCATGGACACAATAATGCAAGCACGCAAGAGACACAGAGTTTACTTGGGGAAAACCATAAAGGTGAAAAACTCCAATAACTTCCTCAGAGATAGATAGAGCAATGATACAACTAGAATACAAGAGATATTCTTCTCCTAGCAGCAAAGCCTCCTCCTCCACAAGTGTGCCACTCTACAAAGTGTGAGTGAGAGAATAGAATGTGTAAAATGAGAGAGACACACTCTCTATTTATACAGTAACTTGACTTGACCTTTACTCAACTAGGTCGGCCTCAACTTAACCACTTAACATAATGCTGACTGGGCTGACCCCCACTAGGGTGGTCTAATAACCCTTTGACCCACATGACTTATATACGGCTGACCCCAATAAGGTGGTCTAATAACCCATCAAGTATAAGCTACGACACTTACAATATAAATGATGACACTTCCATTAAGAGGAATAATAACATCTCTATAGGAGTACAAATTACATATATGAAATACATGGGTGAAATACATTCTGAAGTTACATATACATCAACACCTTACTAAGCAAAACACTAGTTTCCAACATGGACATACAAAATGAAACCCGGGCCATGGGACCAGAGGAGAGGGGAAACCCTAGCACTATCCCAGCGTCCCAAATCCAATGGAGTTGACGGTTTGTCGATCATAACCACGGTTGTCATTCTATGGCTCTTTCCATCTTGCATCCAAAAGGCCTTCAGGGACACCTGTTGGATACCTGTCGAGGGAATAGAACTCCAACCATGCAACAAAACCGGGTTTTGGGGAGTCCTACAAGTGTGTCTTGGTAGGTTCTGGATGGGAACACTAGCCATAAGTGCCCAGTGGATGATTTTGCAAATTTGACCCCCGTATGCAAGAATTGCACACTCCCTTATTGAGGAAAACCCTAGTTTCCAAGATGGACCTACAATATGACATGGGGGCCATGGCACTTGAGGAGAGGGGAACCCCTAGCATTATCCCAGCATCCTGAATCCAACAGAGTCGACAGTTGGTCGATCGGATCCACAGTCGTAATTTTATGGCTTGTTCTGTCTCGCATCCAAAAGGCCTTGAAAGACACGTGCTGGATACATGCCGGGGGCATAGAAATACAACCGTGCAACAAAACCGGGTTTCAAGGAGTCCTACAAGTGTGTCTAGGTAGGTTCTGGATGGGAACACTAGCCATAAGTTCTTAGTGGATAATTTTGCAAATTTTACCCCCATGTGCAAAAATTGCACACTCCCTTACTAAGGAAAACCCTAGTTTCTAAAATGGACATACAAAATGACACCTGGGCCACGGGACCGTAGGAGAGGGGCACCCCTAGTAGTATCCTGACATCTTGAATCCAACGGAGTCAACGGTTTGTCCATCGGATCCACGGTCGTCATTCTATGGTTCGTTCTATTTCACATCCAAAAGGCCTTCAGGGACACTTACTGGATACTTGCCGGGGGCATAGAACTCCAACCATGCAACAAAACCAGTTTCCGGGGAGTCCCGCAAGTGTGTCTAGGTAGGTTCTGGCTAGGAATGCTAGCCATAAGTACCTGGTGGATGATTTTGAAAATTTGACCCCCGTGTGTAAGAATTGCACACTCCCTTACTGAGAAAAACCCTAGTTTCCAAGTATGAAATAGAAGATCACACCGAGGCCACAATATCAGCGGAGAGGGGCACCTCTAGAAGTATCCCAAGGTCCTGAATCCAACAGAGTCAACGATTTGTCGATCGGAGCCATGGTCGTCATTCTATGGCTCGTTTCGTCTTGCATCCAAAAGGCCTTCAGGGACACTTTTCAGATACCTACCGAGGGCATAGAACTCCAACCGTGCAACAAAAATGGGTTCCGATGAGTCCTTCAAGTCTGCGTAGGGAGGTTCCGGGTGGGAATGCTATCCATAAGTTCCTCGTCGATGATTTTGCAAAGCTAACCCCCAGTGCAAGAATTGCACACTCTCTTACTAAGCAAAACCATAGTTTCCAAAATGGACATACAAGGTGACACCGGGGCCACGAGACTGGACGAGAGGGGAACCCCTAGCAATTTCCCGACATCCTGAATCCAATGGCGTTGACGGTTTGTCGATCAGAGCCACAATCGTCATTTTATGGATAGTTCCATCTTGCATCCAAAAGGCCTTGAGGGACACCTCTTGGATACCTACTGGGGGCATAGAACTCCAACCTTGAAACATAACCGGGTTCCAGGGAGTTCCGCAAGTGTGCCTAGAGTGGTTCCAACTAGGAACACTAGCCATAAGTGCCCGATGGATGATTTTGAAAATTTGACCCCAATGTGAAGGCAATGCCAATCTTTCCCAAGGGGAGCATTTCTAGTCCAGAGGCCCCCGGGCGTGTGTGTCCACCATGGACAGGTCCCGTATAGCCACGTGGAACTACGGGAGCCAACAGAATCCAAGTCTGCTCATCGGTTTGGGTTCCGTGGCCCCGGAGCAAATCATTAAGGTGTTCCTAAATGGCCCTGGGGTGCCCAACTAGAATGACCATATCACCAGAACCATGGCTCCATTCGGGAATTCATCGATTCCAGTGGGTCTAGGATGCCAGGTTTCAGCTAGGAGTCCCTCCACACCATGACTCAAAGACCCGAAAGCAGTTCCAATGAGCCATCTCCGAAGCTAGGGTTTTTCTCAGTGAGGGCCATTCCAAATTTTCTCAAGGGGGCCATTTGTCATCCGGAGGCCCCCAGGAAGGTGTGGCCAGGTGGACGTGGCCATTGTGGACCTGTCCACGGTAGCGACTAATGCCCGAGTGCCTCCGGATGAGAAATTACGCCCTTGAGCAATATTTGAAAGGCCTTCTCTGGGAAAAACCCTAGCTCTGGAAATGGCTCATTGGCACTACCTTCAGGTCTTTGAGGAATGGTTTAGGGGATTCCCTAGTTGAAACCCGGTGCCTTGGACCCATCGGAATCGATGGATTCACGAACCGATCCATGGTTTGGGTGATACAATCATTCTAATCGGGCACCATGGGGTCATTCAGGGACACCTTGAGGATTTGCTCCAGGGCCACGGAACCCAAACTAGCGAGCGAAATTGGATTTCGTCGGCTCCCATAGGTCCACGTGGCCATACGGGACTTATCCATCATGTCCATGAATGCCTGGGGGCCTCCGGACCAGAAATGGCCCCCTTGAGCAATATTCAAAAGGCCTTCACTGAGCAAAGCCCTAGCTCCGGAGATGGCTCATTGGCACTGCTTCTGGGTCTTTGAGCCATGGTGTGGGGTGTCCCCTAGCTAAAACCCTACATCCCGGACCCATGGGAGTTGACGTATTCATGAATGGTGCCACGGTTTGGGTGCTACAGTTATTCTAGTCGGGCACCCTAGGGCCATTCAGGGACACCTTGAGGATTTACTCCAAGGCCACAAAACCCAAACCGGCGAGAAGACTTGGATTTCGTCGGCTCCCATAGGTCCATGTGCTGATACAGGACCTGTCCACGGTGTCCACACATGCCTGGGGGCCTCCGGACCAAAAATACGCCCCTTGGGCAATATTCGAAAGGCCTTCACTGAGCAAAACCCTAGCTCCAGAGATGGATCATTGTCACAGCTTCCGAGTCTTTGACGCACAGTGTGGGGGGTCCCCTAGCTGAAACCTGACGTCCCACACCCACCTGAATTGATGGATTCATAAACAGAGCCACGGTTTGGGTGCTACAGCCATTCTAGTTGGGCACCTCAGGGCCATTCAGGGACACATTTAGGATTTGCTCCAGGGCCACAGAACCCAAACCGGGGAGCGGACTTGGATTTCGTCACGTTCCACAGGTCCACATGGCCATACAGGACCTGTTCACAGTGGCCACGAACACCCGGGGGCTTTCAGACGAGAAATGACTCACTTGAGAAATATTCGAAAGGCCTTCACAGAGCCACAGTTTGGGCGATCCTGTAAGCATTCATTTTTCAAAAGTGGTTCATAGGCTCTTGCATCTTGGAAGTGACCAAGAGTATCTTGCAGTCTGATAAGTATGGCCTTATCCTTAGGCCTTTCATGAATTTGAGGGCAAACGTAACAATAGAGGAGAAACCCGAGCTATTTCTCCGTTACAGAGGCGTTTGAGGCCGATAATGATCTGGTAAGCATTCATTTTCCAAAAGTGGTTCAGAGGCTCTTGCATCTTGGAAGTGACTCTATTCTTTATCTTCATGTCCACTTATACTAAACTGGGTTTTTATTTTTATTTTTTTAATGACAGGTTTTACCAACAGGATTCTACTATGAATTGTGTTTGGTGATAAAGGATTTTACTGTGGATTGTGTTTGGTGACATTTATGGCGACCCCCAAGGAACATATTGAAAAGATCAGGAAAGATAAGTTCTGTGTTGGGGAAAAATAAAATCCACTTACAGAAGATTTACATCAAGCAGTTAAACAATTATCTGCTGAATTATACACCAAGGATGTGCATTTTTTGATGGAGTTGATTCAGGTAATTACTGAGTTACAATTTTAGTAGTCATTTTATAATCTTATATGTTTTCTCTATTTCCATGGTAAGATTAGTGTTTTGTTTTGGGTGTAGAATGCGGAGGACAATGACTATGAATCACATGTCGAACCTTCATTGGAATTTGTCACTACAACTGAAGATGTTGCTGGCGTAGGTGCTTGGCGACCTTGATATATTTTAACATTGAGAAGGGATTTCAGAAACAAAATATTGATTCTATATGCAGGGAAGGTGGTTATACTGGAGAAAAATGTATAAAACGAGCCTTAGAATGATGAACATGGCTCCGATCGACAAACCATTAAATCCGTTGGATTCAGGACATCGGGATAGTGCTAGGGGTTCCCCTCTCCTCCAGTCCCAAAGCCTGGGTGTCATCTTGTAGGTCCATCTTGGAAACTAGGGTTTTGCTCAGTAAGGGAGTGTGCAATTCTTGCACACGGGGATCAAATTTGCAAAATCATCCACCAAGTACTTATAGCTAGGGTTCCCAGCCGGAACTTGCCTAGACACACTTGCAGGACTCCCCAGAACCCTGTTTTGTTGCATGGTTGGAGTTCTATGCCCCTGACGGGTATCTAGTAGGTGTCCCTTAAGGCCTTTTGGATGCGAGACAGAATGAGCCATAGATTGATGATCGTGGCTCTGATCGAAAAACCATCGACTCCATTGGATTCAAAATGTCGGGATAGTGCTAGGGGTGCCCCTCTACTCTGGTCCCATGGCCTGAGTGTCATTTTGTAGGTCCATTTTGGAAACTAGGGTTTTGCTTAGTAAGAGAGTGTACAATTTTTCCACACGGGGGTTAAATATGGAAATCATCCACCGGGAACTTATGGCTAGAATTCCCAGTCGGAACCTTCCTAGACACACATGCAGGACTCCGTGGAACCTGGTTTTGTTGCACGGTTGGAGTTCTATGCCCTCGGCAGGTATCCAGCGGGTGTCCCTAAAGGCCTTTTGGATGCGAGATAGAATGAGCCATAGAATGACGACCGTGGCTCCAATTGACAAACCATCGACTCCGTTGGATTTAGGATGTCAGGATAGTACTAGGGGTGCCCCTCTCCTCTAGTCTCGTGGACCTAGTGTTGTTAACACCCAAAAAGTGCTCACTAGCTCATTTACCACATTACACGACTCATTTGTCCATTTTCCTACCATATTTCCATTAAAAATCCCAAAAAACCCATTAAAAAGCCTCCAAAAGGCCTAAAATGCCTCCAAAAGGCCTAAAATGCCTCCAAAAGGCCAAAAAACCATCAAAATAGCCTAAAAAAGGCTAAAAAACCCCCTTTTCCTCCAAAAATAGCAAAAATCCCCTAAAAAGGGAATAAAAATATAAAATAATGAGGAAAAGGAGAAAAAAAACCCTATACAGCTGCATAAAACCATGTGTTTCCTAAAACCATGGGTCAGCATTCCACCACCAAAAAACTATAAATAGGTGATGGAGATCCCTTATTCCATATCCACAATCACAAGCACCCTTACTCTGCCAAAATCTCTCTCGAAACCCTAGTTCACCTTTGAACTATTTTCACCTTGAGAGCCACCTTTGGCCCATTCCCAACATTGGAGAAGGAGAAGGAGCATTCTTGAAGCTTGGAGCATCCTCTTGGACACTGCAAAGGGCTTCACCAACCTTGACACTCAAGGTAACATCAATACAAAGACATTCTTTCATTTTGGTGTTTATGCTTCATGCTTGTATTAGAAATAATTTAATGTTTTGTTTATTGCATAATTAGTTTAATATACTGAACTGCTACTAAGGAGTCCATTCTCCTTAGTAGGTGCTCATTGGCACAAGCTAGGGGTAAAACCCTAGCTACAGTTTTGGTGACTCCCCTAGTTTTCGAATTTCTGGTTTCTGTTTTTAAATTTTTTCTTTCGGCTGTCCCTTTCGGCCGCTGCATACCGCGTCTTTTTCCTCTGCAGTCGCGTCCCGACCGCGCCTTTCAGGCCTCTACCCGCGATCCGACCGTGGCTCTCAGACTGCTTCCGACGCTCTGCCGGCGGATTCAAGTCTGTTACCTGCGATCCGACCGTGGCTAATCAGCCTGTTTGCCGCGATCTGACTGCGCCTGTCGGCCTTTTTCCTGCGTCGCGACTGCGGCTTCCTGCCTCTTTCGCGCGTCCCGACTGCGCCTGTTAGCCATTTTGCCGCGACCCGACTGTGTCTTTTTCCAGTTTTCCTGCGTCCCGACTGCCACTGTTGGCCCGATAGCCGCGACCCGACTGTGTCTTTTTCCAGTTTTCCTGCGTCCCGACTGCCACTGTTGGCCCGATAGCCGCGACCCGACTGTGCCTTTTCCCCTGTTTCCTGCGTCCCGACTGCAACTATTGGCCCGATAGCCGCGACCTGACCGCCGCTGTTTCATTCAAACCCGCGGTCGGCCTGTTCTGACCCGCCACAGACCCGCGGTCTGATTTCTGCTCTTTTTCTGTTTTTGAGCCCAGCCCCTCTTGCTGCAATATTTTCTGCATTTGAACAGCCCTCTGTCCCACCTGCAGCCTACTTCCTTACAGCCTTTCTGCAACATAATTTCTGTTCCTTTTACAGAATCTTTTTAAAATTTCAGTATTTTTATTTCAGAAAATTTTGCAAATTAAAAGAATCAATTTCAGCATTATTGATAGATTGGAAGTTGCCCTCCCTTGTGGCACTTCTGTTTTTGGGTTCAACACCTCACGAGCACACACTCTGTCACATTAAATCAAGTGAGCCTTAAAAAGTACCTAACTAAACCAACATTCTAACCCCACTTGGGGAACACAAAAGAATCATTGTAGTTAGGTAGGATCAGGGGGATAGGCTTCCAATAACACCCCTTGGTTATTTCACTTGAGACATAGTTGTTGTCCAACTAGGGAACCAAAATCCCCTAGTACTTTTTGGCACGGTCACGACCAGTTTATCAGAGGGCCTCTCCCTTAGGAGGGTTGAAGTCGGGAGACTGGTTCCGGAGGCCTGAGTGGAATACCGCACTCCATTCAGTAACCGAAGGGCTACCTTTCGCGGTTCGCGGGATATCCCTGTATAGGGGTATTGCGGTCAACGAACTAAACGGCAGATTCACCTTTCTGGACGTGTCATGAACGGGGTATCTTAGTTGCCATTCTTCTAGGATTGACTACCCGGTATCCCTCCCGGTAGGGGGATATCATAGCCACTTGGCTTTCCTACTCATATTGTCTGACTTGGATTTCATCACCTTGCAGAGGATATGTTTAGTTAAGTCAGAATACTTTTAGCTAGGTGTTTGCATGCTCCTTTACCTCCCTTGGTCTAGTGAGTCCACCATTTTTCTTTTTTAGGAAACCTGCTGCTTGTTGGTATTCTGACCATCTTTGTTGTTACTCCACCTATTGTAGCACAGCTGTTGCAGTGGGTGTTTTGAGTTGGTTGTTGGCCTGAGTGCCTTGCTCTTTAGCTCTCCTTCTGCACACTCGGTTGCATTAGGATTTTTGAGCTGTTTTTATACTCACCTCAACCCACAGAGATTTAGACACCATCTGTCACCATTGAGTCCCCGAGACATTCTCGGCGCCTCAGGGGCGAGCCCCCACAGCACGGTTCTCTCGACACCACTCGTCATAGATTCCGATCATTGTCCGTTGATACCACTCATCACAGATCTAGAGCCTTGTCACTTGACTCCACCCGTCAGCGACGTAGGTCTCCGTCACCAGATAGTGACGCACCTTACTTTACCTCTGATTCTGACGAAGAGTCTGAGAACCCTATTTATACTGCCCCTACTAGCCCCATGGCTGGTACGACTTCCACTCCATTCGTCATAGGGACCATTGGTGGCACATCCACCACTACACCAGTTACTACACCTGTTTTTGGTATGCCCTCCATGGGGCAACCATCTACCGTTCCCCTCACGGTACCTATTCCCACAGCGGGAATACCTATCCCCACTACATCAGTGGCTCACACTACCCATGGTGGTGCTGGACCATCCTCCACTACCTCAGTTCCCCCACTTGGGGGCACCACCCTAAATCTTGTCCCTCCACTTGGGGGCACTGGCCCCAACTTGGTCCACAGCACTACTGTGTCATAGCCCTCTTCCAGTTTGCCATTCATGGCTAGCCTCAACCTACCTGACCTGGCCAGATTGACTAACGATCCTATTCGACACGACCCTATGTGGCCTCATATGCCTACCAAACTACCCTCTGACATCCCTAAATTCGAGGGTAAGGCCGGTGAGGACCCACAGAACCACATCATGTCTTTCCACCTATGGTGTTCCTCTAACTCCATTGTGGATGACTCTGTTCGCCTCCGTCTCTTACAGCGCACTTTCACTGGCTCTGCAGCCAAGTGGTATATTGAGCAGCCTCATGGGACCCACGCCACCTTTTCTTCCCTGGCCTCGACCTTCCTGCAGTTCTTCCAGTTGCCAGTCCGCTATGACGCGGGCGTTGAGATCCTTCTATCTTGTAGACAAAACACGGCTACCCATATCACGGACCACATCCATGAGTGGCGTAGACGCCGTAGCTTATGCAAGATTAAACTAGATGACCGTATCTTCCTCGATTGGTTCCTCAAGTCCCTGCTTCCTGTCATCGCTAAGGATGTAGCTTCAGAAAGACCCCAGTCTGAAGAAGAGGCCATCCTTAAGGCACAGCAGTTCGACCTCATTTACGCCCAGTCGGGTTACCTTTATACCATTATACCTGACGCCCCTCGCGGCGAGTCCTCCCATCATGATGCGCCGGGGGCATCCCACGCTGCAGATGGTATCATTGGCCATGTTTCTTCGCATCCCCAACCATTTTCTATAGCACGTCCTACCCCTGGCCCCGACCTTTCGCGGGCTACTTCACAGTCTGGAGCAACCAACTCGTATGCTCCCATGACACATCACCATTCCCATGGACCTTCGTGTCCACCTCAGTGCTTTGGGTATGCGACTCCTGCTTATGCTCCTTCAGTCGCCCCTCAGCCTTACTACCATCAGCAGACCGCCCCGGCTCCTGCGCCTTCACAAGCCCCACCAGCTTATTATCCGCCCCAGGCAGCCCCTGCGGCACATCCACAACCTGCTCCGCAGTCCTATCAGCAATCCCCTCAAGTTGCTGCACCTGCTCAGCCTCAACCTACATATCATCCTCCGCAGCCTGCTCCTGCACCTGCGCAACCTCAAAATCCACCTGCTGCCCAAGGGCAAGTTTACGCCCAACATAACCCGCAACAAAACCAGAATAACCAACGTAACCAGGGCCAACAGAACCGCGGCAAAGGCCGTAATCGGGGAAATAACCAACCTGCGGACCAAGCTGGTCAACCGGCTAATCCCCCTGACAATAACAATGCGGCACCCGCTAATCAAAACCCTGATCGCCCGCCCAAGCAGGCCAAAAACCCCAATCTCCGAACAAATCACCCTTGTTCTATTTGCGGGGTCTATGGACATTACACCCATGCTTGCCCACACTTGGAGCGAGCTCGGCAGCTTTGGGTTGACGAGGCCCATCGCCAAGGGCATGCGGCTCCCCAAGCACCGCCCAACCCCCCCCAACCTCAGCAACCCCCTTTGGTGCTGCAAAACCCCTTACCGACCCAAGGCGTGGTGAACACTCAGCCGTTGGCCCCTCAAGCTAACGTGCAACCCCAACAACAACAGATCACCTACGCTGCCCCTGATCAACCCATGTTTGACTCAGGTACCCACCACTTACTGATGATGTCATCAGCTGACGTCAACCTCCAGACCCGTCGAAACCAATATGGCTCCACCTCTGAAGCCACTCCCACGGATAAAACTACTAACGCCCACCCCACCGATCAGGCGTTACGTATCCCTCCGCCTCCCACAGACGGCGCTGCGAAAGCACCTCGTTTCCCACTACGCCGAATCAACAATAACCCTAATGCGCGTGCTGCGTCAAACTACAACATTGTAGACGACCTAGCCCAATCTCCCGCAGCCATGTCTGCGTTAGAAGTCTTGAAGAACTGCCCTTCCCAGCGCAAGACTTTACTTTCCGCCATCGGGGGGATTGACCCAACTGATTCACATTTGATGGCGTTTGATTTAGACCAGTCTGAACCACGCCTACCTTCCAGCTTAGCCTTCCAAGTTACAGTCTCCGTTAGGAACCTTGTTATCCATCGGTGCATCATCGATGAGGGTGCCTCCACATGCGTTATGTCTACATTTGTATGGCAGAAGCTAGGATCCCCTCCTCTCCAGCAGTCCACCACTGCGTTACGTGCCTACGACGGTCGTTCGGCCCAGCCCCAAGGCCTCCTGCCCAACGTTCCTGTCCAGTTAGGTGGTAAAACAGTCCTTATTGACATAGAGGTAATCAATGCCCAATTGGATTACAACCTTCTACTTGGCCGCAGCTACATGTATGCCATGCGGGCGGTTGCCTCTTCTGTCTTTCGCACCATGATGTTCCCCCATGAAGGACGCGTGGTTAAGATTGACCAGCTCACTTACTATGATCCCAGTGCTCCCGCGGCACCTGAAAATGTTCTCCCCATGGTTGAACAACCTGTTTCTAGTGCCACCACTTCGTTTGTTTCCTCTACGGGGCCTGGAGTCTACTCAGACGCGCCGATGACCTCCACCTTTCAATCCATTCCTCCGCCATCATCTACGCCCGAAATGTCTGACTTATGTACCTTGTCCCATGACATCCTACCACCTAACAATCAACCATCCTTGTTGCCTAAACCACCATTGGTACCTAGTCACATTGGTGTTACACCGATCCATACGATCCCCTTCCTAGTTCCTCCAGCAGGAGTAGTAAGCGCCCCGGTCATGGCTACCCTTAGCCTTCCTGGGTTAACATTGGGATTACCTGTATGGTATCTTTCGCCTCCCGTTCGCCCGCCGACACCAGATGTCGTCCTCCAGCCGGTGCAACCCATGGCTACTACCACCCACCCACCTCCCGGGGTCCCTACCCCTTCGTCCTCCACGACACCTCCTCCTCCTCTTCAACCCACTGGGGGCAGAGGTCCACAACCTTACACTGCTGTCCCACCTCCCAAGACAGTCAAGAACCCTCCAGTGTTTCGTGCTCCTCCCAAATGCTCGCTGTGTGACGAGTTGGGCCATGCGACCCACCAATGCCCACAGTTACCTGCATTACAGAAGCACATGCAAATGCTCGATGATGACCCCAACATCCCAACTGTCGAACTAAACCCCACTCCTAAGCCTAAAGATAAGTCCCTACGTACCAACCACTCATGCGCCATCTGCGGAATTTACGGGCACTATTCACATCATTGTCCCCATCTCCCGGATTACAGAGCAGCTCTTTACGAGATGAACAATCTGGACCTTGAGACGGCACCACCTACCATTGAGGAGATCTACCCCCCGGTCTCTCCCCCTTCTGAAGAGGTTAATATCATCTACATGATCTCTTCAACCAACACTTCCACTACCCCCTCGTCAACCGATTTGACGACGCAGACTTTCCGTACTGATGAGGAGATTCTTGAGGCCCTTACTGCCCCGGATTATCCTTGGGATGATATGCACCACCGTTCCTATTTCATCCCAGAAGCGTCTTCCTCTAGCACCGCTACCCAATACGCGGTCGAATCCAAAGACTTCCTCCCCACTAAGGTTGACTGGTTCAAGGACCCTATTCCTGCTCCTGATGCCTTCGAGGAGGGCAACATGGCCAACATCTCACCTGTCATCCAAGTTGATATTGCTGCTCCAGGACGTGCCCCTGAACTCATCACTTTAGGAGCATTCTGCAGTAAACAAGAGATTGAGGACTACATAAACCTTTTCAGAGAATTCCGTGATGTCTTTGCCTGGTCCTATACCGAAATGCCTGGTCTTGACCATGCTATCATAGAGCACCACATTGACACCTCTGAGTCAAGGGGCATCATAGATTCCCTTGACCCTGGGATAGGGGGCATGATCAATCATTTTGAACCTTCCCCATCACATCTATCTCAGCACGTCAATGAACCCATCGTTCAAACCAGCACATATGTTATCCATAATCACAAACCCCATGCACATAGCATGGGGGCAGGTCATTAACCTTGCTCACTTTTTCACACTTGTGATCTCAACCATTTTTGAGGTCACATATCACTTGTAGATTTGATTTGCTTTGATCCACCTAGTATTCTTCCCCCACGGGTCATCATTTCTCCCCACCACTGCATCCTTGGCTTGGTGGGCTCACCTTTTACCATTCCGGAGTCTTTATGACCTCCGTTTTTCGCACCATTTGCACCGCCGGATTCATCTTTCCGTGCCCGTGACGATGCTTGAGATCATTTCTCGCTCTCACTAGGACCAATATCAACATTGTGTCCAGACACCACTAGTCGCCTCGGTTTGCGTGCCACATCGGCCGTTCTCCGTTTTTCACATATTTTATATCATCGGAGACATTTTTCCGAGCTGGTGATGATGCTAGAGATCATTTCTCGCTCTCACCTCCAGTTTTTCTGGGCATTTTTCAAAAATGCCCCCGTCACCTCGGTTTACGTGCCACATCGGCCGTCACCCGTTTTTGACATCCTTTATATCGCCGGATTCATTTTTCCGAGCTCGTGATGATGCTTGAGATAATTTCTCGCTCTCACTTGGTACAATTTCAACATTGTGTCCCAACACCTTGCTGCCTCGGTTTGCGTGCCACATCGGCCGCCATCAGATTGTTCCACATTTTTACATGAGCCATTCACTCCTGTCATACTGCAAATGTCTCGTTATTTTGCCACCATCTCATCTACCCCGCAAGGAGGTCCATCAGTGTTCCCACCTACCCTCGTTCTTGGTCATCATTACTCAACCTTGATTGAACACTTCCTCCTTGCCTGGCCATTCCTTTTGTTCGGTATAATTTTATCCCTTTTTCGGGCCGGACAACTCCTTTACGAAAAAGGCACTTAGGGAGTTTCCGTTAAGCTCTTTTCTGACTCCTAAAAGAATGAAAAGATCGCCGAGCAATCTTGCTTCCTTTCATGCTCGTTAAAGTACCTGAAAGGGCGTCTATCTGGTATAAGTTTAACCCTTTTCCGGACCTGGTAGACTACTTACGAAAAAGGAATACTCTAGTCCCACCGACTAGAAGAGTTCTTCATTGCATCCTTTTATGCTTCTTTGGGCCTTGGAGACTAAACCTACGAAAAAGAAACCCCCTGGAGTCTTCTTACTTGCTTTCAGACTCTCTAAAATTGAAAGCAACCACGAGCATGCACTGTCCTGGGCTCGTAAAATCCACACGACAGTACCATTTCACTACCTCAGAGTCTTCTTATCGCTTTCAGACTCCTTAAAATTGAAAGCAACCACGAGCATGAACTGTCATGGGCTCGTAAAATCCACACGACAGTATCATTTTATCCACACACTTCTTCTAGTTCCTTAACCCATGAAGAAGTATCCTCCCGTGCCTCATGGCACTATGATCGATCATCTCGGCAGCACCCCCAATTAGGTCGCCTTTGTTCAGAGTATTCTGCAGTCTCCTGCCATTTTATACCAGTTTGAGTCTCCCTCAGACCAGTCACTCTCCCTGAGCCATTACAGCTATGATCCCTTTCCCCTCAGTCAGTTTCATATGCTGCCAGATCATTCCCATTATCATACTCTGAACAAAGGAAGTTTGAGTCCACCCGCTCTACTTGCCCAGTGGTCCCCCCACAGTTTCTCAGTCCTGCCATCAGTACTATCACATTTCGGTCTTGTACCTCGCGCTCCTGTCAAGGAAACATCATTGCCTTGATAGGGGCAGGTCTCCCTCTGTCGACGACAGCTCCTCTATTCCAGAGGATAGGCCCAGAGGTCCCTACGCCTTGGACTTATCACCCTCTGTGGTAAGTGCCTATGGATCATTCTGAGAGGAGACATCATTGCCTCTCCGAGTGGTTGTTCCCCACATGCTCGACTTCAACACCTTGATCGCATCGTTGAGGATCGCGTAGGATTATATTCCATCAGTTTTTAGTCGAAGACCCCGGATTTCCCCTGACTCTAGCACATTGGTGAGTCACTTTGGAACGCCCAGTTCTATGTTCCTGTGGATTTCTGGGCTGCGTTGGCGATTGTATTCGGAAGCCATCCAGTTTCATGCTTCCTTGAGTACCCAGTTTCAGTTCCAGATCAGTTCCAGTTCAGTGTACCATGGAGAGTATGACCCCAGTCACTATGATCCAGCAGCTCATCAGTTCCTTTGGTACCACACTCAGTAGCACTGTTGATTGTTCCGGTGCACCAGTTCTGCAGTTCACACATGATCCGCTCAGCAGTATGTCCCAGATTTGTGTCCCCTCTGGACTCTTATGATGTACACAGTGGTCATGTATCTTACAGGTCCCCTTTTTTGGGCCTCACAGTTATATTTATGTATCTTGATACGAGCATGGGTATGCCCGCCTCGTCCATATATTGAGATTTTCAGGTCCCCATTTTTGGACCCCATTATTATTATGTTATATCCTGATACGAGCATGGGAATGCCCGCCTCGTCCATATGATCAGATGATTCCTCATCCTTTATTGAGGTTATGTACTTTTAGTTCTTGCAGTTGTTCGGGATCGTTGTTCCGGGCTACAGTTTGTTTCTTCTCTTCTCTCCACATCCCAGGAAAACCATTCATGACTTATGATGTCCATCGGCCATACGATGAGCTCCTGACCTCGCACATCAGGGGGCAATCTGTTAACACCCAAAAAGTGCTCACTAGCTCATTTACCACATTACACGACTCATTTGTCCATTTTCCTACCATATTTCCATTAAAAATCCCAAAAAAACCCATTAAAAAGCCTCCAAAAGGCCTAAAATGCCTCCAAAAGGCCAAAAAACCATCAAAATAGCCTAAAAAAGGCTAAAAAACCCCCTTTTCCTCCAAAAATAGCAAAAATCCCCTAAAAAGGGAATAAAAATATAAAATAATGAGGAAAAGGAGAAAAAAAACCCTATACAGCTGCATAAAACCATGTGTTTCCTAAAACCATGGGTCAGCACTCCACCACCAAAAAACTATAAATAGGTGATGGAGATCCCTTATTCCATATCCACAATCACAAGCACCCTTACTCTGCCAAAATCTCTCTCGAAACCCTAGTTCACCTTTGAACTATTTTCACCTTGAGAGCCACCTTTGGCCCATTCCCAACATTGGAGAAGGAGAAGGAGCATTCTTGAAGCTTGGAGCATCCTCTTGGACACTGCAAAGGGCTTCACCAACCTTGACACTCAAGGTAACATCAATACAAAGACATTCTTTCATTTTGGTGTTTATGCTTCATGCTTGTATTAGAAATAATTTAATGTTTTGTTTATTGCATAATTAGTTTAATATACTGAACTGCTACTAAGGAGTCCATTCTCCTTAGTAGGTGCTCATTGGCACAAGCTAGGGGTAAAACCCTAGCTACAAGTGTCATGTTGTAGGTCCATCTTGGAAACTAGGGTTTTACTCAGTAAGGGAGTGTGCAATTCTTGCACATGGGAGTCAAATTTTCAAAATCATCCACTGGGCACTTATGGCTAGTGTTCCCAGCCGAAACATTCCTAGACACTCTTGCAGGACTCCCTAGAACATGGTTTTGTCGCACGGTTGGAGTTCTATGCCCCCGACAGGTATCGAGCAGGTGTCCGTGAAGGCCTTTTGGATGTGAGACGGAACGAGCCATAGAATGACGACCGTGGCTTCGATCGACAAACCGTCAACTCCGTTGCATTCACGACATCAGGATAGTTCCAGGGGTGCCCCTCTACTCCGGTCCTATGGCCCAGGTGTCATTTTGTAGGTTCATTTTGGAAACTACATTTTTGCTTAGTAATGGAGTGTGCAATTTTTGCACATGGGGGTCAACTTTGGAAAATCATCCACCGGAAACTTATGGCTAGAATTCCTAGCTGGAACCTACCTAGACACACTTGCAGAACTCCCCGAAACCCAGTTTTGTTGCACAGTTGGAGTTCTATGCCCCCAGCAGGTATCGAGCAGGTGTCCCTAAAGGCCTTTTGGATGCAAGACATAACGAGCCATATAATGATGACTGCAGCTCAGATCGAGAAACCGTCGACTCCATTGGATTTAGGACATCATGATAGTGCTAGTGGTTCCCCTCCACTCTCGTCCCGTGGCCCAGGTGTCATTTTGTAGGTCCATGTTGGAAACTATTGTTTTTCTCAGTAAGGGAGTGTGCAATTTTTGCACACGCGGGTCAAATTTGAAAAATCATCCACTGGGCACTTATGGCTTGCATTCCCAGCCCGAACCTACATAGACACACTTGCAGGACTCCCCAAAACATGGTTTTGTTGCACAGTTGGAGTTCTATGCCCTCGGCAGGTATCCAACATGTGTCCTTGAAGGCCTTTTGGATGCAAGATGAAATGAGCCATAGAATGACGACCATGGCTCCGATCGACAAACCGTCGACTCCGTTGGATTGAGGACGCTAGGATAGTGCTAGGGGTACCCCTCTTCTCTAGTCTCATGGCCTTAGTGTCACCTTGTACATCCATTTTGGAAACTAAGTTTTTGCTTAGTAAGGGAGTGTGTAATTTTTGCACACGGGGGTCAACTTTGGAAAATCATCCACCAAGCACTTATGGTGATGATGATGATGATGGTGATGGTGTTGGTGATAAAGATGATGATGATGATTTCGAAGAAGATGATGATGATGGAGATGTTGATGAGGAGCCTAGAGATGACAATGATGATGAAGATGGTGATGATGATGATGATGATGATGATGATGAAGACATTGATGATGATGGTGATGGTGATGAAGATGATGATGAGGACGATGATGATGGAGATGTTGATAAGGAACCTAGAGATGACAATGATGATGAAGACATTGATGATGATGGTGATGGTGATGAAGATGATGATGATGATGGAGAATATGATGATGATGAGGAACCTAGAGATGACAATGATGATGAAGATGTTGATGATGATGATGATGATTATGATGATGATGATAATAAAGACGTTGATGTTGATGTTGATGGTGATGAAGATGATGATGATGATGATGATGACATAGAAGATGATGATGATGAAGATGTTGATGAGGAACCTAGAGATGACAATAATGATGAAGATGTTGATGATGATGATGATGATGATGGTGATGATTATGAAGATGTTGATGAGGAACCTAGAGATGACAATAATGATGAAGATGTTGATGATGATGATGATGATGATGATGGTGATGATGATGAAGATGTTGATGATGATGGTGATGGTGATGAAGATGATGATGATGATGATGATGGAGATGTTGATGAGGAACCTAGAGATGACAATGATGATGAAGATGGTGATGATGATGAAGATGGTGATGATGATGAAGACGTTGATGATGATGGTGATGATGATGGAGAAGATGATGATGATGGAGATGTTGATGAGGATGATGGAGAAGATGATGATGATGGAGATGTTGATGATGACAGAGAAGATGATGATGATGGAGATGTTGATGAGGAACCTAGAAATGACAATGATGATGAAGATGTTGTTGATGATGATGATGATGGTGATGATGATGAAGACATTGATGATGATGGTGATGGTGATGAAGATGATGATGATGATGATGATGGAGATGTTGATGAGGAACCTAGAGATGACAATGATGATGAAGCTGGTGATGATGATGAAGATGGTGATGATGATGAAGATGTCGATGATGATGGTGATGGTGATGAAGATGGTGATGAAGATGATGATGATGATGATGGGGAAGATGATGATGATGGAGATGTTGATGAGGATGATAGAGAAGATGATGATGATGGAGATGTTGATGATGATGGAGAAGATGATGATGATGTTGATGTTGATGATGAAGATGGTGATGATGGAGATGTTGATAGTGGCACATATTTGTAGCAATGTGTAGATAAAATTTGGTCAACATGAAATACTCATGCAAGGCAACATGCACAGAGTATTGATCATGTGAAGATTTCAATTATTGGCAATGGCATTTTGCATCGGAATTTCATTTCATCTCCTCCTTTCAAACTATATTTTTTTTATGTTTTGAATTTCTACATTTCCCTTGGCACGAATTTTTAGTGACAAAATAACCCTTTAGCAATGAAGTTAGACTTAAAAAAATATCATTTAATAATTTTTTTTAACTAAAGAATAATTCGTGGAAGTTAATGTTTGGCCACATGTAATGCAACAAAATAAAACTTTCAATTTGAACACATTGCATTAATGGTGTAATTGAAATTATGACATTCTATTCCAAATGACTTGGCTTTAAAGACCATATAAATATAGTATTCACTTTATAGAGGCTATTCATTAAAAAACACATTGTTATTGAGATTGTACTGTGATGTTATCCCCTTCCTTAGTAAAAAGAAGATTAATAAGGTTGTATTTCCAAGGTATAGGATGTTTTGGATTTCTCAACTATTATTGCATGTGAACTTTCATGTATACCAAGCTACAACAAATCTTTCATGAAAGTGGATTTGTCTATGTGAATAGATAAGTGAAAAGCTTTTAGCAACAAGACCTATAAATTTTAACTTGGAAGTATTGGAAATGTACAAAGTGGGATTGAGAGGCTTGATGGTGATTGTAGTAGTGGGCATGGTATTAGTGAGAATGATGTCATGATAGTGGAATTAAACATTAAGATGGTGACCCTAGAGCCTGGATCCTATCCTAGAAACATGAGATCCTAGCCTAAAATCCCTAGCTGGTACTGTAAACCCTAGTTTGTATTCTAATCACAATGAAACCCTATTATGTAGCCTAAGATCTAGCCCTAAATTATAATACATATAAAAATTAAATCATTTTCATTGTACATGTATATCCATGTGCATATATTTGAATCCAAATCACTATATGCATATATGCATAGTATCTCATCTATATAGAAAGGGTCCATCATCAAGTAGAAAACCGTTCTACCTAGCACCGAATACCTAATTTAGAAACCTAATGGTTTGAAATTGGTTGTACCATCAAGATTTTGATATGGTGGATATGCACACCTATGACAACCTTCTCAATGGATGGAAAACCTAATGTTATCATAACATTAGTACATCTTAGTCTAACATGTAGTAATGCTTACATGTTCTAGTGTTGATGGCACACTAATGGATGCATGCAACTTGATGAGGGTGTATGTGTGACTCCATTGATGTAATGCAAGTCCTAAATGTCTTTAACAAGTGTCTGAGTGTCCAATAGATGAATAATGATGTCCTAATACCCCTCAATCCCTTCCAAACATAATTCGAAATCATTTGGGGTATTGGGGTAACAAGTTGGTGTGTTGAGGTGGATATAACCTCAAAAATACACCTCAAAGTAGTCATTTATTGTAATGTCAACTATATGTGTTTAAGTCAACATGTCTACATAATATTAGATCATTATCACATAATGATAAATTAAGGAAGTCCTAATTGTAAATGGTAGTGGATGTGATGGTCATCAAATCAAAGGTGGCAATATCCATGAGTGAGAATTAATGAGCTAGCTATACATTGTGCTCAAGGTTGTCCTATTTGTATGGTGACAATTGATTAAGAAATGATTCCATAACTTGGTTATTAATATGTTGCATGATCTTAAGTAGACAAACATTTGGTCAATATAAATACTAATGACAACATTTCATTATGTAGAGTATGGACATTTGGGATCTCATTATGTAGAGCTATTAAAAATCATGTTGGATCTCATTTTAACCTTTTGACAACAATGAACATTTTTTATTTTAAGTATTATTTTCCTAGTACTCAAGTTCCCAATATATATCTTATGTTCCATGAGGTGTGATTTGTCCATCCATTTATTCTGTTTGTTTTTAGATTAATTCTCACACATGATTTTTTTTTCAGTTAGCCTATGTTTATAATGTTTTCTTAACATAGATACAATTATAAGATTTTACATGTGGAAAGATAAACCAAGCTTAACTATGATATCCAACTTCTCTTCTAAGATTCAGGTAAGCTTCAGGTTGAATCACATTATCAACTAAGGCATGGACATCATTGGTACAAAAACTTAAGATCACATGCCATGGACTGATAGAAGTAAAAAACAAATGTAGACAACATCACATCATGATACACACAACATGAGACAACAAGATACTAATATAGACAAAATTGATATAGATCACATAAATGAAAATCCATGTACATCAAGGCTACAAAACTCATCCAAACATATACAATTTCTGGAAAATAGTGGAATATGGTTCCCAATGTACATACAATGGAAACTCGTGCCCTATAGAAAATGCAACAACTCATGCAGTGGATCCAAAATACATGGAAACTCATGCCGTACATACAAAATACATGGAAACTGGTGCACAAAGGTGCCACATCATGGCTAATGTACATAACATGGTGTGTCAAGCATTGTGACCACCCCCTTCACTCCCAGGTGCATCTCCAAAATTGATCTTCCTACTCTTCGAGCTATCGATGCCTCGGGTCTTGCTCCGTCTAGGAGTATGCCGTCTCTCCGGGCTCTAGAACAAATGATATAAGATACTGTCATTTTCAAGCATTTGCAACATTTACCACATTTATAAAACAAATGTAGAATTCGAATCTTAAATAAATCACCTCTGATGCAAGTGGGAAACGTGAGGCATCTGTCCTGGATCTGTGGAGCCTCTTAGCAATTCCAGCCTACAAACATTTACAATAATCATTTCATTGAAAAGTAATAATTGCTTAAATTAATTTTTGTTAATGCATCAAAATATTTTCATAAGTTTGCTTGATTTTCACCATGAACACCTCCAACAATGGGCATGGCTGAGCTTCTAGGCTAGTACATGGAGAAAATGGTTGGACAACCAGCTTTGATGCAATCAGGGGGGGGGGGGTGCAGATGTAGTGGCAGCCACTACAGGTGAAACCACTGGAGATACAGATGAGGATACTGGAAGAGTAGATGCCACAGTAGTGGCGGGAAGTGGGGATGATATGCTGGGAGAAGACATGGTGGTATGGGATGGAGGAGGATGTTCTGGCTGATGAACCCCTGCCAATTGTACGATAGAGGGTATCAAACGAAAAGGAATAGGGGGGATGTTGAGGGATGGTGCGTGGGAGGGAATTCTTGCATAGAGAGAGGAGGACAAACAAAAGGGAGGTTATGGACAAAGAGGGGAAGGTGGAAGGAAGGGGGTGAATGAACGAATGGGGGAGGATGGATAGACAGGGGGGTGTGGATAAATTGGGTAGGATCTATAGACGGGGGGGAGTGGACGAGTGAGGGAGGATTGATGGAGGGGGGAGTATGTCCGGGGAGGGGGGGACGGATGGAAGGGAGGGGGTGGATGGAGGGAGGGGTCTAGATGGAAGCGAGGGGGTGGAATCATGGGAGAGGGTGGAAACATAGGACTAAAATGGGGACTTGCAGCTGTTGGTGGCACCTACATATACATTTGTAATATAACAATTTAGTAAACAAACAATAAATTAAACCATAGTAAGTCGTAAGAATTCAAATTAAAAGCGTTCTTATAACTACACATTGTACCTGTGTATATGGTGATCTGCCAATCCTGGTAGGGATGGTTTATGACCATAGTTAGGGAACACCTGTGGACACCAAAATGCATGCATGTTATGAACATGTTAAACAAGTCATTATTTAGGAAATCAAGATATTCAAAAACATTGTACAAACTATCAACGTGTATGCGTTAAATATAAATACTTAAGTAATACAAATGACATAAGTAATAACAATATTGTGTGAGGTACTAAAAATACCTCCATGCGAGGTGATGCAATTTCAGTTGTAGCTGCCATTGCTGCATCCAGGTTGGGAGATCCTACGTTCTCCCATGTTGGTGTCTCAGATCTAAATAACTGTACATTGAAATAATAGTTTAAGTCAAACAAAAATAATTTAAAAATACTTTACAAGCTATCAAGTGATGATCGAAAACACATTAAAAAAATTGTTGATCTGATCCATATAACAACCCTCGATCAGGCCAGAGCAAGTGTTCCCACAATGGGGACAAATATGTAGCATTGTCCCTGTCGAACTAGAATGCTTAGCATGGAAACCACAAGTCACAGGTCTATTCGGGCCCTGTCGTAAAGGCCTTGCACCTGGATATCTATCAAGGTCACCTGACCTCTCGACTATAGTCACTACTACAAAGGAGGTGTGTCTGAGGAGTCCACGTGCAACATTCCTCATTGCCTCCTTGATCTGATCAAACTTGTGAGGTAACTGAGGTGGCTGGGGAGAGGGGTTGGGGTCGCGCCTAGGAGCTGGTGGCCCTCTCAGTGGGTTCCTTCTGGTAGCAGGTAGATCTTGGGCAGAGCCATGCCCAACACCCTAGAGCTCGGTTATGTCAAAATAGTTGACAAGTAAACCAAGCATAAACTCAGCCCACAGTTGTGAAAAGTACTATGGAAACTCCTTATTATTGCAGGGAGGTTTATCGTACACCATGAACCACCTCTCCACCCAATTGTCCCTCCATGGTTGGTAATGACACCAATACCTACAGACACGTGGCTTTCTAGTGTTTGGTGGTTGTTGTGTTCTTGGATCGGTGAGTACATTGTATAATTGGGCCTTTGTAATATTAAAATCTTTTATTGCTTCCTTGGAAATTCCCATGGAGTAATACTCCTATATCCTAGCCCTATATTCAGTCATGTCGGTTAATTGGTGATGTGCAAGGATGAGGGAGTCAATTGAGCTCTCAATTGATGTGGAAGAGACACTCGAGATAGTTCCCCCTTGTTTCTTAGGTCTCGGGTGTGAACTCTCATTTCATTTACATAATGGTTAAGGTCATCTTGTTCAACATTTGGTTCAGGGTTTTGGTTTTCTTTGGCATTTGGATTTTGTTGATGGTTTTCTTTGGCATTGGATCCAAGGTTTGGGTTTTCATGTGTTCCACCAGGATCTGGGTTAATATTTGGTTGACTCATTGTCTCGTGGTTTACAATCTACAATTGATAATTGGTCCATTGTTTTAAAAATTTGGGAATTATTAACAATTTAATAAACAAAAAAAATCAAAAATTTACACAAAGAATGAATAAAATGACAAAAAAATTCAAACTTACCTATCCAATTGATGTGTTGATGAGTTGGTGGATAGATTTGGGGGGTTTTGGAGTGGAAATGGCCTCCTTTGGTCATTGTAATCACGCACACGTGGGAGTGGATGTCGTGCTCGGCTCAAATGCGTATAATGGGGACATTCGACTGCGTTGTTTTTTTTTTAACTGGAGCACATGCGGGCCACATTAGCGCACACGTGCCAGATGCATGCATGCGCCAAGCACACAAACACACTAGATGCACACACGCTGCAGGAATGCGCACACGCCTAGGTTCGGTACCGAACCTAGTAGCATGTGCACGCTGCCTTAGGTGCGTGCACATAGTTGCTTTATTCTCGCTAGCATGTCCCCATTACAATGGTTTTGGGGAGCAACTTTGTGCTCCTACCCTAAAGTATTATACTAAATGGGTGGTTTTAAGATGACTACCAACTTTGGAACTTGGTGATAACTTTGATTTTGGCTTAACAGTTTCTTTTGAACTTGTCTCTAACTCAAGTTCTTCCTCAACAGTTCTCTCAGGAACTTGGCTTGGGATTTCAGTGGATCCTTGTGGGAAGTGGTGGTTTTAAGGATCACCACAATTTGATGTCTAGAAGAAGCAACAAGAGGATGACGTCTTCTACAAAATGGGTTCTTTTTGGCTAGCAAAAAATTGATATCTAGTAGAAGCAATAGGATATTGAGGTATTCTACTAAATGGGTGGTTTTAGGGTGAATGAAAACTCTAAAGCTCAGTGAAGCATGGATATTTCTCTAGTTCAATGCTATATCTCTAACTTTGTCTCTATGGCTCTGGCTCGAGGCTTCGGTAACTAGTTCAGTATCACATGTTCCGGCTTGCTTGTTCTCACTCACTTGTTTCTGACTGTCAGTCATTCCCCCCTATCAGGAAAAAGGTGTATGAAATCCAATATGTGTCAATAATCATTAATGAACTCTTCGGTATGACTTATAAATCTTACTGGTTGTTGATGACTATTTCCAAGAAGCGGTCCACCCACAACAACAAAAAAACTTTATTCAAATATTTTGGTATTACTGAAAAAATTGTGTTAATTTTGTAGGAACATGAAAGTATAAGATATTTATGTAAGGAAAAAAATAGGCCCGAAGGATGCATTGCTGAAAGCTACATTATGGAGGAATGAATAAAGTTTTGTGAAGGATACTTGAAAGGTATGGAAACTATCATAAGCACACAAGGATTAAATGAATTATGGGATGGTACTGGACCCCTAGGAGGGTTGGTACTGGACCCCTAACTCTTTGGGAGGATCCCCTATCTCTCTCCTATCATCTCTCAACCTATCCTATCCATACCCTATCCACTTAGTCCTATATAAGTGAGGCTCACTCCCATCCCAAAGGGAGGAAGACTATGGTATCTACATGCTGGTGAAATCTCTGTTAAGACCCCTCCATTCACCTATTGGAGAGCTCATACTTCCTTGGAAGGAAATGGCAATTGGCTTGGTTGGAGAAGCACTACTGTGTTAAGTCTTTGGTTGTAGTTCTATATCTCCATCATGTACTCCTCTATTTGTAGTAATACAAATGCTTTCCACCAATATTGTTCTTATGTGCAATGATATTGTGTAGTTTACCTGCTTAACTATTTACTTATATCGCTTATTGTATAGATGCTCTTTACTCGTTTCTCTTGTTTCTTTGTCTTGATAGGTCTTGCAGCTTGGATCTGATGATTGTGGGACGTGGATTAACATTCGGGAGAAAGGATGGCATAGTAAAAAGGTAAGACATCTAGTACTTTGTCCTTAAGTAGATCTAGAAAATGCACTTGTAGTCTGTTCTATTTGTTCTAGACTCACATTAAGCTAGGGAGATCCGGCTCGCGTCCACTCGAGTTGATTGTCCGATAAGAAATCTGGCGACCATACTGGGGAGTAGTGATGTTTGTCTTTTTTAGTGGTCATTAATCTGAGAGTCATTTTTAGTTAATTACTTGACACAAGCCTCTTTTATCATTTTTTGCCATTTACTTCTTAGGATTGATTTCACTATCAAATCTTCACGTTGAAGACTCTGATTTGCTTCCTCTGAGTTTATACAACTCATTTTCAAGCCTGTTTTTGGTTCATTGTTGAGAGATCTAGTTCATGTTTGAATATAGACCTCGCCTGTCGCACCTGGGCTGTGGAAATAGAGCGACACTATGTCATTCTGAGCTTCTGTTCTTCACCTGTTAGTCACCCATCGAATCCTTTGCATTGGTATACTGTGACATCATCGCACCTCCCGTGAAGGCAGATTGCAACGTCGCACTATGTGTGAAGAGAGAGTGTGCTAATCTGTCAAAAGTTGGCATACTGGCATCCTTTCCCTCATCTGACAGTTTGAACCTTGGTTTGATGTATGAACTCCCTCTATGCTACAAGATCTAGCCAGAGACCCCATTTATGATTTGTGTGTTAAGAGTTTGGTCTCATTTGGATTGACTTTGGGTTCCATCTTGGACAAGTTTGAGATAGGAAGTGGTGGATACTCTAGTCTCCTCCACCTTCATCCATTCACTCTTGCATAATTTCCCTTCCCTCCATTCCTGATCTGATCATTGCATTGGATCAACGTCCAGACCTCATTTACATTTGCTTTGAGCTTTGCTTGCTTAGTTTGCTTGGTGCTGCTTGATTTTGAGTTAAGTGTCTTTTTCCGCTTGGTTGAGTGCTTGTCTTTTCTTGAGCTTTTTGAATGTATGAGTGCTGCAAGTAGTATTTTCTTTTCATTCATTTAGATCTGAGAACAAAGTTGTTATCAACTTTATTCTTTGATGCATCCATCGAAAAGATTAAAAATGCTTCTTTCCCATTGTTTCTCAAAAAATTATTGAAGAAAGATTGTTGTGCATTGGAAAATTCTCATTTATGTTTTGGAAAAATTGAATGAATGTATGATCTATTGTGTTTTTCTTGAATTATGAATCGCTCATCTTCTTGAAAGGCTCAAAGCATGCTTCGATTTTTTGCAAAACTAGTTCATGGTAAGGAAAGATAGATGCATTTTTTCTTGTTGTTCTTAGATCATTGAAACTGAAAATCTTGCATTTCTCATTTCAGAATCCTTTCTTTTCATCATTTAGTGTCATTTTACTTTGAAAACAAGAAGAAAAGAAAAAGGTTGTTTTGATTTGGTTTAGTAGTGTTGTGTACTTTTGTGTTTCGCATAAAAGGAAAAGAATACTTTCATTGTCAAATTTGTTTGCATTGGGAATTGTGTTGCATTGAGTTTGTTTTGGCAATACCATTGGAAAAAATCTTTCTCCTTTCCATAGCTAGAATTCATCGAAAGAAAAGAACATTTCGTGCATGTAGTCAAGGCTTGCATTATGCTTCCGATTATGTACTCACCTCATGCATTCACCTAACCATCCAAGATAAAATTAAGGGTAGAACTAGGTAAAAATTTTAGCAACTTGTGTGTAAGTTAGAGATGTGTTCCGGCGTCGTTAAGTGTGGAAGCTATCGTTATTTGCTAGCATTGTAGTCCAAGGGTATTGTAGTCTTCCACGTACATCAGTATATCGAGCTCCTTCACGTACCCACCAAGTACCATAATCCGTACTTAGCGTATATCAAAGGGTGTATCACATACTCGACACGTATATCAGAAGGTCTCATGCCAACGACTGTGCATTAGAAAGCACCACTACGGATTTGAGCTCCCACGTACCTTGCATATATCGGGAGACACAATTAGGATTCCTGAAACCAACCGAGTTAACCATTTGGCCATCTTGGAAAAGCAATACATCAAGAACAGCACTCGGGGAGATTAGCATGCACGTACTGTCTAGGTAATCAGGTATGCAGGAAAGGGTATGGTCCCAATCCTCGTTGTCGTGTCATATTGTTGGACCCTGTAGTATATCGCGGTTTGCAATGCCTTGATAATCCCGTGAGGTTCCAAACTTTTGAATCCACTCTGTCACATAAGTTTGCTTGTTGCCTTAGTTTGAGTTGGTTTCTTGGACTACTTTTCTTTTAGCATACCCTTAGGAGAAACGTTGTTTCGGACTTTCTGGCGGATTTTCTTGATACTTTGGTAGATTTTCCTTGGAGAAGGTCCCGTAGGATCTTGAACTTATCACCCGAATATCCCCTTAATTCAGAGGTTATTTCGAGGGTAAGAATGGATCAGTGTAACGCAGTCATAGTTACTAAAGTGGAGAACCCCACTTTGAATGTTGGCGGGATTTTGTTTCCACTAGATTCACCTGACTCTCATCCCCCGTAAGATGAAGAAGCACACACCCCAACTTCACAATGCCTTCCTCCCGTCATCCCGGGAGAACCTGGATCATTGGAATGGATAAACCAACCCCAGGATGACCCTACACTAGCTGTTGGTCCTTCAGCAGCTTATTGGACATCTTTTACAGACCACCCAGTGGCTCATTTTTCCATCTCATCCCCACCTAACTGGACCACTCCAGAGTTCTCTAGGCCTTACTATAGGCCTGACCTTGCCAAGACTTTAAGCCCCATTCATGAACCTTTGGAACAGTTACGTATCAAAGGAGATGAGCTTCGAAGACAAAGTCTCGGGCAACACTCTGAAGAGTTCCATAATCGCATTTCCAAATAAGATTTGACGATGGAAACATCCCAATTCATTTGATATCTTTCGGATCACCTGAAGAACCCCACCACATGACCACTAATAAGACTGGTCAACCCTCGCAAGAGTCCAGTCCTGCACCTAAAGTGAACCAACCGGTGGAAGAACAACAATCCAACACACTTGTCACTACCACAACTACTTTACTAGTTCCTCCCCCACCTCAGAATTCAAGGGGAGGGTATTCCATTCCTACGGATTATCTTATTGGTAATGTTATTACCATAGTAGCTAGTCAACAACCTACGTTGGTTCAACCTTTGAATAGTGGTCAACCTGTTGTGGCTGGGGGAAACCCCCATTTCCTAACCAGAACGTACGCGGTGGAGTCCCCAACAGACCTTCTGTTGGACCTTACCAACCCGCTAGACTGTCCACCATGGGATTATCTCATGTTGGAGGGTTGTCAAATGTAACTCAACCTTCATGGAGTCAACCGTATCCAAGTTCCGTTAACCGTGTGTCGGGCCAACCTAATCCCAGAAACACACCATACAGGATACCTTATCCCGGGAATCCATACACTCTATGGGGGAAACAACCTGTGTTGCAACATGGACCCGAACCGACTATCCCTCATGTACCACCACCCCCGATCGATCCTTCCCCACCTCTTGCAAGAGGTAGTGGGCCCCAACCTAACATTGGTGGAGGCCCACCTCATTTTACCTACAACATCCCTCACCCTTCCAGTGGTGGTGGGAATGGTCCACCACCTCCTCTAAGCGGAGGCGACGGGGGACCACCCTATCATGGTGGAGGACTACATTTCCCTTTAGGTGGTGGAGGTGGTCCACCGCCCCCTCCAGGAATAGGCGGTGGAGGACCTAATTATGATGGTGGTGGCAGAGGTGGTGGAAACCCTCATCCTTCCGGTAGCGGAGGTGGTGGGGGCCCCCATCCATCTGGCGGCGAAAGTAGCCCACCACCCCCTCCAGGTAGAGCTAGTAGTGGGCCACCTTATTACGGTTACGGACCCCGACCTCCTCCCGGTGGTGGTGGCGGACCTCCTCCCCCTCTCGGAGGTGGAGGTGGACCCCCACCTTATTGGAATGGACCACCTTATGGTGGTGGACCTCCTTACGGTCTAGGCGGCACACCCCCATATGGTCAGTTTCATCCTGGTACACCTTACGGTCAGTTTAGTCCTTACACGCCTTATCTGTATTATCAATACGTGCAGCCCAATCCATAGCTACCCTTTCTGGCTACTTTGGACCTGCCTGACCTCTCCCATTTAACCAACGATCCTATTTACCATGGATCTAGCTGGCCATTGATTTTGGTGAAACTTTCGTCTGATCTCCCCAAGTTTGACAGCAAGATGGGTGAATACCCTAAAAACCATGTGATGACATACCACTTATGGTGTTCATCTAATTCCTTAATGGATGATTCAATCCGTCTTAGATTGTTTCAAAGGACTCTCACCAGTTCAGCTGCCAAGTGGTACATTGAGTTGCCACCGCACTCTTTTCCTAATTTTTGCTCTCTTGCTATGAACTTTTTGACGCACTTCTAGCTGCCTATACGATATGAGATTGGTACTGAGCTTTTAACCTCGCTCTGTCAGAATACCACCACTCACATTTCAGATCATATCCATGAGTGGTGAAGGAGACGATGTCTCATTAAAGCTCCAATTCCAGATCAGCTCCTGGAAAACTGGTTTACTAAAATGCTCATTCCCACCATAGCAAAATATGTCGCCATGAGAGGTGTTGTCACCGAAGAACAAGCCATCGCGAGTGCCCATCTGCTAGACCTAGTCTACACTCAATATGGCACTCTGTTCAATATTCTACCTGATGCACCCTGTGATGTTAATGATCCCATGAAACCACATAAGGGACTCCAAACTGATGGAATCATTGGTTCCCTTAACATCCAGCCTACTGCTAGCACTATTGGATCATCCAACCCGGCTCTAGCTAGCCACAACACCACCAAGTCCACCACTCTTGCTGTAACTGAAGAGGTGAATTCTGTTCAATCAGCTTCATCTCAGAAGTTTAATGGCAAGAAGAAGAACAAAGGGAAACCCAAAAAGTCTTCTACCCAGAAGGAACCAAAGAGCACTCCTGACGATACCAAGCAGAAAAGGAAACTGAAGTATCCTTGTTTACTGTGTGGAGATGACCATTTCTTCAAAGAGTGTCCCCATAGAGATGAAGTGCAAAAGTTTCTTAGGGGTAAACCGACTCCCGCAGTCCTCAATGATCCATTTCCTACTCAAAATGAGTAGATGATTGCTCAAACCCCCCCAGTCCAGGGGGAACCATCAAATACCACGCATGTTCTCATGTTGGGTAACGAGGCAATTAATTTGACTACTCACTCGTGATCTTATGAACCGGTCCCTTCGAAGGAATCCACTGGAATTAATGCTGAAAAAGCTTTCGACTCCTTAACTGATGTCACTGTACCATCGACTTCTCTCACCATTGAGAAGCCCTCCTTAGACTCAATATTTCAACCGCCCAAGAGTACGATTCAAAAAGCTGTTTTCAATCCTAATGATCGAGTGGCACAGAATTACAATATCGTAGAGGACTTGGCACAATCTCTTTGTGCCATGTCTACCCTGGAAGTTTTGCAAAATTGTCCCAATCAATGCAAAACTCTCCTTCCAGCTATTGGTGTAGGTGACCCGGATTCCTCGAACACCATCATGTTCCGACTTGACAACTTTAAGTTGAGGCTCTAACACCAGCTCGCATTCCATGTTTCTGCAAACATTGCTGGGAAGATCGTCCATCGTACCCTTTTGGATGAAGGAGCCTCCACTTCTGTCATGTCCATTGCTTGTTGGAAAGCCATTGGCTCCCCCAAATTGAATCATTCTCCTACCATGTTGAAAGCATTCGACAGGTGTGGCTTTCAACCTCATGGGCTCTTACAAGCTCTTGCAGTTGAGTTGGGCGAAAAGACCGTAACCATTAACGTGGAAGTGGTCTTGGACCTGTTAGATTATAATCTCTTGCTCTCCCCATCCTGTTCTCTACGATGGATGTCCTCTCTACCTGATCTCTTACTTCGGACTTTTCATTCAGACGAGCCCATCATGGAAGTAATGAACATTGACGACAGTCTGTGGAATGATCTCCATCATAGGTCATCTTTTCTTGCTCTTTTGGAATACATAGAGAACAACATCCATACCCTCTTTTCACCATATATCTACCCATCCCCTCAGTTCCCCATCCTTACATGTTTTACGGACACGGAGGGAAACTTGGCAAACATTGAGCCAACCACCCCAGTAGACATCTCGGTGAAACTTGGTATAGTCGAACACATTTGCATAGGCCAAAAGTGTTCCCCTGAATAAATCGCTATTAGCATAGCCTTGTTCAAGCAATTTCGAGACATATTTGCTTGGTCCTATGAGGAGATGCCTAGGATAGACCCCCCAATTTTTTCTCACGAAATAAAATCCTATCCTGACATCAAACCTATACGTCAAAAGTTGCGATCGGTACACCCCCGGAAGACTGTGGCAATAAAGGAAGAAGTTGAAAAGCTCTTAAAGGCTGGTTTTTTTTATCCTATCCCATTGACGTATTGGGTCTCAAACATCGTTCCTATGAACAAAAGGCAGGGCACCATTCGCATCTATGTTGATTATCGCGACCTTAATCAGGCTTGTCCAAAAGACAACTACCTGACTCCCTTCATCGACCAGATCATCGACAACTGTGCCGGAAGCATCATCTTCTCATTCATGGATGGCTTTTTTGGTTACAACCAAATTGAGAGCAACCCAGCCGACCAACATAAGACGACTTTCATCTTCCCGTGGGGAACATTTGCATACTGCAAACTCCCATTTGGCCTTAAAAATGCTGGCGCCACGTTTCAGGGACCTATGTCGTATGCCTTCCACGATATTAAGGACTTTGTGGAACCTTACTTGGATGATCTCCTTGCTCATTCAAAGCAGCGCAAGTTCCACATTGATCATCTAACGACCATTTTCCTCAGATGCAGATGGTACAATATCTGTCTGAATGCTCATAAGTGTATCTTTTTCATTGAGTCTGGACACCTCTTAGGATTTATCGTTTCGAAGGATGGGATCTTTATTGATCCCTTAAAGGTGGAGGCCATCATCAACCTACCACTCCCGACAGATGTGACGGAACTTCAAAGTCTCCAAGGGAAGGCGACTTATTTATGACGTTTTGTTTGTAATTTCGTGAAGAAGACTCAGGGCTATATGAGACTACTCAAGAAGGACATCCCGTTCATTTGGGATGATCAAGCTCAAAAATCCTTCGACATTATCAAACATGCCATCACACATGCCCCGTGCTCCAACCGCCTAATTATTATCGAGATTACATTTTATATCTCGCTGCTTCTGCTACCACTATCGCCATGGTTTTCGTACAAGAGGATCAAAACGCTCAGGAATATGTGATATACTATGCAAGTAAGGGTCTAGATGACGTTGAAACTAGATATTCACATGTCGAAAAACTCACTTTTGTGCCGGTCATCGCCGTCCAGAAGTTCCGGCACTACATCTTGCTCCGCGCCACCACCATCATTGCCAACTCGAACCCCATGTACCATGTACTAACACGTCATGTGCCTGAGGGAAAGTATTAACGCTAGATTGTGATACTACAATAATTTGATCTTCTTTTCGAGAAGGCCAAGTCTAAGAAGTCATTGGTGTTTGTCGAGCTCATTTGCGACCTTCTCCATTCTGATGTAGAAGTTGAGCCCAATGACTCCTTTCCAGATGAATCATCGTTTCTCATCAGTACAATTGATCTGTGGTATGGGGATACCTTGTTATATCTTCAAACCCAATGCCTCAATCCTCAACTTTCTCGCAACGACCGTCGTAAGATTCGTCACCATGCAAAGTATTATTTAATCATCAATGATACTTTGTATCGTCATGGCGTCGATTCAATTCATGATGAGGCTGAACGCGTTCTAAATGACTGTCATGCTGGGGCATGTGGTGGTCACCTCTCTGCGATGGCTATAGCTAAGAATATTTTGCACACAGGATATTTCTGGCCTACTATCTTCAAATATTATATTGAGGCCGTAAAAAAATGTCCTCCTTGTCAACACTTCCATACGAAGAAGTGCACTCATCCTGCCCCATTACATCTGGTTATTCCTGTTGGCCCATTCGCAAAATGGGGCATTGATTTTATGCATTGTAAGTCTACCTGGACCGGGGGGCATAGTTACATCATCGTAGCTGTGGATTACTTCACAAAGTGGGCCGAAGCTATGCCTACATACCAAAATGACGGCAAAACCACCGCACTCTTCATGTTCAATCATGTAATAGCGTGGTTTGGAGTTCCTCAGGCAATTGTTACTGATCATGGTTCTCATTTTTAGAACCATATGGTTGATGAATTGAGCGACAGGTTGGGTTTTCACCATGAAAATTCAACACCCTACTACCTACAATCCAATGGACAAGTCGAGGCCATTAACAAGGTCTTGAAAACTATGGTCCAAAGGATGGTAGGGACACATAAGTCCAACTGGCACAACATGATCTTTTCAGCATTATGGGCCTACCAAAATTCTGTCAAAACTGCCACAGGCTTCACTCCTTTCCAATTGGTATATGGATTGGAGGCTATTCTTTCGATAGAGTGCGAAATTCCGTCTCTACAACTCATTGTCGAACTTCTTCCTAACACTACTGCTGAGGAAGAACGTCTCTTGCACTTAGCAAAACTTGACGAGTCTTGCCGAGATGCCACTCTTGCTAATGAAGTGCACAAGAAACGCATCAAGGCCCAATATGATAAGTCAGTTGAACCTCATATTTTTAACAAGGGTGACCTAGTCCTCACTTATGACCAGAAGCATGACAAACTAGGAGTAGGGAAGTTCGAGTCCATGTGGCATGGACCTTACATTGTAAAATGTGTGTTGGAAAAAGGTGCTTATGAGATTGAAGATTATGATGGAATCTCTTTGGGTGAACCCTACAATGGGCTTTACCTGAAGAGATACTATGCTTGATCCCTCGTGCATAGACTTGCTTGTATATACTGTACATGGAGTGTTTTTGTGTGGTGTGACGCATTTCTATTTGAGTGTCTTTTGATCTTGTTTCCACTTCTTATACCATGTTCTGTCTACGTGTGCAGATGGCAATGTGCTATGGATTCATGGAAAGCGCTAGCCGGCATACCTATAACCTTGCTTCGGCAGCCTGGGTACTGTATTCCCCAACAGGTGAGCTCATTAGCTCAAAAGGAAGTTGCCTAGGGCTTGCGACCAACAATGCTGCATAATATAATGCAGTAATCAGAACGCTAGCTAACGCTATTTCCTTGGGTATGAACCACATTGTCATCCACATGGATTCTCAATTAGTGGTGTCCCATTTGAACCGGGTGTACGCCATCCGTGATCCCATCTTACTCTGTCTCTTCAGATGAGTGCGTCTACTGGAAAGGTCATTTGAATCCGTTCAATACCTACACATTTCATGGGAGCTAAACACAGTTGTTGACTCGATGGCCAACTTCATTTTGGATTGGTACATCACACACACATAATACTCATAATATGTAAAAGCATTCACAACATGTAAATATAATGTATAAAAGAAAACATGTAAACAAGATCACATCACTAATCATTTTAAAAACATATAATGTATAAATCATCGGTAATGTCTGTATATATATATTGCTCAAAAAGTAGTGCTGGTACAAAAATATGAAGCACGATAGCTTTCAGTGAGTCTGTACAAAAATCTGAAGCATCATAGCTTTCAGTAGTACACAATTTGAGGCCTCTAAGCTCTCAGTACAAGTATAGTAGTGTCATCAGGCCTGACGCTTGACCTGTACACCCCTAGCTCGAACAACATGTTGCCACTGGGTGAGAAAGCAGTCCACGGGCTGAGCCACCATGTAGAGGAAGGCGTTGAAGCATACAGACGGTCCAACCCCAAATCTCTGCATGGGCCTCGGTAAGTCATCAATAGCTAGGTCTGGTACCTCCACAGTAAGCTCGGATAGGTTCCTGTACACCTCCTCCATCTCGTCGATGGCAGCATGAGCACCTACAGGAATGACTGCCTCCCCACCTCTGTCTCTCCTCACCAGAAGGGAGAGACCTACTGGTCACATGGGACCCACATCTACACACACATATTATGTACTTGTCAACACTACATCAAAAAAATGATATAATATACAAAACTAAAAAATGCAAGGGTTTTTTTCTCACCTATATCACCCCATGCTGCACCCTCTAAGCGCCAAGTCGGGATCCTCTCAGAAGTCCATGCTATTGTATGGAAATTCCTCGACCATAAGTAACTAGACCTCTAGCCAGCTGAAAAACTCAGGACCAAAGCTAATGATGGGCCTGCTGCCATGATGGGTCATGACCCATCTGAGCATATGGGGATCCTTGGGCTCCCTATCATCAAGTACTAACTGCGGATGTAGAAGAGGAATCTGCTCCAAGAGGAACGATACTATGATCAATCCATATCCAAACTACTTGAGCTCCTCGCGTCGACACTTGGTTAGCTGAGCTTGGATGTTGGTGAGGAGACCTTCGCACCAGTTGAAAACCTTGGGAGACATACAGTCTTCCGCATGAAACATCTGGGTCCGAGTAGCCGTGTGTGGGGCTTGGCTACCCACCACCCTAGTAATGGTAAGCAATATGGTCCATAGTGGATGGCTCACCACATCCCTGATGAGTATCTTCCCACTGGAAGGACAAGAAGTAGCAACACAGTGTTGTGACACCATGTCCTCAACTGTACAGTCACTGGCCCGTGTCCTAGTGAGTTGTATAGCATCCCCTCTTCGGGACAAACCAATCACAAAGTAGATATCCTCAATGCCAATTGTGAGGATATGCTTACCTATCACAAAATATTGTTGGGCCACATCCCAAATCTGGAGCATGTGTTTCAATAGCGGGATCTAGGCTCTCATCCCCTATATCTCAAAGAATTTGAGCAACCCGCAATTTCTCAAATCTTCCATGCTTTGTGGATCGTTTGCAGCTTGTTCATCTTCTACTTGATGTTCTCTCTCTTGCCACTCCAATACCATTTTTGCTTGCTAGTAACCTGCCAAAGGGACATTTAAACCCTGTTAGGCCCTGCCTCAACTTTCACAAACTCCTTTTTTGGATTATTTTTTATGTTTGAGTTTTGGGTTTTTGCCATCGCATTGTACCTTTAGGTACAGGGCGACATCATCGCAGGTCTCATTTTCGATGCTTGCGATGACTTGGTCTCATCGCAAGTCCCAAAAGGGCCACTTGCGACGAGTCGAGGGTGCATAAAACCCTCCATAACACCATCAAAAACCCAAAAAATGGACATAAAAGCAAAAAGTAAACCACTGGAAAGTTGTTGGATGAGATTTAGGCCTACCTGGTCCGGAAAGTTGGTGAAATGGTGGATCGTAGCTCCCGAAATCGACAAAGGAAGTTTTGGCTCCAAATTGGTACTTCTCCACCCAAATTAGCCTTTTGAACAATGAAATCTATTTTTGGCCCATATTTCTATTTATAAATAGAATGGAATATTCCTTTTCAAATATTTTGATGCTTTTGGGCCATTTAATATAGTTTCGACCATTTGTCATTATATTTGGGACTATTTGACACTTTATCTAGTGTACAGGAGTCGTAAAGTGGTCTTTTGTGCCATTTTCTCGCATTACCAACGGTAACCACAGGTATGAACACCCTTTTGAATGTTTTGTCATTATTATTTTTGGATAGTCATAATTATTGCATGAGGATGAGTTTACTCTTCATTTGTTCTCGTACTCACATAACTATGAGAACAACTACCGAGTTATGATTTATCACTTTTCCAAGATCGTTAAACTTCCACGGAAAAGGACACCCCCCGGAGTCTACCGTTAAGCTCTTTTCAGGCTCTCGAAAAATAAAAAGATTGCCAAGCGAAATTGTCGCGTTCACACTTGTTAAAGTATTTGAATGGTCATCTTCCTAGTGATATTTACCCCTTTTTCAGACCAGGAGGCACTAATTACAAAAAAGGAATACTCCAGCCAATCATGATTGGAAGAGTCCTCTCCCTTTTTGTTTTACCCTTTTTTGGGCGATGAGGCTAACTTTACGAAAAAAGGACCGTTGGAGTCTTCTTTAGTTCTTCTCAGACTCTCTAAACATGAAATGATGACCGAGTTTACCTTCTATGGACTCGTTAAATTTTCACATTGAAGGGCCTGTCATGGGATGAACCCCTCCTATCCCAGGTTCGAAAAATATTTGGGATTGGACTCATCTATGAGATGAGCTATACCGAGCATTTGGTTACCCTCATCAAGCTCGTAAAAAACACATGAGGCACTCATCATTCATGATGGGGAAAAAGGAAAGTGTTTGTGTTACATACCTTAGTGGCAGTATATAGTCGTTCTTGAACATGGCACTCATTTGCATTTGCATACAGTACTTGGGTCATCTGTTTGTCTATGAGTCCCCACTTACTTTCTGAGTCTTGTTACTCCTCTTAGTCATTCGGAGAAAGCTTCCATCATCAGTTGCATTAGAAGTTGTCGTCATTCTCATTGTGTCAATACTGCCAAGTCATGCCATGCCCATGTTCAAGAACACGTCCATTGTCTATCATTTACAGTCAATACATGCGTCATCATGTCGTTGTTACTTTGAGTCAGTCTTACATGTTACTGTACCATCCGATCCACTCTACACATCTTTTGTCGTGTTTCGTGTCGATTGATGGGGGATTCATCATGGCCCTCCTTCGACGGATTCATCCTTGTCGACTTCAACTCATCATCCAAGGATTGAATCTAGAAACCAACCAAGTACCTTGGCCCTGCATGCCTCAATGGTAGGTTACCTTGCTTTCATCATGAGTTTACATCATTGAATCTTGATTGCAAGATTTCATCTTGTGTTCGACTTCAAATCACTTATTCACACTTGATGATATGTACTATGATACCTTGGGAATCATTGACATCAGTGGTGATCTCGCTCTCACTTGTTAACGGTTTACATCAAAGGCTGGTAATCAAGTGGTTTCTACCATGTTCTATGTCAATACATTTGTAATCACATGGATAGATTCATATCATTGCGGGTTCATCTTGAAGACCATGGGGAGTCATGTTTTACCCAGGTTGTGATGCAGTTTGTATTGAGTCATATTACACGGATCCACTTTTGTATTGGTCGTGGCTGTGTTATCATCTCATCATGGATCTACGCTTGTGTCTAGTAGCAATGATTGTGTTCAGTCGGTCATTACTACCATGGATCTGCAATGTATTGGTCGACAGCAATGTTGTACTTTATATGAGATTGTTTGTTTAGAGTCAGTTGTACTGCATTAGTTTACTTCATCCGTCGAGCCTATTGCCATTATTTCTTTCAAAGCACTTCACCTATACATCCTCAACAGCTTCATGCTTTGGGGGGCATTCTGTTACACCTAAAATCTACTCATCATTAGATTCAGTGTATACATCCCTGAAGTCACCTGGAATAAGTACTTTCATCTGGGAGGATTTGCACTCGATCCTACAATCTTTTGAGTGGTCGTCGCAGCTTGCTCCACTGCAGGGTGCGACGAGGTCTGTTAATGGGAAAAAATAGCCTATTCAAGATCCTTCTCAAAACTTACCCATTTAGGGGCTTATCCCTGACCTCTAGGAGGGTTGGTACTCGACCTCTAACTCTTTGGGACGATCCCCTATCTCTCTCCTAGCATATATCAACCTATCCTGTCCATACCCTACCCACTTAGTCCTATATAAGTGAGGCTCACTCCCATCCCAAAGGGAGGAAGACTATGGTATCTACATGCTGGTGAAATCTCTCTTAAGACCCCTCCACTCACCTATTGGAGGGCTCATACTTCCTTGGAAGGACATCGCAATTGGCTTGTTCGGAGAAGGGCTACTGCATTAAGTCATTAGTTGTAGTTCTATATCTCTATCATGTACTCCTCTATTTATAGTAATACAAATGCTTTCCACCAATATTGTTCTTGTCTGCAATGATATTGTGTAGTTTACCTGCTTAATTGTTTACTTAGATCGTTTATTGTATAGATGCTCTTTACTCCTTTCTCTTGTTTCTGTGTCTTGACAGGTCTTGCAGCTTGGATCTGATGACCGTGGGATGTGGATTAACATTCGGGAGAAAGGATTGCGTATTATAAAGGTAAGACATCTAGTACTTGGTCCTTAAGTAGATCTAGGAAATGCACTTGTAGTCTATTCTATTTGTTCTAGACTCACATTGAACTAGGGAGATTCAGCTCACATCTGCTCGAGTGGATTGTCTGATAACAGTGAAGTCGAAGAAATTATGCTTGATTGAAAGCCATTATCTTCTTTAGTCCCTTCTAAATTGGATGACATTAGTTGGGAACAAACCAATAGATGGGTTCTATTTCACACAGATGAAGTTCATCCATGGATTATTAAGTCACATGTTGACCTAAATTTATTTTTTATTCATATTTTATCAAACACATTAAGAACCATTTTCACTATCCATAATTGTCGTTAAATTTGGATGCATAAGATGGATATTTCCAGCCCAGTTACCCCATACAAAAGGATGAAACGTTATTGCAGAAACTCCAAACCCATAACTTTACTAGTTGGCTAAAAATGCAGGTGATGATGTGTTCTCCATATTATAAGTACTTCAAGATTATTAAATGAGAATGTTGTCATGTATGAAACTAAATATTTCTTTAAAGGTTGAATGTTTGTTCTAACATCCTTTAAAAATATACAGGTGGGAGGAAATGAATATGTCTCCAATACACTTAAATGGCTTGCACGTGGCCCCATAAAATTTGTGAAGAAGTACAAGGGATACCTAATCAATGTTTATAGATTCCATACCAAAAGTACATATATTGAAAGAACCACACAAATTAGTGGCATGTGTATAGAAGCTCAATCAATGATGAGATCAAGTTCCAAAGATGCAAATCATATACTTCAAAAAACAACATTTTATGGAGTGATAACATATATTATTACATTGGATTATTTTTGTATGGAGTACACATTGTTCAAATGTGATTGGGTCAATGTTTAGAATAAGAGAGGGATTAAAACTAATGATTTGGGTTTTACAATGGTGAATATGAATAAATTCCTAAGTCAAAAGCATTGGCGAGGTGATCCATTTATTCTATTAGAAGCCAAATAAGTATTCTATGTACAAGATCCAATTAAGAATGAATGGCATGTAGTATTAACATGTCATCCAAAGGGGTTGAGAAATGATACAACATATGAACCTCAGTATGAAATAGAGTGCAGGAGGCACTCTATTTGATCATTCATTTTCTCACTCACACACTCATTGGAGAGTGGCGCACTAGTGGAGGAGGAGAAGCTGCTGCTAGGAGGACTATCTCTTGTACTTGGGTTGTATCATTCCTCTATCTATCTTTGAGGAAGTTGTAGGGTTTTTCACCTTCTTGGTTTTCCCCTGTGAAACTCTATGTCTCTTGTGTGCTTGCATTATTGTGTCCATGATTGATATTCTATAGATATGCTGTACATGTTATTCTCTCAATTAAGATCCTAGATCAGATTGAAATTTCTTAAAAAATAACATGGTATCAGAGCTAGCCTGAAAGAAGGCATGGTATGGCGTTTATGACACTTGTTGCACTTGTGAAGCTAGGGCTTGATATAGCAAAAACTAGTCATCGTAGCACTTTCTCTATAAATTAATTTCCCGACGTATCAGGATATGAAAATCTTACAGGTCGAATATAAGATCCCCATGTAACTTGTGCCGAAAGGAGAGCCTCTAGTTCGTTGTACTTTCATATTTATGATCTGTACAATATAGGGTTTCTACCTCTTCCAGATCTTAGTCATAAATAGGTGACCTAGGAAAAAAGGTCACAACATGGGCTAGGAATCTCCAAATGAAATTTCGTAAAAAGTGGTAGGTAGGAAACAGACTATACTTTCACATGTCCAATTTTCAGAGGCTGGAATGAAACCAGTGACATGTGGCACTCCTTATAAGTTAACTCTCCTATTTTATCCCATAAATAGGTCAAGTTGCAACAATTGGCATAAATTTCTCTCAGAGAATCCATTTGAGGTTAGAATTGTGGGGTTGGAAATAAAACAGGTCAAGCTACCGCAAGAAGAATTTTCAAACACTGTAGATTTGAAATTTCAGAGTTACACCAGAAACAATCAGGTGCATACTTCTGTCAAAATAGAATTGGATTTTGAGCACCTTCATTCATGGCTCTAGGAATTTAGGGTTTCGAAGAATTTTGGAATTTTTTGTATCGGAGACCATGAATGGATGTTCCTCATCCAAATCCAAATTTAGAGACCAAGATTGAAATTTTTGGTTGGGCAGAAGGCTGGGCTTGATCAAACACTAGTTCGGGACTTTGATCAGAAAAGTGGAAAATTAGGGCTTCTACAAAAGTTGAAATTTTTGAATTTTGTGACCATGGCTGCACGCTCCTCAAGAAAATTGAATTTTAGAGCTTTGTATCAAACCTTTTGTTTGGGTGAAGCTCCGAGAAAATCAAACCCTAATTCAGGGTCCTCCCCAGTGAATCCAAAAATCTAAAAGGCAATTTTGAGCGGTGAAACCTTGCAATTTTCAAATTCTAAGTATACCAGATTAACCAACTCACCAAGGCGCATCTTTCTATCCTTTCAAAAGTTTGAAATTTAAAGTTTGAATTTTTAGGGTTTTTCTAACAAACCCTAATCCAGCTCTAGATCCAGTTTCCGCAAATCAAGTGGATTGGGTTAATTAATCCTAGAAGAGAATGGATTGGTCACCTGCATCAGTGAAGAAGTTCCAGTTTCAGAGGGAGATGAGGCTAAGGCCTTACATAAGAATATTACAAGCAATATCAATAGGTATGACTTATCTAGGTATGTTTCGAGATCTATTCATGATTAAGTTTATGGTATGTTTGTCTTCATTAAGGTTAGTACAATCTTGATTAACTTTAGACTTGTCATATCACCTTAATAAAATTATGAATGCAAATATTCATTGATTAGGGTTTTGACACATATGATTGTACTAATGCATTGTGGTGTTGTATGAGGTTGATGTTGTCTGCTAACATGAAAGGTACATCAAGAAAGACAAATCATGTTCTAGTTCAAAAACATATGACCATGGTGACATAAAGACAAAGATTCATCCATTGTCATGGATCACATAGAAGCTCTACTTACGAGGTATGTATAATTTGGTTCGACAATGCTTAACCTATGAGATATGCAGGATACTAGCACAAGTCATTGAAGAGAACAACAAGACATTGCTAGACATAACTAGCAAATATGATAACTAGGTATGGTTTTCTTATATAACGTTAGAATCCTTCCTTGTGTTAGGATCTTATACTGTTGTATGGTTGATAATTATTATTCATGAAGTTTGAAATGTAAGTAATCAAGGGTTTATGCATATTATGTCTCTTACCTTGATTGATGATATGACTAACCAGAAAAGTCCTTTGGTCAAATAAGAATATGCATGAGTAAAAGAAGTATTCCCTGAAACCTTGAATACTAATGTTTATTATATGTGTTTGAAATGATCATGACTATACATGTTTAAGATTATTGTGTTTTGATAGTATTAAGATTATACTAATGAATGTATGATTATGTATGAGATCTCAAGGATAACATAATGATGATACTAGTAAGCATACATAGTGATCAAGGATTGATATAAGGTCAAGGATAGGTAATCCAGGAAGCAAAGATAAAGAGGGAGCACACTCCAGTAGTTCTTGCAAGGAAGCAAAGATTGAGAGGGAGTCCATCCAACAACAAACAAAGATAAGTATTTAATTGGCATTTCTGATTGTTTAAATAATATTGTTCAATGATGTATATGATTATGTTCCTAGACTTAGGTTGTGTATTATGCATATTAGAATAATTGCATTAATGAACAGTATACTACTAATATGTATGTGATGGGTAAGTGTCCTATGGCACTGTACAACATACCATTGATACTTATCTAGAATGACACCTCTTTGCTGACATGTTGGAGTTGTACACACTCTTAACAATGTTCTGGTGGAGATTGGAAGGCATCTAAAAAGTTACGGGATATGGATAAATGTTGTATTGAAGCATTGGCTAAAATAATTGCATGACTGTATTACATATTTATTTATGTGTAAGATTTTATTCTGAAAACTATGAGATGTTTCTAATCATGCAATTTAACTTGTATTGTAGGAAAGATCATATACCATTACCTACAAAAGAAGGACTACAACATTTGTTCCAGCAACAAAGCTGTCTATTGAAGAATCTAAAGTTCCTAGGATTCGGGATACAATAATGAAAGAATTCCATGATCGAGGAATACTAGTCGATCATGAAGAATGATGTTTGGGACATGGTCCTAAGACCTGAAGGGAAGTTTGTTGTGACTTCCAAGTGGATCTATAAGATCAAGCATGCTGCCGATGAGAGCATGGAGAAATACAAAGCGAGGTTGTAGCTCGTGGCTTCTCCCAGAAAGAGGGATTGACTATGAAGAAACTTTTGCTCCTATGGCCAGATACACTTCCAATAGATTAGTACTTGCTCTGGCTGCAGTAATGAAATGAAAGATACACTAGATGGATGTCAAGACAACTTTCTTGAATGGTGTAGTCGAAGAGGAAGTGTATGTGGAGGAGCCACTTGGTTTTGAGACATATGATAGGGAGTCATATGTGTCCAATTTGAAGAAAGCCTTGTATGGATTGAAGCAAGCTCCTAGGACTTTATATGATAGGATAGATAGCTTTCTATCTAGTTTGGGATTTACCAAGAGTAAAGTGGATTCCAAACTTTACTACAAGGTTGAGGAAGGAAATACTGTGATACTACTATTAGGAACCCATGTCTTTACTTTGTTAGTATGCTGTTGTTGGACGCATATGCTTTGTAAGTCATCTCGTAGTAATTGTTGATCAATAGTTTGTGTTATTGTTGTTGGCGCATATGCTTTGTAAGTCGCCCGTAGTATTGTTGATCCATAGTTTGTAGCGGCCCATGGTTTTGACCCATAGTATTGGCACCTAGACTTAGTATATAAGTGTGTGTTGAGACCTATGAAGGCACCGTGAAGTTATTTGTATTGAGCTTTCTCATAGGAGGTTTCCCCCTCGAAGTGGCCTATGATCAATATAAAAGTGATTCTGAGTTCTGTCATTTTTGCTATTTCGCATATTCGTATTAATTAATTGTTGCAGGTGCATCACATCTGGTATCAGAGCACTTTCTTGGGCTCACTGGGTGAAATTTATGCCAATTTTTTTTTTCGCATCTGTTGCAGGTTCGGATTTGTGAATAATCCCTATCCTCTTAACTGTGGGAAGTACTTGGGCATAAGCCCTAAAACTCATTGTGAGGAGTACCACAGGAACACCGAAGTAGCTGGCCCATTGAGAGGACCTGCCAGAGAAAAGGGCAACGACCCCTACCTGATTGACTAGTTCCCACCCGTAGGTAAACCAAGAGCTGTCGTTTGTGGCAAAGCGGTTATCAATTCTACCCAATCCGTGGAGTGAGGGGTACTGCCCCAATACGCAAGCCGTTAGACAACATTGGTGGCCGAGTGAAACCCCTGAACTGTTAGGAAGCTGCACATACCTAGGGTCCATATCTACTTTCAGCTGAACTATTGTCGATCACTACTGCGTCGTTTCAGCTCCATTTTGCAAGCCGTTCCAGATCCATCCATTTTCAATACATTCGGTGTTGTTCCAGATTCCTTCCGAGCCGTAGGCGCTCCAGTCTGGAAAAAAAAAAAAATTTGTCCATATCTCCCTTGTTTTCACTCTGTTTCCCTTGAAATTTTTGGGGAAAGCCTGTCATCCCATTCTGCATATTTCATTCCTAAGGACCCTATCCCCAATTCCCCTTTCAAAATCCCGAAAGCCCACATTTGTCTATTTTTAGGTTTTTCCATAACTTCCTCAGATTTCACCCAATCGCCTTCAAATTTTACCGCAGAGTTCCTTTCTGAACTCTGCTTCTTTGTCCCTCTCTGCCAAATTTTCTCTTTCTATCACCCCGCTTCTGAAATCCCCCTTTTTTCCTTCTTGTCCTTTTGAGAGTGTCCAAAATCTAGTCAAACCCCAATTACCCATCATATTTTTTCCCAAGTCCAGATTTTCCCTTACTGAAGCAGTTTCTGTTTTTGTTTTCCTACCCAGTCAAAAAAAAAAAAAAACTCCTAGTTATGGTTGTCACCCGTGCAGGAGCAAAAACCATGGAAGAAGCACTTGCAACCATCCAAGCCAAACTCTAGGATCTGGATGAAAAATTTCTTGGCCTCCATCTTGAACATTCAGCTATGAACAACAAATAGTAGTCTGATTCTTCATCAGACAATGGGTTCTCTTCTTCCAGCAATTTCCGTGGTCCGAAGCTTGATTTTTCGTGCTTCAATGGTACTGATCCAACTGGATGGATATATCGTGCAGAACAGTATTTCAGTCTGCATAATACTTTTGATGTCAACAAAGTTCCGCTGGCATCCTTTCACTTGGAACAGGAAGCTCTTCAATGGTACCATTGGTACATCAAGGCTCATCCAGAGCCCAAATGGTCTGACTTTTGCCAGCTCCTTTTGCAACGATTTGGTCCTAGTGCTTTTGATGACTTCACCGGATCCCTCACTAAACTTCTCCAAATTGGCACTGTGAGAGAGTATCAAATCGAATTTGAGAACCTAGCCAACCACACCGAAGGATTGTCTGATGACTTTTACCGGAGTTGTTTTATCAGTGGTCTAAAGGATGCCATCCGCTCGAAGGTCAAAATGTTCTATCCCACCACAATGATGGAAGTCCTAGGGTTCGCTAAGTTGGCAGAAGACAAGATTGCATCCCAACAACGCCCCAAGCCCACTTTTGTTCCCTTCTGAAATATGGATTCTCAGCGACCACCTATACCGTAGGCTCCTCGACCGACTCCTATCAAGTGTTTGTCTGAAATAGAGATGCAAGCACGTAGAGAAAAGAGGATTTGCTATAATTGTGATGAGAAATTCACTCGAGGACATAGATGTGTTCAGCAAAAGCTCTATCTCTTGGATGTGGAGTCTCCACCTGCCTCTGAAATTGGTGACGAAGATCCAGAAACACTAGATGCTCCGGTCGACATTGAGGAACCGCCTATTGACCCTCCATCTCAGGATGACCAGCCAGAGATATCTCTCCATGCTTTAGCTGGAATCACCACCCCCTAAACAATGCGGGTCAGGGGTTACTTCAAGAAGCTTCCTCTTACAATAGTCATTGATTCTGGTACCACTCATAATTTCATTGACCCTCGGATTGCCAAACAAGCTGATTGTTTTATCCATCCTTGCTCCAACTTTGAAGTCATGGTTGCCAATGGGGGCACCTTACCTTGCAAAGGGAAGTCTCGAAATGTGTGTATCTCTATGGGATATTATACCTTGCGCTCTTACATGTTTTCCTTTCCCTTAGGTGGATGTGATGTGGTTTTGGGCGCTCAATGGCTATGCACACTTGGCCCTATCTTATGGGATTTTGCTGAACTTTGGATGTAGTTTTCCCTCAATGGACAAAAACACACATTGACCGGATTACAATCCAGTTCTCTCAGCATCATCAGTTCACATCGCATGGAAAAAATCCTCAAGAAGAATTCACATGGTGTCATTGCTCAGATCCATTCCATTCAGATGCAGCCATCAACGGTCTCCACTACTCCTTTGGATCTACAACAAATTCTGGATCGATATACAAGTGTCTTTGCTGAACCAGTGGGATTGCCACCTTCCACGTCAGAAGACCATCGTATTCAGCTCCTTCCTAGAAATGTTCCTCCCAACATCAAGCCCTATCGCTACCCATTTCACCAAAAAACGGAGATTGAATTGCTCGTTCGGGACTTATTGAATCAAGGTATTATTCGCCCAAGCACTAGTTCCTTTTCTTCTCTAGTTATTCTTGTCTGCAAAAAAGATGGGTCATGGCGCCTCTGCATTGACTTTCGAGCACTTAATCACCTCACCATCAAGGATAAGTTTCCAATTCTTGTTGTTGATGAGCCTCTTGATGAGCTTCACGGGGCTCACTTTTTATCCAAGTTGGATGTTCGTTCTGGGTATCATCAAATTCGGGTTCATGAGGATGATATCCCTAAAACAGCTTTCCGCACACATGATGGCCATTATGAGTTTTTGGTCATTCCCTTTTGCCTCACTAATGCTCCTTCCACATTCCAGGCCTTAATGAATAAAATATTTCGACCCTACTTGCGGAAATTCATTATGGTATTCTTTGATGATATCCTCATCTACAGTAAAACATGGGATGAACATCTCCAGCATCTGGATCTTGTCATGCAACTTTTCTCTGACCATCATCTCCATGCCAAGCAGTCTAAATGTGTTTTTGGACAGAAGGAAGTTGAGTATCTCGGGCACATTATCTCAGCACAAGGGATTCGCGTGGATCCTACCAAAATCAATGCCATGAACAATTGGCCGCATCCTCAGACACTCAAGAGCCTTCGTGGTTTTTTGGGGTTGACTGGCTACTACCGCAAGTTTGTCAAGGATTATGGGAATATTGCAGCTCCATTAACTGCTCTATTGAAAAAGGATGCTTTTACATGGACACCTGCTGCTCAGTGTGCATTTGACAAACTAAAACAAGCTATGTGTACTACACCTGTGCTAGCTATGCTCGATTTTTCCAAGCCCTTCACTATTGAGAGTGATGCTTGCGGCAATGGACTTGGTGCTTTTCTCCTTCGAGATGAACACCCCATTGCATTCACCAGCAAAGCCCTTTCAGGTAAGAATTTAGCTGCCTCTACCTATGAGAAGGAAATGATGGCTATTTTGCATGCAGTACAGAAGTGGCGCCCATACCTATTAGGGAATCATTTCTTCATCAAGACTGATCACCAGAGTCTGAAATATTTCTTGGACCAGCGTGTATCTTCCCCAACACAACAGAAATGGGTTATAAAACTCATGGGTTATGAATACGAGATCACTTACAAGAAGGGTAAAGACAATATTGTGGCAGATGCTCTTTCTCGCACATTTGATGCCCAAGGTTCTCTTTCATCTATTTCTATTCCTGTTCCAAATTGGTTGCAATCTGTCCAACAAGGTTATGTCAATGACTCTTCCTTATCTCAAATCATCCAATGCTTGACCAACAACCCTTCTGCTGTACCACATTACTCTTGGGATGGTGCTTCTCTGCGATACAAGGGTCGTCTGGTGCTTCCCCAGAGCACAGATCTTCAACAGGCTGTCTTCTATGAACTCCATGCTTCTCCATCAGCAGGGCACTCTGGGTTCCTCAAAACGTATGAATGAGCATGGCGTAACTTCTTTTGGAAGGACATGAAAAGGACAATTCAACAGATGGTGGCCGAATGTGATACTTGCCAACGCAGTAAGGGTGAAACAACACTCCTTCCAGGATTGCTTGAACCCTTGCCCATACCTACATGGATTTGGACAGATATTTCTATGGATTTCATTGAAGGGCTCCCTAAATCTGGCGGGAAGATAGTGATTCTCGTTGTGGTTGATCGCCTCTCCAAATATAGTCATTTTTGTGCTCTCATCCATCCCTTTAGCGCCTCCTCCATCACTCAAATTTTCCTGGACCAGATCTTTCATCTTCATGGAATCCCTTCTTCCATTGTCTCGGATTGTGATGCGACTTTCACCAGTAATTTTTGGATAGAACTATTTCGCCACACTGGCACCAAACTGAAGATGAGTTCAGGGTATCACCCACAAAAAGATGGTCAGATTGAAATTATCAATAAATGCTTGGAAACTTATCTTCGTTGCTTCACCTCGGAACAACAACATCAGTGGGCAAAGTGGCTTCCTCTCGTTGAATTGTGGTACAATACCTCTTACCACACCGCCTCTAAAATGACCCCATATGAAGCAGTCTATGGTCATGCACCTCCAGCTTTTCTTCCATACACCCCCACCAGTTCACCAGTTCAAGAAGTTGACACGGTCCTTTGAAACCGCGATCAGATTCTTCGCATTTTGCAGGACAATCTTCACATGGCACGAAATCGCATGAAGCAACAAGCTGATCAGCACCGTTCTGAGCGCACTTTTCAAGTCGGCGATATGGTTTTTCTTCGTCTCCAGTCATACAAACAATCCTCCTTGAAACTCAAAGGGCGTCATAAGCTCACTCCAAAGTTTTATGGGCCATATCGGATTCTTCAGAAGATTGGGTCCGTTGCTTATAAATTGGAACTTCTTCCTTCTTCCCGCATTCATCCAGTCTTTCATGTCTCTTGTCTAAAGAAAGTTCTTGGCACCAACATCAGTGGACAGACGATTTTACCCGAACAGGATAATGAAGGATCCATCCTTTTGGAGCCAGAGGCCATCCTCAATTTTTGCACGCATCAACTTTGCTCTCGCTCTATCATAGAGGTCTTAATTCAGTGGCACGGCATGCAACCAGAGGATGCTACATGTGAACCACTCTTTCAGATTCAACAACAATTTCCACATCTAAAGCTTTGAGGACAAAGCTTTTTTTAAGGGGGAGGGGATGTTAGGAACCCATGTCTTTACTTTGTTAGTATGTTGTTGTTGGACACATATGCTTTGTAAGTCGTCCCGTAGTAATTGTTGATCAATAGTTTGTGTTATTGTTGTTGGCGCATATGCTTTGTAAGTCGCCCGTCGTATTGTTGATCCATAGTTTGTAGCGGCCCATGGTTTTGACCCATAGTATTGGCACCTAGACTTAGTATATAAGTGTGTGTTGAGACCTATGAAGGCACCGTGAAGTTATTTGTATTGAGCTTGCTCATAGGAGGTTGCCCCCTCGAAGTGTCCTGTGATCAATATAAAAGTGATTCTGAGTTTTGTCATTTTTGCTTTTTCGCATATTCGTATTAATTAATTGTTTCAGGTGCATCACAACTACTTTTGTATGTAGATGACTTGTTTGTTATAGGTGAGGATAGATTGATTTCCGACATGAAGAGGAAGCTTACCACCAAGTTCGAGATGAAGGACTTGGGGATGATGCACTACTTTCTAGTCATGGAGGTGTGGCAGAGAGCAGATGGAATCTTCCTTGTACAAGGGAAGTATGTAGTAGAGATCCTAAAGAGGTTCGAGATGATGGACTGCAAGGCCATGGCCACACCTATGGCATCAAACCTAAAGCTTCTGTGTGATGCTTCATTTGATTCGGTTGATGTCATTATGTATCGTCAAATGATTGGGTCCTTGATGTACTTGACGAACACGAGACCAAACATTTGCTTTGCGGTGAACACATTGAGCTAGTTCCTGATGGATCCGAGAAGTGTTCACCTGGTTTTTGTAAAGCATATTATGAGGTACCTGAAGGGTACAGTTGATTATGGGTTCAAGTATGATGTGAATCAAAAGTTTAACCTTTAGGGTTATGTTGATTCAGATTGGGAAGGAAGTGTTGTAGATAGGAAGGGCATGTCACGTCCCCATTTTGACCCCCTTTTTCATTAAATCATAAATGATGTAAATATTGATATTTAATCATGGCGAGGAGCTCAAGGCCAAGGCCCCACCATTGATTTAGCGTTTTATGTATCGGCAATTAAAAATAGATGCCTATGGTTCTTGTGCTAGATAGGCACAATGTAAATTAAGACATCATGTAAATACGAATTTTAATGAAAAAACCACGACTAGCTATGCAATGCAAGAAAGAGATGGGGGCATGATTCTACAAGGAATAGGGAGGGACATTATTCAAACCCTTGAGCCACTGGTGTTAATCCATGTGTCAATGAGAAAACCCATAAACCACCAACTACCCATTTTGGGTTATGGACCCAATCATTTAATTCTTTCAGAAATTGGTTGAGGTAGTTAATGCCTTGGGAATCAAGAGGTATGGCAGCCAATTTCATGCATGGGAAAGCCATCAACCTGGGAATTCGTATTTTTTCTTCTTGGGCAAGAAAACACCCACGAAATGGTGCCCAAAGCCATTCTGAACCCATAATCTTTCCTCTCTCACGCAGTCAGAACTACTGGGTCTTTCCTTCATCACGTTTTTCACCAATTTCTTGCATTTTTCCATAGCTGGGAGCTCGTTTTTGTGTTGCACAAAAGCTAGGAGAAAGGGAGTCACGTTTTGGGGGTTTATAGAGGTCGTTTTTGCCCCAAAATACCCATGGGAATTTTTCTAAAAACGGTTTTTGCTCTCCAGGGTTGAATCCCCAATTTCCATTTCATTTTTGGGTCCTCCCACATTTTTCTGGGTTGGTAGAATCCCCATCTTTGGGCATCTCACTGTAAAAACGTTTTTATTATGCCCAATAATTGTGGTTCTGCTGTTATGTGCATCCTTGTTTTGGTTTGAATCTGTGAGCAAGATATTTGGAGTGGTAGTGGACAGAATTGGCTTGATAAACCTAGTGGGGGGGGGGGGGGATAACCTCTCAAGAATATCAAGAGGGTTGGCTACTCTTCTATGCACACCTTAGACACTCTAGATTGGAAGGTATGGCCTGAGGGACTGTGCATTAGTGAAGGGAATACTTCCTTGAGTGGGGTGTATAGGCATTGTCGGTGCCAAGCTAGATAGATCTTGTAGAGGTATCCCTGGCTCTGTGCTTGAGCTCACTAGCTTAGCAATTCTTCCTTTCCATTTCCTAGCAGCCTGATAAACCCAATTGTAGATTGGCTTGGCTCATCTTGGTGTATGCTTGGCTATGTGTGAGTCTACTATTCCCTGGTTTCTTGTAGAAATCATGCCTAGCTCGGGGGTGGCAGTTGCATCAAGAGGTTGATAAGCACAACTGGCCTATGGTTGGGTGGAACGTTGCAGTTGCATAGCCAGTTGCTTGGGACTACTTTGTTATAAGATAAGTACTCTCTTGTGTTAACTTTGCATTTATTTATTTGATGAATATCTTGAATGTATGATGGATGTGTTACCGAAATTATTTCCACTGTGTTTTTCTTATAATTATACATTTCATATGTTCTTTTATATTATGTGAATGCTTATTTAAAATCTCATGGGGCTAGATGCCCGATTTTAGCATCATGATCCTCTCCATCACACTGGTATGATGGGAGGGGACGTGACATGGCACATCTAGGTGATGCTTCAGTATGGGATCAGATGTGATCTCATGGCTTAGCAGGAAGCCGTCCTACGTAGCACTGAGTATAGACGAAGCCGAGTGTGTTGCAGTTTGTTTGGATAGTTGTGAGGTAGTATGGCTTAGGAATCTATTGTCTAAGTTATTTGATCTCTCATTGGATGCTACTAGTATCTTTTGTGACAACCAGAGTTGTGTGAAGCTTTCTGAGAACCTAGTGTTCCATGACAGGTCGAAGCACATTGAGATAAAATATCACTATATCAGGGATATGGTGCAGAGAGGAGCAATGAAGCTCCTGTATGTTATGACGGATGAGAAGCTTGTAGATGTGCTGACGAAACCACTAGCTAGATTGAAGTTTGAGTACTTCAGAGAGAGGCTTGGTGTTCTTCAGATTGACAACACTTCGAGGAAGAAGTGATGGACACATTTGCAGGAGCCATTCCAAGCATGGTGAGAGGAGGATCCCTCCCATGGCTGTGGATATAAGCGTTGTGTGATGAGTATCACGATGATGCTCTAGTTATTGCTTTGTATGCATCATGTTGGATGCTTGACATGATCAGTTGGATCATGTATTTGTATATGCATCATGTTGGATGCTTGATATGATCAGTTGGATCATGTATTTGTATATGCATCATGTTGGATGCCTTATATGATCAGGTGGATCATGCATTTGTGTATGCATTATGTTGGATGCTTGATATGATCAGTTGGATCATGGATTTGTATATGTATCAAGTGGATACATTGTATGAATAGGTGGATCATGTATTTGTGTATGTATCAAGTGGATACATTGTATGATCAAGTAGATCATGTATGATGATATGTATCAAGTAGATACTTGGTATGCATCAGGTGGACGCATTGTATGATCAAGATGATCATGGATGATGAGCTTTAGGATGTTGCTCCAAATTATATGCATCAATATGATGCAATGATGATGATCAGGATGATCATGTGATGATGTACATCAGCATGATGTATGGTGAGTATCAGATTGATTCTCTATGGCCATGGACAGGTTCTGCAAGGGTAGCATGTAATACGTCATGGAGATCCGGACAGGTTGTGATAGTCACGTAAAAGGCCTCGGATGCTATTTAGGGATCTTGCTTGGAAAGACACTCTTTTAAGGTTTTGCTAGACCACATGTAATACGTCCTAGAGATCTTGACAGGTTGTGCTAGCCATGTAAAAGGCCTTAGATGCTCTTTAGAGATCTTGCTTGGAAAGACACTCTTTTAAGGTTTTGTGGGGACCACATGTAATAAGTCTCGGACATCTGGACAGGTTGTGCTAGTCACGTAAAAGGCCTCAAATTCTCTTTAGAGATCTTGCTTCGCAAGACACTCTTTTAAGGTTTTGTGGTAGGGGTCACATGTAATAAGTCCTGGAGATCTGGTCAGATTGTGCTAGACATATAAAAGGCCTCAAATGCTCTTTAGAGACATTGCTGGGAAAGGCACTCTTTTAAGGTTTTGTGATAGTTGCATGTAAAAGATCCTGGGAGATTCGATAGGTTGAGTCATGTGCTCAAAAAAGGCCTAGGATGCTCTTTCGAGGTTTTGTTGATGCACGTAATAAGTCCTGAGGATTCCACAGTGTGGCTAGTGATGATGAAGACCTGCAGGTGGTGGGTCTACATCCAGCATGAAAAAGGGTTGGCTCTATAGAACTTCCTATGACGATTAGTTCAAAGACTGATTGAGATAACATTAGCTGTGACGATGACGATGACTCGATGACGATGATCCACTAACGATGATCCAGAGAAGAAGACTTGTGCTAGAAGACCTTTGTCAAGAATACCTTCCTAGTTAAGAGGGAGTGTTGATGTATTTGTAACTTCGGAATGTATTTCACATATGTATATTGTATTCCTATAGAGATGTTATTATTCCTCTATATGAAAGTGTTTGTATTCCTATAGAGATGTTATTATTCCTCTATACGAAAGTGTATGTATTCCTATAGAGATGTTATTATTCCTCTATACGGAAGTGTTGTCATTTATATTGTAAGTGTCGTAACTTATACATGATGGGTTATTAGAGCACCTTGTTGGGGTCGGCCCTATATAAGTCATGTGGGTTAAAGGGTTACTAGACCACCCTATTGGGGGTCGGCCCTGTTAGCATTATGTTATGTGGTTAAGTTAAGGCCGACCTAGTAAAGGTTATTAGGCAAGTCAAGTCAAGTATAAATAGAGTGCAGGAGGCACTCTATTTGATCATTCACTTTCTCCCTCACACACTCATTCGAGAGTGGTGCACTAGTGGAGGAGGAGAAGCTGCTGCTAGGAGGACTATCTCTTGTACTTGGGTTGTATCATTTCTCTATCTATCTCTAAGGAGGTTGCGAGGTTTTTCACCTTCTTGCTTTTCCCCGATGAAACTCTGTGTCTCTTGTGTGCTTGCATTATAGTGTCCATGATTGGTACGCTATACATGTTATTCTCTTAGTTAAGATCCTAGATCAAATTGAAATTTTTGAAAAAATAACATGGTATCAGAGCTAGCTTGAAAGAAGGCATGGTATGGCATTTATGACACTTGTTGCACTTGTGAAGCTAGGGCTTGATATATCAAAAACCAATCATCATAGCACTTTTGCTATAAATTCATTATGGAGAAGTTTCAGGATATGAAAATATTATAGGTCGAAGATAAGGTCCCCATGTAACTTGTGTCTGAAGGCAAGCCTCTAATTCGTTATATTTTCAGATTTATGATCTGTACAATATATGGTTTCTACCTCTCCTATATCTCAGTCATAAACAGGTGACCTAGGAAAAAAGGTCACAACTTGGGCTAAGAAGATCCAAATGAAATTTAGTAAAAGGTAGTAGGTAGGGCACAGACTGTACTTTCACAGGTCCGATTTTCAGAGGCCGAAATTAAACGAGTGACACGTGGCAGTCGGTACAAGTTTGCTCTCCTGTTTTATCCCATAAACAGGTCACATTGCGACACTTGGAATAAATATCTCTCAGAGAATCCATTTGAAGTTAGACCTATGGGGTTGGAAAGATAACAGGTCAGGCTACCACAAGAACTTTCAAACCCTTTTGATTTGAAATTTCAGAGTTACACCAGAAACAATCAGGTGCATATTTATGTCAAAATAGAATTGGATTTTGAGCACCTTCATTCATGGCTCTAGGAATTTAGGGTTTCAGAGAATGTTGGAATTTTTTGTATCATATACCACAGATAGATGTTCCTCATAAAAATGGAAATTTAGAGACCAATTTTGAATTTTTTGGTTGGGTAGAAGGCCAGGCTTGATCAAACCCTAGTTCGAGACTTGGATCGAAAAAGTGGAAAATTAGGGCTTCTACAAAAGTTGAAATTTTTGAATTTTGTGACCATGGCTGGAAGCTCCTCAAGAAAGTTGAAGTTTAGAGATTTGTATAAAACCTTTTGGTTGGGTGAAGCTCCGAGAAAATCAAACCCTAATTTAGGGTCCTCCCTAGTCAATCTGGAAATCTAAAAGGCAATTTTGAGGGGTGAAACTTTGCAGTTTTCAAATTCTGAGTATACGAAATTGACTAGCTCAGCAAGGCACATCTTTATATCCTTTCAAAAGTTTGAAATTTAAAGTTTGAATTTTTAGGGTTTCTCTGACAAACCCCAATCCATCTCTAGATCCAGTTTCTACAAATCAAGTGGATTGGGTTAATTAATCCTAGAAGAGAATGGATTGGTCACCTGCATAAGTGAAGAAGTTCCAGTTTAAGAGGGAGATGAGGCTAAGGCCTTATATAAGAAGATTACAAGCAATCTCGACACGTATGACTTATCCAGGTATGTTCTGAGATCTGTTCATGATTAAGTTTATGGTATGTTTGTCTTCATTAAGGTTAGTACAATCTTGATTAACTTTAGACTTGTCGTATCACCTTAATAAAATTATGAATGCAGATATTCATTGATTAGGGTTTTGACACATATGATTGTACTAATGCATTGTGGTGTTGTATAAGGTTGATGTTGTCCGCTAACATGAAAGGTACATCAAGAAAGACAAATCATGTTCTAGTTCAAGAACATATGACCATGGTGACATAAAGACAAAGATTCATCCATTGTCATGGATCACATAGAAGCTCTACTTACGAGGTATGTATAATTTGGTTCTACAATGCTTAACCTATGATGTATGCAGGTTACTAGCACACGTCATTGAAGAGAACAAGAAGACATTGCTAGACATAACTAGCAAATATGATAACTAAGTATGTTTTTCCTATATCAAGTTAGAATCCTTCCTTGTGTTAGGATCTTATACTGTTGTATGGTTGATAATGATTATTCATGAAGTTAGAAATGTAAGTAATCAAGGGTTTATGCATATTATGTCTCTTACCTTAATTAATGATATGACTAACCAGAAAAGTCCTTTGGTCAAATAAGAATATGCATGAGTAAAAGAAGTATTCCCTGAAACCTTGAATACTAATGTTTATTATCTGTGTTTGAAATGATCATGACTATACATGTTTAAGATTATTGTGTTTTGATAGTATTAAGATTATATTAATGAATGTATGATTATTTATGAGATCTCGAGGATAACATAATGATGATACTAGTAAGTATGCATAGTGATCGAGGATGGATATAAGTTCAAGGATAGGTAATCTAGGAAGCAAAGATCAAGAGGGAGCACACTCCAGTAGTTCTTGCAAGGAAGCAAAGATTGAGAGGGATTCCATCCAACAACAAACAAAGATAAGTATTTAATTGGCATTTCTGATTGTTTAAATAATATTGTTCAATAATGTATATGATTATGTTCCTAGACTTAGGTTGTGTATTATGCATATTAGAATAATTGCATTAATGAACAGTATAGTACTAATATGTATGTGATGGGTAAGTGGCCTATGGCACTGTACAACATTCCAATGCTACTTATCTAGAATGAAACCTCTTTGCTGACATGTTGGAGTTGTGCACACTCTTAACAATGTTTTGGTAGAGATTGGAAGGCATCTAGAAAGTTACGGGATATGGATAAATGTTGTATTGAAGAATTGGCTAAAATAATTGCATGATTGCATTACATATTTCTTTATGTGTAAGAATTTGTTCTGAAAACTATGAGATGTGTCTAATCATGCAATTTAACTTGTCTTGTAGGAAAGATCGTATACCATCACCTACAAAAGAAGGACTACAACATTTTTTCCAGCAACAAATCTATCTATTGAAGAATCTAAAGTTCACAGGATTCGGGATACAGTAATGAAAGAATGTGATGATCAAGGAATACCAGTCAATCATGAAGAATGATGTTTGGGACGTGGTCCCAAGACCTGAAGGGAACTCTGTTGTGACTTCCATGTGAATCTACAAGATCAAGCATGCTGCATATTGTAGCATGGAGAAATACAAAGCGAGGTTTGTAGCTCATGGCTTCTCCCAGAAAGAGGGATTGACTATGAAGATACTTTTGCTTCTATGGCCAGATACACTTCCAATAGATCAGTACTTGCTCTGGCTGTAGTAATGAAATGAAAGATACTCCAGATGGATGTCAAGACAGCTTTCTTGAATGGTGTGGTTGAAGAGGAAGTGTATGTGGAGCAGCCACTTGGTTTTGAGACATATTATAGAGAATCATATGTGTGCAAATTGAAGAAATCCTTGGATGGATTGAAGCAAGCTACTAGGACTTGGTATGGTAGGATAGATAGCTTTCTATCCAGTTTGGGATTTACCAAGAGTAAATTGGATTCCAACCTTTACTACAAGGTTGAGGAAGGAAATCCTGTGCTACTACTTTTGTATGTAGATGACTTGTTTGTTACAGGTGAGAATAGATTGATTGTTGACATGAAAAGGAAGCTTGCTGCCGCGTTTGAGATGGAGGACTTGGGGATGATGCACTACTTTCTAGGCATGGAGGTGTGGCAGAGAGCAGATGGAATCTTCCTTGGACAAGGAAAGTATGCAGTAGAGATCCTGAAGAGGTTCGAGATGATGGACTGCAAGGCCATGGCCACACCTATGGCATCAAACCTGAAGCTTCTGTGTGATGCTTCATCTGATTCGGTTGATGTCACTATGTATCATCAGTTGATTGGGTCCTTGATGTACTTAACGAACAAAAGACCAAACATTTGCTTTGCGATGAACACATTGAGTCAGTTCCTGATGGATCCGAGAAGTGTTCACCTGGTTGCTATAAAGCATATTCTGATGTACCTAAAGGGTACAGTTGATTATGGGTTCAAGTATGATGCGAATAAAAAGTTTAACCTTCAGGGTTATGTTGATTTAGATTGAGCAGGAAATGCTACAGATAGGAAGAGCACATCTGGGTGATGCTTCAGTATGGGATCAGATGTGATCTCTTGGTTTAGTAGGAAGCAGTCCTCCGTAGCACTGAGTACAGCTGAAGCAGAGTATGTTGCAGCTTGTTCGGCTAGTTGTGAGGCAGTATGGCTTAGGAAGCTAATATCTGAGTTATTTGATCTCCCATTGGATGCTACTAGTATCTTTTGTGACAACCAGAGTTGTGTGAAGCTTTCTGAGAACCTAGTGTTCCATGACAGGTTGAAGCACATTGAGATCAAATATCACTATATCAGGGATATGGTGTAGAGAGGACTGGTGAAGCTCCTGTATGTTGCGATGGATGAGCAGGTTGCAGATGTGCTAATGAAACCACTAGCCAGATTGAAGTTTGAGTACTTCAAAGAGAGGCTTGGTGTTCTTCATATTGACGAGACTTCGAGGAAGAAGTCATGGACACATTTGTAGGAGCCATTCCAAGCATGGTGAGAGGAGGATCCTTCCCATGGCTGTGGATATAAGCGTTGTGTGATGAGTATCAGGACGATGCTCTAGTTACTGCTCTGTATGCATCATGTTTGATGCTTGATATTATCAGTTGGATCATGTATTTGTATATGCATCATGTTGGATGCTTGATATGATCAGTTGGATCATGTATTTGTATATGCATCATGTTGGATGCTTGATATGAGCAGGTGGATCATGCATTTGTGTATGCATCATGTTGGATGCTTGATATGATCTGTTGGATCATGGATTTGTATATGTATCAGGTGGATACATTGTATGATCAGGTGGATCATGTATTTGTGTATGTATCAGGTGGATACATTGTATGATCACATGGATCATTTATTTGTGTATGTATCAGGAGGATACATTGTATGATCAGGTCGATCATGTATGATGATATGTATCAAGTAGATACTTGGTATGCATCAGGTGGATGCCTTGTTTGATCAGGATGATCATGGATGATGAGCTTCAGGATGTTGCTCTAGATGATATGCGTCAGGATGATGCTATGATGATGATCAGGATGATCATGTGATGGTGTACATCATGATGATGTATGGTGAGTATTAGGTTGATACTCCATGGCAGTGGACAGGTTGTGCAAGGGTAGCATGTAATACGTCTTGGAGATTCGGACAGGTTGTGGTAGTCAAGTAAAAGGCCTCAGATACTCTTTAGAGATCTTGCTTGGAAAGACACTCTTTTAAGATTTTGCTAGACCACATGTAATACATCCTGGAGATCTGGACAGGTTTTGCTAGTCACATAAAAGGCCCTAGATGATCTTTAGAGATCTTGCTCGGAAAGGCACTCTTTTAAGGTTTTGTGGGGACCACATGTAACAAGTCCTGGAGATCTTGACAGGTTGTGCTAGTCACGTAAAAGGCCTCAGATGCTCTTTAGAGATCTTGCTTGGAAAGACACTCTTTTAAGGTTTTGTGGTAGGGGTCACATGTAATAAGTCCTGGAGATCTGGATAGGTTGTTCTAGATAGGTAGAAGGCCTCGGATGCTCTTTAGAGATCTTGGTGGGAAAGACATTCTTTTAATGTTTTGTGGCAGTCGCATGTAAAAGATCCTGGGAGATCCGATAGGTTGACTTGTGTGCTCGTAAAAGGCCTATGATGCTCTTTCAAGGTTTTGTTGATGCATGTAATAAGTCCTGAGGATTCCACAGTGTGGCCAGTGATGATGAAGACCTCGAGGTGGTGGGCCTACTTTCAACATGAAAAAGGGTTGGCTCTGTAGAACTTCCTATGACGAGTAGTTCAGATATTTATTGAGATAGCAGTAGCTGTGACGATGACGATGATCCACTAATGATGATCCAGAGAAGAAGACTTGTGCTAGAAGCCCTGTGTCAAGAATACCTTCCTAGTTAAGCCCATGGTTGATGCGACAAATGAATCCACGGTCACAATACTGGAGAATGTCCCAAACCTGTTACAATCATATGAAACTAAAAGATACAATTTGTTGAAAGACTCAGAGCTAGTTGTCCAAGCATGGTGGATGGGCTCTAAAATTTGAATGAATGACCTTTTCTAGTAACTGTTCATTGTCCTCTACTAAGGGATTCACAAAGTGACTGTGGGTGTGATTCATTAAGGCACATATAAGGCTATCTCTTTAAATATTATGCATCTTTTAAAGATTCACAATCATCGTTTAAGTGTATTAGCTACAACATAACATAAGTCGCATTTTAAGTGTATTAGATACTACATAACTTGTGCAAAAGTGCTTATTTAATGTCTTCTATGCTTGAACTGTATTTCAAGAGACAATGAAAATTTGAAAAAAACATTCATTTGTACTCTACTCAAATTTTGGAGCCTATCTATAGCTAGTATGGAAAATATGAATTCCTTTCATTAGATATCTAATAAATCCATAATCTAGGTTGTATGTTGACTATTGCTAGTGTGTGTTATGCTGTAATTATCTTCTAGTTTTTTTGGGGGGTGGACACGCACAAGTCAAATGTGACCCGATGTGTATGACTTCTTCGGCATGCAAGTGGAAACAACAAATGGGTTGTGATCATTTTGGCTTGTCTTTTAGCATTGTAATGAGAAGTGGAAACAACAAGGCATAGAATGTGGTGACAAAAACCCATGGAACTACAAATTGTGTAAATTGAAATCGTTTGAAACCTTAACCTATGAACTACATCCTAATGGGGGTGTTACCTCTAAGGTCTGTAGTTCAACTGCTAAAGGGAAGAGCTAGAGCACTTGGACTTACATTGGAAATCCAGAATCTTAGGACATGCTAACTGAACTCATATACGATTCTCATATACACTTTATGTTACATTGGAATACAATATCATAGGAAGAAACTTAAAAATTCGTAGTTGAGTGGTTGACAAAATCAAAATCTAGATTAAAATAGAGTAAGCATGCGACTAGTAATTTTGTAGAGTTTTGTGGATTCATCGAGGTTGGTGTTGCAAAATATTTGGAGCTACCTTTGTAGTCATATAAAATACATCGAGCTTATTCTGCTTCGAAATTCCATCAAAATTCTATAAAGTGCAATATGACCTTCAAAATTTGTAGGGAAAAATAAAACCTCCGTCTATTCCCTTTCCTTTTGAGTTTGGAGAGTGTCTTGTAAATACCGGGTACCCAGTTATGCAAGAATATCCAACCTACTTATATTTTCTTGGGTTTTTTTGTTTTTCCCGAAGCCATTTAGCTTTCCAACTTTTCTTTTGTTTGCTCAGTCGCTTGGTTTTCTTTACTATTTTATGAGCAAATTTGCAAAGCCTCTTGTGCTTGATTATTAGCCTATTTATTTATTTATTCATCTTGGCATTCTGCTATTCTAGGATTCTAAACTTTTCTTTACACTTCTTCAACTTCTTGGGAAGCATTTTCTTTGTCTTGGACTTCTTGTTCTTTGAAAAATTCTCTTGGGATGGTTTTCTATGTCCATCAAAGAAATTAAGGGGTTCTTCAACTTCCTGTTCTTCATCTATTCCTGGATGATTTGGTAGGGAATCCAAACTTTTCTCAATTCCATTTAGGGCTTCCGCAAATTTCGTTTCCATTTGTTTTGAATGTTCATCTTCTTCATTTGATAATGATTAAGGAGAGATCGATTTTTGAAACTTTACATACTTTCTAGGATTACCAGGATCAATAAATTCTTACTCTGAGTTTAACCTGAGAATCTTCCTCACCTAGAAAGAACTTTAAACTGACCTGGACTTACTTGGATTCTTTGATGTTTCTTTGATTTCATCTGAGGATATTTCTAGACTGATAACTTCATTTATTTTTAAAGAAGGATAAAAAAGGGATATTTCCTTCATTCTAAATTTATTTGATAGGTGGGTATGAGGCCTCCTTGTTATAATATTAAAAACTCATTTTAGACTTAGGATATAAAATATTAGTCATTTTGATACTTTCCTAGGTGTTTTGACTAGGTAGTTAGCCACCTATTTCCTCTTTATGCTCACATTTTCCTTCATTATCCACATGAGCGCACTTAGAAAGATTATGGATAGTATTCTGCTACTTTTATGACTATCCTGAATTCATAAGAGCACTTTCCTTCATTTACATAGTTTTGTACTGCTTTTTCTTCTTTTTCAGTGGATAAGGATAAAGCTACGTGCTTTTATGGACTTGGAAAGCTATATTATTTTTTGGACAACTCATCCTCCAAATTTTTATCACCAAAATCAATCATCACATTCCTTTTTAGTCACTCATTAGCTTCCATACCTAATTTATCCAATTCGTGAGGTCCTTAACTGATTTGGAAAGTGATTTTTCCACCTTGGGGGTTTTTTAGCTTTTAGTAAGACTACCTTTTGTAAGCTTTTCAAACTTTCCTCCAAGGAATTCAAATTATCTCTTGAGGATGTATTATATATTTTAATATTATTTATCAATAAGGTAGAGTGGAAGTTTATTCCAATTGAGTTCTCTCTCTTGTGTTTATGCTTCAATATTTCTTCTTATTTCTGCAAATATCTATGTAAATTCTTAGTGAGTACTACCTTATCATCTAGATCCTGGATTATTGAATTCTATCATGCTCTTGAACCTATTTAGAATTCCTAGATGGTATCGGATCATGATTAAGTTTACATAATTTTCCTCCTGAGTGTTTTGGCAAGTATGTTTTGCAGGTACAATTACTTCATGGATTGGAAATCAGTTCCTTCTCTTACTCCATTAAATTATGTTGAGTGGAAGTCAAAGATGATTGCATATCTCAAGAGATAATGTCTCTATGATGTGTCTGTTGGTGTTGTGATAAAACTTGTGCCCTTAAGACAAGAATGAATTGTTGAATGACAATGACAGAGCATTTAGATTTATGTTTATGACAATGTCTTCAAATATGCACTACCTCATTGGTTACACGGACTATCATTTTGAGCTACTATCCAACTTCGAAAGGGATCTAGATAAGCAAAAAAATAGTTCTTTGAGTGAGCCTATGGAAACCTCCTAATGTGTTCTTTCTCCTAACGTATCAACATCAACTCTCTCTAAAGAACTTGTTCAAAGAAAAGAAGAACAAATTGTAGAAATTTCTTCAATACATATAGTTGTTGAAGATGAAGACTTCAAACTCTCCCTCATGTTCTCCTATGAGTCTTCTACTTAGAGTTCTGAGAAATATAAGCCAGTTCATGCTCTAGAAGCTAAAGAGCAATTTCATTCCTCTCTTTCACATCAATCTACTGGTGTGTAGAATGGTGATCTACTAAAGGTTTTGCAAGATAGATAAGAATTTGGAAGTGATGCATTTACCCTCTTTGATTACATGCTTCTTATGTACTTCTACCTAATTTCTAGCACCGTTCTCATAGTTTCACTGAAGATGGAGGAAAACACCTTTTACTTGAGACTGATTCTCATTCTCATCATGGTTCATTTGGTTTTGATCTCACCCATGTTAGTTCAAAGGAGATATCAAGGAACCATCTATCAATTCTTGGAGTTGATTTAACTTCCAATGATCAGAAGTTCAAGTTTCAAGAGAAATCAAAGAGGATTGGAGTTGATCCTATCTCATGTAGTTCAAAATTCAACTTCCAGAATGGTGTGCATATTCATGGATTTGTTATCATCAAGTTTGGTTCAAAGAGCTTACAAATTCACTTGCATCCACTGTTTGATAATTCAAGCACATGATTTTGGAGCATGATCCACTTCTTCCCAAGATGAATATACCTCTAGATATCTGACCAACTTCACACCTACTTGATTTTGGAGGAGCAACAATTTTTGGTGTGCACGTGACCATTTTTTAGGGAGGGCTTTGTTCCCATGAGGTTTTCCCTGTTTCGTTAGTTTACATGGGCATAATAATTGTAATGGGGTGACAATAAGCCTTGTTTCTCAGGCCCTAATTGGATTTTACTCACTCTAAGTAAGGCTGAAGGGGGGGTGTTATAATATTAGAAACCCATTTTAGACTTAGGATATAAAGTATTAATCATTTTGATACTTTCCTAGGTGTTTTGACTAGGTAGTTCTCCCCCTATTGTCTCTTTAAGATCAAAATTTCCTTCATTATCCAGATGAATGCACTTAGAAATATTTTGGATAATATTCTACTTCTTTTATGACTGTCCTGAATTAGTAATATCTCTTTCTTACCTTTACATAGTTTTGTCCTTCTTTTTCTGCTTTTTAGTGAATAAGGATAAATCTAAGTGCTTTTATGGACTTGGAAAGATGTCTTATTTTTTGGTCAACTCATACTCCATATTTTTCTTACCAAAATCCATCATCACATTTCTTTTTCATCGCTCATTAGCTTCCATACCTGATTTATCCAATTCATGAGGTCCTTGGGTAATTTGGAAAGTGATTTTTCCACCTTGGGATTTTTTGGCTTTAGCAAGCCTACCTTTTGTGAGCTTTTCAAACTTGCCTCGAAGGAATTCAAATTCTATCTTGAGGATGTACTATATATTGTAATCTTATTGTTGAATAATATCGAGTGGAATTTTATTCCAACTAAGTTCTCTCTCTTATGTTTCTACTTCAATATTTCTTTTTATTTCTACAAATCTCTGTGTAAATTATTAGTGAGGACTACCTTGTCATCTAGATCCTTCCTTGTTGAATTCTATCATGGTATTTTGTAAAATTAGTCACAACAGATCTAATGAACAAGTAAATCAATCACAATAGAGGAAACTCAGAAAATATGGTGTAAACTGTGCAAAACCATGCATCAGTGCTGTATAATCCCAATACGGGTGAAAATACAATACAATACTGTTACAATGAGTGAGCAATTCGAATTGACTAAGGAGCTCATTCAAATTAACTGAATGACTTAGCTTGGCTCCAACTAGGAGTCCTCATCATCAATCAGTGGTGGTCATCAGTGTACAAGTCATTGTCAAACAGGTGTAAGACTGAGTCTAACTGAGTCTAACTGAGTATAGTAAGTGTAACTAATGGTAAGTTGCACTAATCTAGGAATGCAGGCTAAGTGGAGGGCGCGTGAGGGATTAACTTCACTCATAACTTTCAGTCATGTCTCATCGGAGGTCAATCAAAGTGATAACTGAAGTGTAACTGGACTGGTAGGTGAGAAAGGTGCCCTTCTTCAGTGGAAGGTGAGAACTGGATGCATGACAGGCTAGGAGGGCTAAATCTCAGTGGAAGGTAGCTCCCGAGTGCTGGGAGACTAAGGACTAGGTGTTGGAGGTACCATACTGATGACTGGGCAACATGCAGGTGCATGAAATGCATGCAGAATGCATGCATGCATGAAAAATGCATGCAAAGTACAAAAGTGAATGATGATATATCCTAACACCCCCCCTCAAGCTATACTATGATGCAAAAAATAAAATGCAGGGCCCTGGTTACTGAGACCAAAGGTCACCCCACTACAATAATCCAAAAAATGTTGAAAAAAGCTAAGTGAGGAAAGAGGGAAAACCCAGTGGGAAGAAATCCCCCCTTCAAGCTAAACATTAAAATGGATCTAATATGTCTCCACCATGATGGAACTCACCCCCAATAGTGAACGGAGGTAAGAAAACTTCTTCTCAGTGAAGCTCTTGGTGAAGATCTCTGCAATTTGCTCAGCGGTAGGGCAATATTGCAGAATGATGGTGCGATCATGCACCAACTCTCTAACTAGATCGGTGGATATCTTAATAGCACTTTGATTGTCACAAAATAGGATAGTCAAAGTAGTTCTACCAAAATTAAACTCGGAAAGAATACCCTGCAACCAAACTACCTGAATGCAGGCATTGACTGCCCCTCGATACTCTGCCTCTGCTGAAGAAAGTGTAATGGCTGCCTACTTTTTGCTTGACCAGCAAATAGGCCCATGTCCAATCATGAAAACATATCCAAAAGGTGACTTCTGATCTATGCTATCACCTGCCCAATCTGAATCAGTAACACCAATGTAATCTAGCTCAGAATCTCCAGCATAATGTATGCCAAAAATTTTCGTACCTTGCACATACTACAAGATCCGCTTGGCTGCCCGCCAATGAAGCTCATGGGGCTGCTGCATATACCTTGATACAGCACTCAAAGAATATGATATATTAGGCCTTGAGTGTGTCAAGTAGAGTATTGAACCAATCAACTGTCGATACATAGTGCAATCTGCAAGCAGTGTAGTATTTCCCTCTTCAACACTGATTCTTGAGAGGAATGGAAATGGAGCAGCCTTACATTCTTCCATATTAAACTTTAATATAATGTAGTTAGCATACTTTTTCTGATATAATTTGATCCCATCAAAGTTTTGAGCTATCTACAAGCCCAAAAATTGCTTAAGCAAGCCCAAATCGCTCATATCAAAAGCTAGATTTAAAGCGGTTTTCAGCTTGTTGATTGTAAGGAGATTGCTACCAGTAATGAGAAGATCATCAACATATAAAACCACAATCAAAAAATTACCTTTAACTTGCTGTAGGTACACATTAGTATCAGATTTGCATCTTTTGAAATTCTGAGAAAAGAAGGAAGGAGTTCATCTTTGTGTACCAAGCTATTGGGGCCTATTTCAATCCAGACAAAGATTTCTTCAATCTGCAAACTAGTGATGGATCTGATATGTATCCCTCTGGTTGTTTCATATATACCTCCTCATCAAGATCTCCATGTAGAAAAGCACTCTTCACATCCATGTGGTGCACTTCCCAGTGCTTGGATGCGGCAATGGCCAAAACTAGGCAGATGGAATCCATCTTTGCAACTGGTGCAAAAGTCTCAGTGTAGTCCACACCTTGGACTTAGGAGAAACCTTTTAACACCAACCTAGATTTGTATTTGCTGATAGAGCCATCAGCAGAAACCTTTGTGTGGTAGATCCACTTGCATTGAACTAATTTTCTTTTAAGTGGAAGGGAAACTAGCTCCCATGTATTGTTCTTTTGAAGAGAACTGTACTCTTCATCCATGGTGGTTTGCCATCGTGGATCTCGATGGGAATGATAGTATGATTAGGGATCTGAACCAATCATCAAATAAAATTTCTCAGATAATAATGGATCAGAAAAGGAAAGAGCCATATCTTCTCTTTGATAGTCTGCTCTTGTTCTCCTTGGATCATCAGGATTTCCAATGTTTGGAGTAGCAGATTGTAGAGTGTTTTGGGCCCACTTTGGTAAATGAGGAGGATCATTATGCTCTGATTCCGAACCTGATATGTCATGGAAATCAAAGTATGATATAATATCAGAGATATCAGATCCAATTCTTTCTTCATAATCACTCGAATCGTCTTCTTGTGGAGGGTGTAGATCGGCAGTGTTTTTCTCAACTAGTTTCAGATCTGGTAGCGGTTCTTCAAGCTTCACACTTCACTCTATGAATACCTTTTTGGATCTGATATTCATGAGTTTATATGATTTTGATTCTTCCCCGTATCCTATCAAGATACATTCAATACTTTGTGGATCCAAAGACTTTCTCTTATCAGAAGGAATTCTAGCCCATGCAGTAGAGCCAAAAACCCTCAAATTGGACACATCTAGTTTGCGACCAAAGAATGCTTCAAAAGGACTTTTACCTTTCACAGATGAATGTGGAACTCGGTTTTGAATATATGCAGCAACATTAATGGCTTCATCCCAAATATTTGCAGCCAAACCTTTTGACTCAAGCATGCAGGTAGCCATTTGTTTCAGTGACCGATTCTTCCTTTCCACTACACCGTTTTGTTGGGGTGTGTAGGGAACTGTATGTTGGATATGAATTTTGCTTTCGGAAAAAAGTTGCAGCAACTTAGTATTGATATATTTTCTACCATTATCATATCTAAGATCTTTGATCTTGCTCTCAGTAGTGGTCTCAACAGAAGCCTTAAAATCCTTGAATTTTCCAAGCACTTCAGAGTTGTTTTTGAGAACAAATACCCAAGTAAAGCGGGAGAAGTCGTCGATGAATGTAAAAAAATACCTTGAACCATTCATGGACATATTTGGTAGTGTACCACTGATATCATAATGTATGAGGCCCAAAATGGTGGAAGCTCTGCTAGCTTTGCCGCGGTCGAACTTGTGCTCAAGGTGTTTCCCAACAATGCAACCGAGGCAAATTCCCTTCGAGGAACGGAGTTGTGGAAGACCATCTACCATGGATTTCTGTTGTAGCAGAAGAAAATACTTGTAATTAAGGTGTCCAAACCTTTCATTCCAAATCCTACTAGCCTCGTTGCCATGAGTGAGGAGAGCAGTGGGATTTTCAAGCAGCACAAAGTGAGAAAACTCATAGTATTTTGTAGTGTGGTTTGCCTTTCCAACTGCAATAAGTCTTCCACTTTTGATATCAGAAATTTCAACATTGTTACGGCTGAATGTAAGTTTCTTCGATTGACCAGTGTGTGTCATTTGATACACAAAAGTATATTTGTAGCGAAGGAAGGCACATAGAGAACATTCTGGAAGCTTCCATGTTCTACATGGATGGTACCTTTGCCCTTCGAAGAAATTTTTGAGTCATCTACCAAATGGATGGGGATGGAGCTACTTGGATCAAATGAAGAGAAGGAGTCAATGTTTGCAGCCATATGATTCGAGGCACCGGAATATATCAGTAGAGCGGTGGGTTTCGAAACAACTTCCATGAGTGCTTGACCTCTTTCATGATCATCATTCCTATCCTTCTTCCGTGCACTGTCGAGAAGACATATGTTGTTATTTTCCAAAAGGAGGGCCATTTGATCTATTCTTTTCTTCATGCATGAACTTTTAGGATGAAAGCCACGGCTACAATATGAACATTTAGATTTTTCCTTGCCCTCTTTACCCTTCTACTTCTTCCTCGAACTGGATGGTGCTTTCGGTTGCTTGCCTTTATCTCTTTGCTTGGTAGGCTCGAATTTGGGCTTCTCTTTCCTTTACTTTCCTTTACCATTCGAATTCTTGGTTCCTTGACCAAAGAGGGCTGAATCTTTGGAGTTTATGGACCCGATTTGAATCAACTTATCATGATCTTTTGTGATGGACTCAATGAAGGCATTCAAGGTAGGCATCTTCCAATTCGGTGTAGTTAGCCGACCAGAATTGAAAGTAGAGACAAATACCGAGTAATCTTTCCCAAGCTTTGTGAGAATGGAGAGGATCAATTTCTTATCCTCTTTCACAACACCACTATTCTACAATTGCAATGACAAGTGCTTGAATTTTGTTAAAAACTCATTGATGGTCTCGAAATTCTCAGGACTAAGGGCAATCAATTCATTTTCCAATTGAAAGGCCCTAAGCTCATCTTGCTTGCCAAAGAGATTGTCAATTTGCTCCCATAATGCTTTTGGAGTCTTCGATCTGCTAAGATGGAAGTGAAGATCCTTGGAAATGGAGAGGTAAAGGATACCATAAGCTTCATCAAGCTTATTGTAGTGTTTAGTTCTTTTCGACAATGTGCTTGGCTCCAATTCGAGGCCAACAGTGACTCTATAGAACCCTTTTGAATGTAATATAATCTCCATATCATCTTTCCATTCAAAATAATTGAAGGGAGTAAGAACTGTCTTGGAAGAAGAGTATTTCATATCAAATAGAGAGTGCACTTGATGTAGAAGAACTTGTCAAACACAAGAGAGCAAATGCAATTGATGTAGATGATTAACCTGCAAATCACAATCAAAACAAGAATAGTAAGGTCAAACAATCCACCCTTTTAGAGTTGCATCATACCTGGGATTGGAGATCAAGCAAGTTGAATGGGTCCAATGTATCAAATCTAGGAATTATGTGGAAAACTCAAGCTTCTGGAGTGGATTGGAGTGTATTTTTATGCTTTGCATGCACATGAGATATTTCATGCCAAAACTTCTGCAATTTTGAGCAAATTCACTCAAATATTCTTGTAGAACACCTATAGAAAAGAGATCTTGTCCCTACAATGGCTCTAATAGCATGTAAAATTAATCATAGCAGATCTAATGAACAAGTAAATCAATCACAATAGATGAAACTCAGAAAATATGGTGTAAACTAGGCAAAAGCATGCATCAGTCCTCTATAATCCCAATAAGGGTGAAAATACAGTACAATACTGTCACAATGAGTGAGCAATTCGAATTGCCTAAGAAGGTCACTCGAATTAATTGAATGGCTTAGCTTGGCTCCAACTAGGAGTCCTCACCATCAATCAGTGGTGGTCATCAATGCGCAAGTCACTGTCAAACAGGTGTCAAACTGAGTCTAACTGACCATAATAAGTGCAATTGATGGTAAGTAGCACTAATCTAGGGATGGAGGCTCAGTGGAGGGCTCATGAGGGCTTAACAGCACTCAGAACTATCAGTCATGTCTCATTAGAGGTCAATCGGAGTGATAACATCACTTATGGGTCAATCGGAGGTAAATCAGAGTGATAACTGAAGTGTAACTGGACTGGTAGGTGAGAAAGGCGCCATTCTTTAGTGGATGGTGAGAACTAGGTGCATTACAGGCTAGGAGGGCTAAATCTGAGTGGAAGGTAGCTCCCGAGTGTTGGGAGACTAAGGACTAGGTGCTAGAGGTACCAACTGATGATTGGGCAGCATGTGGGTGCATGCAATGCATGCAGAATGCATGCAAAATGCAAAATGCATGCAAAATGCAAAAGTGAATGATGAGATATCCTAACATATTTAACCTATTTAGATTTCCTACACTCAATGGGGGATATTTTTTCAATATATCTTGTCCATTCTCTAATAGCTTTCATTGCTTATGCTTTCTAGAAGCAATTTCAACAACTTCAGGGTTTTCAATTTCAGGTGGTGATTAATCCTTATTCTCTTCATCATTCTATGTTGGATATGCTTGTTGAGATTTCCTCTTTTGACTGTAAATCCTAAAATAACCCGCCTCCACCTTCCTTTTCCTGGGGTGGAGCTGTTGACTTTGATCAAGGAGATTCTTTTTTTCTACTTCAAGTTGGCTTAGAGTTCCTAGTTCCTTTTGAACAAGACCCTTCCTTTACCTCCCAGGGCCAAAGGACCTCTTCACTAAAATAGTGCTATATCCATTACAACAATTTCTTCCATTCTAGTTTCAAATAGTTTATGGGAAGTCCCTTCCGCTACTTGGGGCTTTGAAATTGGAGGATGAGAAACTAATTATAAGCCGAAAAAAAACTTGGTATCTGAACTAATGTTCTCTGCTTGTGGAAAATTTCCCAGTTACAACAATTGATGTTCCAGTAACTTGAAACTTCAAATATCCAACATTAGGTTTCTTTCCATCAAATCCCCGTGTGAAGGATTTGGATATGATCCTGTGATGTCCCCGAAGCTTTTAGAAAATTTCCATACATATGGCTTCCCTAAACCTGTCCCCAAGATCCAAATAGGATTCAACTACCTCTGATCCTAGAGGTTCATACCACACTAGGAAGCCACTTTTATTTCGAGAAGGCTTGGGTGAGAAATGGAGATGGCAGGGAAGACTGTAGTCGGTCACTGCTAATTTGATAAATAAGAGAGAGAAGTATTCGAAAGTGAAATGAAAGTAACCACATCATACATGAATTATAACCATCATAGATCGATGTTAAAAGGGGATCTACCAAGCATCACGAGGGATCAAATCTCTCCAGGTGCAAACCCCTTTTTAGAGTGCAAATGTTGAGAAAGGGTTTTAATTTATCTAAATTGTATAGTGTTATATATGCCGTAAAATGTTTTAAATATAATTTGAGCATACATGTTATTTTTATAATATTTTATTATTTTAAAAAATGAGACATGTCAATATACTAATCGCACACTTAAATAAAAGTCGAATGACTACAAATTATGATTTAACCAGTTACCACAATCCTCAAGTGGGCATGATTACATGGAATCCTGACAACTTGTCTCATCTGATTGATGGCTTGTTAGATTTTTATTCAGCTCTCTATATGTTTGGCAGTGTCAGAAAATTCAAATTTGATAGCACCAGACTAGGAAGACAAGTGAGTTCCACTGCAGAATGGAAAAAATATTTTGTAGCACCTTATGACCCAAAACAACAGGTTCTGCTACAGAATGAGAAACTCCTCACTTCTAGAAAATATTATGTTTTCTTGATCTCATAACCCTGCAAGTGATTAGAGAGTACAAAATAGAAAACAATATGGTTTAGTAACCTCCAAAATCTCCATTATTCATAACTCATTGAAATGGAATATCTTTCACATAGCACATAAATGTAGGAATGGAACTTTGCATTCTAATTTTATAACATTAAAAAAAATATTCTTGGAAGTTTGTATTCACTTTGGACTTTGGCCATATTATTTTGATAAAAGTGTTGATTTCTAAGGATGACTTTCCCTACTTCATTCTTGTGATTATTTTTAGCAATGTCTGCATTTTGACTTGCATGAAAAATTACTTGCACAATATTTAATCTATCCTTGTATTCAAGGTTTAATTCAATCTTTCTCAAAGGGATTTTGTATTTTGAATTGTGTGCAAAGGATACTCATGCATTTGTATATGTTGTGATGCAAATTTTAGTTGTAGTGTTTGAAAAAGCATTGACTATTCCTCTCTCTAGTCCTTGTGGATGCAATTTTTGTAAACCATGCATAGAAGTTGATTTTTCTTGGAAGCAATATGTGTGAGATTGTTGGCATGGGATTAGCCTGCAGGAAGTGCAGAAGCCGACATCCACGAAAGGGATAATCCACGGAAGAAGGGTCATTCATGGAAGACGCAGAAACATGAAAGTAGATAGTTAGTTAGATAAGGGTCATGTGGACCATTTTGTAACCACTTAGTATTGTATAAATAGAAGTATGATTGTAAGCCTAAGGGAAGATAGATCCAGATCGGAGATGAATGAGGTGATAGATCTTTTGGGCTTTGATCTAGTAGTTGATCCATTTTGTATCCGCAATATGATGTATTGACTATTTCTGCGAAGGTCATTCCGCAGGTTTTAATGAATGAATGAAGATGTGCAATTATGGTTTTATCTCTGTCTTTATTCCCGTTGAATGGCGTGAATGTTTGATGAGATGTTTAATACTCTATGGGTCAAGTAATTGTTGTTTATGCTAATGGGTAATTAGATCATGCGAATGTCTATTACATGTTATCTCTGTGATTGATGAATATGCGAATGGTGAAATATTAGCATATTGTGAATGGCATAATGTCTGGTTTCTACAAGTGCAATGTGTGTTTGACGCATGTCCTCATCTCCACTGCAGAAACTTGGTACCTGCAGCCCCCTTGTGCATCTCAGGTGAGACTTCACTCACTCTGCGAGTGTTGCTAGAAAGGCTAACACCTTTCTAGGCCAGTGCATAAGGGATTTTTTTTAATGGTTTGTTGATGACAGTGCGTAGTGAACCCTTGTCGACAGTCATTGTGTCAAAAAATGGTTCCATTGCCAAGACCTTGAAGAGGAAAATAAGAGGATATGTTGTGGCACCCGACGAAACTGGAGATCCAAGAGTGGTTTGAACAAAAGATAGAAGAATTCACAAAATGTGAAAAGCAAAACCCCAGACAGACAGTAAGCAATTGGTTACAGAAGTACATTTATTCAGACATCCATGAAATATTTTTCTGTGAATTCCTAGTATCGCTGCATCTCACTTTGTTAATCAGACAATCACAACAATGATAGAGGAATTTTAGATACAACGCAGAAAGAGCACTCCTTACCATCCACAAGGAAATGGAACAATGGAAGTATTTAACAAAATCCTGGAGCATGCACTCACAAAGGTATGCAACACAAATAAGGATGATTGGGATTTGAAGATCCTTGTGATAGTTTGGTTGTATTACGCAACTTGCATATGCTCAACTAGCCAGACACCGTTCAAACTCGTCTACGGGTAGGAAGCCGTAATGCCGATGGAGTATATTGTCCCCAGTCTGTGTATTACAGATGTCACCGACATGAGTGATGATGGAGCACTGGAGGAACGATTGGCCCAATTGCTACAGCTTGATGAGGATAGGTTCATCGCAGGCTTTCATCAGAAGGTGGAAAAGGACCGACAGAAAGCGTGGCACGATCGCCATCTGAAACACAAGCACTTTCAGGGCGGGGATACAGTTCTTCTATATGACAGTATGTTTGCTAAGCATCCAGGTAAGTTACATATGCATTGTTTAGGTCCCTACGTTATACATTTTGTTACTAATGGAGGTGCAGTATAGTTGAAGAGCTTAGATGGCATGTTGTTGCCTAATATAGTAAACGGGAACTGGTTGAAACACTATCACCATAGTCAGGCACATAACGATTGAGCGAAGAAAAAAAAGCGGCAAGCATGTGGGAGGCATGGCCAGGAAGGTTGCTCGTTGATGCTTCGCATGGTTTCGCACGCAGGAGTCAAATCTAAGTATGATTACTGTGCATCAACATCACCAGAAGATGGCAAAAGAGTATGATGACAGATTCGTCTGGTTTGGATAATATTTTGCATAATGATGAGCAAGAGTCATGCAACAAGCATAAATACCAAGGTAAGGATGGCAGAACACAAGTCGAAGTAGGGAGGGTCCAAAGAGGAGGATTAGTGGGTTGCATGATGCGAGTTAATAAGATAGATGTAGAGAGTTAGACAGTTGGGTAAACAATCCCAAGGAAGCTATCGAAAAGGGAAGTGAGATAGTTGCAATGGTGCACTTCATTTCGATCGGAAGCACTCCAGGTGCGCTAAGAGCAAGAATGACGACCGTGCATGAACAACTAGTGAAGGAAGCAAGGAAGATACCTGGGAGGAATAGAGACAATCCAGTTGAATGGAGCTCATGCTTTTGGTTCCAAGGGGTTGGGATCCCATCATGAATCATGGCAATGGTTATCCTTAAAAAAGGATTACAAAATTCACATATTATTTCAATTTCTCTTCTAATATCGTCATATATTCCAATATATGTATGTTGTTGTCTATACAAATGATAACTCCATTTATGTCACTTATCTGCATGGATTTTAACTACTCTAGAGACAAAGTTTTGATAACAAATTTGATATCTTGTATATTTGACACTTTTCCTTTACATCTGCTTTATTTGTGCCCACATAATAAATTGCTTCTAAGGCTATTTTATGCTAACTCAATATGAACTCAATATAATCTCGGGATTAATTTAGTTCTTGAAAGATGAGTGTCCATAAGGAATGTTTAACCATCATCATTTCCTCTATCATCAATGCCTAAATTCTATCTTTGTCCAGTTGTCACTGTAATTATGCCATTCGTTGATCCTTAGAAACTATATGTTTATTCAAATCATGCACTTTATTCTATGAGGTATCTAGTTTATCCCCTTGTGTCTCTTTAAGATTTCATCTCTTTTCTATATAGTTTCATTTAATTTGAAAACTTCCATAAGGGCATATGATGCTTTATTTTCCCATTCCTTCCATTCTTCCTCCTTCTCATCTAAAATTTTTTCCAGCTTATCAATGTCTTCCATCGGACTTGTGTGTTGGACTATAACAGGAGTTAAATCTGACTTCTTTTTTTCGTCGGACATCCTTGCTTCATAAGTTGTGATATGATCTATTGCATCATCTAGCTTATGTTGAATTTCTTGACATTTTCCTTATTATTTTGGGATCTCTTTAATTATCCTTCATTGACATCTTTTTTTGCCAATATAGAAGCATGTTCTTCCCTAAGAAATTCTAGTTCACCCTGTAATTGCTAGCTTTGAGACATTACCCGCAGGGTAGATGGAAATTCTTGGATCATCTAGCTATTTTCCAATGCTTTGATTTTTTTATCTTTTAAAGCTAGAAGATTCATTACTTCTATTGAGTCTTGTGTTCTAGGTGTTCTATTGCCTATAATGTTTTCTAATCTATGATTCCTGTGCTCTAAATTTTTTACTCCGTCTCTTAGAAACTGATTGGTAGTTGTCAAGGATTCATATGTTGCTTTGTACATATACATATATGCATACATTTTCGCATATTTATGGTACACCCAGATATTGTACCCTTCATCCAAGGATATATGATCTTCACAGGGTAGATCTGACGTGCCTATGGTGACTTCAGATGTCTTCGACCATTCTCCAGGTTGCATATTTTTGTATTCTTTTCATGCCAAGGGTTACATTGTAATTATTATGAACTTATCTGTAACAGGATCAAAATTTGGGATCAACCTGTTCTTGGCATAAGAGTCCAATGATTCTATGATAGGAAACATTTCTGGAGCCTTGGATCCTCTCTCTTGATCTTACTCTAGGAACATAAAAGGATTAGTAATTTATAACGACTCAACCTCTCCATTGTCATTTATTTGATGTGGTATTTCCGAGAGTGTGGCATGGGAGAGAGGATCCCATGGATATTTTACATTTATGCAGACAATAATTCATTATACTCAATAGTAATAATATCTGACTTGGTAAGGTTCACACTTTCTTTTTGTGATCTTTCTTGAATGGGATTAATCTCTTATGAAGAGAAAAGTATTCTAGCTTCATTGATTTGCTTCTTACCATGAAACATTTCCTCTTTTTTTGTCCTAGTATTTTCTTTTGAGGTTGTTCAAGGTAAATTTATTCCTCTCTTCTTTTTAGAGCTTTTATAAAATTTATTGTCTCCTCACATTTTGCCTCTTTAGCCCCATAATCTGATATCTGAATTGCCTCTTTCATTGGTGAATGTTCCTACTTCCTGCTCTTTTCTTGTTTTACTCATGTATTGAACCACATATTGAATAATTTTGACAAGAGTTTCTTTTTATTTTGGGGTTTCTCTTGCTATTGAAACACCTTCAGTCTGTTCTGATTCACCAATTTCTAGCATGAGTGGTGTTTGAGTGTTTTTCTACCATGATTCCTTTCCTGATTGATCATGCTCCCACCTTGGTGGGACCTTAGGATATTCATATTTATATGTACCAAGTCCAACTTGTACTTCCCTAAGGATTTATGTGTCAATACTAAACAGTTACAAAATGGTCCACATGACCCTTATCTAACTAACTATCTACTTATGCGTTTCTGCATCTTCCATGAATGACTCTTCTTTCGCGGATTATCCATTTCACAAATGTCGGCTTCCACACTTCCCGCGGACTATTCCCATGCCAACAGGCCCCCAACACAAACTTGTGGCTCACCCTCAAGCCACCTTAGCTAGACACCACTCGTACTAGTTTGTTCTGTTACTGTGGTAACTGCTGAAATTGTTCTTGGTGTCTGTAGGTCGCTGTCGTGTGCTTCTCAAACTAATCCTCCTTTCTCTTGCAACCTTGGTCATCTACCTCGAACTCATCCTCCAGTCTCTTGAAACCTTGGTCATCTACCTCAAACTCATCCTCTAGTCTCTTGCAACCTTGGTCATCTACCTCGTTGGCGCTTTCTCAGGCACTTCATGCTTGCTGTGACCTAGGGATAGGTGCTTCGTTGTTGGAAAATTGTGAAATAGGCTAGCTGCTCTGGCACATCTGTTTCACAGATTTGACAGTCCATTGCTGCAGCTAGTGGGCCTCCACCCCTGGTGTTCTAGTGGTAGGGGAAACCCCATCCCATCTAACTACTACCACACTCTTAGACATCTCCGGTGAGACCTTGTCTCTGTTCCTCCCAAGTATCTGCACTGCTTCCTATTAGGATATTCCTATACTCCATCCTAGTCCCACCAGTATTTTGATCATTTACATTTTCAGTCATGCATGCACACTTTAGGGTTTGCATGCATTCTACGGTTTGCATGCATTTTGCATGCATCCCAGTCATCAGTCCAGCACCTAGCCCTCAATTAGCCAGCCCCCAGGAGCTTCTCACTATTCAGTTTTAGCCCTCCAGTTGCTTAGTGCGCCCTTCTTCCTTGATTTTAGGGAGCAACTCGCCCTTCTTCACCTACCAGTTCAGTTACAGTCAGTTACAGTCAGTTACAGTCAGTTACACTCAGTTACATTCAGTTACAGTCAGTTACAGTCAGTTACACTCAGTTACATTGAGTTACACTCAGTTACATTCAGTTACACTGAGTTACACTGAGTTACACCTACCATAGTTAGTTTGACTGATGGTTGACAGTTACTTGAGCATTGATGACTCCACTGATGATGATGAAGACTTCCAGTTGCGCTCCGATGATCATGAGGACACCTAGTTGTGCTCCGATGACACTCCAGTGATCCTTTGATCACTCCATGAAGGGTAATTCGAATTGCCACCTTAGGCATTCGAATTCCTCATGCATTGTATTATTTATATGTCCATTTGTGATTAATAATCTAGTATGACCGAAGTATTATTGCTTCTATCTGAGTTCTACTGTACCATATTATTCTGTTGCTCATTATACTGCATGTATAACTCTTCTTCTATTTTCTTGCTTAATCATAATTATTCTCTTGTGAGATACATCATCTCTTAGATCTGCTGTGAGGATTTTCACATGGTATAAGAGCATGTTGAGAGTATTGTTTATCTCCATTCTTGAGAGTTTTTTTGCAGGTTATTACCAAGATTTCGAGTGCAGCAGTTGTAGCAGAATCTGCATTTTTGCAGCAGTAGCAGTTGCAGTTATTCTATATTGTTTTTGCAGGTCTTCTACAACTTCAATGAATTTAGAAGAAATTACTTCTCTTTCTCCATTCAACTATGATGAATGGAAACCAAGAATGATAGCATATTTGAAGAGCCATGATCTCTTTGATTTCTATTTTGAAAGAGAGTTCGAATCCTCTACAAAGAAGATTAAATGGTTGAATAAAGGTGACATGCACATTGGAAGAATGATGCTTGCTATGACCGATTACATATTGTACCCGACCATCATTGATATTGAAACTCCAAAAGAGTTATGGGCTCATCTAGATGAAAGATTCGGCAAAAAGAATGATGGATTTGGTCCAAATCCCTTCAAAAGCAAGCAAGTTGATGCATTCGCTCCACTTCATGGTCTCTCAGATCATGATGCATTCGCTCCTCCTGATGGTCTCTCAGATCATGTTGCATTCGCTCCCCTTGATGATCTCTCAGATAATGAACCAGTATCATCTCATATTGAAGTTGTTGACAAAGAACTTGCAGATTCTCCGCTCATGCTCAAACTTTCTTCTCTTTCTGTGCCAGCTCACACTCTAGATATTGCAGAAGGTCCTAAATCCTGTCTTGCACCAGAGTTTGTTGGTTTGCATCATGATCACATGATTATTTAGGAGGTAACATTAGCTATTGGAGGTAATGCATTCGCTCCTCTTCAGCAAACATCTCTTATTTACTACTATATGATCATTAGCACATGCCTTCAGAAGGTTATTGAAGAATATGGCCATTGCCACCCGCTTGAGATAATTTCTCATGCATCATATGATAGTTTTGATCTCACCCCTGCTGGTTCAAAGGAGATCTCAAGAAACTGTTTTGAAAGTCTTAAATCTGATTTTGATTTCAAGAAAACATGTAATAGTTCTTTTTGGCATAATCTCACCCATGGTGGTTCGAAGGAGAAGACAAAGGACTATATGCACATTCAAAAATTTGATCCTACCTCAGTTGATTCGAATCACAGGTTCAAGGATCATTCACAGCACTGAGTCTAACTGAGTCTAACTGAGTATAGTAAGTGTAACTAATGGTAAGTTGCACTAATCTAGGAATGCAGGCTAAGTGGAGGGCGCGTGAGGGATTAACTTCACTCATAACTTTCAGTCATGTCTCATCGGAGGTCAATCAAAGTGATAACTGAAGTGTAACTGGACTGGTAGGTGAGAAAGGTGCCCTTCTTCAGTGGAAGGTGAGAACTGGATGCATGACAGGCTAGGAGGGCTAAATCTCAGTGCAAGGTAGCTCCCGAGTGCTGGGAGACTAAGGACTAGGTGTTGGAGGTACCATACTGATGACTGGGCAACATGCAGGTGCATGAAATGCATGCAGAATGCATGCATGCATGAAAAATGCATGCAAAGTACAAAAGTGAATGATGATATATCCTAACACCCGCCCTCAAGCTATACTATGATGCAAAAAATAAAATGCAGGGCCCTGGTTACTGAGACCAAAGGTCACCCCACTACAATAATCCAAAAAATGTTGAAAAAAGCTAAGTGAGGAAAGAGGGAAAACCCAGTGGGAAGAAATCCCCCCTTCAAGCTAAACATTAAAATGGATCTAATATGTCTCCACCATGATGGAACTCACCCCCAATAGTGAACGGAGGTAAGAAAACTTCTTCTCAGTGAAGCTCTTGGTGAAGATCTCTGCAATTTGCTCAGCGGTAGGGCAATATTGCAGAATGATGGTGCGATCATGCACCAACTCTCTAACTAGATCGGTGGAGATCTTAATAGCACTTTGATTGTCACAAAATAGGATAGTCAAAGTAGTTCTACCAAAATTAAACTCGGAAAGAATACCCTGCAACCAAACTACCTGAATGCAGGCATTGACTACCCCTCGATACTCTGCCTCTGCTGAAGAAAGTGTAATGGCTGCCTACTTTTTGCTTGACCAGCAAATAGGCCCATGTCCAATCATGAAAACATATCCAAAAGGTGACTTCTGATCTATGCTATCACCTGCCCAATCTGAATTAGTAACACCAATGTAATCTAGCTCAGAATCTCCAGCATAATGTATGCCAAAAATTTTCGTACCTTGCACATACTACAAGATCCGCTTGGCTGCCCGCCAATGAAGCTCATGGGGCTGCTGCATATACCTTGATACAGCACTCAAAGAATATGATATATTAGGCCTTGAGTGTGTCAAGTAGAGTATTGAACCAATCAACTGTCGATACATAGTGCAATCTGCAAGCAGTGTAGTATTTCCCTCTTCAACACTGATTCTTGAGAGGAATGGAAATGGAGCAGCCTTACATTCTTCCATATTAAACTTTAATATAATGTATTTAGCATACTTTTTCTGATATAATTTGATCCCATCAAAGTTTTGAGCTATCTACAAGCCCAAAAATTGCTTAAGCAAGCCCAAATCGCTCATATCAAAAGCTAGATTTAAAGCGGTTTTCAGCTTGTTGATTGTAAGGAGATTGCTACCAGTAATGAGAAGATCATCAACATATAAAACCACAATCAAAAAATTACCTTTAACTTTCTGTAGGTACACATTAGTATCAGATTTGCATCTTTTGAAATTCTGAGAAAAGAAGGAAGGAGTTCATCTTTGTGTACCAAGCTATTGGGGCCTATTTCAATCCAGACAAAGATTTCTTCAATCTGCAAACTAGTGATGGATCTGATATGTATCCCTCTGGTTGTTTCATATATACCTCCTCATCAAGATCCCCATGTAGAAAAGCACTCTTCACATCCATGTGGTGCACTTCCCAGTGCTTGGATGCGGCAATGGCCAAAACTAGGCAGATGGAATCCATCTTTATAACTGGTGCAAAAGTCTCAGTGTAGTCCACACCTTGGACTTAGGAGAAACCTTTTACCACCAACCTAGATTTGTATTTGCTGATAGAGCCATCAGCAGCAACCTTTGTGTGGTAGATCCACTTGCATTGAACTAATTTTCTTCCAAGTGGAAGGGAAACTAGCTCCCATGTATTGTTCTTTTGAAGAGAACTGTACTCTTCATCCATGGTGGTTTGCCATCGTGGATCTCGATGGGAATGATAGTATGATTAGGGATCTGAACCAATCATCAAATAAAATTTCTCAGATAATAATGGATCAGAAAAGGAAAGAGCCATATCTTCTCTTTGATAGTCTGCTCTTGTTCTCCTTGGATCATCAGGATTTCCAATGTTTGGAGTAGCAGATTGTAGAGTGTTTTGGGCCCACTTTGGTAAATGAGGAGGATCATTATGGTCTGATTCCGAACCTGATATGTCATGGAAATCAAAGTATGATATAATATCATAGATATCAGATCCAATTCTTTCTTCATAATCACTCGAATCGTCTTCTTGTGGAGGGTGTAGATCGGCAGTGTTTTTTCTCAACTAGTTTCAGATCTGGTAGCGGTTCTTCAAGCTTCACACTTCGCTCTATGAATACCTTTTTGGATCTGATATTCATGAGTTTATATGATTTTGATTCTTCCCCGTATCCTATCAAGATACATTCAATACTTTGTGGATCCAAAGACTTTCTCTTATCAGAAGGAATTCTAGCCCATGCAGTAGAGCCAAAAACCCTCAAATTGGACACATCTAGTTTGCGACCAAAGAATGCTTCAAAAGGACTTTTACCTTTCACAGATGAATGTGGAACTCGGTTTTGAATATATGCAGCAACATTAATGGCTTCATCCCAAATATTTGCAGCCAAACCTTTTGACTCAAGCATGCAGGTAGCCATTTGTTTCAGTGACCGATTCTTCCTTTCCACTACACCGTTTTGTTGGGGTGTGTAGGGAACTGTATGTTGGATATCAATTTTGCTTTCGGAAAAAAGTTGCAGCAACTTAGTATTGATATATTTTCTACCATTATCATATCTAAGATCTTTGATCTTGTTCTCAGTAGTGGTCTCAACAGAAGCCTTAAAATTCTTGAATTTTCCAAGCACTTCAGAGTTGTTTTTGAGAACAAATACCCAAGTAAAGTGGGAGAAGTCGTCGATGAATGTTAAAAAATACCTTGAACCATTCATGGACATATTTGGTAGTGGAACACTGATATCATAATGTATGAGGCCCAAAATGGTGGAAGCTATGCTAGCTTTGCCGCGGTCGAACTTGTGCTCAAGGTGTTTCCCAACAATGCAACCGAGGCAAATTCCCTTCGAGGAACGGAGTTGTGGAAGACCATCTACCATGGCTTTTTGTTGTAGCAGAAGAAAATACTTGTAATTAAGGTGTCCAAACCTTTCATTCCAAATCCTACTAGCCTTGTTGCCATGAGTGAGGAGAGCAGTGGGATTTTCAAGCAGCACAAAGTGAGAAAACTCATAGTATTTTGTAGTGTGGTTTGCCTTTCCAACTGCAATAAGTCTTCCACTTTTGATATCAGAAATTTCAACATTGTTACGGCTGAATGTAAGTTTCTTCGATTGACCAGTGTGTGTCATTTGATACACAAAAGTATATTTGCAGCGAAGGAAGGCACATAGAGAACATTCTGGAAGCTTCCATGTTCTACATGGATGGTACCTTTGCCCTTCGAAGAAATTTTTGAGTCATCTACCAAATGGATGGGGATGGAGCTACTTGGATCAAATGAAGAGAAGGAGTCAATGTTTGCAGCCATATGATTCGAGGCACCGGAATATATCAGTAGAGCGGTGGGTTTCGAAACAACTTCCATGAGTGCTTGACCTCTTTCATGATCATCATTCCTATCCTTCTTCCGTGCACTGTCGAGAAGACATATGTTGTTATTTTCCAAAAGGAGGGCCATTTGATCTATTCTTTTCTTCATGCATGAACTTTTAGGATGAAAGCCACGGCTGCAATATGAACATTTAGATTTTTCCTTGCCCTCTTTACCCTTCTACTTCTTCCTCGAACTGGATGGTGCTTTCGGTTGCTTGCCTTTATCTCTTTGCTTGGTAGGCTCGAATTTGGGCTTCTCTTTCCTTTACTTTCCTTTACCATTCGAATTCTTGGTTCCTTGACCAAAGAGGGCTGAATCTTTGGAGTTTATGGACCCCATTTGAATCAACTTATCATGATCTTTTGTGATGGACTCAATGAAGGCATTCAAGGTAGGCATCTTCCAATTCGGTGTAGTTAGCCGACCAGAATTGAAAGTAGAGACAAATACCGAGTAATCTTTCCCAAGCTTTGTGAGAATGGAGAGGATCAATTTCTTATCCTCTTTCACAACACCACTATTCTACAATTGCATTGACAAGTGCTTGAATTTTGTTAAAAACTCATTGATGGTCTCGAAATTCTCAGGACTAAGGGAAATCAATTCATTTTCCAATTGAAAGGCCCTAAGCTCATCTTGCTTGCCAAAGAGATTGTCAATTTGCTCCCATAATGCTTTTGGATTCTTCGATCTGCTAAGATGGAAGTGAAGATCCTTGGAAATGGAGAGGTAAAGGATACCATAAGCTTCATCAAGCTTATTGTAGTGTTTAGTTCTTTTCGACAATGTGCTTGGCTCCAATTCGAGGCCAACAGTGACTCTATAGAACCCTTTTGAACGTAATATAATCTCCATATCATCTTTCCATTCAAAATAATTGAAGGGAGTAAGAACTGTCTTGGAAGAAGAGTATTTCATATCAAATAGAGAGTGCACTTGATGTAGAAGAACTTGTCAAACACAAGAGAGCAAATGCAATTGATGTAGATGATTAACGTGCAAATCACAATCAAAACAAGAATAGTAAGGTCAAACAATCCACCCTTTTAGAGTTGCATCATACCTGGGATTGGAGATCAAGCAAGTTGAATGGGTCCAATGTATCAAATCTAGGAATTATGTGGAAAACTCAAGCTTCTGGAGTGGATTGGAGTGTATTTTTATGCTTTGCATGCACATGAGATATTTCATGCCAAAACTTCTGTAATTTTGAGCAAATTCACTCAAATATTCTTGTAGAACACCTATAGAAAAGAGATCTTGTCCCTACAATGGCTCTAATAGCATGTAAAATTAGTCATAGCAGATCTAATGAACAAGTAAATCAATCACAATAGATGAAACTCAGAAAATATGGTGTAAACTAGGCAAAAGCATGCATCAGTCCTCTATAATCCCAATAAGGGTGAAAATATAGTACAATACTGTCACAATGAGTGAGCAATTCGAATTGCCTAAGAAGGTCACTCGAATTAATTGAATGGCTTAGCTTGGCTCCAACTAGGAGTCCTCACCATCAATCAGTGGTGGTCATCAATGCGCAAGTCACTGTCAAACAGGTGTCAAACTGAGTCTAACTGACCATAATAAGTGCAATTGATGGTAAGTAGCACTAATCTAGGGATGGAGGCTCAGTGGAGGGCTCATGAGGGCTTAACAGCACTCAGAACTATCAGTCATGTCTCATTAGAGGTCAATCGGAGTGATAACATCACTTATGGGTCAATCGGAGGTAAATCAGAGTGATAACTGAAGTGTAACTGGACTGGTAGGTGAGAAAGGCGCCATTCTTTAGTGGATGGTGAGAACTAGGTGCATTACAGGCTAGGAGGGCTAAATCTGAGTGGAAGGTAGCTCCCGAGTGTTGGGAGACTAAGGACTAGGTGCTAGAGGTACCAACTGATGATTGGGCAGCATGTGGGTGCATGCAATGCATGCAGAATGCATGCAAAATGCAAAATGCATGCAAAGTACAAAAGTGAATGATGATATATCCTAACATATTTAACCTATTTAGATTTCCTACACTCAATGGGGGATATTTTTTCAATATATCTTGTCCATTCTCTAATAGCTTTCATTGCTTATGCTTTCTAGAAGCAATTTCAACAACTTCAGGGTTTTCAATTTCAGGTGGTGATTTATCCTTATTCTCTTCATCATTCTATGTTGGATATGCTTGTTGAGATTTCCTCTTTTGACTGTAAATCCTAAAATAACCCGCCTCCACCTTCCTTTTCCTGGGGTGGAGCTGTTGACTTTGATCAAGGAGATTCTTTTTTTCTACTTCAAGTTGGCTTAGAGTTCCTAGTTCCTTTTGAACAAGACCCTTCCTTTACCTCCCAGGGCCAAAGGACCTCTTCACTAAAATAGTGCTATATCCATTACAACAATTTCTTCCATTCTAGTTTCAAATAGTTTATGGGAAGTCCCTTCCGCTACTTGGGGCTTTGAAATTGGAGGATGAGAAACTAATTATAAGCCGAAAAAAAAATTGGTATCTGAACTAATGTTCTCTGCTTGTGGAAAATTTCCCAGTTACAACAATTTATGTTCCAGTAACTTGAAACTTCAAATATCCAACATTAGGTTTCTTTCCATCAAATCCCCGTGTGAAGGATTTGGATATGATCCTGTGATGTCCCCGAAGCTTTTAGAAAATTTCCATACATATGGCTTCCCTAAACCTGTCCCCAAGATCCAAATAGGATTCAACTACCTCTGATCCTAGAGGTTCATACCACACTAGGAAGCCACTTTTATTTCGAGAAGGCTTGGGTGAGAAATGGAGATGGCAGGGAAGACTGTAGTCGGTCACTGCTAATTTGATAAATAAGAGAGAGAAGTATTCGAAAGTGAAATGAAAGTAACCACATCATACATGAATTATAACCATCATAGATCGATGTTAAAAGGGGATCTACCAAGCATCACGAGGGATCAAATCTCTCCAGGTGCAAACCCCTTTTTAGAGTGCAAATGTTGAGAAAGGGTTTTAATTTATCTAAATTGTATAGTGTTATATATGCCGTAAAATGTTTTAAATATAATTTGAGCATACATGTTATTTTTATAATATTTTATTATTTTAAAAAATGAGACATGTCAATATACTAATCGCACACTTAAATAAAAGTCGAATGACTACAAATTATGATTTAACCAGTTACCACAATCCTCAAGTGGGCATGATTACATGGAATCCTGACAACTTGTCTCATCTGATTGATGGCTTGTTAGATTTTTATTCAGCTCTCTATATGTTTGGCAGTGTCAGAAAATTCAAATTTGATAGCACCAGACTAGGAAGACAAGTGAGTTCCACTGAAGAATGGAAAAAATATTTTGTAGCACCTTATGACCCAAAACAACAGGTTCTGCTACAGAATGAGAAACTCCTCACTTCTAGAAAATATTATGTTTTCTTGATCTCATAACCCTGCAAGTGATTAGAGAGTACAAAATAGAAAACAATATGGTTTAGTAACCTCCAAAATCTCCATTATTCATAACTCATTGAAATGGAATATCTTTCACATAGCACATAAATGTAGGAATGGAACTTTGCATTCTAATTTTATAACATTAAAAAAAATATTCTTGGAAGTTTGTATTCACTTTGGACTTTGGCCATATTATTTTGATAAAAGTGTTGATTTCTAAGGATGACTTTCCCTACTTCATTCTTGTGATTATTTTTAGCAATGTCTGCATTTTGACTTGCATGAAAAATTACTTGCACAATATTTAATCTATCCTTGTATTCAAGGTTTAATTCAATCTTTCTCAAAGGGATTTTGTATTTTGAATTGTGTGCAAAGGATACTCATGCATTTGTATATGTTGTGATGCAAATTTTAGTTGTAGTGTTTGAAAAAGCATTGACTATTCCTCTCTCTAGTCCTTGTGGATGCAATTTTTGTAAACCATGCATAGAAGTTGATTTTTCTTGGAAGCAATATGTGCGAGATTGTTGGCATGGGATTAGCCTGCAGGAAGTGCAGAAGCCGACATCCACGAAAGGGATAATCCACGGAAGAAGGGTCATTCATGGAAGACGCAGAAACATGAAAGTAGATAGTTAGTTAGATAAGGGTCATGTGGACCATTTTGTAACCACTTAGTATTGTATAAATAGAAGTATGATTGTAAGCCTAAGGGAAGATAGATCCAGATCGGAGATGAATGAGGTGATAGATCTTTCGGGCTTTGATCTAGTAGTTGATCCATTTTGTATCCGCAATATGACGTATTGACTATTTCTGCGAAGGTCATTCCGCAGGTTTTAATGAATGAATGAAGATGTGCAATTATGGTTTTATCTCTGTCTTTATTCCCGTTGAATGGCGTGAATGTTTGATGAGATGTTTAATACTCTATGGGTCAAGTAATTGTTGTTTATGCTAATGGGTAATTAGATCATGCGAATGTCTATTACATGTTATCTCTGTGATTGATGAATATGCGAATGGTGAAATATTAGCATATTGTGAATGGCATAATGTCTGGTTTCTACAAGTGCAATGTGTGTTTGACGCATGTCCTCATCTCCACTGCAGAAACTTGGTACCTGCAGTCCCCTTGTGCATCTCAGGTGAGACTTCACTCACTCTGCGAGTGTTGCTAGAAAGGCTAACACCTTTCTAGGCCAGTGCATAAGGGATTTTTTTTAATGGTTTGTTGATGACAGTGCGTAGTGAACCCTTGTCGACAGTCATTGTGTCAAAAAATGGTTCCATTGCCAAGACCTTGAAGCGGAAAATAAGAGGATATGTTGTGGCACCCGACGAAACTGGAGATCCAAGAGTGGTTTGAACAAAAGATAGAAGAATTCACAAAATGTGAAAAGCAAAACCCCAGACAGACAGTAAGCAATTGGTTACAGAAGTACATTTATTCAGACATCCATGAAATATTTTTCTGTGAATTCCTAGTATCGCTGCATCTCACTTTGTTAATCAGACAATCACAACAATGATAGAGGAATTTTAGATACAACGCAGAAAGAGCACTCCTTACCATCCACAAGGAAATGGAACAATGGAAGTATTTAACAAAATCCTGGAGCATGCACTCACAAAGGTATGCAACACAAATAAGGATGATTGCGATTTGAAGATCCTTGTGATAGTTTGGTTGTATTACGCAACTTGCATATGCTCAACTAGCCAGACACCGTTCAAACTCGTCTACGGGTAGGAAGCCGTAATGCCGATGGAGTATATTGTCCCCAGTCTGTGGATTACAGATGTCACCGACATGAGTGATGATGGAGCACTGGAGGAACGATTGGCCCAATTGCTACAGCTTGATGAGGATAGGTTCATCGCAGGCTTTCATCAGAAGGTGGAAAAGGACCGACAGAAAGCGTGGCACGATCGCCATGTGAAACACAAGCACTTTCAGGGCGGGGATACAGTTCTTCTATATGACAGTATGTTTGCTAAGCATCCAGGTAAGTTACATATGCATTGTTTAGGTCCCTACGTTATACATTTTGTTACTAATGGAGGTGCAGTATAGTTGAAGAGCTTAGATGGCATGTTGTTGCCTAATATAGTAAACGGGAACTGGTTGAAACACTATCACCATAGTCAGGCACATAACGATTGAGCGAAGAAAAAAAAGCGGCAAGCATGTGGGAGGCATGGCCAGGAAGGTTGCTCGTTGATGCTTCGCATGGTTTCGCACGCAGGAGTCAAATCTAAGTATGATTACTGTGCATCAACATCACCAGAAGATGGCAAAAGAGTATGATGACAGATTCGTCTGGTTTGGATAATATTTTGCATAATGATGAGCAAGAGTCATGCAACAAGCATAAATACCAAGGTAAGGATGGCAGAACACAAGTCGAAGTAGGGAGGGTCCAAAGAGGAGGATTAGTGGGTTGCATGATGCGAGTTAATAAGATAGATGTAGAGAGTTAGACAGTTGGGTAAACAATCCCAAGGAAGCTATCGAAAAAGGAAGTGAGATAGTTGCAATGGTGCACTTCATTTCGATCGGAAGCACTCCAGGTGCGCTAAGAGCAAGAATGACGACCGTGCATGAACAACTAGTGAAGGAAGCAAGGTAGATACCTGGGAGGAATAGAGACAATCCAGTTGAATGGAGCTCATGCTTTTGGTTCCAAGGGGTTGGGATCCCATCATGAATCATGGCAATGGTTATCCTTAAAAAAGGATTACAAAATTCACATATTATTTCAATTTCTCTTCTAATATCGTCATATATTCCAATATATGTATGTTGTTGTCTATACAAATGATAACTCCATTTATGTCACTTATCTGCATGGATTTTAACTACTCTAGAGACAAAGTTTTGATAACAAATTTGATATCTTGTATATTTGACACTTTTCCTTTACATCTGCTTTATTTGTGCCCACATAATAAATTGCTTCTAAGGCTATTTTATGCTAACTCAATATGAACTCAATATAATCTCGGGATTAATTTAGTTCTTGAAAGATGAGTGTCCATAAGGAATGTTTAACCATCATCATTTCCTCTATCATCAATGCCTAAATTCTATCTTTGTCCAGTTGTCACTGTAATTATGCCATTCGTTGGTCCTTAGAAACTATATGTTTATTCAAATCATGCACTTTATTCTATGAGGTATCTAGTTTATCCCCTTGTGTCTCTTTAAGATTTCATCTCTTTTCTATATAGTTTCATTTAATTTGAAAACTTCCATAAGGGCATATGATGCTTTATTTTCCCATTCCTTCCATTCTTCCTCCTTCTCATCTAAAATTTTTTCCAGCTTATCAATGTCTTCCATCGGACTTGTGTGTTGGACTATAACAGGAGTTAAATCTGACTTCTTTTTTTCGTCGGACATCCTTGCTTCATAAGTTGTGATATGATCTATTGCATCATCTAGCTTATGTTGAATTTCTTGACATTTTCCTTATTATTTTGGGATCTCTTTAATTATCCTTCATTGACATCTTTTTTTGCCAATATAGAAGCATGTTCTTCCCTAAGAAATTCTAGTTCACCCTGTAATTGCTAGCTTTGAGACATTACCCGCAGGGTAGATGGAAATTCTTGGATCATCTAGCTATTTTCCAATGCTTTGATTTTTTTATCTTTTAAAGCTAGAAGATTCATTACTTCTATTGAGTCTTGTGTTCTAGGTGTTCTATTGCCTATAATGTTTTCTAATCTATGATTCCTGTGCTCTAAATTTTTTACTCCGTCTCTTAGAAACTGATTGGTAGTTGTCAAGGATTCATATGTTGCTTTGTACATATACATATATGCATACATTTTCGCATATTTATGGTACACCCAGATATTGTACCCTTCATCCAAGGATATATGATCTTCACAGGGTAGATCTGACGTGCCTATGGTGACTTCAGATGTCTTCGACCATTCTCCAGGTTGCATATTTTTGTATTCTTTTCATGCCAAGGGTTACATTGTAATTATTATGAACTTATCTGTAACAGGATCAAAATTTGGGATCAACCTGTTCTTGGCATAAGAGTCCAATGATTCTATGATAGGAAACATTTCTGGAGCCTTGGATCTTCTCTCTTGATCTTACTCTAGGAACATAAAAGGATTAGTAATTTATAACGACTCAACCTCTCCATTGTCATTTATTTGATGTGGTATTTCCGAGAGTGTGGCATGGGAGAGAGGATCCCATGGATCTTTTACATTTTATGCAGACAATAATTCATTATACTCAATAGTAATAATATCTGACTTGGTAAGGTTCACACTTTCTTTTTGTGATCTTTCTTGAATGGGATTAATCTCTTATGAAGAGAAAAGTATTCTAGCTTCATTGATTTGCTTCTTACCATGAAACATTTCCTCTTTTTTTGTCCTAGTATTTTCTTTTGAGGTTGTTCAAGGTAAATTTATTCCTCTCTTCTTTTTAGAGCTTTTATAAAATTTATTGTCTCCTCACATTTTGCCTCTTTAGCCCCATAATCTGATATCTGAATTGCCTCTTTCATTGGTGAATGTTCCTACTTCCTGCTCTTTTCTTGTTTTACTCATGGATTGAACCATATATTGAATAATTTTGACAAGAGTTTCTTTTTATTTTGGGGTTTCTCTTGCTATTGAAACACCTTCAGTCTGTTCTGATTCACCAATTTCTAGCATGAGTGGTGTTTGAGTGTTTGTCTACCATGATTCCTTTCCTGATTGATCATGCTCCCACCTTGGTGGGACCTTAGGATATTCATATTTATCTGTACCAAGTCCAACTTGTACTTCCCTAAGGATTTATGTGTCAATACTAAACAGTTACAAAATGGTCCACATGACCCTTATCTAACTAACTATCTACTTATGTGTTTCTGCATCTTCCATGAATGACTCTTCTTTCGCGGATTATCCATTTCACAGATGTCGGCTTCCACACTTCCTGCGGACTATTCCCGTGCCAACAGGCCCCCAACACAAACTTGTGGCTCACCCTCAAGCCACCTTAGCTAGACACCACTCGTACTAGTTTGTTCTGTTACTGTGGTAACTGCTGAAATTGTTCTTGGTGTCTGTAGGTCACTGTCGTGTGCTTCTCAAACTAATCCTCCTTTCTCTTGCAACCTTGGTCATCTACCTCGAACTCATCCTCCAGTCTCTTGAAACCTTGGTCATCTACCTCAAACTCATCCTCTAGTCTCTTGCAACCTTGGTCATCTACCTCGTTGGTGCTTTCTCAGGCACTTCATGCTTGCTGTGACCTAGGGATAGGTGCTTCGTTGTTGGAAAATTGTGAAATAGGCTAGCTGCTCTGGCACATCTGTTTCACAGATTTGACAGTCCATTGCTGCAGCTAGTGGGCCTCCACCCCTGGTGTTCTAGTGGTAGGGGAAACCCCATCCCATCTAACTACTACCACACTCTTAGACATCTCCAGTGAGACCTTGTCTCTGTTCCTCCCAAGTATCTGCACTGCTTCCTGTTAGGATATTCCTATACTCCATCCTAGTCCCACCAGTATTTTGATCATTTACATTTTCAGTCATGCATGCACCTTTTAGGGTTTGCATGCATTCTACGGTTTGCATGCATTTTGCATGCATCCCAGTCATCAGTCCAGCACCTAGCCCTCAATTAGCCAGCCCCCAGGAGCTTCTCACTATTCAGTTTTAGCCCTCCAGTTGCTTAGTGCGCCCTTCTTCCTTGATTTTAGGGAGCAACTCGCCCTTCTTCACCTACCAGTTCAGTTACAGTCAGTTACAGTCAGTTACAGTCAGTTACACTCAGTTACATTCAGTTACAGTCAGTTACAGTCAGTTACACTCAGTTACATTGAGTTACACTCAGTTACATTCAGTTACACTGAGTTACACTTAGTTACACTGAGTTACACCTACCATAGTTAGTTTGACTGATGGTTGACAGTTACTTGAGCATTGATGACTCCACTGATGATGATGAAGACTTCCAGTTGCGCTCCGATGATCATGAGGACACCTAGTTGTGCTCCGATGACACTCCAGTCATCCTTTGATCACTCCATGAAGGCTAATTCGAATTGCCACCTTAGGCATTCGAATTCCTCATCCTTTTTATTATTTATATGTCCATTTGTGATTAATAATCTAGTATGACCGAAGTATTATTGCTTCTATCTGAGTTCTACTGTACCATATTATTCTGTTGCTCATTATACTGCATGTATCACTCTTCTTCTATTTTCTTGCTTAATCATAATTATTCTCTTGTGAGATACATCATCTCTTAGATCTGCTGTGAGGATTTTCACATGGTATCAGAGCATGTTGAGAGTATTGTTTATCTCCATTCTTGAGAGTTTTTTTGCAGGTTATTACCAAGATTTCGAGTGCAGCAGTTGTAGCAGAATCTGCATTTTTGCAGCAGTAGCAGTTGCAGTTATTCTATATTGTTTTTGCAGGTCGTCTACAACTTCAATGAATTTAGAAGAAATTACTCCTCTTTCTCCATTCAACTATGATGAATGGAAACCAAGAATGATAGCATATTTGAAGAGCCATGATCTCTTTGATTTCTATTTTGAAAGAGAGTTCGAATCCTCTACAAAGAAGATTAAATGGTTGAATAAAGGTGACATGCACATTGAAAGAATGATGCTTGCTATGACCGATTACATATTGTACCCGACCATCATTGATATTGAAACTCCAAAAGAGTTATGGGCTCATCTAGATGAAAGATTCGGCAAAAAGAATGATGGATTTGGTCCAAATCCCTTCAAAAGCAAGCAAGTTGATGCATTCGCTCCACTTGATGGTCTCTCAGATCATGATGCATTTGCTCCTCCTGATGGTCTCTCAGATCATGTTGCATTCGCTCCCCTTGATGATATCTCAGATCATGAACCAGTATCATCTCATATTGAAGTTGTTGACAAAGAACTTGCAGATTCTCCGCTCATGCTCAAACTTTCTTCTCTTTCTGTGCCAGCTCACACTCTAGATATTGCAGAAGGTCCTAAATCCTGTCTTGCACCAGAGTTTGTTGGTTTGCATCATGATCACATGATTATTTCGGAGGTAACATCAGCTATTGGAGGTAATGCATTCGCTCCTCTTCAGCAAACATCTCTTATTTACTACTATATGATCATTAGCACATGCCTTCAGAAGGTTATTGAAGAATATGGCCATTTCCACCCGCTTGAGATAATTTCTCATGCATCATATGATAGTTTTGATCTCACCCCTGCTGGTTCAAAGGAGATCTCAAGAAACTGTTTTGAAAGTCTTAAATCTGATTTTGATTTCAAGAAAACATGTAATAGTTCTTTTTGGCATAATCTCACCCATGGTGGTTCGAAGGAGAAGACAAAGGACTATATGCACATTCAAAAATTTGATCCTACCTCAGTTGATTCGAATCACAGGTTCAAGGATCATTCACAGCACTGAGTCTAACTGAGTCTAACTGAGTATAGTAAGTGTAACTAATGGTAAGTTGCACTAATCTAGGAATGCAGGCTAAGTGGAGGGCGCGTGAGGGATTAACTTCACTCATAACTTTCAGTCATGTCTCATCGGAGGTCAATCAAAGTGATAACTGAAGTGTAACTGGACTGGTAGGTGAGAAAGGTGCCCTTCTTCAGTGGAAGGTGAGAACTGGACGCATGACAGGCTAGGAGGGCTAAATCTCAGTGGAAGGTAGCTCCCGAGTGCTGGGAGACTAAGGACTAGGTGTTGGAGGTACCATACTGATGACTGGGCAACATGCAGGTGCATGAAATGCATGCAGAATGCATGCATGCATGAAAAATGCATGCAAAGTACAAAAGTGAATGATGATATATCCTAACACCCCCCCTCAAGCTATACTATGATGCAAAAAATAAAATGCAGGGCCCTGGTTACTGAGACCAAAGGTCACCCCACCACAATAATCCAAAAAATGTTGAAAAAAGCTAAGTGAGGAAAGAGGGAAAACCCAGTGGGAAGAAATCCCCCCTTCAAGCTGAACATTAAAATGGATCTAATATGTCTCCACCATGATGGAACTCACCCCCAATAGTGAACGTAGGTAAGAAAACTTCTTCTCAGTGAAGCTCTTGGTGAAGATCTCTGCAATTTGCTCAGCGGTAGGGCAATATTGCAGAATGATGGTGCGATCATGCACCAACTCTCTAACTAGATCGGTGGAGATCTTAATAGCACTTTGATTGTCACAAAATAGGATAGTCAAAGTAGTTCTACCAAAATTAAACTCGGAAAGAATACCCTGCAACCAAACTACCTGAATGCAGGCATTGACTGCCCCTCGATACTCTGCCTCTGCTGAAGAAAGTGTAATGGCTGCCTACTTTTTGCTTGACCAGCAAATAGGCCCATGTCCAATCATGAAAACATATCCAAAAGGTGACTTCTGATCTATGCTATCACCTGCCCAATCTGAATCAGTAACACCAATGTAATCTAGCTCAGAATCTCCAGCATAATGTATGCCAAAATTTTTCGTACCTTGCACATACTACAAGATCCGCTTGGCTGCCCGCCAATGAAGCTCATGGGGCTGCTGCATATACCTTGATACAACACTCAAAGAATATGATATATTAGGCCTTGAGTGTGTCAAGTAGAGTATTGAACCAATCAACTGTCGATACATAGTGCAATCTGCAAGCAGTGTAGTATTTCCCTCTTCAACACTGATTCTTGAGAGGAATGGAAATGGAGCAGCCTTACATTCTTCCATATTAAACTTTAATATAATGTATTTAGCATACTTTTGCTGATATAATTTGATCCCATCAAAGTTTTGAGCTATCTACAAGCCCAAAAATTGCTTAAGCAAGCCCAAATCGCTCATATCAAAAGCTAGATTTAAAGCGGTTTTCAGCTTGTTGATTGTAAGGAGATTGCTACCAGTAATGAGAAGATCATCAACATATAAAACCACAATCAAAAAATTACCTTTAACTTGCTGTAGGTACACATTAGTATCAGATTTGCATCTTTTGAAATTCTGAGAAAAGAAGGAAGGAGTTCATCTTTGTGTACCAAGCTATTGGTGCCTATTTCAATCCAGACAAAGATTTCTTCAATCTGCAAACTAGTGATGGATCTGATATGTATCCCTCTGGTTGTTTCATATATACCTCCTCATCAAGATCCCCATGTAGAAAAGCACTCTTCACATCCATTTGGTGCACTTCCCAGTGCTTGGATGCGGCAATGGCCAAAACTAGGCAGATGGAATCCATCTTTGCAACTGGTGCAAAAGTCTCAGTGTAGTCCACACCTTGGACTTAGGAGAAACCTTTTACCACCAACCTAGATTTGTATTTGCTGATAGAGCCATCAGCAGCAACCTTTTTGTGGTAGATCCACTTGCATTGAACTAATTTTCTTCCAAGTGGAAGGGAAACTAGCTCCCATGTATTGTTCTTTTGAAGAGAACTGTACTCTTCATCCATGGTGGTTTTCCATCGTGGATCTCGATGGGAATGATAGTATGATTAGGGATATGAACCAATCATCAAATAAAATTTCTTAGATAATAATGGATCAGAAAAGGAAAGAGCCATATCTTCTCTTTGATAGTCTGCTCTTGTTCTCCTTGGATCATCAGGATTTCCAATGTTTGGAGTAGCAGATTGTAGAGTGTTTTGGGCCCACTTTGGTAAATGAGGAGGATCATTATGGTCTGATTCCGAACCTGATATGTCATGGAAATCAAAGTATGATATAATATCATAGATATCAGATCCAATTCTTTCTTCATAATCACTCGAATCGTCTTCTTGTGGAGGGTGTAGATCGGCAGTGTTTTTCTCAACTAGTTTCAGATCTGGTAGCGGTTCTTCAAGCTTCACACTTCACTCTATGAATACCTTTTTGGATCTGATATTCATGAGTTTATATGATTTTGATTCTTCCCCGTATCCTATCAAGATACATTCAATACTTTGTGGATCCAAAGACTTTCTCTTATCAGAAGGAATTCTAGCCCATGCAGTAGAGCCAAAAACCCTCAAATTGGACACATCTAGTTTGCGACCAAAGAATGCTTCAAAAGGACTTTTACCTTTCACAGATGAATGTGGAACTCGGTTTTGAATATATGCAGCAACATTAATGGCTTCATCCCAAATATTTGCAGCCAAACCTTTTGACTCAAGCATGCAGGTAGCCATTTGTTTCAGTGACCGATTCTTCCTTTCCACTACACCGTTTTGTTGGGGTGTGTAGGGAACTGTATGTTGGATATGAATTTTGCTTTCGGAAAAAAGTTGCAGAAACTTAGTATTGATATATTTTCTACCATTATCATATCTAAGATCTTTGATCTTGCTCTCAGTAGTGGTCTCAACAGAAGCCTTAAAATCCTTGAATTTTCCAAGCACTTCAGAGTTGTTTTTGAGAACAAATACCCAAGTAAAGTGGGAGAAGTCGTCGATGAATGTAAAAAAATACCTTGAACCATTCATGGACATATTTGGTAGTGGACCACTGATATCATAATGTATGAGGCCCAAAATGGTGGAAGCTCTGCTAGCTTTGCCGCGGTCGAACTTGTGCTCAAGGTGTTTCCCAAAAATGCAACCGAGGCAAATTCCCTTCGAGGAACGGAGTTGTGGAAGACCATCTACCATGGATTTCTGTTGTAGCAGAAGAAAATACTTGTAATTAAGGTGTCCAAACCTTTCATTCCAAATCATACTAGCCTCGTTGCCATGAGTGAGGAGAGCAGTGGGATTTTCAAGCAGCACAAAGTGAGAAAACTCATAGTATTTTGTAGTGTGGTTTGCCTTTCCAACTGCAATAAGTCTTCCACTTTTGATATCAGAAATTTCAACATTGTTATGGCTGAATGTAAGTTTCTTCGATTGACCAGTGTGTGTCATTTGATACACAAAAGTATATTTGCAGCGAAGGAAGGCACATAGAGAACATTCTGGAAGCTTCCATGTTCTACATGGATGGTACCTTTGCCCTTCGAAGAAATTTTTGAGTCATCTCCCAAATGGATGGGGATGGAGCTACTTGGATCAAATGAAGAGAAGGAGTCAATGTTTGCAGCCATATGATTCGAGGCACCGGAATATATCAGTAGAGCGGTGGGTTTCGAAACAACTTCCATGAGTGCTTGACCTCTTTCATGATCATCATTCCTATCCTTCTTCCGTGCACTGTCGAGAAGACATATGTTGTTATTTTCCAAAAGGAGGGCCATTTGATCTATTCTTTTCTTCATGCATGAACTTTTAGGATGAAAGCCACGGCTGCAATATGAACATTTAGATTTTTCCTTGCCCTCTTTACCCTTCTACTTCTTCCTCGAACTGGATGGTGCTTCCGGTTGCTTTCCTTTATCTCTTTGCTTGGTAGGCTCGAATTTGGGCTTCTCTTTCCTTTACTTTCCTTTACCATTCGAATTCTTGGTTCCTTGACCAAAGAGGGCTGAATCTTTGGAGTTTATGGACCCCATTTGAATCAACTTATCATGATCTTTTGTGATGGACTCAATGAAGGCATTCAAGGTAGGCATCTTCCAATTCGGTGTAGTTAGCCGACCAGAATTGAAAGTAGAGACAAATACCGAGTAATCTTTCCCAAGCTTTGTGAGAATGGAGAGGATCAATTTCTTATCCTCTTTCACAACACCACTATTCTACAATTGCAATGACAAGTGCTTGAATTTTGTTAAAAACTCATTGATGGTCTCGAAATTCTCAGGACTAAGGGCAATCAATTCATTTTCCAATTGAAAGGCCCTAAGCTCATCTTGCTTGCCTAAGAGATTGTCAATTTGCTCCCATATTGCTTTTGGAGTCTTCGATCTGCTAAGATGGAAGTGAAGATCCTTGGAAATGGAGAGGTAAAGGATACCATAAGCTTCATCAAGCTTATTGTAGTGTTTAGTTCTTTTCGACAATGTGCTTGGCTCCAATTCGAGGCCAACAGTGACTCTATAGAACCCTTTTGAACGTAATATAATCTCCATATCATCTTTCCATTCAAAATAATTGAAGGGAGTAAGAACTGTCTTGGAAGAAGAGTATTTCATATCAAATAGATAGTGCACTTGATGTAGAAGAACTTGTCAAACACAAGAGAGCAAATGCAATTGATGTAGATGATTAACCTGCAAATCACAATCAAAACAAGAATAGTAAGGTCAAACAATCCACCCTTTTAGAGTTGCATCATAACTGGGATTGGAGATCAAGCAAGTTGAATGGGTCCAATGTATCAAATCTAGGAATTATGTGGAAAACTCAAGCTTCTGGAGTGGATTGGAGTGTATTTTTATGCTTTGCATGCACATGAGATATTTCATGCCAAAACTTCTGTAATTTTGAGCAAATTCACTCAAATATTCTTGTAGAACACCTATAGAAAAGAGATCTTGTCCCTACAATGGCTCTAATAGCATGTAAAATTAGTCATAGCAGATCTAATGAACAAGTAAATCAATCACAATAGATGAAACTCAGAAAATATGGTGTAAACTAGGCAAAAGCATGCATCAGTCCTCTATAATCCCAATAAGGGTGAAAATACAGTACAATACTGTCACAATGAGTGAGCAATTCGAATTGCCTAAGAAGGTCACTCGAATTAATTGAATGGCTTAGCTTGGCTCCAACTAGGAGTCCTCACCATCAATCAGTGGTGGTCATCAATGCGCAAGTCACTGTCAAACAGGTGTCAAACTGAGTCTAACTGACCATAACAAGTGCAATTTATGGTAAGTAGCACTAATCTAGGGATGGAGGCTCAGTGGAGGGCTCATGAGGGCTTAACAGCACTCAGAACTATCAGTCATGTCTCATTAGAGGTCAATCGGAGTGATAACATCACTTATGGGTCAATCGGAGGTAAATCCGAGTGATAACTGAAGTGTAACTGGACTGGTAGGTGAGAAAGGCGCCATTCTTTAGTGGATGGTGAGAACTAGGTGCATTACAGGCTAGGAGGGCTAAATCTGAGTGGAAGGAAGCTCCCGAGTGTTGGGAGACTAAGGACTAGGTGCTAGAGGTACCATACTGATGATTGGGCAGCATGTGGGTGCATGCAATGCATGCAGAATGCATGCAAAATGCAAAATGCATGCAAAGTACAAAAGTGAATGATGAGATATCCTAACATATTTAACCTATTTAGATTTCCTACACTCAATGGGGGATATTTTTTCAATATATCTTGTCCATTCTCTAATAGCTTTCATTGCTTATGCTTTCTAGAAGCAATTTCAACAACTTCAGGGTTTTCAATTTCAGGTGGTGATTTATCCTTATTCTCTTCATCATTCTATGTTGGATATGCTTGTTGAGATTTCCTCTTTTGACTGTAAATCCTAAAATAACCCGCCTCCACCTTCCTTTTCCTGGGGTGGAGCTGTTGACTTTGATCAAGGAGATTCTTTTTTTCTACTTCAAGTTGGCTTAGAGTTCCTAGTTCCTTTTGAACAAGACCCTTCCTTTACCTCCCAGGGCCAAAGGACCTCTTCACTAAAATAGTGCTATATCCATTACAACAATTTCTTCCATTCTAGTTTCAAATAGTTTATGGGAAGTCCCTTCCGCTACTTGGGGCTTTGAAATTGGAGGATGAGAAACTAATTATAAGCCGAAAAAAAACTTGGTATCTGAACTAATGTTCTCTGCTTGTGGAAAATTTCCCAGTTACAACAATTTATGTTCCAGTAACTTGAAACTTCAAATATCCAACATTAGGTTTCTTTCCATCAAATCCCCGTGTGAAGGATTTGGATATGATCCTGTGATGTCCCCGAAGCTTTTAGAAAATTTCCATACATATGGCTTCCCTAAACCTGTCCCCAAGATCCAAATAGGATTCAACTACCTCTGATCCTAGAGGTTCATACCACACTAGGAAGCCACTTTTATTTCGAGAAGGCTTGGGTGAGAAATGGAGATGGCAGGGAAGACTGTAGTCGGTCACTGCTAATTTGATAAATAAGAGAGAGAAGTATTCGAAAGTGAAATGAAAGTAACCACATCATACATGAATTATAACCATCATAGATCGATGTTAAAAGGGGATCTACCAAGCATCACGAGGGATCAAATCTCTCCAGGTGCAAACCCCTTTTTAGAGTGCAAATGTTGAGAAAGGGTTTTAATTTATCTAAATTGTATAGTGTTATATATGCCGTAAAATGTTTTAAATATAATTTGAGCATACATGTTATTTTTATAATATTTTATTATTTTAAAAAATGAGACATGTCAATATACTAATCGCACACTTAAATAAAAGTCGAATGACTACAAATTATGATTTAACCAGTTACCACAATCCTCAAGTGGGCATGATTACATGGAATCCTGACAACTTGTCTCATCTGATTGATGGCTTGTTAGATTTTTATTCAGCTCTCTATATGTTTGGCAGTGTCAGAAAATTCAAATTTGATAGCACCAGACTAGGAAGACAAGTGAGTTCCACTGTAGAATGGAAAAAATATTTTGTAGCACCTTATGACCCAAAACAACAGGTTCTGCTACAGAATGAGAAACTCCTCACTTCTAGAAAATATTATGTTTTCTTGATCTCATAACCCTGCAAGTGATTAGAGAGTACAAAATAGAAAACAATATGGTTTAGTAACCTCCAAAATCTCCATTATTCATAACTCATTGAAATGGAATATCTTTCACATAGCACATAAATGTAGGAATGGAACTTTGCATTCTAATTTTATAACATTAAAAAAAAAATTCTTGGAAGTTTGTATTCACTTTGGACTTTGGCCATATTATTTTGATAAAAGTGTTGATTTCTAAGGATGACTTTCCCTACTTCATTCTTGTGATTATTTTTAGCAATGTCTGCATTTTGACTTGCATGAAAAATTACTTGCACAATATTTAATCTATCCTTGTATTCAAGGTTTAATTCAATCTTTCTCAAAGGGATTTTGTATTTTGAATTGTGTGCAAAGGATACTCATGCATTTGTATATGTTGTGATGCAAATTTTAGTTGTAGTGTTTGAAAAAGCATTGACTATTCCTCTCTCTAGTCCTTGTGGATGCAATTTTTGTAAACCATGCATAGAAGTTGACTTTTCTTGGAAGCAATATGTGCGAGATTGTTGGCATGGGATTAGCCTGCAGGAAGTGCAGAAGCCGACATCCACGAAAGGGATAATCCACGGAAGAAGGGTCATTCATGGAAGACGCAGAAACATGAAAGTAGATAGTTAGTTAGATAAGGGTCATGTGGACCATTTTGTAACCACTTAGTATTGTATAAATAGAAGTATGATTGTAAGCCTAAGGGAAGATAGATCCAGATCGGAGATGAATGAGGTGATAGATCTTTTGGGCTTTGATCTAGTAGTTGATCCATTTTGTATCCGCAATATGATGTATTGACTATTTCTGCGAAGGTCATTCCGCAGGTTTTAATGAATGAATGAAGATGTGCAATTATGGTTTTATCTCTATCTTTATTCCCGTTGAATGGCGTGAATGTTTGATGAGATGTTTAATACTCTATGGGTCAAGTAATTGTTGTTTATGCTAATGGGTAATTAGATCATGCGAATGTCTATTACATGTTATCTCTATGATTGATGAATATGCGAATGGTGAAATATTAGCATATTGTGAATGGCATAATGTCTGGTTTCTACAAGTGCAATGTGTGTTTGACGCATGTCCTCATCTCCACTGCAGAAACTTGGTACCTGCAGCCCCCTTGTGCATCTCAGGTGAGACTTCACTCACTCTGCGAGTGTTGCTAGAAAGGCTAACACCTTTCTAGGCCAGTGCATAAGGGATTTTTTTTAATGGTTTGTTGATGACAGTGCGTAGTGAACCCTTGTCGACAGTCATTGTGTCAAAAAATGGTTCCATTGCCAAGACCTTGAAGAGGAAAATAAGAGGATATGTTGTGGCACCCGACGAAACTGGAGATCCAAGAGTGGTTTGAACAAAAGATAGAAGAATTCACAAAATGTGAAAAGCAAAACCCCAGACAGACAGTAAGCAATTGGTTACAGAAGTACATTTATTCAGACATCCATGAAATATTTTTCTGTGAATTCCTAGTATCGCTGCATCTCACTTTGTTAATCAGACAATCACAACAATGATAGAGGAATTTTAGATACAACGCAGAAAGAGCACTCCTTACCATCCACAAGGAAATGGAACAATGGAAGTATTTAACAAAATCCTGGAGCATGCACTCACAAATGTATGCAACACAAATAAGGATGATTGGGATTTGAAGATCCTTGTGATAGTTTGGTTGTATTACGCAACTTGCATATGCTCAACTAGCCAGACACCGTTCAAACTCGTCTACGGGTAGGAAGCCGTAATGCCGATGGAGTATATTGTCCCCAGTCTGTGGATTACAGATGTCACCGACATGAGTGATGATGGAGCACTGGAGGAACGATTGGCCCAATTGCTACAGCTTGATGAGGATAGGTTCATCGCAGGCTTTCATCAGAAGGTGGAAAAGGACCGACAGAAAGCGTGGCACGATCGCCATGTGAAACACAAGCACTTTCAGGGCGGGGATACAGTTCTTCTATATGACAGTATGTTTGCTAAGCATCCAGGTAAGTTACATATGCATTGTTTAGGTCCCTACGTTATACATTTTGTTACTAATGGAGGTGCAGTATAGTTGAAGAGCTTAGATGGCATGTTGTTGCCTAATATAGTAAACGGGAACTGGTTGAAACACTATCACCATAGTCAGGCACATAACGATTGAGCTAAGAAAAAAAAGCGGCAAGCATGTGGGAGGCATGGCCAGGAAGGTTGCTCGTTGATGCTTCGCATGGTTTCGCACGCAGGAGTCAAATCTAAGTATGATTATTGTGCATCAACATCACCAGAAGATGGCAAAAGAGTATGATGACAGATTCGTCTGGTTTGGATAATATTTTGCATAATGATGAGCAAGAGTCATGCAACAAGCATAAATACCAAGGTAAGGATGGCAGAACACAAGTCGAAGTAGGGAGGGTCCAAAGAGGAGGATTAGTGGGTTGCATGATGCGAGTTAATAAGATAGATGTAGAGAGTTAGACAGTTGGGTAAACAATCCCAAGGAAGCTACCGAAAAGGGAAGTGAGATAGTTGCAATGGTGCACTTCATTTCGATCGGAAGCACTCCAGGTGCGCTAAGAGCAAGAATGACGACCGTGCATGAACAACTAGTGAAGGAAGCAAGGCAGATACCTGGGAGGAATAGAGACAATCCAGTTGAATGGAGCTCATGCTTTTGGTTCCAAGGGGTTGGGATCCCATCATGAATCATGGCAATGGTTATCCTTAAAAAAGGATTACAAAATTCACATATTATTTCAATTTCTCTTCTAATATCGTCATATATTCCAATATATGTATGTTGTTGTCTATACAAATGATAACTCCATTTATGTCACTTATCTGCATGGATTTTAACTACTCTGGAGACAAAGTTTTGATAACAAATTTGATATCTTGTATATTTGACACTTTTCCTTTACATCTGCTTTATTTGTGCCCACATAATAAATTGCTTCTAAGGCTATTTTATGCTAACTCAATATGAACTCAATATAATCTCGGGATTAATTTAGTTCTTGAAAGATGAGTGTCCATAAGGAATGTTTAACCATCATCATTTCCTCTATCATCAATGCCTAAATTCTATCTTTGTCCAGTTGTCACTGTAATTATGCCATTCGTTGATCCTTAGAAACTATATGTTTATTCAAATCATGCACTTTATTCTATGAGGTATCTAGTTTATCCCCTTGTGTCTCTTTAAGATTTCATCTCTTTTCTATATAGTTTCATTTAATTTGAAAACTTCCATAAGGGCATATGATGCTTTATTTTCCCATTCCTTCCATTCTTCCTCCTTCTCATCTAAATTTTTTTCCAGCTTATCAATGTCTTCCATCGGACTTGTGTGTTGGACTATAACAGGAGTTAAATATGACTTCTTTTTTTCGTCGGACATCCTTGCTTCATAAGTTGTGATATGATCTATTGCATCATCTAGCTTATGTTGAATTTCTTGACATTTTCCTTATTATTTTGGGATCTCTTTAATTATCCTTCATTGACATCTTTTTTTGCCAATATAGAAGCATGTTCTTCCCTAAGAAATTCTAGTTCACCCTGTAATTGCTAGCTTTGAGACATTACCCGCAGGGTAGATGGAAATTCTTGGATCATCTAGCTATTTTCCAATGCTTTGATTTTTTTATCTTTTAAAGCTAGAAGATTCATTACTTCTATTGAGTCTTGTGTTCTAGGTGTTCTATTGCCTATAATGTTTTCTAATCTATGATTCCTGTGCTCTAAATTTTTTACTCCGTCTCTTAGAAACTGATTGGTAGTTGTCAAGGATTCATATGTTGCTTTGTACATATACATATATGCATACATTTTCGCATATTTATGGTACACCCAGATATTGTACCCTTCATCCAAGGATATATGATCTTCACAGGGTAGATCTGACGTGCCTATGGTGACTTCAGATGTCTTCGACCATTCTCCAGGTTGCATATTTTTGTATTCTTTTCATGCCAAGGGTTACATTGTAATTATTATGAACTTATCTGTAACAGGATCAAAATTTGGGATCAACCTGTTCTTGGCATAAGAGTCCAATGATTCTATGATAGGAAACATTTCTGGAGCCTTGGATCCTCTCTCTTGATCTTACTCTAGGAACATAAAAGGATTAGTAATTTATAACGACTCAACCTCTCCATTGTCATTTATTTGATGTGGTATTTCCGAGAGTGTGGCATGGGAGAGAGGATCCCATGGATCTTTTACATTTTATGCAGACAATAATTCATTATACTCAATAGTAATAATATCTGACTTGGTAAGGTTCACACTTTCTTTTTGTGATCTTTCTTGAATGGGATTAATCTCTTATGAAGAGAAAAGTATTCTAGCTTCATTGATTTGCTTCTTACCATGAAACATTTCCTCTTTTTTTGTCCTAGTATTTTCTTTTGAGGTTGTTCAAGGTAAATTTATTCCTCTCTTCTTTTTAGAGCTTTTATAAAATTTATTGTCTCCTCACATTTTGCCTCTTTAGCCCCATAATCTGATATCTGAATTGCCTCTTTCATTGGTGAATGTTCCTACTTCCTGCTCTTTTCTTGTTTTACTCATGGATTGAACCATATACTGAATAATTTTGACAAGAGTTTCTTTTTATTTTGGGGTTTCTCTTGCTATTGAAACACCTTCAGTCTGTTCTGATTCACCAATTTCTAGCATGAGTGGTGTTTGAGTGTTTGTCTACCATGATTCCTTTCCTGATTGATCATGCTCCCACCTTGGTGGGACCTTAGGATATTCATATTTATCTGTACCAAGTCCAACTTGTACTTCCCTAAGGATTTATGTGTCAATACTAAACAGTTACAAAATGGTCCACATGACCCTTATCTAACTAACTATCTACTTATGCGTTTCTGCATCTTCCATGAATGACTCTTCTTTCGCGGATTATCCATTTCACAGATGTCGGCTTCCACACTTCCTGCGGACTATTCCCGTGACAACAGGCCCCCAACACAAACTTGTGGCTCACCCTCAAGCCACCTTAGCTAGACACCACTCGTACTAGTTTGTTCTGTTACTGTGGTAACTGCTGAAATTGTTCCTGGTGTCTGTAGGTCGCTGTCGTGTGCTTCTCAAACTAATCCTCCTTTCTCTTGCAACCTTGGTCATCTACCTCGAACTCATCCTCCAGTCTCTTGAAACCTTGGTCATCTACCTCAAACTCATCCTCTAGTCTCTTGCAACCTTGGTCATCTACCTCGTTGGCGCTTTCTCAGGCACTTCATGCTTGCTGTGACCTAGGGATAGGTGCTTCGTTGCTGGAAAATTGTGAAATAGGCTAGCTGCTCTGGCACATCTGTTTCACACATTTGACAGTCCATTGCTGCAGCTAGTGGGCCTCCACCCCTGGTGTTCTAGTGGTAGGGGAAACCCCATCCCATCTAACTACTACCACACTCTTAGACATCTCCGGTGAGACCTTGTCTCTGTTCCTCCCAAGTATCTGCACTGCTTCCTGTTAGGATATTCCTATACTCCATCCTAGTCCCACCAGTATTTTGATCGTTTACATTTTCAGTCATGCATGCACCTTTTAGGGTTTGCATGCATTCTACGGTTTGCATGCATTTTGCATGCATCCCAGTCATCAGTCCAGCACCTAGCCCTCAATTAGCCAGCCCCCAGGAGCTTCTCACTATTCATTTTTAGCCCTCCAGTTGCTTAGTGCGCCCTTCTTCCTTGATTTTAGGGAGCAACTCGCCCTTCTTCACCTACCAGTTCAGTTACAGTCAGTTACAGTCAGTTACAGTCAGTTACACTCAGTTACATTCAGTTACAGTCAGTTACAGTCAGTTACACTCAGTTACATTGATTTACACTCAGTTACATTCAGTTACACTGAGTTACACTTAGTTACACTGAGTTACACCTACCATAGTTAGTTTGACTGATGGTTGACAGTTACTTGAGCATTGATGACTCCACTGATGATGATGAAGACTTCCAGTTGCGCTCCGATGATCATGAGGACACCTAGTTGTGCTCCGATGACACTCCAGTGATCCTTTGATCACTCCATGAAGGCTAATTCGAATTGCCACCTTAGGCATTCGAATTCCTCATGCATTGTATTATTTATATGTCCATTTGTGATTAATAATCTAGTATGACCGAAGTATTATTGCTTCTATCTGAGTTCTACTGTACCATATTATTTTGTTGCTCATTATACTGCATGTATCACTCTTCTTCTATTTTCTTGCTTAATCATAATTATTCTCTTGTGAGATACATCATCTCTTAGATCTGCTGTGAGGATTTTCACATGGTATCAGAGCATGTTGAGAGTATTGTTTATCTCCATTCTTGAGAGTTTTTTTGCAGGTTATTACCAAGATTTCGAGTGCAGCAGTTGTAGCAGAATCTACATTTTTGCAGCAGTAGCAGTTGCAGTTATTCTATATTGTTTTTGCAGGTCTTCTACAACTTCAATGAATTTAGAAGAAATTACTCCTCTTTCTCCATTCAACTATGATGAATGGAAACCAAGAATGATGGCATATTTGAAGAGCCATGATCTCTTTGATTTCTATTTTGAAAGAGAGTTCGAATCCTCTACAAAGAAGATTAAATGGTTGAATAAAGGTGACATGCACATTGGAAGAATGATGCTTGCTATGACCGATTACATATTGTACCCGACCATTATTGATATTGAAACTCCAAAAGAGTTATGGGCTCATCTAGATGAAAGATTCGGCAAAAAGAATGATGGATTTGGTCCAAATCCCTTCAAAAGCAAGCAAGTTGATGCATTCGCTCCACTTGATGGTCTCTCAGATCATGATGCATTCGCTCCTCCTGATGGTCTCTCAGATCATGTTGCATTCGCTCCCCTTGATGATCTCTCAGATCATGAACCAGTATCATCTCATATTGAAGTTGTTGACAAAGAACTTGCAGATTCTCCGCTCATGCTCAAACTTTCTTCTCTTTCTGTGCCAGCTCACACTCTAGATATTGCAGAAGGTCCTAAATCCTGTCTTGCACCAGAGTTTGTTGGTTTGCATCATGATCACATGATTATTTCGGAGGTAACATCAGCTATTGGAGGTAATGCATTCGCTCCTCTTCAGCAAACATCTCTTATTTACTACTATATGATCATTAGCACATGCCTTCAGAAGGTTATTGAAGAATATGGCCATTGCCACCCGCTTGAGATAATTTCTCATGCATCATATGATAGTTTTGATCTCACCCCTGCTGGTTCAAAGGAGATCTCAAGAAACTGTTTTGAAAGTCTTAAATCTGATTTTGATTTCAAGAAAACATGTAATAGTTCTTTTTGGCATAATCTCACCCATGGTGGTTCGAAGGAGAAGACAAAGGACTATATGCACATTCAAAAATTTGATCCTACCTCAGTTGATTCGAATCACAGGTTCAAGGATCATTCTAATACTGTTGGATTTGTTCTCATCACATTCGATCTGAAGAGCAAGTACAAGCACATGCTTTTTGAGCATGATCCACTTCTTCCCAAGAAGAAGATACCTCCAGACATATGACCAAGCATCACACATGCTTGAGTTTGGAGCTTTTATTTTTTTTTATGTTTGCCTTACAGTCTATTTTTTGAGGAGTGGGTATGTTTCCCATGAAATTTTCCCACTTCCTTGGTTTATTGATTGTTATTATTCATTGTATTGGGTGACCTTTGGTCTTAGTTACCAGGGCCCAGGATGGATTAAGGGGGGGTGTTAGGATATTCCTATACTCCATCCTAGTCCCACCAGTATTTTGATCATTTACATTTTCAGTCATGCATGCACCTTTTAGGGTTTGCATGCATTTTGCATGCATCCCAGTCATCAGTCCAGCACCTAGCCCTCAGTTAGCCAGCCCCCAGGAGCTTCTCACTATTCAGTTTTAGCCCTCCAGTTGCTTAGTGCGCCCTTCTTCCTTGATTTTAGGGAGCAACTCGCCCTTCTTCACCTACAAGTTCAGTTACAGTCAGTTATAGTCAGTTACACTCAGTTACATTGAGTTACACTCAGTTACACTTAGTTACATTCAGTTACAGTCAGTTACAGTCAGTTACACTCAGTTACATTGAGTTACACTCAGTTACACTCAGTTACATTCAGTTACTCTTAGTTACATTGAGTTACACTTAGTTACATTGAGTTACACGCAGTTACACTCAGTTACACTCAGTTACACTCAGTTACACTTAGTTACACTGAGTTACACCTACCATAGTTAGTTTGACTGATGGTTGACAGTTACTTGAGCATTGATGACTCCACTGATGATGATGAAGACTTCCAGTTGCGCTCCGATGATCATGAGGACACCTAGTTGTGCTCCGATGACACTCCAGTGATCCTTTGATCACTCCATGAAGGCTAATTCGAATTGCCACCTTAGGCATTCGAATTCCTCATGCATTGTATTATTTATATGTTCATTTGTGATTAATAATCTAGTATGACCGAAGTATTATTGCTTCTATCTGAGTTCTACTGTACCATATTATTCTGTTGCTCATTATACTGCATGTATCACTCTTCTTCTATTTTCTTGCTTAATCATAATTATTCTCTTGTGAGATACATCATCTCTTAGATCTGCTGTGAGGATTTTCACACTTCCTTCCCTGGTTGTTCATGCACAGGCGTCATTCTTTCTCTCAGCGCACCTGGAGTGCTTCCGCTCGAAATGAAGTGTGCCATTGCAACTATCTCACTTCCCTTTTCTGCATCTTTCTTGGGCTTGTTTACCTAACTGTCACTTGTCATAAAATATCTGGAATTAGATGCAAATCTGTTGCTTGATGTGTTGGCCTGAAAACACTCAATCAATCCTTCAATTGTGGAACAATCTTTTATCTGTTGATCTTGCACTTGGAAATCCTGACATCATTTTACTTAAATGATGATACTCTGTGAATTTTTAAACCTCCAGCACCTGTCACCTGAGATTTTATGTGTTGTTGATTAATATTTTAACTGGTTTCTTCAACACTTTTAACACTCATTTCTATCCTTTCTCCAACGCTTGGATAAAAACGAGCATTTCTTTATGCTTAATTTTGCATGCATATGGAGATATCCCACATGAAATAATACCAGAAGGAAAAACATCTTATAATGACATCCATTCCATTAGTGGATAACGTGTAGGTGTGAGTGCTTGACTTGTGGGCTTAACCTTCATACTTGGTGATTGCGATAGCCGGTACAAGAAATGGTAGGAAAGACCCATTCTTTTATAAAAATCCATAAGATATGAATCCACTTTAAAATATAAAACGAAGGCATGACTTGGGCAAAAAACAAAGACTCGTAACTTTACCAAGTCACATAGAAAACTTACCAGTGCATAAGAACTATAGATAAAAATAAAGTGGAAAGCAATACCTTTTTTTAAAAAGGAAAAATAAACATTATTTAAAAACTATAAAACAATAGTTTAAAAATAATATAATTTTATATTTTTATTTGTAATTACTTGGCTTGATTTTTAGAATGGTAAAGGGAACTTGGTTTTTCAAATATGATCAACAAGAATTTATAATTTTGAGAGGTAAAGGAAAATGACAAGATTTCATCAAACAATAGACTTGAGGTATGGAGAGATGTATCAAGATGACTAAAACTCAAGGATTTGACAAAGATGGGCATTCTGGCATCGAGCATTGAAGTCTATCTTTATAGGTGTGCTACTAGAATCTGAGAATTTTGTAGGACAAATTTGGTGACAACATCTAGCTTCGTATGGGGATGGCATGATCCCTACGAGCTGCCAAGAACATGAAGACCTTGTGACTTTCCTATACATGTGTGTATCTGCAAACCAAAAACTACAACTTGCTTTACTCATCAAATTCTGAAATGATCCTGCTTTGCAAACAGAGGCTTCCCTACAACTGAAGAAAAGAAGCACCAGTGTTTTGTCTCCATTGGGATAGAGTCTTTCATATCTCAAACTTCTGCACTTATCCAAAAGCTTGAAAAGAATCTATCTGCTCGTATGGCAATCTTATTCTCTTACCTACTTCTACTTCTAATTAGTAGAAGAAAACTAATCAAGTAAAACTAAATCTCCAATGTAGCCAAGTAAGTAATTGAGAAACAACTTGAACCTTCCTTCCAACTTTATGTAAAGTCACAGACACATAGACTGTAGTATGTGAATCATAATCTTTGAAATCATACTTACAATCCAAAAATATGGCCTTAAAGATGGAAATAGATGAAACTTCATCACCGCAAAACATCTCCATATAAGTGATAACTAGATCTTGAAACTTGTACAAAACTTGTTGCTGCTCAACAAAATGACATAGAAAAATGCATCATCAATTGCACATATAATCCTTTATGTTTTCCTTTGCCATATCCCTATGATTCGGATCCATCACTATGATGTGATGGCTCATTACATCTGACAATTTCTAAGAGAAAATAAGAGATATGTTCTTGATATTCTACATCACTGTCTCTATAATGATCAAATGGAAGATGAGTATTAAAAGATATGCCATGAAGAAACTGTTGATTACCCTGCCCAATAATGATATCTTTAAAAAATGTATCAGAAATAAGTGGATCTTCATAAGTATTTTGAACAATAGACTCATAACTATTATTGACCATAGCATGCATGCATTGTTGATCATCTCTTTGTTGAAAAGTGGAACTAGATTTGATTCCATTAGTCAACAAGCACTGATAAAATTTAAATTCTTCCTCTTTATCACTATACTTGTCAAATATTGGAGCATTAGGATAAAATCCTAATGGCAAAAATGAAGATGTATGCATAGGATTATCAACAATATGTCTTCGAAAGAGATTTGAAATAACATCTCCTTCTTCCTCATAATTATTATCTTTCTCATCTAGATTTGAAGCAACAGGAACATATGGAGAAAGATTATCCTGTTGTTGTTACTCCTTGAAAATGGATGATCTCGACAAATCCAGTTCTTTATGATTGGTACAATTTCTTTTGGTCTGCAAATCTGAAAGCTAGGGACTGTCCTTACTGATTTCCATTGGTGTTTGACCAAAAGACACTTGATCATTCTGTTTTATATCTAAAGAAACCAAATCTTCAGGTATATAATAATCAAAATTAATGATAGAAGAATAACTTTCCGCTTCTTCATTATTGTATTCATCATAAATTGGGGCAGCCTGACAAATTTATAATGGTAATGAGGAAGATTCATGTTTTTCTTCATCTAATAAACCCTGAACAACCTTTTGTAACAACATATTATCATGAAAACAATCAGAAACTTCTTGAGAGTCATGAGAACCCAATACTTCTACAACAATATCTTCATTAGTAGGCTGATCTGAAAAGGAATAAGCATGACTCCTATTTCTTTGTTTTAAAAAATATCTTCAATCAGATGCGATTCTTTTTGCACATGACTATCACATGATTTAATATCAATGGATGTGTTCTGAAAATTTTCCTTACTAAATTTATGATTTTGAATGCATGGACTAAAGGACACATACGTGGGATTGAGCAATTTTTGATCATGATCATCTTTTTCAATTTCAAACTCCTCTTCTCTCTGTTTGTCATATGTATTAAATACCGTTTCCTGAATTTGATTGCTAGGACAATATGTTGATCTATATTTCTCACAAAAATCTTCAAGAAGTAACTCATGTGAAAAATACCTTTTACAGTGCTCATGGAATACTGTGTGGAAATCCTTTAAGGATGAAATGATGGAAGGAGGCAATGATAAATACCATTCACATGCATCACCATCCAATGAATACATGAACATCTTCATACGAACATCTTCGTGCTGTAGATCTAGGAGATCCATGCACGCATGAAACTTAATGAGGTGATGTGCAGGAATGTCTTCTTTATTTTCTCGGAAGATAGGCAAAAACTATCCCCACTCTGACATAGTCAGTACTGGATGCGGGAAACCAGTAACTACAGAAAAATCAAGAGGTGCAAACCTCCGAGCCACCATGGCTACCATTCAATCATTTGATGGCATTCTGGATCTTGAACAAGTCGCTTTTGGATTCTTTGGAGTCTCCTGGCGAAGAAGAAATATGAAATCATATATGTGTCAGATTCTCGTTCGCCGTCAAGAAGATGATATAATCAATATCAAACCTTGGGGAAGATGACTTCGCTTTCCTCCATCCCCATCAATGGTGCCAGAAGATGTTAGCACTAAATTTTTCACCCTGATTGCTAGGGTTCAAATATTAGAGCATCTTAATTTGATTTAATGGATAACTGAGTTAATGAAGAGATGGAGGTATAACCATATAGAGACCAGGCCAGTCTTTAAATATTGAACAACATGAAATGTATCACTATCATGGATATTAATAAGACAGAGCTGCGAGCATAACTTTGTGAAAGAAGTGAATCAGGTTGTGTATTCAAGAATTAAAGATAATTGCATATTAATCAAGACAATCATGGAATGGATTGTGAAGACCGAACACAGACAAAATAATGATAACATGTAACATAGTTATTAAAACAGAACAGGATCATATGATCACAATCATTTCAAAGCAGCTATTTTATATTAACACAAAGCAAAATGGATACATACCTGCATCAGCATGACCTTTAATACATCCTCATCCCTCTCGGCTGGAACTTTCTCCTCTTACATTCTAAATGTGTGAATATATAAAAGAATACAATCAACCAATCATTATAGGTTTTAAGGAATAAGAGCTTATCATAAAGTTCAAAAACAAAAAATCTTGATCTACCATAAGAATCTAGAAATGGTTATTTGATAGCTGAATCTATGCTGGAAATGCTCAACTTGAACTTTCGATTGCTGATTTTGTGCCCAAAAATCTAGAACTGCTCAAATCTTTTGCCTGAAAATGCCCTATCACTTGTCATAAAATATATGGAATTAGATGCAAATCTGTTGCTTGATGTGTTGGCCTAAAAACACTAGATCAATCCTTCAGATGTGGAACAATCCTTTATCTGTTGGTCTTGCGCTTGGAAATCCTGACAACATTTTAATTAAGTGATGATACTCTGCGAATTTATAAACCTCTAGCACCTGTCACCTGATATTTATGTGCTGTTGATTGATATTTTAATCGGTTTCTTCAACACTTTTAACATTCGTTTCTACCCTTTATCCAACGCTTAGATAAAGACAAGCATTTCTTGATGCTTAATTTTGCATGCATATGGAGATATCCCACATGAAATAATACCAGAAGGAAAAACATCTTATAATGACATTCGTTCCATTAGTGGATAACGTGTAGGTGTGAGTGCTTGACTTGTGGGCTTAACCTATTAATATTTAATATGCTAAGACTGAAAATAGCAGCATTACATTCCATTTCACAATAATAGCATATACAGGATCACTGAAGAAACAACAAGCATAGCATAAACACAAGAGACACAGATTTATCCTGGGAAACCCTCATGGGGTAGAAAACCCAGTAAAGCTTCCTCAATATAGATGACCAGCAATACACAAAGATGCAAACCAAAGATATGATCTCCTCCTCCACCATAGCAGACCTCTCCTCCATAAGTGCTCCTTTCTCAAGTGAGTGTATGTGTCAAATGAGGAACACACCTCCTCTATTTATACACTACACTGACATGTATTTTACAAAGGTACACGTAGGCTCGTATTTAACCAATGGGTTAAATACCCCACTACAACTGATTGGGCCGACCCCTCTAGGGTGGTCTAATAACCCTTTGACCCACATAACATATACAGGGACGACCCCCACTAGGGAAGTCTAATAACCCGAGTTACCACATTCCGACGGAGGAATAAACATCTCCGGATATACAATAAGATCTTCACGGAGGAATGAAACATCTCCGGAATAATAAAGTACAAATATAATATTCTTTGAAGTTACAATATCTCAAGACTCCCCCTTAATGAGAAGGATGTTATAACAACATCTGCACGAGCAAGGAGTCATCAACATCATACATGATACATCTATAAATCATTGGAAGCTTTCTCAACATCATCAGTAACTCAAGCAGTTACTGGAACATCTTCAATACTGGAACATCGACATCTTCAGTATTGAGTCTTTATCTTCTGTAGCACTTGAACAGCTACAACAATATCATCATCTGGATTCTCACGATTATCGTCATCACACGATCATCAGCATCGTCATCTCACGATCATCAGCATCGTCATCGCACGATCATCAGCATCGTCATCTCACGATCATCAGCATCATCATCTCACGATCATCAGCATCGTCATCACACGATCATCAGCATCGTCATCACACGATCATCAGCATCGTCATCACACGATCATCAACATCGTCATCACACAATCATCAGCATCGTCATCACACGATCATTAGTATCGTCATCACACGATCATCAGCATCGTCATCACACGATCATCAGCATTGTCATCACACAATCATCGGCATCGTCATCACACGATCATCGGCATCGTCATCACACGATCATTAGCATCGTCATCACATAATCATCAGCATCGTCATCACACGATCAACAACATCGTCATCTAGATCATCACGATCAGCAGCATCGTCATCTAGATCATCACGATCAGCAGCATCGTCATCTAGATCATCACGATCAATAACATCGTCATCTAGATCATCACGATCAACAACATCATCAATACAAGTATAAATATCATTAATACAAGTATCCTCATCAATACAATTATACACATCAACAATATAAGTATCCTCATCAATACAAGTATACACATCATCAATACAAGTATCCTCATCAATACAAGTATACACATCATCAATACAAGTATCCTCATCAATACAAGTATACACATCATCAATACAAGTATCCTCATCAATACAAGTATACACATCATCAATACAAGTATCCTCATCAATACAAGTATACACAATAGCAGCATACCCTACAACACACAAGATCCAATTACGGGATGATCAATCCCTCTCACTTTAGGACATAGGTCCAAGGATGATACAATCCTGATCCGCTTACGGGATGACCAGTCCCTCTCAGTTTAAGACAACTCTCATGTCCATGGATGATGTAATCCAGATAAACTTACAGGATGATCAATCCTTATCACTTTAAGACACCTCACCATGTCTAGGGATGAGGCAATCCCAATCTATTTACTGGATGATTAGTCCTTATCACTTAAGACATCTCACCATGTCTAGGGACGAGGCAATCCCAATCTATTTACAGGATGATTAGTCCTTATCACTTTAAGACATATCACCATGTCTAGGGACGAGGCAATCCCAATCTATTTACAGGATGATTAGTCCTTATCAGTTTAAGACATCTCACCATGTCTAGGGATGAGGCAATCCCAATCTATTTACAGGATGATTACTCCACTCAATCTCATTTAGGACTATCCTTCCTTTCAAAATTACTGGATTTACTGTCCAAGGATGATTTAATCCATTCAATTCATTTAGGACTATCCTTCCTTTCGGAATTACTGGATTTACTGTCCAAGGATGATTTAATCCACTCAATTCATTTAGGACTATCCTTCCTTTCGGAATTACTGGATTTACTGTCCAAGGATGATTTAATCCACTCAATTCATTTAGGACTATCCTTCCTTTCGGAATTACTGGATTTACTGTCCAAGGATGATTTAATCCACTCAATTCATTTAGGACTATCCTTCCTTTCGGAATTACTGGATTTACTGTCCAAGGATGATTTAATCCACTCAATTCATTTAGGACTATCCTTCCTTTCGGAATTACTGGATTTACTGTCCAAGGATGATTTAATCCACTCAATTCATTTAGGACTATCCTTCCTTTCGGAATTACTGGATTTACTGTCCAAGGATGATTTAATCCACTCAATTCATTTAGGACTATCCTTCCTTTCGGAATTACTGGATTTACTGTCCAAGGATGATTTAATCCACTCAATTCATTTAGGACTATCCTTCCTTTCGGAATTACTGGATTTACTGTCCAAGGATGATTTAATCCACTCAATTCATTTAGGACTATCCTTCCTTTCGGAATTACTGGATTTACTGTCCAAGGATGATTTAATCCACTCAATTCATTTAGGACTATCCTTCCTTTCGGAATTACTGGATTTACTGTCCAAGGATGATTTAATCCACAACCGTACATTTAGGACCAACGTCCAAGGATGACTTAATCCTCAACCGTACATTTAGGACCTACGTCCAAGGATGACTTAATCCTCAACCGTACATTTAGGACCAACGTCCAAGGATGACTTAATCCTCAACCGTACATTTAGGACCTACGTCCAAGGATGACTTAATCCTCGACCATACATTTAGGACCTACGTCCAAGGATGACTTAATCCTCAACCGTACATTTAGGACCTACGTCCAAGGATGACTTAATCCTCAACTGTACATTTATGACCACGTCCAAGGATGACTTAATCCTGAACCGTACATTTAGGACCTATGTCCAAGGATGACTTAATCCTCCACCGTACATTTAGGACTACGTCCAAGGATGACTTAATCCTCAACCGTCCACCAAGGACTTCATTCTCGAAGACATACATCTACGGCTCTTCTTTAGGACTGAAGTCCAGGGATGATCCAATCCCCTCACATGTTCACCAAAAACTTCATTCTCGAAGACATACGTCTACGGCTCTTCTTTAGGACTGAAGTCCAGGGATGATCCAATCCCCTCACATGTTCAACAAGAACTTCATTCTAGAAGACATACGTCTACGGCTCTCTTGAGGATGATGCAATCCTATCATGTCCACCAAGGACTTCATTCTCGAAGACATACGTCTACGGCTCTCTTTAGAAAATATGTTCAAGGATGATGCAATCCCCTTGTCACCTTTGACCCTATCTAAGGACCATCCACCAACCTCTTTGTCAGCATCACTAATATAGGTATCCTCATTATCAACCTCACTGTCGATGCAGGCAATCTCATCATGAGTTATCACATCAATCCCCCTTTCGAGGAGGGTCCTTTTGAACTATATTAAGTTTGTCTCAGAAAACTTTACTTGAGGTAGAGGTTTGGTTAGTACATTGGATCGGTAGAGGTTTGGTTAGTACATTGTTACAAATTCAAACTTTTGGTTCCTTTCTGCACCATATCGTCTGTGTATAGAAACAATATTCAACCTTGTAGCAAAGGTTGAGATCCTCATCACCCATGGTGATCATTAAGCTCATCAATTGATTATCGATCCTGGGTACCCATACAGAACCTGATTCACACTTCTTTTTTAATTACACCATTAAGAGAATGGTCTTATCTAGCCACTTGGAGCAAACATCTTATCATGATTCTCTTCCTCTTTCTAAGAGAATTTTCTAGCCACAAGCCTTCTATAGTGTGTTTGATTTGTAAATCCTTTTGTTTGAACATCCATCGCTTGTTCAGTGTTCATCATTGATCATGATCTTTCCTACAAATAAAAATTAAGTACATGATTAGTAATACTTCATAATCATCAAATCATATTGACATGATAACCTATTATGCATACAGATATCATTTACATAGTTATGTAACTATTTTGACCAATACTTTGGCACAACACTTTCCCATATCCTGTATGCATACAGTGGCTATCTAGATGCCTTCCATCTCTACCAGAACATACTATTGAGAGTGTGCACAGCTCTCAGCATGTCAGCAAAGAGGTTTCATTCTAGACAAGCAACAATGGAATGTTTGTCCAACTTACCAATCATATGCATATTAGTAGTATACTGTTCAATGCTCTATGAATGTTTACACTCAGCATGATATATTCTAGGAATACAAATATGCATACAAGCAATATCATTTACTATTTCAAATAACATCTCAAATACTTATCTTTTATGTTTGTGTGGTTGCCTCCCGCTTGATCTTCTATATTTCTTTTGAACTTCTATTCATTCTGTACCACTATGCATGCTCAAGTGTGCACTAGTGTCATCCTCATACATAGACATACATTCATTAGTATATTCTCAATATTATCAAAACATTCTAGTTCTAAATAATCTTTGAAAATGTATAGTCATGATTATAGATAATATTCAAGGTTTCAAGGAAGTCTTCTTTTACTTTTGCATATTCTTGTTTGATCATAGTACTCTTCTGGTTAATTAGATCATCAAGATAAGAGACATAATATGCATAAACCCTTGATTACTAACTTTATGAATAAGCATAACCAATCATACCAAGTATACTTATATAAGGGATCCTAAGGTAAGATTCTAACTAGTCATAGGAAAACATACCTGGATTAGTATATCTGCTTAGCTATGTACAACATACCTAAACAATCTCTTCAATGATTTAGAGATCCTGAGCTAGAACCTGCATGTCTCATAGGTTAAGCATAATATAAAAAAGTCATACATACCTCGTAAGTAGAACAAATATTATGGATGAGTCTTTGTCTTCATGTTGTCATGTTTTAAGGAGCTTGATTTGTCTTTTGTGATGTACCTGTATCTTGTTAGCAAACGACATCAACCTCATACAACACCATAATGCATTAGTACAATCATATAGCCCTAATCAATGAATGTCTTCGATCACTCACATGCATACATACTATTACTAGGGTGATAAGACAATTCTAACATTAATCAAGATTGTACTAATAAATAACATGAAGACAAACACATTATGAACTTAATCAAGAATCAGATTTCAAGACATACCTGAACCTCAAGTCATACCTGTCGAGACTTCTTGTAGTCTTCTTATGTAAGGCCTTAGCCTCAACTCCCCCTGAAACTTGATCTAGAGCTTGATTAGGGTTTGCTAGAGAAACCCTAAAAATTCAATCTTTGACTTTTACACTTCCGAATGAATGGAAGGATGTGTCTTGCTGAGCTGATCAAACTAGCATACTTCAATTTTGAAATCTCCAAAAATTGACCCCTCAAAATTGCCTTTCAAACTTCTAGATCTTCTTGACAGGATCCCGAACTAGGGTTTGATGAAGCCCACCCTTTTTCTCAATCAAAAGGTTTGATCCAAGGCTCTAAACTCTTATTTTTCTGGGGAGCTTCCAGCCGTGGATTCCGATTCCAAAAATTCTAACTTTCTCTGAAACCCTAAATTCCGGAAACCATGAATAAAGGTGCTCCAAAAATAATTCTGTTTTGACAGAAATATGCACCTGATTGTTTCTGCTATAACTCTGAAATTTTTGCTCCACAGGGTCTGAAAACGTTTTCTGTAGTAGTCTGACCTGTCATCTTTCCATCCTGATAGGTCTGACCTCAATTGGATTTTCAAAGAGAGAGTTATGCCAAGTGTCGCAACGTGACCTGTTTATGGGATAAAACAGGAGAGCGAACTTGTACGGCATGCCACGTGTCACTATTTGACCTTCGTCCTCTGAAAATTTTTCTTGAGATAGCTCTCCCTGTTAGCTTTCTATCCTGATAGGTCTGACCTCCATTGGACTCTCTGAGAGAGAGTTATGCCAAGTGTCGCAACGTGACCTGTTTATGGGATAAAACAGGAGAGAGAACTTGTAGGGCGTACCACGTGTCACGGGTTCACCTTCGGCCTCTGAAAACGTTTCCTGAGATAGTACAGTCTGTGTACTACCTGTCACTTTTTACGAAATTTCATTTGGAGCTTCCTAGACCAAGTTATGACCTTTTTGCCAAGGTTACCTGATTTTGAATGAGATCTGGAAGAGGCAGAAACCCTAACTTGTAGTGATCATAACTCATAAAGTACAACGAATATGAGGGTGCCCTTTGAAAAAAAGGTACCTGGGGATGTTATCTTCGACCTGTAAACTTTTCAGACCCTGAAACTTCGCATAAATGGATTTATAGCGAAAGTTCCACTATGACTGGTTTTTGCTATGTAAAACCCTAACCTTCAAATTGTCGTAAGTAAAGCAAGTGTCGTAAGTGCCATACCTTGCCTTCCTTCAGGTTAGCTCTGATACTATGTTACTATTTAATATGCTAAGACTGAAAATAGAAGCATTACATTCCATTTCACAATAATAGCATATACAGGATCACTGAAGAAACAACAAGCATAGCATAAACACAAGAGACACAGATTTATCCTGGGAAACCCTCATGGGGTAGAAAACCCAGTAAAGCTTCCTCAATATAGATGACCAGCAATACACAAAGATGCAAACCAAAGATATGATCTCCTCCTCCACCATAGCAGACCTCTCCTCCACAAGTGCTCCTTTCTCAAGTGAGTGTATGTGTCAAATGAGGAACACACCTCCTCTATTTATACACTACACTGACATGTATTTTACAAAGGTACATGTAGGCTCGTATTTAACCAATGGGTTAAATACCCCACTACAACTGACTGGGCCGACCCCTCTAGGGTGGTCTAATAACCCTTTGACCCACATAACATATACAGGGCCGACCCCCACTAGGGAAGTCTAATAAACCGAGTTACCACATTCCGACGGAGGAATAAACATCTCCGGATATACAATAAGATCTTCACGGAGGAATGAAACATCTCCGGAATAATAAAGTACAAATATAATATTCTTTGAAATTACAATATCTCAACATAACCTTCATACTTGGTGATTGTGATAGCCGGTATAAGAAATGGTAGGAAAGACCCATTCTTTTATAAAAATTTATAAGATATGAATCCACTTTAAAATATAAAACTAAGGCATGACTTGGGAAAAAAAAAAGACTCGTAACTTTACCAAGTCACATAGAAAACTTACTAGTGCATAAGAACTATGCATAAAAATAAAGTGGAAAGTAATATTTTTTTTTAAAAAAAAAATATAAACATTATTTAAAAACTATAAAACAATAGTTTAAAAATAATATAATTTTATATTTATTTGTAAATACTTGGCTTGATTTTTGGAATGGGAAAGGGAACTTGGTTTTTCAAAGATGCTCAACAAGAATTTAGAATTTTGACAGGTAAAGACAAATGACAATATTTCATCCAACAACAGACTTGAGGTATGGAGAGATGGATCAAGATGACTAAAAATCAAGGCTTTTCCAAAGATGGGTATTCTGGCATCAAGGATTGAAGTTTTTCTTTACAGGTGTGCTGCTAGAATCTATGAATTTTGTAGGACAAATTTGGTGTCAACACATTTGATTTGGGACGGGAAGGCTATTTCCACCTTTTCATTGTCAAAGAAACATAAATCAGTATAGATATACCTAATCTGACCAAATGCTTCTGCAACCGAGTCCTGGGCTTCTGCTCTTCACAATGACTTGGGAATTCCTATAGTGTAACAGCAGTTAAAGCATTCCTTTTAGGTCCCTCTCTCATGGATCCTCCCTGTATTTATGGGACAAGGTAGGAAGTTGGAATTGAGAGGTGGTTGAATTGGGAGGTTGTGGAAGTTGTAGAACCAACTTCAAATAATCCCAATTCGTAATCTTAATATATTTTTTGACTTCATCTTAAGATGTGTGCGGGTTTCATACAACCAGAGTAGCGCATAGTAAGCAACTCTTGTACTTTACAACAAGCGTTTGCAACATATTTTTAGGTGTGCGCTAGTTGTGCTTGAGCAAAGTAGCATTTAGAACGCTAGTTCACTATGCCAATAGTAGCGCACATGTTATGAAATAAATAGAAACAGTAAGATTTTCAGCTGAAGAGTGTAGTTCCAACAATAAGTCATCTAGGTCAACCTAGTTCTTCAATCCATGGTGTCCTTTTGTGTGATCAATAGAGCAATGTGATCACGAATGGAGAAGTGCAGATTTGACCTGTAACAGATGCCCCCTAATGTGTGAGGTCAGAGGGAAACGATGGTCGGAGTACATTATAATTCCAAGTCAGAGGAGGAGTAAGAAACCGCAGAACCAAGTCACAAAAGTACCTGAAACAATGATCAAAGGTCAACAAGAAATTACAATCTTGACATCATATAGATGTGTAGCATGATACAACATGATCTCCGATACATAACTAGGAGATGTATTTATAGCATGGCCACTAAATTACAATCGTGAATCCATGTCAAAATGAGAGATCAACCATAACAACAAACTGGATCTATGTCTCATGAAGCACCAAAATGAGTGAGGCTCAGTCTTGCGGAGCTTGGGTGATAACATAAATATGGTGATGCTATCAGAGTCCCAAGGTCTTCATCCAAACAACCCAAGGTACAAACCCTAACCATGTGAATAAATGAGCTGAGGTCGAACATGGGGGGTATCGTTTGATTATCGGTCATTGATGTATATTGTTAACAAACACAAGGAATTCCATAGATAATGATAATGGGGTCCAAGGTACCTAGTACATTCCAACAAGTGTGAATAAATGGACTTAAAGTTGAACACCTGAGGAACCTGTCGAATAAGAGACATTGATGTATTCCCATTATTCAATAGTGAGGTAAACCGCCACTAATGACTAGAATCCCCAAGGTACTAACCTAAACTCTAAAATTCATTCCCAGAGCATAATGAGTTGAAGTTGATGGAAAGAAGTCCACTAGAAGGGAGGCCTTAATGCATCCTCCATCATCCAACATGAGGAACACTCAAAGGTATGAGCTGATGTGGAGTAGGGCAAGTAACAAGATGAAACAAATTGACACCAAGATGGCCGACACATGAAGTCAAGGTAAACTGCAGAATTGCGGACACAGGCTATATCCTTGAATAGTGAGCATGACACAAAGTGACTTAGGCAGTTTTCAACATGAGGGGAAAGTGATATAAGTACGGAATGCAGGAGACAATAACAGACCCTTCATATGATTGGAAGAATAACCAACTAGGGGAGTAAAAACTCTGAGATAAGGTTCACCCTAAGGTCAAAAACTAAAACCCAACTTAAATGATAGACTCAAATAGGTGTTGTGTTCAAGGACATGACTGACTTATTCTTTTTGGTAAAAGAATGTCCTTCTTGTTGTTTTAATGAGTCCAAGAAACAAAACTCAATAATCCCAACCATGTAAGAGTTTAACAAGCCCATGGGAGGAAGAATCAGGACCTTATTCATTGTTTACAGAGTTCAAAGAAGGGATGGAAGAATACTCTATAATACTGATCTCTGGATTTTAATATTGAGCCAAGATCTGTTCTTTCTCACTGGTGTTTTCAATTTTAAGGAGTCTGAAAAGCTTAGACAATAACTCCATACACCTACCCGTGGATTTTAATATCAAGCACGGGTTGGTATATGCTCGCCGACGTTTTCCTGTTTATAGAGTATGAAAAACTTAAACAATCCTCTATACACCCTCTGGTGGATTTCACATCGAGCCTAATTAGTAGGTGAGTGCTCGCTTGGTGCTTTCATATTTCAAGATCCTGAAAACCCTAAAGAAGGCTCCAAAAGTCCTTTTTTTGTACAATTAGTCTCCTCCCCCGAAAAATATAAAACTATGAGAGAAGAACTCTTCTAGTCATGAATAACTAGAGTATTCATTTTTTGTAAGTAATCCGCAAAAGTCCGAAAAAGGGTTAAACTTATACCTAAGTGGATGTACCTTCAATTCCTTTTATGAGCTTGAAGAGAACAAGTATGCTCGGAAATCTTGTTTAGTTTTTAAATAGTCAAAACAAGAGCTTAAAACGACTTAAAAGAAAACTTCTAGGATCGTAAGTTCATGACCTGCCAAAGAATAGGATCTCAATAATCGAGATAGTAACTATCGACAAATTTTCTCAATGACATAATAATAAAACAATATGGTGCTTATATTGGTCTATCAATAAGTCATATCTGGTTTAATACTTTGAACTTCTACTGAAAATTTGAAATACCTAGGTTAAATTTAACTCACCAAAATTTGTAGGTATTAGTGATTAAATAACATTTTAGAGACAAAATGAAATGATACACTTTTGAAAAAAGTGGGTAAAAATCAAAGTCAATTTTATATAAATAGTTTCAAATTGAAAAATCAAATATCACAATTGAAGTTTTTAGGGAAAATTGGAGCAACACCTTGATCTTCCTCCGTTCGCTGTGATCAAACTGGGCCACCAATCGATCTTCTACTTCCACCAAGTAAGTTATTTCCTCCCATACTTGCAATTTCATACTTTTTTTGTCAATTTTCATGGTCAAAATCAATTTCTAGCAATGTTTAAAATGTGTTTCTGCGTGTGCACCACTGTGTGTGAGAAAAATTAGCACATACTAGCCAAGTGCCCTAGTTTAGTTCAAGCAAAGCATCGTTCAAGCGTGACTGTGTAGTGCACACAGTAGCGTACACACCTGAAATTAGGCTAAAAAGTGAAGAAGACTAATCCTTGGTTTGTTGCTTGGTAGGATGGTTCTCATATGGCGTGAAAGGGAGCATGAGGACATGGATCGAATAGCATTACAAGATCCAGTGACTTTCCATGTGCTTCAAAGATGTGGATTATTGAAATTTTATAGAATGGTCAACATGCGGGCACAAATGCTTTGCTTGAGAGGCTTGTCTGATACTGGGATGCCGATGCATTGGTGTTTGATATCCAAGGTGAAATACTGGAACTCACCATAGATGACATCTATTTTATCATGGGTCTCGCTCGGAGGGGAGACTTTGTGAATATGAAAGGGTCCTCTCGCAATCTGGGTGCCTTGTCCGTGCAAGAATATGTCAATGCCTACTTCCTACCTAGGACTGAGAAGTACGGTAGTCAGATTCTTTTCTCGACTATTGTAAGATTCCCCCTGAAAGTCATCATGAGTATTCTTAACCGGATGGAGGGGTGTTCTACGCAACATCTTGCTTCGAGACATTACATGCATATAGGTATTGAATGCCTGCACAGAAAAGTATATGACTGGTGTTCAAGTCTTTTGGAGAACATGAAGCTTCAACTCTCGAGGTGTAAGACTGGGAGGATGAAGAATTTCGAGTATGGAAGCATACTTTGAACCTTTTTCTTTGAAAGGGTTCCTTCTATCAGTTTGGGAATGACTTTTCCCCCAGTCAACCCTTATGATCCAATGTTATCTCGTTGGGGTGAGATCTTCCTCCTCTAGGGTGGTGGCGAGAGCAACTTCTGTTACCATGAGGATGATTTCTTGGTTGGTGGGAATGGCAAGTGCCATCTCTTGAGCAATTTATATATGTGGGTGTAGACTTCTGCCATGATCCTGAGTTGATACTTCCCCTAGGATCATTCCGGGGAGATATAGGTATGTTTATGCTTTTGAAAAATTATTTAATTTGTATATTTTATATATATGATTTTTATGATGAGTTTGAGGTATTGAAACATAGTGTCATATGCATATGTTGGACTAGTACGTCCAGAGGGACAACCACATACTTTCGTGAGACCAGTGATAGTGGGTGCAACTAATGCCATGCTGGGAAACATAGAGAGGAAGATGAGTCGATTGACTCATGACATTTCGACTTACAAGATCAAGAGGATGCCACTTGACATGCAGGACGATGTGGTTGGTGTGCCCCCAGCCTCGATTAGGCTACTGGGGAAAGTAGCTAGGATGGTCATTTGCTATAGAGAGACAGTAGAGGAAGATGAGGACCCACCTTCTCCATAGGAGAAGGATATTCTATGTATATTTTTTGAGGCCATTGAGCCCAATTTTATATCTTATGACATGACTCTGTGACAGACTTATGATCCAAACTCATACTATTTTTTGATACGGATATATATATATATATATAGTATTGGTTATTTACATGTGTGTTATTTTGTTTTATGCGTGAATTATTATGTGTGTGAATGATGCAAATGACAATCTAAAATGTAGTTTGCAAATGAATCAGCTAATGCATTCAAGTTCCTTGGAATGTGTTGATATATGATATAATAAAATTGTCTCTCAAGTAGCTTAACGTGCAAAAACTGACGTAGCAAAGTAGGATCTCTAACCTGATAAACACCCATTAACTGAAAAATAACTAACTACGAGTCAAGTCGTACCTCCTAATGGAAATTCCATGGAACAGAGCATCTCAGAGTAGCTCTATGACTGTGTTGTATTCAGCCTCATTGTTCGTTGTGGGACCTAAACAAGCTCCTCCTGAAGACACCAGTTTTCCAATTGGTGAGTAAATAACCCAAGCAGCCCCAACCAACTGACGAGTGTGGCAGCTAGCGCCATCAGCAAACCCTATAAATTGTTTAGTCGACATCTGAAACACAAATCAATAGATGCATAAGACATAACTACAACTGTAAACAAAACTAACTCTACAAAATGTACAACTATAATACATGAAAAAGCACATATGCCTAAGTGTAGTACTTCTTCAGGTAGAGCCCATTTCTAGGCTCCTGCAACTTGTTACCTTCATAGTTTGTTAACTCGTATGCACCTTTCTTCAGCACCTTAGAATCTATGTAGGGACCGAGCCACATGGACTTAAACTTGCCAGCCCCTAAAGGTTCCTTGTCCCGATCCCAGAGCAGAACAAGGTCTCCTTTGAGAAATACCTTAGGTCTGACAGACTTATGGTACTATTCCTTGACTCTGTTCTTATGCACTTCATTTTGTAAAATTAGTCACAGCAGATCTAATGAACAAGTAAATCAATCACAACAGATGAACATAGAAAATATGGTGCAAAACTGTGCAAAACATGCAGCAGTGCTCTCTATCCCAGAAAGGGTGAATGAATTACAATACAAACTGTCACAATGACTGAGAAATTCGAATTGACTAAGTAGGCAATTCGAATCACTGAATGGAGTAGCTTGACTCTATCTAGGAGTCCTCATCAATCATCGGTGGTGCTCATCAATCACAACAACCAGTCATCCAGGTGTCAAACTGAGTCTAACTGAGTGTAATAATGTAACTGAAGTGTGTAGCACTGATATAGGATCTGGAGGCTCATTGGGGGCGCATGGGAGGCTAACTGAAGTCAGAACAAGTCACCTAATCAAACTGGAGGTCAAACGGAAGTGATACAGTCAGTCGGGAGTGAAACTAGCCTCAAATTAGGGAGAATCGGAGCTAACTGAATGTAACTGAAGTGAATCTGCAGTGGTAGGTGAACAAGTGCGCCCTTCTCTGGCAGTAGGTGAGAAGTGGGCACCTTTCAGCTTAGGAGGGCTAAAAATCTGTGGTAGGTGGCTCCCGGGTGCTAGAAGAAGGTGAATAAGGTGCTGGAGGCATCAAACTGGTGACTGGGATGCATGCCTATGCATGCAGAATCCTGAAATAGATCATATCCTGAAATAGATCATGCAAGATCCTGAAATAGATGATGTATCCCGAAATAGATGATGTGGATATCCGAACACCCCCCCTCAAGCTAGACTATGATGTGCCAACAAAATAATGTGGGGCCCTGGTAACTAAGACCAAAGGTCACCCCAATACAATAATCCAAAAACTAATAACAGTCAATAAACCGAGGAAATGGGGAAAACCTCATGGGAAAAATACCCCCCCTCAAAATAGACTGTAGTACACCAAAAGATTTAATTGCTCCAAAATCAAGTAGATATGTCTGGAGGTATCTTACTCTTGGGAGTAAATGGATCATGCTCCAAAAACATGTGCTTGAATTCTCCATCAGTGGATGCAACCAAATGTGGAGACTTTAAGAACTTGCTCTTCATACCGAAAAAGGTGAGAACAAATCTAAAAATATGAGGATGATCCTGGAACCTGTGATTCGAACCAAGTGAGGTAGGAATAGCTCCAATCGGATCAAATAGATCTTGAAACTTGAGCTTCTTAACAATAGAAGTTAAATCAGCTCCAAAAATAGATGAATGGTTTCTTGACATCTCCTTTGAACCAACAAGGGTGAGATCAAAACCAAAATCAGCAAAAAGTGCATGAGAATTGAACTCAAGCGAATGGTAGTGCTCTTCATCTTCATTAAAAATCCGAGAAACTTTGCAAATGATAGAACATAAGTCTATAGGAGGCATGCAATCAAGGAGGGAGAATGCTTCACCTCCAAAATCAGATTTTACCTCCAAAACTTCAAGTAGATCATTATTCTGCATGCCGGCAAACTCATGTGAAAGAGAGGATTCAAGAACCTCTTCGGAATCTAGAGTATGAGCTGGTTTATCTTGCTCAGAATTCGAAATAGAAGACTTTGAGAGAGTGAGTTTTGAATCTACAGTTTCTTCTTCATCTTGAACAATTGTTGAGGCCAAGATATGATCGGAAAGAACACATAAGGAGATCTCACTGGGCTTGTTCTCCAAAAGGCTAGCATGATCCTCTTCTTCCTGCTTTCCAAATTCTCTGTCAAGTTGGACCCATAGATCACTTGGATTTTCAGCAGTCTTACTGAGGTAGCGCATACAAGGAGACATAGCAAGACATATTGCTCCAAAATCCCTATCACAATCATTAAGCCAATCATTCTCCTCTTCATCGGAATCAAAAACTCTTGTATTACCAATGCACATATCAAAAAGACATTGTCTCTTCAAGAATGCAATCATCTTTGGTTTCCATTCATCATAGTTGAATGGAGTAAGAATATTTTGTGAAGAAGAAGTCTCCATCTTTGCATTAGCGAATGCACATGGAGAAGTAAGAAACCTGCAAATTACACACAAACAAACACTATGTTTTCAGCCTTGCATGCACATGAGCGAATGCACATGAGATTTTGCATGCCGCTGCTGAAATATATTAGTGAGCAAAGATTGCTCTCTCTTCATGTAGAACACCTGTAGAAAAGAAATCTTGTCCCTGCCATGGCTCTAATACCATGTAAAATTAGTCACAGCAGATCTAATGAACAAGTAAATCAATCACAACAGATGAACATAGAAAATATGGTGCAAAACTGTGCAAAACATGCAGCAGTGCTCTCTATCCCAGAAAGGGTGAATGAATTACAATACAAACTGTCACAATGACTGAGAAATTCGAATTGACTAAGTAGGAAATTCGAATCACTGAATGGAGTAGCTTGACTCTATCTAGGAGTCCTCATCAATCATCGGTGGTGCTCATCAATCACAACAACCAGTCATCCAGGTGTCAAACTGAGTCTAACTGAGTGTAATAAATGTAACTGAAGTGTGTAGCACTGATATAGGATCTGGAGGCTCAGTGGGGGTGCATGGGAGGCTAACTGAAGTCAGAACAAGTCACCTAATCAAACTGGAGATCAAACGGAAGTGATACAGTCAGTCGGGAGTGAAACTAGCCTCAAATTAGGGAGAATCAGAGCTAACTGAATGTAACTGAAGTGAATCTGCAGTGGTAGGTGAACAAGTGCGCCCTTCTCTGGCAGTAGGTGAGAAGTGGGCGCCTTTCAGCTTAGGAGGGCTAAAACTCTGTGGTAGGTGGCTCCCGGGTGCTAGAAGAAGGTGGATAAGGTGCTGGAGGCATCAAACTGGTGACTGGGATGCATGCCTGTGCATGCAGAATCCTGAAATAGATCATATCCTGAAATAGATCATGCAAGATCCTAAAATAGATGATGTATCCCGAAATAGATGATGTGGATATCCGAACACATTTGCTATGAGTGTGTCGTGGCACTGCTCATCTAGATGTTCTAAATGTAGCAAATGTTCTTCCAAGACTAAAGTGTCGAGTAAAATTCGGATATCCAAATTCAATGAGGGAATCTTGCACTCAATCGGAATGACTTCCCCTATCCCATGTACTAGTTGGAAGGGAGAGAACCCTGTAGCAGTCTTTACATTGGCTAAGTAGGCCCAAAGAGCGAGATACAGCATAATATGTCAGTTAGTTCTATTGGCATTAACAGTCCTTTATAAGATGGTCTTCAAAGTTTTATTGATTGCTTCGACCTGACCATTAACTTGCAGGTAAAATGAAGACGAATGTTCCTGCTGAAAACCTAACATAGTGTATAGATCGGTCATCATGTTGTTCTAAAAATGACGACCGTGATCAGTCACGATCTCTTTGGGTATACCAAATCTTGCAATGATCTGGTTGAAAATGAAATAAGCGGTTGTTTCTCCATCTGTTCTAACAGTAGGCATTGCCTCAACCACTTGGTGAAGTAGTCGATGGAAACAATTATATGATGATGGCCTCAAGCCAAAATCGGATTACAATTCATAAAATCAACCCCTCACTTGGTGAAGGGGCCTGTTGTTATTACATGAAGGAGAGGAGTTGTGTGTGCTTGCATCTTCCTGGTGAAAAACTAACATCTCTAGTAGCGTTTCACAGCTTCCACACAATCTTTGAAGATTGTGGGCCAAAAATAACCTGCAAGTAGTATTTTCTAGGCTGTTGCCAACCCAGAAAGATGACCCCCACAAACTCCACTGTGGGCATCATTCAATATTGATTATGCTTCCTCTAGGGTTAAACAACGGCGTAAGATGGAATCTACCCCACATCTGTACAAAGTGTCCGAAATGATGAGGTAATTCTTCGCATGGCTCTTAAGCTTGCATCGTTCATTCTTAGAGAAAGTGGTGGGACACCTCAAAGTCTACAGATATAGTAGTATATCCCATGCCATGGGTCAGAGGATGCGATGAGAAAGATATGTTCATCCGGGAATGATGATTCTTCCTCAACGTGCACTATGTCACTAGGAAACTCTGAAATTAGTTCGGCGAACACTAGTGATTTATTTGACTTAGCAGACTGAAAATCCAAGTCAAACTCTTGCAAGATGGAAATCCATTTGTTAAATTTTCCACCAATGATTCGTCGAGTGAGAACATATTGGAAAGGATTGACCTCTACAGCCACAATGGTGGTACGCAATAATATGTAGTGACGTAGCCTCTGAACCACATAGACAGCAACTAATGCCAACTTCTCTACGTCAGAATACTTGATCTCAGGAGCTATCAGAGCACGCGACATATAATAAATGACATGCTCTTGCAACATGCCATCCTCCTGAACTAGTACTATGCCTATTGTGTATAGTGATGTAGCCAGGTAAAAGAGGAAATCCTTCTTGTAGTCTGGCGGGATTAACAAGGGGGTTGACTGTAATTCCTTTTTCAAGGCCTCAAATGATGCTTGAGCAACCTCATCCCACAAAAATTAGATGTCTTGTGTAAGCAGTCTCATGAAACCTTTTGTAATTTTGGCATAGTTAATGATAAAGCTCCTTAAGAAGTTGGACATGCCCTACAGACTTTGAAGTTGTCTCAGGGTTCGAGGAGGAGGCAGATTTACAATCGCCTCGACTTTCAGTTGATCCACCATTATGCCACGGCTGGATCCTATGAAACCCAGTACTCGTCTAGATTCAATGCAGAATACACATTTGTTGGGATTTAATCGAATCTTATAGTATTTGCACCTTTCAAATGCGAGTCTTAAATGATCAGGATGATCCTGTCTCTTTCGAGATCACGCTAGGAGATCATCAAGGTAAGGTTTGACCACATGCTCGATGTCATCAAAACAAAAATTCATTGCTCATTGGAATGTAGCTCTAGCATTTTTCAAACCGAAAGGCATCTTCCGATAGGAAAAGGTGCCCTAGGGACAAATAAAAGTTGTCTTGAGTTGGTCTTCAAGTTTGATCTATATCTAATTATATCCTGAAAACCTGTCCATGAATGAGAACATTTCATCGCCCGCACACGCGTCAATGATCTGGTCTATGAATGGCGTGGGGTAATTGTCTTTCGGACAAACTTTATTTAGGTCCTGGAATTCAGTCCAGACTCTAATGGTACCTTGCTTCTTGTCTATCGGAACAGGATTTGAAACCCATTCCGTCATAGCTATCGGATAGATAAATCCATCCTTGAGCAACTTTTCTACCTCTTCCTTGATGGTAGTAGATTTTCGAGGGTTAACTAGACGGAGCTTCTATCTCACAGGTTTAGCATTGGGGTATGCTGTGATGACATGCTCAACAATGGCGGGGTCAATGCCTGGCATCTCCTCGTATGACCAGGAAAAGACGTCGTGGAATTCTTTAAAGAGATTGGTATACAAAATGATCTTTTTGGGAGAACAGTCTGCTCCAATGAAAATATTTTCCACGACCCCAGGTTTGATGGAAATATTGATCGAAATGGTCTTTGATATATTTTCCATATTCCCTTCGGCATAAACAACTTTTGAAGTAGAAGGGATAGCAGAAAAATCAACACTTCCACCAGGTCTCATAGAAAACTCACCTCTCTCTATCCTGTCTAGTTCGGGAAGAAAATAGGATGTGTGGTGCATGTGTTCCCAAGGGTGTTCCAGGCCTATCATTGCTTCCAAAATCGCCTCATCAGAGGGTAGAACAGTTTCTAGACAATCAAAAGAGTGGATAGAGTCTAGTGACCATGCAGGAGCATAGTCCATATCTAACTTAGCAAAGACCAATGGAGTCATGATATGTTCTGTTGCAGCTTGATGTGAATCTAAGTAAGCCACCTTTGCAATAGATAAAGGCACAACTGGTTCTGATTCAGTTGGGAGAATCCACGGATCTGTCGTTGGACTGATCGTGAAAATCTCAGACGAAGAACATTCTTCATAACCAATGAAATGAACAAGAGAAGGTAGGTCAAAAGTGCCTATTAATGATCCATAGAGACCTACTCCCAAACTCTTAGTAACTAGGAAGGACTGATCAACCAACGGGATTGTTGAATACGAAGAAGTCTGGTTGTTTTTTCGAGAAAATGAAAGTTGATCGACTCTAAATATCTTGACTTCATGAGGGAACATTATTATCCAGAAAATAGCTGACGGCACTGCCTGCATGCAGAACATTACTAGCAAGTTATAATCGAGTGGAGCATGCAGAACTTTGACATGTACTGATACTAGTTTTCCCACAAGTTCAACATCAAATGATGGTAAGACTCTGTGTGGATAGAAATATCTTCCATCAAAGGTGGTAAGTACCATATTCGAGGGGGCTAACTCAGGTTCACCTAAGGCCTTCCAGTAAGAAATGGACATTACGCACGTGGGCGCGCCCTCATCTACAACATCTCGTCTAATGGTCATGGGACCATGGATGACCTCTATATGGAGAGTGATGTGGTATGGAAACTGGAACTTGATATCTTTCATATCAAAACGGGCAAGCATGTTGGATGAATCTACGCTCTCGATCACTGCAAGGACTGCAGTGCGTTGTAATGGACAAATTTGCAGTACCTCCAAAGTGGACATGGCACAGGGGGTTTGGGATAAATCCTCCACTACATTGTAGTTGGAGGAATCCATCGCGTTGGGGTTGTTCACAACCCATTTGAAGAAACCTTTCAGAATATTCGGCAGTGGATCCACCAATCTCTCGATGTGGAGAGGGGTAGATGACTCAGAAACATCCTTCTGCTGCGAGTCTAGGGTATAATTTCTAGCTCAAGTTTGCAAAAGAGCATCTAAATTAACCGTATTAATGAATGACTGATCAGCTGAGTTGGCACGAGTAGTACGCCCAGCACTGGAGTTGCCAGAAGCTGGACTCTGTCTGTGAGGGAAAGGGTCTTTTAAGATAGCAAGTTTCTTTTAACATATCAGCTTTTGGGCTTCTTCCATTAGAGGGAATTCATGGGTAAGGTGGTCCTATTGACATAGCTTTTACGGGAACTTAACCTTCATTTTTTCCTTTTTACCCTCCTCGACATTTTGCGCGTTCTTGGGATTTTGTTGGTTTCCCTCCCCTTTCTTCTGTTGTTGGGATGCCGAGGGCCCTTTTGATTTGTCTGCACCTATTGTACATATTTTGTTCTTGAATGGGAGGATGCAACATAAGTTGCTTCTACAGCAGACTATTTGACTGACAAGGCGTGAACCTGCTTTGTTAAGGCATTAAACGCTACAGAGTCTACTGAACTTACTGTTGATGTATATGTAACTTTGGAATGTATTTCATCTATGTATTTTATTGTACTCCTATAAAGATGTATTATTCCTCTATACGGAAGTCTCGTCTTTTGTATTGACAAATATCGTAACTTGTCGATGGGTTATTAGACCACCATGTGTGGGGTCGGCCTTGATTAAGTTAACCTGGGGTTATTAGGCTAAGTTAGACAAGTCGGCCCCATAGGTTTATTAGGTTGCTCAGAACAAGTATAAATAGAGAGTAGGATCTCTGTATTTGATCACTTCATTACTCACTTATCCATCACTCGAAAAGTGGAGCACATGTGAGGAGGAGGATCAGCTACTAGGAGGAGTCTATCTCTGTGTACTTGGGTTGTACTTTGGTTGTGCTATTGCTCTATCTATCTTTGGGAAGTTGTGTGGTTTTTCACCTTAGGGTTATCCCCACAGAAACTCTATGTGTCTATTGTATCCTCTGATTGCATATTGTGATGATTGATATGCTTGCTATGATTGATATGCATTGATATAGTGTACATGTTATTCTCTCAGTAAAGATCCTAGAGTATTTTGAATTAATGCTAGAAATTTAACACCCACAATGCCATCAGCATGTGGTCTAGGTTTAGGTTTACCGAAATCCATGTTAGACCTCGACGCATCAGGAATAATCTTGTATCAGAGCCCAAAATAAGCATATACCAAGTCAAGCTATTGGATTCTCAAAATGGTTTCCTCTTCGAAGGACACCCCTGAAGTTGCAACTTCCTTAAAAATATAAGGAAGGAGTGATTTAATATACCACTCTAATAAAAATGTAGGAGGGATGTCGGCTTTAATGAGTCTCTTTCTCCTTCGCCACTCCTGAATGTGATCAGATAGATGAGTAGCCTTGTTCTATCGGAAAGTGGACAAAAGGTTTGTGCTGGCGTCGTACCAGATAGGAAGTTGAAAATGGTTCAGAAAAACAATAGCTAGATCCCAAAAGGTTCCATAAGCAGCTCCCGGTTGTTCAATATACCATTTGGCTATGACACTTGTCAAGGTTCTTTGAAAGAGCATCAACCTGATGGAGTCATCATTCAGCGAATTTGAGGAGCACCAAAGATTAAAAGTTGTGACATGGTCACCACGGTCCTCACCAGTCTTACCTTCAAACTTAGGGATGTCTGAGGGAAACTTAGTGGGAATAAGTGGCCATGCAGGATCATGGCGCACAGGATCGTTTGTGAGTTTTGAAAGATCTGGCAAGTTCAATGTTTCCAGAAATTGTAAACACGGTTGTGCCGGTGGCATTTGATAGACTGAAACATGGTATTGGGTATTTCCCACTACCTAATTTGTGTACTGTTGGTTGGGGTTGCCTCCAACCATCGGTTTTGAAGTGAGTGCATTAAAATTGCTCCACCCAAAAGAGATCGGATTACTTCCTAGGGCAGTGGTCCATTGCGGTTGGGTGTTAACCCCACCATATTGTGGATTAATAAAATTACCCCCTCCTCCAACAAACAAAGAGAAAGGTATACTCCCTATAGGTTTATTTGATGGATTGACATTGTAGTCTGCATAGGTGTTAGAGCCAGGCGTAGTAGTAACAGACGGTTCCGTTGGCGTACCCATAAAAGGCATAGATGTAGAAGGGATTGATCCTAGAACGGAAGTGGAAGCAATAGCTTGAGTCACACCCTCGAACTATTGTGTAATAGGATGCTAAGTGAAATTCACTGGAGGTATCCTTGTCAAAGGGACATTATTCGGTCCAAAAGTAGGGGTAGAAACTGAGGCAGATGTCGAAGCTAATGAGCTCAACATGCCTAGAGTACCAGCATTAAAAATAAAGGATAGAAAGAAGCAGAAACAGCCTGCGACGAACTCGGTGTGGCAATGTTTGTGAAAGAAGGATTAACAATCCTTGTAGCCATAGAGGTTGTGGGAGTTTGAGGAACTCCCTACTCATCTCCTGGGTTAGTCATGGTGTAACCACATGTAAACAAGTACACATTGTACTCAAGTTGTTGAAATCCTACAGGTACAAGAAATGGATCGTTGGGTCTAGTAAGAGGAGGGTTGAAAGGAGTACTGAACTCTCTAGAAGTTAGGTCTGCAACCTTGACAGTATCAAAGACTTGTCAATCTGGGGTTCTGGGTTGTGGTTCTCCAAGAAAATTTGTTTCACCCGTAAGTTCAAATGAACCACGGGAATCTGTACTCCGGCGTCATGGTGGCGGTGGAGGCTCCACAATGAGTGGGGGAAGGTTTTGCAACCTCCAAGAGTAACAAAGATGTTGGTCCTCCACAAGTATAAAAAATAAACTAAGTAAAAAACCTAATGGCCACTACAACTAAGGACCAAATAACATACCACTAAAAAATTCCTAAGTGATCAAACCAGGAAAACAATGGAAATACTCTCAGAAGTAAGTCTGGGATGACTAGGGCCCAAAACATACTTATAGAGTACCAACAGTCAGTTACATGGCGTCTAATGGAGGTCCTTTGGGTGTCAGCATTTGAATCACCAAACCGCCCTCTTGTGATTACTGCCAAAGGGTTACCTTCCATGTCTGTCCGAGGTGAAGTGGAAATATCCTTCCACTCTACTTGTGTAGAGCCCTAGGGTTATGATACTAAGGATACCACCAATACGAAAGAACCTGGGGGAATAGTCATCAACCTAGTCGAAATGCATGAGCAGGGTAGCCAAGCCCAAAATCCAAAAGCACTTTAAAAAGCACTAGTGGAACCCCATATGCGAGTCAACTCTGGTTTATGGTTGATGGGAAAGTGAGAGGGCATCCTCAACAATTCCAATCACCCACGGCCTCATGCTTAACTCTGGTTTGAGTAGAGCATTCACAGGGCACTTTGATAGAGGTGGATTTACCTAATAGATAGTTGTACTATGATTGTTGAGTAATGGAGCCAATTTCGGGGTGTTTAAGGTGATTTAAACCAAAAATCCTAGCCTAAGCTAGTTGATGATGTGTATACCTAAAAAGAAAAATCTTCCTAGTTAATTTTATTAAGATTTCTTTCTAAGGGCTACTTTTTACTCAATAAGGGCAGTGCAGTGTGTGGAATGGTTTCGATAGAAAGCAAAGTGCGTAAAGAAATAATGCATTCAAATTGACAAAAGACTCTTTTCTTTTCATTTATGTTATTAAAAAAACTGAAACTAGGCAAATCCTAAATCAAATTTCTTTTTAATTTTATTTTAAATTTCAAAGCAAAGCAAACTATGCTACTTCAAAACAATGATAAATCTTACTACTAAGCTACCGAATTCACTTTTTGTCTTTTCTGATAATTGCAAAAGAAAAAGAACTTTGAAAGGAGCAAGTAAGACCTAACACAAAGTGTGACTAAGACAAACCACCTAATGGCTCAAAACAATCAAATCAAAGACATGAGAAAGACTCCACCTACCGAGTTGTTTCCAAAGGAAAAAACTCTAAGCTTGGAACAAATTGTAAAATAAGTAAGGAAAAGAGATGCCCAAATAGAAAGAAAAACCTAAAAGGATACTCCAAAGCACCAAAACCCTAAGAAAAAACTCGCTAAACAAAGGAGTAGGTAAGAAAACCAAAATGTGACCTTACCAACACATGGACTCAAAAGAAAAGCAAACTAGAAAGCTTTAACTTGCTTGGACTGAACTGAAAAAATTATCAGAAAGTATCTAGACCAAACAAACTTTCAAAGCCACCCTAAGGACTCAAACTTGGGGTCAAACCCCAAACAAAAGGACAAGACACAGTATGACTGCAACAAGCAACTAGGGCAAGAAATGTGCAACTATGTCTAACAGAGAGTAGTGCACAACCTTCAAAAGGGTTAAAAATAGTAAAGACACCTTAAAAGAGTACTCAAGCAAGTAAAGGAAAACTAAAGGAATTCAGAAAGGCAAACAAGACTCAAAAGAGACATACAAGTCTCAAGGGTCAGTCAAGGAAGCAAAGCAAAAGGATGGAAGTGAACCCAAACAACTAGAAATCAAACCCTATCAGAGAACTGAAAGTTACAGGAAATTGCACTACTGTGTAGTACAAAAACCAACGCACACTAGGAAAGATGCGCTAATGTGTAGTGGACACACAGCAGTGTTCATCAGGTGAAATGCGCTACTGTAAGTAGGGTAAACTAGCGCACAAGGCTCATAAGCAAACAAAAAGGCTTTGCAGCAGTGGACTAAGATGAGTCTAGACAGAAAGAACAGGCACCAATGACCTATAATACCTCTCAAAGAACAAATAGACTGAAATAGACTGGAAGAAAAACCTAACAAGGTCCCCTAGAGCAGAAAAACAACCAGTTATTCCGCAGCAGAGTCACCAGTCTGTTGTGCAGGAAAAATACCTTATAGTGAGGAGAAGACACTACGAACTTGGGTGGGGTGACAGGTAAATACATTTATTGTATTGCATCTAGTTACTACAAATGGAAAGAGATCAAGAGATCAAAAGAAGTACCTTTTTATCGACGGCTGGTCCTATCTTTTGCTTTATCCTCCACTATGACGAACATGCAGCATAAATTAAACCTTCCTTAGCCTATCCTGACTGCAATAAATATGATGAAATTGAAAGAAATTAAACATCAACTAAAAGCATATATTAAACCAAATGAACATACAATCCAATAGACATTCGATTTGGGATGGGAAGGGTATTTCCAACTTTTTATTGTCAAAGTAACATAAATCAATACAGATATACCTGATCTGACAAGATGCTTCTACAACCGAGTCCTGGGCTCCTGCTCTTCACAATGACTTGGGAATTCCGATAGCGTAATAGCAGTTACAACATTCCTTCTAGTTCCCTCTCTCATGGATCCTCCTTGTATTTATTGGACAAGGTAGGCAGTTGGAATCAAGAGGTGGTTGAATTGGGAGGTTGGGGAAGTTGCATAACCAACTTCAACTAATCCCAATTTGTAATATTAATATATTTTTTTACTTCATCTTAATATGTGTGCAGATTTCATACAACCAGAGGAGCGCACAGTAAGCAACTCTTATACTTTACAACAAGCATTTGCAACATTTTTTAAGGTGTGCACTGGTTGTCCTTGAGCAAAGCAACATTTAGAACGCTGGTTCACTGTACCAATAGTAGCACACATGTTGTGAAATCAATAGAAATAGTAAGATTTTCAACTGAAGAGTGTAGTTCCAGCAATAAGTCATCTAGGTCAACCTAGGTCTTCAATCCATGGTGTCCTTTTGTGTGATCAATAGAGCAATGTGATCATGGATGGAGAAGTGCAGATTTGACCTATAACACTCATCTCCTAATGTAGAGCAATCAGAGGAGAAGAACATGAACCTTGACCAAGTCAAAACCCCAGAAGTAACAAGAGTTGTTACTAGTTCAACCCAATCCCAAACAATTACACATCCATATCTGGAGAGATTGGAAATAACAAGGATACCCCGGATCCTGAGTTCAACCTTTTGGGAGAAATTCATAATTTATGTGTTAAAATACCCTTGTTACAAGAAATCCAGGATGTCCCGATTTATGGTAAAACTGTTAGGGAGCCATCCCTTAGGAAACCGGGAAGTAAACCTAAAGACCCACCAAATATACATGCATTAGGGAAGTTAGCCGACCTTATTTTAGGGAAGATCACACCTATTAAATATAATGATCTTGGGAACCCGATTGTTACTATCCAAATTCAAGGGAAAAGTTTTCCTAATACCTTAGTTGACCTTGGTGCAGTTATAAACATAAAGGAGGGTTGTGAGGCACTAAACCTTGCAAATCTAAGACCGACCCATATTGTCCAAGAATTAGCTGATAGATCTACTATTAGGCTAGAGGGGATAGTAGAGGATGTTATCATCTCAGTGGACCATTGGGAATATCCAGCCGATTTCCTTGTCTTGCAGATGAAATCTCATTTAGAATGCCATCCCCTAATCTTAGGAAGACTATGGCGAGCAACAACAGATGCCTATATTAGATGCAGATCAAGAAATGTGACTATTTACCATGGGGATTCTAGAAAGAGCCTAGCCCTCTACCCTCCAACATTGCTTAATGTGACTTGTGAAGATTCTTCATGGGATGATTTTGAAATTGAAAATGAAATTGTGCAGTCCATGATCACGATTAATAAAGCTATGAATTTTAAGGATGAAACAAAGGATGATGTTATCTCTAGTTTTATCAACAACCCACCCTTAGTTTCCCACCTTGCATATCAATTGATGCATAACACATTATAGGACAATATATAGGATAATCCTAAACAAGAACCTGAAGATGAATAGGAAATTCTGACAAGAAAAATTCACGGTAGTATTCCGATCGAAATTGAGCCTCGAAAAATGTTAAACGTAAACCCAAATATGATTCCATTGCAAAGAGACCAACTGTTTCAAGTTTTAAAATATGAAAATATGACTTTTGCATGGGATTATAGAGATATCAAGGTTGTTCCCCTGATCTCTGTACAAACCACATCTATATAAAAAAAGATTGCATCCCAAGTAGACAACCGCAAATGAGGATGAACCCTGCATTACGAGATATTGTTAATGATGCAAGAGCATCGGGGCCTGGGAAGAGTAGTCAAAGTTGATCGACATAAGGGGGGCCGACCAGCGGGAGTTCTGATGACCACTCATGTGGGGAGAAAGTTGACTTGTCGAAGTCAACAAGTCGGGCAGGGGAAGTCGGTATGCGACCTACTAGAGCAGCGCACAACGGATGTTGTGATGAGTAGAGAGTCGATAGGATATGGTCGACGGATGACAGGTGAAGCAAGATATCGGGTAGTTGACAGGTGGTTGGACTATGACCTCACAAGTTTTGCGGAGCCAAGCGCAAAGGATGGGGAGGACTGGCGAACCACAAGAGATAAGAAAGTGAGCTGACAGAAAGGTCGAGATGTGATCGACTACTGTAGCAAGGTCGGACGAGTAGAAATTCAAGAGGACTACACCTGGTAGCCATTAAGGGTTGCTGAGGAAGCTATTATAGTTATTGCAAGTAGGTGAAGGATATGACCGCTGTCAACATGGTCAAGGGATGTGCAGCATGGTTGGGAGCTAATAGTTGCAGGTCTGCAGGACTCGAAAGGATCAGCAGACAGGAGGATGCGTGTCTCGGGGATTGCAGTCATCTCGGAAATAGCAGCAGTAGGGTAGAAGATGAAGGAGAGGAATCGGTATAGGGAGATCTTGAATCTTTGGATCAACTCCATCAGAGAGCAGAGTCTAGAGCGGTGAGAAAACAGAAGAGTCACACAGACTAATAACAGTGATTTGAGATCGAGCCATAGCTCAGCGTTCCGCAGTGAACTAGGAGAGGGTGAGGTCGACACACAGGGAGAACACACCACAGTTACTTCTAAATTGTAATGGCTGAGACCAACTGTAGTTAGTTATTTGGTTTCAGTTATTCCGCATTGTAACCGAATTCAGAGAAGTAATGTAAGCCACTTCTGGAATCCTATTTTACACCTTGTTTGTGTAAGAAGCATGGTATTTTTCATCTATATTGTTAAGCAAGAACCTTATTCCAGTGAGGCGACTTGCTTCAGTTGGTATTAGAGACTGGAGGTAAGTCCACTTGAGAAAGGTGCTCATACCAACTTGACTTGCAGTAGTTGGTACCATAGCAAAAGAATCCTTAGAGTTTGAGGAACATTGTTAGCGCGACTCCAGTCGATAGGGGTTCCACTCACTGTCGACACATACTGCAGTCTCCCTGGCCACCAGCCTGGATAGGTTTTATCCCACCCAGCAACACCTCCAAAGCAGATGAGGTCTCACCCGAGGCTTCCAGGAAGAGCATACGGAACGATGTTTCCGCCGAATGAAGGAGGATGGTTGCAGTTATAATACTTAAACTTATTGCATAACTGGGACAGGGATGTGTAAGCATTGGACATGTTATTAAAGAAATATTCAACCAGGACATTCGTCATTGCAACAACAGTAACTCTAAAACAAGTATCGCATTAAAGAAGGATGACATTATTTGTATAGTGCAACATCGCATTACCATAACTAAACAGATTGAACATAGACATTATACCAAAATAGCTTCATCATATTATCATTGTCGATCCAGATACAACGTCTCTGCAAAAAATATATCTCTGCAATGACTCTTGACATCAGAACATACCCAGAATACATACAACCAACAACAGAGTTTCGCATAATATCTCCAGCATTCGATGATTCCCTACAACACTTACAATTCTTATCTATATATAGGATTCTTCCTTACAACTCTTGTCCACTTTCTAACAACTTGTTAACCGACACTATGGACAAATGACTCAATATCTAACTGACCTAGTCCAAAAATGACCAAAAGCCCGCATTCTGCAATATAACTGAATCAACAATACATAATATGTGGTCCAAATGACCCAAAACCCTCAATCCATGGTACAATTGACCCCCAAATGCATAAAGTAATCTTCTGATTTTCACCTTTTGTGCCATCTTCTGTCTTGTCACAACATTAGAGATGCTGTGATAGCACTTTACCAAACCGCCTGCGAATAGGCCCCCAACACAATATTCTGGCTCGCCTTAGAGCCACGTCAACTGGAGATGGTGTACTCCATCATTTTGAATTTCAAGTCCTCATACGGTTTTTCAACTGTCCACACCACCTCCTTGGCTTTCGTAGATGCTGACTGACTGCCGACCACATCTTTGGAAGATGGGTGATCTGTAAGCTTTTCCACTACCTGATATTGACATTTATGCACTACCTGCATAGCTTCACTAGCTTGCATTATGAATTTTTCGCCATTGTCTTGGAACTCCTCTAACTGCGCCTCATGCATCTTCTGTCGCTCGTCTGCCCTAGTGACATATTGTTGCAAATCTTTTATCTCCTGAGACTTAGTTCGTGATGATACTCAGCTCTCACTCGAGAGACCCAAGTTCAAGTCCCGGCAATGGAATCATTTGTTAGAGCGACTCCAATCGACAGAGGTTCCACTCACTATCGACACATACTGTAGTATCCCTGGCTACTGGCCAGGACAGGTTTTATCCCGCCCAACAACACCTGCAGAGCAGATGAGGTCTCACCCGAGGCATCCAGGAAGAGCAGACGGAACCATGTTTTCACCGAATGAAGGAGGATGGTTGCGACTATAATACTTAAACTTATTGCATAACTGGGACAGGGATTTCTAAGAATTGGACATGTCATTAAAGCAATATTCAACCAAGACATTCATCATTGCAACAACAGTAATTCTAAAACAAGTATCGCTTTAAAGAAGCATGGCATTATTTGTATAGTGCAACATCGCATTACCATAACTGAACAGATTGAACACAGAGATTGTACCAAAATAGCTTCATCATATTATCATTGTCAACCCAGATACAATGTCTCTACAAAAACTAGATCTCCGCAATGAATCTTGACATCAAAACATACCTGGAAGACATACAACCAACAACAGAGCTTCGCATAATATATTTAGCATTCGATGATGCCCTACAACACTTACAATTCTTATCCATATATAGGCTTTTGCCTTACAACTCTTGTCCACTTTCTGACAACTTGTTAACCGACACTATGGATAAACGACTCAATATCTAACTGACCTAGTCCAAAAACGACAAAAAATCTGCATTCTGCGGTATAATTGACCCAACAGTACATAATATGTGGTTCAAATGACCCAAAACCCGCAATTCGTGGTACAATTGACCCCCAAATGCATAACATAATCTTTTGCTTGTCACCTTTCGCACCATCTTCTCTCTTGTCACAACATCATAGATACTACGATAGCACTTTACCAAACCCCCTGCCAACAAGCGTTCGTGTTATTAAGCCTGCAAGTGAGTTGGACAGCTCCAGCTACGGTTGGGTAGAGTTGTGCACGACTTGTTTAATTCCGATTGTGATTGGATGCATGGGAGTTTCTGTAGAGGTTGAAATGGCTCACAGAGGCATTAATGTCCGAGGATGAAGAGTGCATGGCACAGCAGCCGTCACGGTAGATCATGAGATGTTCGATGAATGCATCAGAATGATGCAAACTTTGACAAATGAAGTTGCAGTGATAAAGAAAGTTAGAGGCGTGGTTGTATTCCTAAGGCATTAGACCACAGTGATGAGGAGGTGGAAGCTCGAGAAGAGGCTGCTGAAGAACCAAACGAAAAACTGATCAAACATTTGATGGACATGAGAGGTCGGGCGAAGATAGACGTGCGTACGTACTCGGGAATCCTGGACATAGAAGATTTGATCGATTGGTTCAGATAAATGGAGAAATACTTTGACGTAGAGAAAATCGAGGACCCTAAATGGGTTAAGACTACATGTCTGAGGTTGAAGGGACATCGACAAGGGAAAAGGCGCAAGAGAACTGACGCCATGGTCGTGAGAACCGCGATCGAGGTGCGTATAGTTGAAGTGGTCCATCCAACAAAAAGGGAGCTAACAGACCATCCATAATCTATTACAAGTGTCGAGGGATGGGACACAAGGCATATGAGTTCCCATAGAGCCTATATGCTGTAGAAAAGTTGAAGCCCAGACGTCAAAAGGATGAGCTAGTCAACGAGAGGGAAGAGTTGGCATCCGATAGCAGTGGAGGTGAAAAGAAGAACCAGAATCTGACGGTTCAGAGAGCCTTGATCTAGAAGAGGAGAGACAGTCAGGATGTTTTGTGATCATTCCAAAAGGACCATGTGTCAAAAGAAAAACTAGAGAGGAGGATATTCTGGTTGAAATCGAGGAGTTGCTCGAAGATTTTCGTGACATAATGGCTGATGAGAAATTGATGGGATTTCCACCAACAAGGAGCATATCCCATCAGATCGACTTAATTCCAGGGTCGAGTCTGCCAAACAAAGCACTGTATAGAATGAGTCTGACAGAGGGATAGGAACTCAATCCACAGGTCCAAGAGTTTTTGGACAGAGGGTTAATCAGAGAAAGTCTGAGTCCTTGCGCAGTGCCAGCAGTATTGACGCCAAAGAAGGGTCGAGAATGGAGAATGTGTACAAACTCCAGAGCCATCAACAGGATCACAATCAAGTATCGGTTTCCATTTCCGAGAATGGATGACTTGATGGATTTCCTGAGTGGAGCAACATACTTCACAAATATAGACCTGAAGAGTGGTTATCACCATATTTGGGTTAGAGAAGGAGATGAATGGAAGACATCATTCAAAACAAAATAAGGGTTGTATGAGTGGTTAGTCATACCATTTGGATTGATTAATGCACCCAGCACGTTCATGAGGTTGATGAATGAGGTGCTGAAATCATTCTTGGTGAAGTTTGTCGTAGCCTATTTAGACAACATTCAGATTTTCATTTGAACCAAGGAAGAACACTTGGAGAACATTTGACAAGTACTGCAGAGATTGCAGGAGGAGAAGCTGATGGTGAACCTACAAAAGTGTTTCTTCATGAAGAAGGAGTTGGTGTACTTGGGGTTTATAATTTTGAGTAAAGGGTTGGTGATGGACCCATAGAAGGTGAAAGCAATAGTAGATTGGCCGGAACCAGCAAGTACGACGGGAGTAAGGAGTTTCCATGGACTTGCTAGTTTCTATCGAAAGTTCATTCAGGGATTCAGTCAGATTTGTGCACCATTGACAGAATGCATGAGGAAGGGCGAGTTCAAGTGGATGGGTGAGGCCCAAAGAGCTTTCGACGAGTTGAAGGAAAAGGTAACTAAGAGCCCAATATTGGTGCTCCAAAACTTGGACAAGGTTTTCTAGGTCGATTGTGATGCGAGTGGGATGGAAATTGGAGTAGTGTTGAGCCAGAAAGGCCGACGAATTGCATTCTTTAGTGAAAAGCTGAATGGGGCAAAGAAGAAGTATTTGGTCTACGGCCAAGAATTCTATGGTATCATCCAAGCACTAAAGAAGTGGAGGCATTATCTATTTCCCAAGGAATTTATGTTGTACACTAATCACCAAGCACTGAGGTACTTGAATACTTAGTCGAAGCTAGATCAGTGGCACATGAAATGGGTGGAGTTACTTCAAAGGTATACATTCATGTTGCGACATAGGTTGGGCAAGTCGAACAAAGTTTCCATTGCATTATGCAGGAGAGTGCCACTACTGAACACGATGAGCGTTCAGGCAACAGGGATAGAGTCGATAAAGATGGAGTATGAGACAGACAAGGATTTTGTTAAAGTGTGGAAGGCTTGTCGTGAACCTTGGAGTATTGATAGAACTCCATACTTGAGTTATTTCATTCAAGAAGGCTATCTGTTCAGGGAAAGTTAGTTGTGTATTCCCAGAGGATCAGTAAGAGAGAACCTAATCCGAGAATTTCATAATGGTGGGTTAGCAGGACACTTTGGCATCGACAAAACTAAGGCACTGGTCGAGGAAAAGTATTTCTAGCCAGGAATGACGATGGATGTCGAAAAGTGGGTTCGACAATGTCAAGTTTGCCAGTTGGAAAAATGAAGGAGTCAAAAAATAGGATTGTATACACCATTGCTAGTACCAGATACCCCTTGGGAGCATCTTAGCAAGGATTTTGTGTTAGAATTTCCAAAGACTCAGCAGGGAAGCGAATCAATATTTGTTGTAGTCGATAGGTTTTCGAAGATGTCACAATTCATTCCGTGTAAAAAGACAAGTAATGCCACAGGGATTGTTGTACTATTCTTCAAGGAGATAGTCAGACTACATGGGTTGCCAAAGAGTATCACGTTGAATCAGGATACCAAATTCATGGGGCATTTCTGGAGAACCCTATCAAAGAAACTGGAAACAAAGTTGCAATTTAGCTCGACGTACCATTCGCAGACTGATGGATAGACCGATGTGGTAAATAGAAGTTTGGGAAACCTTTTGAGATGTCGAGTGGTCGATAGGCCCAAGCAGTGGGAAAAAGTGTTAGTACAGGCGAAGTTTGCATACAACAATTATGTGAATCAGTTGACAGGGTTGAGTGCATTCCATATGTTTCAGGGGAGAAGCCAACATGGAGTGGTTGATTTCATTGAGTTGCCAACAAAAATCAGAAAAAGTGTGGATGTAGAATCATTCGCAGAGCACATGTATGAAGTTCATGAAAATGTGCGAAAGCATATAGAGAAGAGTAACGTGTCATACAAGTTGAGGGCCGAGAAGAAGAAGAGGCTATAGTAATTCCAAGAAGGGGACTTAGTCTATGCATATTTGTGAAAGGAGAGATTTCCAACAGGTACATACAACAAGCTGAAGATGAAGAAGATTGGACCATGCAGAATTCTGAAGAAGATTTCGAACAATGCTTGTGTGTTGGAATTGTCAGATGAATTGAACATTTTAGCAATGTTCAATGTCTCGGATCTGTACAAATTTGAAGAAGGGTCGAGCAGCGGGAGTGAAGAAGTGCTAAGCATCAACTAGACCGACCAGATTCCAGATCGACACAAAGAAGAGGTCACAGAAGCAATCGAAGAATGAGAGGTTGGGCGAACGCATAGCTCGCAGAAGAAGAAATACTTACTGCGATGGAAGGAAGATGAGTTGCAGGAGGTGACATGGATTTCCAAAGAGGAGTTCAAGAGACTGACACAGCAGTCAAATTCTTTTTCATCTGGGGATTTTGATGTAGGAGCGTCGAGGCCTAAGCAAAGTAGTCGAAGTTGATCGACATAAGGGAGGCCGACCAATGGGAGTGCCAATGACCACTGGTGCGGGGAGCAGGTTGACTTGTCGAAGTCAACAAGTTGGGCAGGGGTAGTCGGTATGAAACCGAATGGAGCAGGATGCAATGGATGTTGTGAAGAGTCGAGAGTGGACAGGATATGGTTGATGGATAACAGGTGAAGTGAGATATCGAGTAGTTGATAGGTGGTCAAAATACAACCTGACAAGTTTGGAGGAGCCAAGCACGGAGGATGAAGAGGACTGGTGAACCACAGGAGATAAGAAAGTGAGTCGACAGAAAGGTCGAGATGTGACCGACTACTACAGCAGGGTCGGACGAGCAGAAAGTCAAGAGGAATATACCTGGTAGCTGTTTGGGGTTATTGAGGAAGTTATTACAGCTATTGCAAGTAAAAGAAGGACATGATAGATGTCGTCATGGTCAGGGGCTATGCAGCACAGTTGGGAGTTGACAGTTGCAGGTTTGCAGGATTCAGAAGGATCGACAGACAGGAGGATGCATGTCTCCGAGATTGCAGTAGCCTCGAGAACAACAACAACAGGGTAGAAGATGGAGGAGAGTAATCGGTACAAGGATATCTTGAATCTTTGGATCAACAACATCAGAGAGCAGAGTCTAGAGTGGTGTGAAAAGAGAAGATTCACACAGACCGATAATAGGGAGTTGAGATCGAGCCATAGCTCAACATTCTACAGTGAACCAGGAGAGGGTGAGGTCGACACACAGGGAGAACACACCACAGTTACTTCTAAATTGTAACGGCTAAGGCTGACTATAGTTAGTTATTTGCTTTCCGTTATTTCACATTGTAACCAAGTTCAGAGAAGTAATATAAGCTACTTCTGGCATCCTGTTTTACACCTTGTTTGTGTAAGCATCGTGGTATGTGTCGTGTGTATTGTTAAGCAAGAACCTTATTCCGGTGAGGCGACGTGCGTCAGTTAAACAAGAGATGCATAAAATTTTGGATGTTAACTTTATCGGATAGTGAATGGGTATAACCTCTTATCATAGTTCTGAAGAAGAATGGAAAATGGCATATTTGTGTAGATTATAGAGAATTGAATAAATCCAAACAGAAAAATCATTTCCCACTACCCTTCAGAGACAAAGTGGTCGACACTCTCTTGGGGAAGAAATTATTTTCCTTTCTTGATGGTTTTAGCGGCTACAACTAAATCTAGATAGCCCCTGAAGATCAATATAAGAACACTTTTACTTGTCCATGGGGTATGCTTTCATATTGTGTTCTCCCATTCGGTCTCTACAACGCACCGACGACCTTTGAGAGGGCTATTTTGGGCATCTTCCCATATTTGGTTAATGATAGTGTTGAGATTTTTATGGATGAATTTACACCATATGGTACTACCTTTGAAGAAGCATTATCTAACCTTGAAAAATTACTCAAGCGTTGTAAATACATAAACCTTTCAATGAGCACAGAATTGTGCCATATGCTAATGAAAGAAGGGATTTTGTTGGGACATTTTCTTTCTACTGCAGGTATTCAGGTTGACCCGGATAAATTTAAGGTAATATTCGACATGCCTCCACCCAAAAAACAGAAAGAGGTACATATTTTTATTGGAAAGACTGGTTACTATTGTCGCTTCATGGAAAATTATTCGAATATTGCTTCTCCTTTGTTTTCTTTATTAATGAAAGATGCATACTTTTTTTGGACTAATAAGTGCCATGCAACTTTTGGGAAATTGAAGAATTGTTGTCCACAACTGTTGCTTTATGAGGACCAGACTAGGGATTTCCATTTCACATTGCTTCAGATGCATTAGACACATTTGTTGGGGTGGTATTGGGTCAGGAAGAAGAGAAGAAACCATATTCCATTTACTATGCTAATACAAATTTAACACCAAAAATATTAAATTATACAGTTACAGAAAATGATTTTTTGGTGACGGTGTTTTGATTCAACAAGTTTTAGCATTATATAATATGTTATCCCACTTTCATTCACATAGATCATTCAGCAATCAGGTATCTTGCTAACAAACCTATCACAAATGCACGAGTCACTAAATGGGTATTACTTTTATAGGAATTTGATATTACAATTATTGACAAGCCTGTTAAAGATAATCTAGTAACATATTCCTTATCTAGGTTTGTTACAAATAGGGACAATTCTCTCGTAGAAGATGACTTTATAGATGAACATTTATTTATAATATCTATCAATACACCTTGGTACTCATATATTGTTAATTTTCTTGCTGCAGGAAAGTTACCTCACCATATTTCTCCTATAGGACAATGGAGAATTATCCAGTAGAGCACAAGGTACTTGTGGGTGAATGGATTTCTTTTTTATACAGTACCTAATCAAATTATCCAAAGATGCATCCGTGAAGAAAAAATTCATGATATTTTTTAGGCCTGCCACAACGAGCCCTATGGGAGCCAGTTTGTTGATAGAAGGATCTGATAAAAGGACCAACCACAAAGCATTGTGTATTGGCTATTATTGGCCTATTATTTTTTGTGATGCAAAGGAATATGTCCATAAGTGTGATAATTGCTAAAGAATGGGCCGACCCATTCAATCAAATGTGATGTCGTTACAAGTTGTTAGGAACCCATGTCTTTACTTTGTTAGTATATTGTTGTTGGACGCATATGCTTTGTAAGTCGTCCCGTAGTATTTGTTGATCAATAGTTTGTGTTATTATTGTTGGCGCATATGCTATGTAAGTCACCCGTAGTAATGTTGATCCATAGTTTGTAGTGGCCCATGGTTTTGACCCATAGTATTGGCGCCTAGACTTAGTATATAAGTGTGTGTTGAGACCTATGAAGGCACTGTGAAGTTATTTGTATTGAGCTTGCTCATAGGAGGTTGCCCCCTCGAAGTGGCATGTGATCAATATAAAAGTGATTCTGAGTTTTGTCATTTCTGCTATTTCACATATTCTTATTAATTAATTGTTGCAGGTGCATCACATCTGGTATCAGAGCAATTTCTTGGGCTCGCTGGGTGAAATTTCTGCCAAATTTTTTTCGCATCTATTGCAGGTTCAGATTTGGGAATAATCCCTATATGCTTAACTGTGGGAAGTACTTGGGAATAATCCCTAAAACTCATTGTGAGGAGTACCATGGGAACCCCAAAGTAGCTGGCCCATTGAGAGGACCTGCCAGTGAAAACGGAAACGACCCCTACCTGATTGAATAGTTTCCACCCGTGAGGTAAACCAAGAGTTTTCGTTTGTGGCAAAGCGGTTATCAGTTTTACCTCATCCGTGGAGTGAGGGGTACTGCCCCAATACGCAAGTCTTCAGACAGCATTGGTGGCCAAGTGAAACCCCTGAACTGTCAGGAAGCCGCACATACCTAGGGTCCATATCTATTTTCAGCTGAACTATTGTCGATCATTGCTGCACCATTTCAAATCCAGCCGTTCAGATCCATTCCGCAAGCCATTCCAGATCTAGCCATTTTCAATCCATTCGGTGTTGTTCCAGATCCCTTCCGAGCCGTAGCCGCTCCAGTCTGTAAAAAAAAAAGAGTATAAAATTCAGTTTTTTCTCCATATCTCCCTTGTTTTCACTCTGTTTCCCTTGAAATTTCCAGGGAACCCCTGTCATCCCATTCTTCATATTTCATTCCTAAGGACCCTATCCCCAATTCCCCTTCCCAAAGCTTGAAATCCCACATTTGTCTATTTTTAGGGTTTGCCATAACTTCCTCAGATTTCACCCAATCACCTTCAAACTTTACCACAGAGTTCCTTTCTGAATTCTGATTCTTTGTCCCCCTCTGCCAAATTTTCCCATTCTTTCACCCCGCTTCTGAAATCCTCATTTTTGCTTCCCTGTCTATTCGACAGTGTATAAAAACCTAGTCAAACCCCAATTACCCTTCAGATTTTTTTCCCAAGTCCAGATTTTCCTTTACTGAAGCAGTTTCTATTTTTTTTTTCCTACCCAGTCAACCAAAAAAAAACTCATGGTTATGTTGTCACCTGTGCAGGAGCAAAAACCATGGAAGACGCACTTGCAACCATCCAAGCCAAACTCCAAGATCTGGATGAAAAATTTCTCGGCCTCCATCTTGAACATTCAGATATGAACAACAAACGGCAGTCCGAGTCTTCATCAGACAATGGGTTCTCTTCTTCCAGCAGTTTTCGTGGTTCGAAGCTTGATTTTCCTCGCTTCAATGGTACTGATCCAACTGGATGGATCTATCGTGCAGAACAGTATTTCAGTCTGCATAATACTTTTGATGTCAACAAACTTCCACTGGCATCCTTTCATTTGGAACAGGAAGCTCTTCAATGGTACCTGTTATCACCTAAACTGTAGTTACCCCTATGGATGGATCCAGTCATGGATGGCAATAGGGAAGGGCAACTTGAAAGGTGCAACCACGATCACCTCGACCTCCAATATGTATGGTTGTCACGCCAGTCGAGGAAACCTTCTCTTTATGTTATCTAGCCCAGACAACAAAGGGGGAGACCCGATCTACTCCCGACAGGAGAGATCAAAACCAAGACACCAAATCAGGGTATTTCCAAGTGAAGTTAGGTGTATGGTTTATCCTAGACCTAGAGATGAAGTTACAAGCCAAGTGGGGGTTCAATAGGTATAGCTTTGGTTCATAGTTGATGTGAGAGTGACTTATAATGTTTGAAGTGAGGTCTAGGATGAGTGTACTAGTTCAATGTCAAAAGATCCACTACCTTGGGAACCGTGTCCAATGCAGGATAGTTTTGAGGGATGTATTGGGGCTAACTAGTACATGAGACAAGCTTGACCATGATTCATGATAGCTTTAACGGTATAGTTCACCGTGCAAAAGTCAAACCACAAGTCAATCCAACAATCTAGGAAAGTTGGGTTGTCTTGGAGATAAACCAGTGCCTTGGGAATTGGGAAGTGGAGTCAAAGTGGGGTTGACTTATGGTTTAGGACTCCTACAACATGAGATAAGTGGATAGTATAGGTCTTGATGGTTGAATGTGTCTAGATCTAGGTTTAACCCAAGTGGACCACAATCCCTTAAAACAAGGAATGCAGTCCCCAAGGCAAGATTTGACAAAGTGATAGTCTAGACCTAGGTTTTGAATTATTCCAGTTTCAGATCTGCAATAATCTCAAGTACCCAGTTCCTAGAAGTGAGTGAACTCACTTCTCCAAGGTGGTGCGACTTTACCCAAGGAGGCTGAAAGTGGGGTTTAGGTGGGTCAAGACAAGTCGGATGGCACCCAAATTTTAGATCCGGGTAGATCAGTCAAGTAGGGGTATGGATCTATAATTTCGTGGCAATACACCGGTTAGATCTTAGTAGATCCGAGTTTAAGTATCCCAAGTGGTCCAAAATGGGGATTAAATCCCTTAAAATGTGGAATAGGGCCCACAAGGTGAATTTCAGAAAAGTGACAACCTGGGTTTATGTTATTTGATGTGTAGATGTCAAATCAAGTGGAATCTCAAACACCCATCACCTAGATCTAGGTCAACTTGCTCAACTAGTGAAGTGCGCCTTGCTTGGGAGAGGCTAAGTTGACTTGGGAAGGGGATCAAATGGAAGCCAATCCTCACCAAACTATAGATCCGAGATGCCTTGGATGCTATAGAGGTGGGTTTTCAGTGTTATGCCCAACAACCCACTAGATCTAAGTAGATCTGAGAAAATGTAAAATGGGGGTTTTAAGATATTTAGGGTTTTAACAATTTATGAGTTATGTCAATGGATTGAATAGAGGAAAGAGAAACAAACCTGTGGATCTTACCTGGGTAACCTTGTAGATGCCTTGATGATGATGATCTATGCAAACCCGATCAATTTGAGAAGCTTTGAGGTAGTTTCTATGCAAGTCGATTTGGTCCAAGAAGCCAATGCGCCCTCTCTCCTGAACAACAAACGTCAACAATATCAGATTTGATGCATCAAGAGATAAGACTAATGCCACAAAAGAAGTAACAGAAAGATAGCATAGATCACAATGATGCTAATGATAACCCCCTGATACAAGCGAATGCCAATAAAGTCGATTTGAAGAAGCCTTGCAAAATCGCCCTTGTTGAAGTCGCCCTCCTGTAGACAAACAATGATTTCCAAAAAAGATAGATCTTGCCACAATTTCCAAATGCTAGGTTGCAATAGACTTTCCAATCACCATCTAAGAACACCAGATGCAAAGGAGATCACAAGAATTTCCACAAGAATATTTTTCTATACCAATAATCCAAGAGCCAAAGACCCCTTACAATGAGAGGCTCTCTCCTTTAAATAGGAAGGAGAGGCACCAAAACCCTAACCACTTTTTGAATGAGTGGCTAAGATTAAAAGATACAAATGTCTCATCAATGGTTGAGATGAGCTCAACAATATAATACATGGATCACACATAAAATATAATGTAAGTGGACAAAATCGCCCTAGAAGAGGGGAATCCCACCAAATCATGATGATAAAATATCATAAGAGGCTTATGGTGGGTCCAAGGGGTAATTTTATCCCTCCTTGGTCAATCCCCATAGCACAATAACCAATAAATAATCATGAATGTACCAAATCGTGCCTCCATAGTCAAATCGTGGTCCTCAAAAGACCTCAGAAATCCATAGAAAGTGCCATAAGTGATGGATGCGGGCCCCGATGAAGCTGAAACTGCTGGAGAAGGTGTGGAAGGTCCCGATCTATCATCACTAATCATCCCATGCCATAACTTTGCCTCAGTAGCCCAAATCGATTTCCTCAATAGCCATTTCTACCAATCCTGAAATGCCTCGGGAAGCGTGAAACTGCCCCAAACAGCCTCCTGGAGTGCTGGCGCTGTCAAGGTGATGGCACCAATGTGTCCGGAAGGGGGGTAATATGGTAAAAACAAGTGGCTGGACCACCCCCTCCATCATCAGCGCCCTAGGTCAACCGGATAAAAGTCATCTCTGCTCCGACAGGGCCTCCAACAGACCAAAACTGCACTGAGACAGCCTACTGAGGCTCAATCATCACTGTAAGTGCCCGGAACTGAAAACAAACTGTCGTATTGGACTCAGAAGGTCCAAATCTATCCAAGATGTGTACTCATACACCATATGAGTCTCTGCATGATCAAAATAAATGTCCAATATACCGGAACAAGGCCAATAATAATGCGCTGTACATATACAAACACTGCTGTAACCCCAGAATCATCATCATAACCTTGTAGCTGCTGCATAGAATCATCCTGTATGTGTACATAGACCATATATCATCTATCCATATCATCATAAGGTCTAACATCTCATGTCACATGGTCCTCCATGGTCAAACTAGGTCCAAACAAGACCAAATATAACTCAGTCCATCATCCAAGGCTGCTGAAAAGTATCAAGGTTAATACATGCTTTACAATTTATTCAAATAGAAATTATAACACAGAGTAATCATGACTGGCGATCTAAATCCAAATATATAGTGTCGTTAATTATTATTATTACTCAGACTAGACTTTCAGGATCATACTCACTTCATAGTTGTGATCAATTTGCTAGTGAAGGGTGAAGGCTTAAATTAACTGGCTAGGCCAAGGGATGACTTAACTGCCTTGACTTTGTGACACTTTGGCAAGGGAAAGGGAATACACCATAGTATATACTGAATGAGCAATAACACAGGGAATGGCGGTGTCTCACAAATGGATGAGTTGTTTAAAGAAGGTTTATTCACCTTCATAGATGCGCACAATCCATAATACAAATAAGGCCAGCAATTGTTTAGATATAGCTTTTAAGTTTCATTGCTTTTTGGGCCTGAATTTTCCATAGCCTTGATCTATGTGTGTTTATAAACACATTGCATAGATTTACATTTATTTAGGCTTTCTGCTGCAGGTGTGTTTTTAAGGCACTTTTTTACCTGAGCACTTCTAGGTGTGTCATGGACAACTTGTTTACCTAGGTATTTATTTTCCACAAGATATGACATTTTATTTTTATGGCCACTTTCATTTCGCACGCCTTTCATTCATGTGTGTTTAGAAACACATTGCATGAATGGGCTTTTCATACAAGATATAGCATTTCATTTTCCAGATTTTGTATTGATGGCAGCACTAAAAGTTTCAGGTTTAGCCAACACAACTTTAGTGACTAGGGGGAATTCACAAGGAACTCCAACTCACCATAGGTAAGTTTTGTCACCAACTCAGAGCCGAGACACAATAAACAGGGAAGCTCATCCAATACAGAGGCTACACTGGGGAAAAGTCATCCATGCCACTAGTCAAGTAGTAAGTCAGGGTGATAATCTAAAAGGTAGGTCATGGATGGATGAAGACAATGAAATGATGGAGCCAACACTAGCAATCCAAAGTATGGTGTAATGATCACCTCTATTCTCCCTAAGGAGGGTATGTACCAATGAGTATGAATAGTGAACTTCTAAGTCTGAGTAGGGACAATATAATATATATAATAGATCAACCAGGTCCATGTATCTATATGATCGCCAGATCATGACACTGAGTGCTAAGACATGCTATAAGAATAAGTATAAAAGCAATCTAACCATAACACCATGATATATCTGCTGAGTCATATACCTGAAAGCACATCAACCTGTACCATCCTCTGTCCTCTGAGACTGCTGCTGTAACTCTGGGCACTACTGTCTGCTCTGTACAAATGATATAATGGCTACATCGGTCATCTCTCTGAGTGTCCTGAAACTCAGTCATGGCATGGGGAATACAACTGCTGTCCACAATCTGATAGTGATCCAATATAGATGCTCATCTCGGCATCTCAAATGCAAGGGAACTGGCTGAATAGTGTACTGGAATGAGAAAAATAATGTATGGTAGCCCGGCTACTATATATGTGATAACATCTGGCTCCGGCTGGGACAAGTGCTCTGCTGAAATGAGCGCTTGAGAACCTCAGAATCTCTGGTCCTCGAATCTCTGCTACTCGAATCCACGATCCAGCACTCTACCATTTTATTTCAAGCTTTTATTCTTGCAACCTATTTTCTGCATTCACAAACATCAAAAAAAAAAAAAAAACCTCATGCCGCATGTGTGGGAAAAATATAAAAACAACTGAAATAACATCTATTCTATGTCAGAAATATAAATGCGTGAAGTATAATTGCAGAAAGTAAATTAAACTACTAACATAATTTGCAAAATTTTGGAGTTTATTGTGCAGGAAAAGAAAAAGTGACAGGTACTCAGTTAAACTAGGAACTTACAAAGGAGCTTAGAGACTAAGAAGGTGCCAGACTCAATGGCTGAAAAGACTAACTACTGCCTAAGTAGGCTTATTTGGTTTCCTACCTACCCTACTCTACCAGGCAATGCAATGCATAGTTTATTCAATAGGTGGGAAATAATGCTTTAACAAAAGCCCGTTTACAGGGAGTTCAAGTTCATCCCCATCTAGAGTTTCTAGAAACACTGACCCCTTTCCAGCTATCCTCGATACTCGATACGGACCCATCCAAATTTTTTCAAATTTTCCATGGTTCCCAGGTTTTGCCTTGTTTTTATCCCATAGCAAGACTATGTCTCCTACCCTGAATTTCACATTCCTTGTTCTTTGGTCGAAAGTTCCTTTAACTCTTTCTTGTTCAATGACGGTTTTGTTGAATGCCATCCTTCTCATTTCATCAAGTTCTACTAGTTTATCAATTCTTGCTTGGAAAGCTTCTTCATCCGAAGTGCATTGTTGTAACAGCTCATACACAGGAATTTGCAAATTTATTGGGAGTCTACAATCTTGCCCATATACCAACTCAAAAGGTGATTTTCCAGTAATCCTTTTAACCGTTGTCCTGTCAGCCCATAAGGAATATTTCAACTTTGTATCCCAACTTCTTTTATTGGTGCCAACCATTCTTTTTAGTAACCTTATCAAATTCTTATTGCTAGACTCAGCGAGACCGTTTCCTTGAGGATAATAGTTTGATGAATGCGAAAGAGTGATTCCATGATTCATGCAAAAAGTTGACATTTCTATTTTACTGAAAGCTGGAGCGTTATCAGTTGTTATTTTTAAAGGACAACCATATCTGGATACGATTTTTTCTTCCAAAAATTTCACAACTACCTCGGCTGTAGCCTTTTTAGTTGGGATTGCCTCTACCCATCGAGTAAAATAATCAGTACAGGTCAACATGAACTTATATCCATTGCTCGAGTTTTCACTAAAAGGTCCAACAAAATCCATACCCCATTGCTGAAAAGGAGCTTCTACTACTACAGGATTTAGAGGTAGTGCAGGCAATCTCGGTTTTCCTGAAAAAAGTTGGCACTCTTGACAAACTCTAACATAAGAATGCACATCCTTGAAAAGTGTTGGCCAATAATAACCAGGCCTCATGATTTTTGCAGCGGTTGTTCTTGGGGCATAATGCCCACCACATAATCCAGAATGCATTTCTTTCATAATGGTTTGTGATTCCTCTAGGTTGACACATTTCAAGATTATCCCATCAGGGTTCCTCCATCCTAATCCATCCTGGGTTAAAACATACTTTTCAGCTTTTAGCCTTAATGCCCTTCTTTGATGATCCACCAGGTGATCAGGGCATGACAAGTTCCTCAAAAAATATACGATATCTTTGTACCATTCATGCTCTTCATCAATGTTTAAAATAAAAGGATCCCTTTCACTTACCATATTTACCACATTTCCTCCCTTTTCAGTTAAAAGTTGAGCTAACCCTTGACCTTTCACAATCTTAATTGGCTTAATCTCTAGATCATATTCTTGTATACGTGAAATCCAATTTCCTCTTACACCTATGCCATCTGCTTGTGATAGAACATCCTTTACTGCTTGATAAGGCACATATGCTTTAATTTTGGAATACCCCACATAGGTTCTGAAATGTTTCAAGGCTTTAACTAAGGCATAAGCTTGCTTTTCAGTTGTGGTATATTTCAGCTCGGCATCTCTCAAGTTTTTACTCATAAAGGCTATAGGTTGTTCATGGTTTTCGTTGTTCTTTTGTAATAACACACCAGCAATAGTATCTTCCGAAGCATATGAGTAAATCATGAACTCTTTATTGTAATCAGGACAAGCTAGTACCGGGGAGGTTGAAATGGCCTTCTTGAGCTTGGTGAAACATGATTCACATTCTTTATCCCAAACAAACTTCACATCCTTTTTAAGAAGGGCATTCAATGGTTTGGCTAATTCTGCTAGGTTTGGAATGAATCTTCGAACGAAGTTTATTTTGCCAAAGAAAGATTGCAAGGTGGGCACATTATGGGGTGCTGCAATAGCATTGATAGCCTGGACATGTTCTGGGTCGATTCTGATACCTTCTTTTGACACAATGTGTCCTAATAGCTTACCTTCATCTACTCCGAAAGTTGATTTTTTTGGATTTAATGATATACCAAACTTTCTGCAACGTTAAAAAACTCTTCTCAAATGTTCGATATGGTCTGCTCGTTCCTTTGAAAATACTGTTAGGTCATCCTGATAAATGGCAATGATTTTCCCAATCAAATCACTAAATGCTTGATCCATATCCCTTTGAAAAGTGGAACCGGCGTTTAATAATCCGAATGGCATTCTTATATATTGGAAAGTTCCCCATGGAGTAGTAAAGGTTGTTTTATTTCTGTCTTCCTTTCTAATACGTACCTGATTATACCCCGAAAAACCATCCAACATTGACAACATACCTGCCCCAGTAACACTTTGCAACAGATTTTCCATATTTGGCAAAGGGTAATTGTCCTTGAGGGATGCTTGGTTTAGGTTTCTGAAATCAATACATATCCTGATTTCACCACTTTTCTTTCTCACAATCACCGGGTTAGAAACCCAAGTAGTGTGTCTAACAGGTTGGATAATTCCGGCTGCTAGCATTTTCTCAAGCTCTTTCTTAATTAAGGGAGCAAGTTTTGGATTGACATTTCTTAACTTTTTCCTATAAGGTTTAGCTCCTTCATGCAAAGGGATAGTATGCTCAATAATTTCAGGGTCAAAAGTTCTAAGTTCGTCATATGCCCAAGCGAAAATATCTCGATACTTCTTAATTAGATTTACAATCGCCTTTCTTTCTTCTGGGGAGGCATTCTTTCCTATCCTATTCATTCTGGGAGAAACTGAAGTTCCAATATTTATCTCTATAACCTCATCTACCGGTTCAGCTCTCTTACCTTTGTATTCATCATGTCTATTGAAATTTTTCTCCAGAGGTATTGCTAGTTTCATAACATCAAGATCTTGAATGGAACAACCGCTTGATTTATCTTCTAGATTCACATTGCAATTCTGAAAGCTTTCATGGTTTTGTAAGAATGCAATGATTTGTGCATCAGAATCAAAGACTTGCCAATGATCTTGATTATCAGGAACGAAAGGTCTAAATATTACTTCAACCTTACACTCTTTATTTTTAAGATGATCAGGAGTTTCAAAGGTGCATGGTATTACTGATAATGCATCAGCCAGGGTATTTTCTTCTCTTGGGACTGCTCGTATTGCAAAGGCATCAAACATTTCTATAGTGTCCCAAACAACATTTCGATAATCCCTAGGCCTATTATTTTTGGCTGCAAACTGGTTCTTCACTTGGGATACAATCAAATCAGAATCTCCAGTTACATTTAGACATTTGATCTTTTGTTCACGAAAAATTTCTAGACCTAAAAGCAATGCCTCATACTCAGCTACATTGTTTGTGCAATCAAATTCAAGACGGTATGCAAACAATTTTTCTTCACCCGAAGGAGATGTAAGGACAATCCCAGCTCCAGCACCATGCCTAGACTTTGCCCCATCAAAATGCATTTTCCAAACTTGACTAGGAGGGAAAGGGTGCTGTCGGGGTTCTTCCCAATAGTTGGCCATTACCATATAGTTTCCAACTTCCTCAGTGGGACGCATAGCGTCTTCAAACAAGTAGTCGGGTGTTTCTACGTGTTCTGTCATAGGTTTTTCATTCATCAATCTATAAGTGGCCTTTTCTCCTATAGGGATGGTCGCGTAAGATAAATCCATTTGGATACTTCCTCCTAATTTGGCAGCCCATTCCCTTGATAGCAACATCCCCCATGCGTCAGGAATGTCTAAAACTAGGACATTCATACTTATTTCAATTGCAGGGTAAGCAGCTAGTTTCATTTTGAGGTTCTCAATCATACCTTTTGATTCAACAGGCCTGGAATCCATCCCGCACACATTTCTATATTCTCTGGATGGTTTTAACTCCAATTGTTCCATGACCTTAAGAGGCATAATGTTTACTTCTGCTCCTGAGTCTAACATACAGTTATGCAATATCAATTGATTTATCTCCAAAGCAATATAAAAGGGGGGGTGACCCCTACCTTTATCAATTACACTTTGAATCATGATGGGGGGATCATCCTCAACCGTCACTTTCACAGGATTCTTGATTTTGGGGTCGATTCCTAGGAATTTAGTTGCTTGATTGAAGTATGAAGGGATTTTCAGAAGTTCCTCCAAGGGCACAGGGATATTGGGTTTGGATACAAAATTACTCAAATCAATCTTTAAGTTGCAAGCCTTTTCTTTGTCCTTGGTATTCATCTTTAAACCCAATAAATGCATTACCTGTGTTCTAACAGAAGGAATAACTACCAAATCTTTTAAAGATACCATGACAGAAGATCCTGAGAGTTTTCCCAATATGTTTGAATTTAGCTTTTCTTGTGTTATAGGAGATATCTCTTTGCTAGGAGTACTCTCTTGTTTTCTTTGTATTGGATCCCTAGCATGGGGTTTAGCAGGATTTGAACTTATTACCTTCTTGGTGACTTGAGGGGATAACCTTCTGGGTTGATCATTTTTCTTTAAAATTCCTTTAGGAGAAATGTTTGGAGTTTGAGTGGGGACCCTACGAGTGGTATTTCTTTGGTCCAGTGAAGTTTCTTTCAGACTGGTTTTGTTCTTATCTATGTCTTTCGCGTTATTCTTTGCCTGAGACCTAGTTACTACTCTGCCATCAGAAGTGGGCTTAGTTTGAAGACATTCATTGGCATACACACCCTCAAAGGTTCTAGAAAAAGGTTTATATTTTTCAATATTTTCTCTTTGTTTTCTGAGAACTACCCCATTCAGGTTTCGGATTAAACCACTCATTTCGGTCATCATTTTCAAAATCATATCGTTCTCTGAATTAGTGACACAAGGCATAGTTCTAAGTGTTTTAAGGATGTAAAATGAGCTCGCTCCTCAGCGGAGTCACGATTGGAGGTCGCCAGGTAGATTTAACTCTTCTACCAAGATATGTGTCGTTGTATATGCGGGAAGGACTAGGGCAAGCTATTGCCTCCCCGGCAATGGCGCCAAAATGTTATCACCTAAACTGTAGTTACCCCTATGGATGGATCCAGTCATGGATGGCAATAGGGAAGGGAAACTTGAAAGGTGCAACCACGATCACCTCGACCTCCAATATGTATGGTTGTCACGTCAGTCGAGGCAACCTTCGCTTTATGTTATCTAGCCCAGACAACAAAGGGGGAGACCCGATCTACTCCCGACGGGAGAGATCAAAACCAAGACACCAAATCAGGGTATTTCCAAGTGAGGTTAGGTGTATGGTTTATCCTAGACCTAGAGATGAAGTTACAAGCCAAGTGGGGGTTCAATAGGTATAGCTTTGGTTCATAGTTGATGTGAGAGTGACTTATAATGTTTGAAGTGAGGTCTAGGATGAGTGTACTAGTTCAATGTCAAAAGATCCACTGCCTTGGGAACCGTGTCCAATGCAGGACAGTTTTGAGGGATGTATTGGGGCTAACTAGTACATGAGACAAGCTTGACCATGATTCATGATAGCTTTAAGGGTATAGTTCACCATGCAAAAGTCAAACCACAAGTCAATCCAACAATCTAGGAAAGTTGGGTTGTCTTGGAGATAAACCAGTGCCTTGGGAATTGGGAAGTGGAGTCAAAGTGGGGTTGACTTATGGTTTAGGACTCCTACAACATGAGATAAGTGGACAGTATAGGTCTTGATGGTTGAATGTGTCTAGATCTAGGTTTAACCCAAGTGGACCACAATCCCTTAAAACAAGGAATGCAGTCCCCAAGGCAAGATTTGACAAAGTGATAGTCTAGACCTAGGTTTTGAATTATTCCGGTTTTAGATCTGCAATAATCTCAAGTACCCAGTTCCTAGAAGTGAGTGAACTCACTTCTCCAAGGTGGTGCGACTTTACCCAAGGAGGCTGAAAGTGGGGTTTAGGTGGGTCAAGACAAGTCGGATGGCACCCAAATTTTAGATCCGGGTAGATCAGTCAAGTAGGGGTATGGATCTATAATTTCGTGGCAATACACCAGTTAGATCTTAGTAGATCTGAGTTTAAGTATCCCAAGTGGTCCAAAATGGGGATTAAATCCCTTAAAATGTGGAATAGGGCCCACAAGGTGAATTTCAGAAAAGTGACAACCTGGGTGTATGTTATTTGATGTGTAGATGTCAAATCAAGTGGAATCTCAAACACCCACCACCTAGATCTAGGTCAACTTGCTCAACTAGTGAAGTGCGCCTTGCTTGGGAGAGGCTAAGTTGACTTGGGAAGGGGATCAAATGGAAGCCAATCCTCACCAAACTATAGATCCGGGATGCCTTGGATGCTATAGAGGTGGGTTTTCAGTGTTATGCCCAACAACCCACTAGATCTAAGTAGATCTGAGAAAATGTAAAATGGGGGTTTTAAGATATTTAGGGTTTTAACAATTTATGAGTTATGTCAATGGATTGAATAGAGGAAAGAGAAACAAACCTGTGGATCTTACCTGGGTAACCTTGTAGATGCCTTGATGATGATGATCTATGCAAACCCGATCAATTTGAGAAGCTTTGAGGTAGTTTCTATGCAAGTCGATTTGGTCCAAGAAGCCAATGCGCCCTCTCTCCTGAACAACAAACGTCAACAATATCAGATTTGATGCATCAAGAGATAAGACTAATGCCACAAAAGAAGTAACAGAAAGATAGCATAGATCACAATGATGCTAATGATAACCCCCTGATACAAGCGAATGCCAATAAAGTCGATTTGAAGAAGCCTTGCAAAATCGCCCTTGTTGAAGTCGCCCTCCTGTAGACAAACAATGATTTCCAAAAAAGATAGATCTTGCCACAATTTCCAAATGCTAGGTTGCAATAGACTTTCCAATCACCATCTAAGAACACCAGATGCAAAGGAGATCACAAGAATTTCCACAAGAATATTTTTCTATACCAATAATCCAAGAGCCAAAGACCCCTTACAATGAGAGGGTCTCTCCTTTAAATAGGAAGGAGAGGCACCAAAACCCTAACCACTTTTTGAATGAGTGGCTAAGATTAAAAGATACAAATGTCTCATCAATGGTTGAGATGAGCTCAACAATATAATACATGGATCACACATAAAATATAATGTAAGTGGACAAAATCACCCTAGAAGAGGGGAATCCCACCAAATCATGATGATAAAATATCATAAGAGGATTATGGTGGGTCCAAGGGGTAATTTTATCCCTCCTTGGTCAATCCCCATAGCACAATAACCAATAAATAATCATGCATGTACCAAATCGTGCCTCCATAGTCAAATCGTGGTCCTCAAAAGACCTCAGAAATCCACAGAAAGTGCCATAAGTGATGGATGCGGGCCCCGATGAAGCTGAAACTGCTGGAGAAGGTGTGGAAGGTCCCGATCTATCATCACTGATCATCCCATGCCATAAATTTTCCTCAGTAGACCAAATCGATTTCCTCAATAGCCATTTCTACCAATCCTGAAATGCCTCGGGAAGCGTGAAACTGCCCCGAACAGCCTCCTGGAGTGCTGGCGCTGTCAAGGTGAGGGCACCAATGTGTCCGGAAGGGGGGTAATATGGTAAAAACAAGTGGCTGGACCACCCCCTCCATCATCAGCGCCCTAGGTCAACCAGATAAAAGTCATCTCTGCTCCGACAGGGCCTCCAACAGACCAAAACTGCACTGAGACAGCCTACTGAGGCTCAATCATCACTGTAAGTGCCCGGAACTAAAAAAAAATTGTCCCATTGGACTCAGAAGGTCCAAATCTATCCAAGATGTGTACTCATACACCATATGAGTCTCTGCATGATCAAAATAAATGTCTAATATACCGGAACAAGGCCAATAATAATGCGCTGTACATATACAAACACTGCTGTAACCCCAGAATCATCATCATAACCCTGTAGCTGCTGCATAGAATCATCCTGTATGTGTACATAGACCATATATCATCTATCCATATCATCATAAGGTCTAACATCTCATGTCCCATGGTCCTCCATGGTCAAACTAGGTCCAAACAAGACCAAATATAACTCAGTCCATCATCCAAGGCTGCTGAAAAGTATCAAGGTTAATACATGCTTTACAATTTATTCAAATAGCAATTATAACACAGAGTAATCATGACTGGCGATCTAAATCCAAATATATAGTGTCGTTAATTATTATTATTACTCAGACTAGACTTTCAAGATCATACTCACTTCATAGTTGTGATCAATTTGCTAGTGAAGGGTGAAGGCTTAAATTAACTGGCTAGGCCAAGGGATGACTTAACTGCCTTGAATTTGTGACACTTTGGCAAGGGAAAGGGAATACACCATAGTATATACTGAATGAGCAATAACACAGGGAATGGCGGTGTCTCACAAATGGATGAGTTGTTTAAAGAAGGTTTATTCACCTTCACAGATGCGCACAATCCATAATACAAATAAGGCCAGCAATTGTTTAGATATAGCTTTTAAGTTTCATTGCTTTTTGGGCCTGAATTTTCCATAGCCTTGATCTATGTGTGTTTATAAACACATTGCATAGATTTACATTTATTTAGGCTTTCTGCTGCAGGTGTGTTTTTAAGGCACTTGTTTACCTGAGTACTTCTAGGTGTGTCATGGACAACTTGTTTACCTAGGTATTTATTTTCCACAAGATATGACATTTTATTTTTATGGCCACTTTCATTTCGCACGCCTTTCATTCATGTGTGTTTAGAAACACATTGCATGAATGGGCTTTTCATACAAGATATAGCATTTCATTTTCCAGATTTTGTATTGATGGCAGCACTAAAAGTTTCAGGTTTAGCCAACACAACTTTAGTGACTAGGGGGAATTCACAAGGAACTCCAACTCACCATAGGTAAGTTTTGTCACCAACTCAGAGCCGAGACACAATAAACAGGGAAGCTCATCCAATACAGAGGCTACAGTGGGGAAAAGTCCTCCATGCCACTAGTCAAGTAGTAAGTCAGGGTGATAATCTAAAAGGTAGGTCATGGATGGATGAAGACAATGAAATGATGGAGCCAACACTAGCAATCCAAAGTATGGTGTAATGATCACCTCTATTCTCCCTAAGGAGGGTATGTACCAATGAGTATGAATAGTGAACTTCTAAGTCTGAGTAGGGACAATATAATATATATAATAGATCAACCAGGTCCATGTATCTATATGATCGCCAGATCATGACACTGAGTGCTAAGACATGCTATAAGAATAAGTATAAAAGCAATCTAACCATAACACCATGATATATCTACTGAGTCATATACTTGAAAGCACATCAACCTGTACCATCCTCTGTCCTATGAGACTGCTGCTGTAACTCTGGGCACTACTGTCTGCTCTGTACAAATGATATAATGGCTACATCGGTCATCTCTCTGAGTGTCCTGAAACTCAGTCATGGCATGGGGAATACAACTGCTGTCCACAATCTGATAGTGATCCAATATAGATGCTCATCTCGGCATCTCAAATGCAAGGGAACTGGCTGAATAGTGTACTGGAATGAGAAAAATAATGTATGGTAGCCCGGCTACTATATATGTGATAACAGTACCGTTGGTACATCAAGGCTCATGAAGAGCCAAAATGGCCAGACTTTTTCCAGCTCCTTTTGCAACGATTTGGTCCTAGTGCTTTTGATGACTTCACAGGAGCCCTCACTAAACTTCGCCAAATTGGCACTGTGAGAGAGTATCAAACTGAATTTGAGAAACTAGCCAACCACACTGAAGGATTGTTTGATGACTTTTACCGGAGTTGTTTTATCAGTGGTCTAAAGGATTTCATCTGCTCTGAGGTCAAAATGTTCTGTCCCAACACAATGATGGAAGCCCTAGGGTTGGCTAAGTTGGCAGAAGACAAGATTGCATCCCAACAACGCTCCAAGCCCACTTTTGTTCCCTTCCGAAATATGGGTTCTCAACAACCACCTCTACCGCAGGCTCCTTGACCCACTCCTATCAAGCGTTTGTCTGAAATAGAGATGCAAGCATGCAGAGAAAAGGGGCTTTGCTATAATTGTGATGAGAAATTCACTTAGAGACATAGATGTGTTCAACAAAAACTCTATCTCTTGGATGTGGATTCTCTGCCTGCCTCTGAAATTGGTGACGATGATCCAGAAACACTGGATGCTCCGGTCGACATCCAGGAACTGCCTATTGAACCTCCGTCTCAGGATGCCCAGCCAGAGATATCTCTCCATGCTTTAGCTGGAACCACCACCCCACAAACAATGTGGGTCAAGCATTACTTCAAGAATCTTCCTCTTACAATACTCATTGATTCTGGTAGCACTCATAATTTCATTCACCCTCGGATCGCCAAACAAGCTGATTGTTTTATCCATCCTTGCTCCATCTTTGAAGTCATGGTTGCCAATGGGGGAACCTTACCTTGCAAAGGGAAGTGTCAAAATGTGCGTATCTCTATGGGAGATTATACCTTACACTCTGACATGTTTTCCTTGACCTTAGGAAGCTGTGATGTGGTTTTGGGTGCTCAATGGCTACGCACACTTGACCCTATCTTATGGGATTTTGTTGAACTTTGGATGCAGTTTTCCCTCAATGGATAAAAACACACATTGACAGGATTACAACTAGGTTCTCTTAGCATCATTAGTTCACATCGCATGGAAAAAATCCTCAAGAAGAATTCACATGGTGTCATCGCTTAGCTCCATTCCATTTAGATGCAACCATCAGCGGTCTCCACTACTCCTTTGGATATACAACAAATTCTGGATCAATATACAGGTGTCTTTGCTAAACCAGTGGGATTGCCACCTTCCAGGCCAGAAGACCATCATATTCAGCTCCTTCCTGGCAGCGTTCCTCCCAACATCAGGCCCTATCGCTACCCATTTCACCAAAAAACGGAGATTGAAATGCTCGTTCGGGACTTATTGAAGCAAGGTATTATTCGCCCAAGCACTAGTTCCTTTTCTTCTCTAGTTATTCTTGTCCACCAAAAATATGGGTCATGGCGCCTCTGCATTGACTTCCGAGCACTTAATCACCTCACCATCAAGGATAAGTTTCCAATTCCAGTTGTTGATGAGCTTCATGGGGCTCACTTTTTCTCCAAGTTGGATCTTCATTCTGCGTATCATCAAATTTGGGTTCATGAGGATGATATCCCTAAAACAACTTTCCGCACACATGATGGCCATTATGATTTTTTGGTCATACCCTTTGGCCTCACTAATGCTCCTTCCACATTCCATATAAAATATTTCGACCCTACTTGCAGAAATTCATTCTGGTATTCTTTGATGATATCCTCATCTACAGTAAAACATGGGATGAACATCTCCAGCATCTGGATCTTGTCATGCAACTTTTCTCTGACCATCATCTCGATGCCAAGCAGTCTAAATGTATTTTTGGACAAAAGGAAGTTGAGTATCTCGGGCACATTATCTCAGCACAAGGGGTTCACGTGGATCCTGCCAAAATCGATGCCATGAACAATTGGCTGCATCCTCAAACACTCAAGAGCCTTCGTGGTTTTTTGGGGTTGACTGGCTACGACCACAAGTTTGTTAAGGATTATGGGAAGATTGCAGCTCCATTAACTGCTGTATTGAAAAATGATTATTTTACATGGACACATGTTGCTCAGTGTGCATTTGACAAACTAAAACAAGCTATGTGTACTACACCTGTTCTAGCTATGCCTCATTTTTCCAAGCCCTTCACTATTGAGAGTGATGCTTGCGGCGATGGACTCGGTGCTGTTCTCCTTCAAAATGAACACCCCTATCACAGAGGTCTTAATTCAGTGGCACGGCATGCAACCAGAGGATGCTACAGGGGAACCACTCCTTCAGATTCACCAACAATTTCCACATCTAAAGCTTTGAGGACAAAGCTTTTTTTAAGGGGGAGGGGATGTTAGGAATCCATGTCTTTACTTTGTTAGTATATTGTTGTTGGATGCATATGCTTTGTAAGTCATCCTATAGTATTTGTTGATCCATAGTTTGTGTTATTATTGTTGGTGCATATGCTTTGTAAGTCGCCCGTAGTATTGTTGATGCATAGTTTGTAGTGGTCCATGGTTTTGACCCATAGTATTGGCGCCTAGACTTAGTATGTAAGTGTGTGTTGAGACCTATGAAGGCAACATGAAGTTATTTGTATTGAGCTTGCTCATAGGAGGTTGCCCCCTCGAAGTGGCCTATGATCAATATAAAAGTGATTCTGAGTTCTGTCATTTCTGCTATTTCACATATTCTTATTAATTAATTGTTGCAGGTGCATCACACAAGTTTAGGTAGTCATAGAGCCTTTTGAACAACGGTATTTTGACTTTGTCATCCCATTTAACTCACCATCCCACAAGAAATCATATATTCTAGTTTTTACGGATTGCGTGACTAAGTGGGTTGAAGTAAAGTCCCTTGCCAATGCAATAGAACATGCCATGATGGATTTCTTATTTGAGGAAGTTTTTTTCTGATATGGAATGCCAAGAGAGATAGTTATAGATTGAGAAAAACAATTTATTGGGAACAAGATTGAGCAGATACTTTCAAAGTATAATATGAAGCACCACATCACTCCAACATATCACCCAGAAGTCAATTGACATGTAGTGAGTACAAATAAATTTTTGGAAAATATCCTTATGAAAACCATGGCTAGCCATTTAAAAGATTGGGTTGATAGATTTCCAAAATATTTATGGGAATACAAGATGACTTGGAGAAGCACCATAGGTTTCTCTCCATTTGAGCTAGTATATGGTAAGAATCCAATAATTTCCAATTGAATTTGAAATCAATACACTTAGAACAACTATAGAAGTTAGACTAGATCTGACAGAAGCTCAAAAGCATAGGTTGGATCAACTCAATGAGTTGGATGAAATTTGATTAACAATGTTGAAACACACCGATATTGTTTGACAACAGGGTGCTAAGTGACACGATAAAATTATTAAGAAAAGGGTGCTCTAGTTGGGAGATTGGGATCTATTGTATGATTCAAGATTCAAGGATTTTAAAGGTAAAATTCAAACCATGTGGTTGGTTCTGTATGAGGTAGACATAGTATTTGTTGATGCTGGAAATTATGGGTTTCAAATCAAATATTTTGGGCCTCAAATTTGGCTAGACTATGAAGAGAGGGAATGGAGACCCTAAGTTTATAGCCTCCAAAAAGTAAACAAGTCTCCACCCTCATGCAGGTCTCATGGGAGTTGTGATATGCATATTTTGTTTTATTATTTTTTGAGAAAAGATAAGACAAAAAAAATAGACAAATAGAAAGAAAATAACGCTAAAGATAAGGTTTGGAATCGATAACAAATATTTATAGTTAATCTAATAAACATACACATATACATATTACATAAATTGTAAATGCAATCACAAGGATAATTTTAGGGGCAAAATTCAACCCATGGGCTATTTTTCCATTTTTTTTCCAAAAACACATTCACCAATTTGCAATTTTTGAAGCCCCATTTCGCCCAATTTTAATGGGGTAAACTTTTTTCACTATAAAAATTGCCAAATTATTAGATAAATTATATAAAATCCTTATAAATTTAAATAATTTTAGGAAAATATCGCCAAATATTTTATAGTTGATATTTTAAGAATTGGTAAGATTTGCCAAGATTTATACACTTTTAAATGAGTATGGGTCCTTAAAATTATCCCTAGTTATGGATTATAATTGTTATAAATATCAGTTTCTTACATGAATGAAGGTTAGTATGGGTTAACAATTATAAATATTATATGCTTTACGAGTTATTGAAGTTATGATGATTGGTTTCTATTTATTTTTTAGGGGGTAAGATTTATATGGGTTATATGGATAAGATGTTAAATGGGTTATGATCTGAAAGGTGAGTAGGTCAGATCTAAACAATGCTAAGACTAATCTAAAAACTAAGAACCAAAATTGAATACAAAGATGGAGGGTGAGGCTAGGAGAGCCTCACCTCACAATGGAGAACCCAAAGGAAACTCAGAGCTATGAAAACAAAATGAAAGACATATAAACTTGGCACACACAAACTTGTTTGTATTATGAGGCAAGGTGCCTTTTTATAGATTACAAAGGCAGAGCATATTAAATGTTATTCATTATTTTAATAATATATCTAATCTAATATTATCTCTAATACATTAAACCCGATATAATGAAACTAATACCAAAATAGGGAGTGTGGGCCTCCCATACAGATCATTCCTCCCAATTGAAGTGGAAAGCATCCCTGCTTTCCTTCCTCTCGGTTGAAGTTTGAGAGCACTGTGGATGGAGTGCACACTGCCATGTTTGCTCAGAAGTTGTTGTGATGCTAGAACAAAGGGATTGTTGATGTTGCAAAGACTGGGAGGGTGGAGACACCTAGCTGCTTAGTGTGTTGTGCCACGTAGTTGGGGAGGGTGGAGACACCTAGCTTCCCCAAAGCAAAAGAGAACCCTTGTGAACTAGTTAAAATGAACCTTTGGAGCGAGATGGTGAGTGCTACAAAACTATGTGAAGTACTCTAGATTATTGCTGGAGGAAATAGAAAAAACGGAACTGAAATAGAAAAGATGGAAATAACAAAAATGTTGATGAAGATGCCATGTTGAAGATGGCTTGCTAGTCAATGTTGTAGGAACTGCTTTTGCGAAGAGCATTTCCACTAGTCTGATAGAGTGTAGTAGAGAGCATAGTGCCATTGGAGATCTGGTGCTGAGAACTCTTCCAATGCTAACGCTCTTGAATCTGAAGCATGACAACTGGTGAACAAGAAACTGTGAAAGTCACTTTAGAGACTTTCGTAGCTGAAACTAAGAAATTTAAGGTTGCATATATTTATCTCTGGGGAGTTCCTCTGCTTCACACCAAAGGAGATGAGAGAACTAATGTCATTGTGCTGACATTTATCCGGGTAAGAGACTTTAAAGTACAGGAAGCCTTTGACATGTTGAAGAATACCATTCTGTGGAGAATGGTCATTGTCAATAATCTCAACTCGGTCATGTTGCCACACACCCACACAGGAATAGGTGGTTCCATCGATTCCAATAGCAGGGCCTTCTTCGCTTCCACTGAACTTTATAACGGCTAGAGAATATAGGGCACATGGATGCGATGCAATAACTGCTTTCGCCCTTAAAACTAAGCCCGATCCTCTTTTCATCACCCAATTGAATCATGCCAAGCATGTAACATGCTTCTCGATTGCCAGCGTCGGCACAAAGTTTCAAAAAGGTGTCTACATCTTCGTTCCATTTTGAAGCCTTTATAGTAAGGGCTGCCATGGACACCTTGCTAAGAAGCTTTCAATTGGATGCAGCCGAACAAAATCTTTTACATGTCAGTTTTGCATTTGCGAGATTAGCTAGAGAGTTCGCAGAAGCGCTGAGGAAAGACATAATTGTTATAGGTGAAATCTGCACTTCTCCATCTGTGATCACCTTGAGCTGTCGATCACACAAAAGGACAACTTGGATGGAAGAGCATGATGACCTCAGATGACACCTTGGCCTGATTCACCTCCTTGCAAGCTGGAAAAACCCTTAAAAACATCATATTTTAGCATGGGTGGTACTCCTCTCAAGCAAACTAGCGCATATGCTCTACTCCAGTGTATAATAGTAGCGCACACCTCCTGATGGGCGCTACTCCTCTTCAATAGACTAGTGCACAACATCTAAAAAGTGGTGAACGCTTGTTGTAAAACACTGTAGCTGTGCCCTGGGTGCTACTCCATTGTGAAATAGTAGCACACACCTTAAAATATAATAAAAAAATATTAATTTGATGAATGGGGATTAGTTGCAGTTGGTTTCCCAACTTCCCCAACTTCCACTGCAACCACCTCTCGCCCTAAACTGCCTACCTTGTCCTATGAATACAAGGAGGATTGAAGAGAGGGGTTAGACATTAAAGCCATAGAGAGACTCTTCTATATGAGAAGCTTGCATTGAAGGAGGTTATGCTGGAGGAACTCTGAAGTTAAAGAGGAGCAGAAGCCTAGGATCAGGTTGCATGAGCATGCTGCAAAGTCAGGTATACTTTGTATCATTCATCTACTTTTGACAATAAAAGGTTGAAACATCTTTCTCATCCCAAATCAAGTACTTATTGGATTATGTGTTTGTTTGGATCATGTTGGTTAATGCTTGATGTTTTAATTACTTTTCAATTCCATCATTATTATATTGGCCAAGATACGCTGAGAAAGGTCTTTGTGTTGCAGGTTTATCGAATGGAAGATTGACTTGAGGATTGAGCGCAAGTTTGGACAAGAGCTAGGATCAAACTTCATTCATAAGGTATGTTCTCAAGGTCTCTAATCTATTTCCATTTATAAACGCTTCTGTAATGAAATCAATATGTTTACTTGTCACCCCCTTAAGTTGATAGTGTCCATTTCCTCACTATATGGCGACTCCACTGGGGAAAGCCTATCTGCTTAAGGGCATCCAAGGTCATTTCTTCAGTCTTGTTTGATGGTCTTTGTTCATTTTCTTGATTAGAATCAGTTATTAGGCTGTGTTTGACCCTCCTGGGCTTTTACAGACCCTTCCCAACCCTTGCAAACCCTTGTGGACCCAAGTGTGGGGGGTTTTAACCCCATTTTCCCAACTTTTTCCACCTATGCACTACTGTTGTACAGTACAGTAGTGCCCTCCCCTATTATGGGCACTGGTTTCCTTCATACACAGTAGCGCACACAATCTAGGTTTGAAATTTTTGAGTTTTTGGGTTGTGGACCCAAATTTGGGGGTTGTGGCTACATTTTTGGGGTCCCCGATGACCCTAGGTCTGATTTAAACCACTGTAAGTGGTCTCCCACCCTTGTACTGATCCTATGATTTCAACCTCTTTTGATCAATTTGGGCTTGTTTGGAAAGTTTTGCGGCTTGTGGACCCAGGTTGGGCGGTTGTGGACCAGTTTGGTGTTTTGTACCCTAATTTGAGTCTGATTGAACCTACTTGCTCCATTTCCGCTGCATTGAAACCTACTGAGTCTACTTGACCCTGTTTGTGTCTATTTGAGTGAAATTTATCTTTTCAATTGGTTTCTTATCCTCCCTTATGCTTTTAGTTTTCTTTTGTAGTGAAAGCTCCAGTGTTTTGGGTGTTGTTCAAGACCTTGTTTGCATTGTTTATGTGTAGACCTGACTTTACCAAACCATACTTCTTTGTAGGTCATTTGCTGTGTTTGGGTCTAAAAGTAGTTTTCGTACTCTTTTCCCAATGGTTGGCATGCTTACATCAATAAGAATATGAAAGTTGTATTGGTAGCTTTTACTGTTTCAATAAGGAAACCTGAAAGTTCTTTGCTTTTGCTTTGATAGTAGGTTTGCTTTAGTTTTGTTTCTTACCATTGAAAAGCATAAAAAAAAATTGATTTATTTTCTGAGTAGAGTACCTTGCAAGTGGCTTAAAGGATTTAAGAGTTCTTTGCATTCAAAAAGAATAAGTTTTCTTTTGCATACGTATTTGCTTGAGTAGCTGCATTCTTAGGTTTTGAGTTTAATTTTGTACATTTATGCTTTATTTTTACCTTTTTTGCATTCGAAAGATTAAAAATTGCATTTGCATATGCATTCTAGATCGTAATTTTAACACTTGCATTGAAAAGAAAAGATTTGTTTAGTGGTAAGCATTTCATTTCAGTATTCTATTTCTGTTATAACCACTCTCACACACCCACTACCTTTTTGAGTAAGCAAGTAACCTTTAAAATGAACCCTAATAAAATGTACTAGTAACATTTTCTTTTCTAGGTTACACTATACACCAACTAGTCTTGGATAGGATCTTGGGTTTAAAACACCTTAAACCACCCAAGATCACACATTACGCAAAAAACATAGTTCGATTGTCGCAGGTAAACCCACTTCATTTAAAAATTTCCTGGGATCTATGCAGTAGGTCTTGTGAGATCATATTGTTGGGAATACACCTCCTACTTTATGTTTCAAGCATATACCAGGATTGGATCACATTTCAGGAATCTTTTGAGTTTCGGGCTCAGTTACCCTACCCACGCCTTCTGATTCGACCAGAGACTGTTCCCCCAGGAGTTTTCGATGTGGTGGTATCCTTAGTATCTAACCATAGGTTCATACACAGGTGACGGTGAAGGGTTATATCTGTTGTACATAGGATAGACATGGGGGGAAATCCCTTGTAGGTCTTTGGGAGGGCAGTTGGGTGATTCCAGTGCTTGCACCCTTATTCATTGTATTGTGGACCCCGGGTATCTGTTCTTCATCCTTCGTTGATCTGTTCTGGGCCCTCATCATCCCAGACTCTTCTTCAGAAGGCATCTGTTTGCCTAGTTTGATTTACCTAGGACATTTTTTAGTGGTGTGATCTTTGTGCTACTTGTCTTAGTTTTCCTTAGAGAACTTCTTGTTCATTTGAGCAGGAAACTATGTCTAGCATTCCTACGAGTGCCAATCAAGGTACCCCTATTCTAGGGGATCCTTGTGATGTTCCATTCATTGGAAACATTGGCACTCCCTTAATGGCTACTCTGAATCTTCCTGGATTCACCATAGGGCTGTCGGTTTGGTTGTTTTCCACTCCGAATGCCTTGTGTGCTCCTAATGCTTCTTTTGTAAGCACCTCAAATCAAGAGAATCAGAACCTTGTGCCTCCCTTGCCATTAACATCTTCTCCTCCTCCTTCTACCTCATGTGGCAAAAGTAGCAATACTATCAACTAGCAGTCTAAAGGGAATAGACAGAGGAAGAATGGGAAGAAAATAGCAAAACAAGGGGACAGCAACCCAGCCTCTGTAAGTCATGCTGGGGGAAAGCACCCTACCTCTGCAAATCATGTAGGGGGCACCTACCCAGCCTCTCGAGGTCATGCTAGGAGAAAAATTTTAGTCACTAAAAATCATACTGAAAGTTTGTCTTCAACCATTATCAGTCATGTTGAGGACACGTCATTGATCACTGCTAGTCATATTAATGACAAGTCACCAGTTCCTGTGAGTCATACTGGAGACACCAGATCCACCAATGCAAGTCATGCTGAGGGAGCTGACATTGTCGACAAACCAAATAAATAGAAGTTTAAGTTCCCTTGTAAGCTTTGTGAGGGAGACGACCTTACTTACTTGTGCCCTGTACTTCAAGAAGTGCAAAAAGTGTGGTCCTTAGTTCAAAAGTATTATACTTCTGAGCAACCAGCCACTGCAAATCATGTTGGGGGCAAGCTGTCAGCCAATGCTAGTCATGCTAAGAGTACTAAAATTTTAAAAGAGTCTAAACCTATAGGACAGAAACAAAAGTTCCCTTGTAAACTTTTTAAGGGAGATCACCTTACTGACTGATGCCCTGCTATTCCAGAGGCATGAAGAGTGTGGTCCATGTCTGAAGGAACCTCTGTTCCTCAGTTGTGTATATATTCCCTACAGTCAGATCAACCTTTCATTGATAAAGTGGTTGAATCAATGCAATATTTGGTCGACCCTACTCTTCCTTCGAAGAGTGAAGTGATTGAATCGATGCAATCTTCGATCGATCCCATTAGTCCTTTGGAGACTGATGCACCTGTCCTGGAAGTCTTCTGCATTACTAGTTTGGATGTTTCTAAAAAAGGGGACACTTCATCTGTGCCATGTGAACCCCTACCAAGCCCTAGGATTGCTTCCTTTGATTGGAATAATCTAGCCGAGCCTCGTCTTCCTTCTTCGGCACCTTTCCATATAAAGGTTGATATCGGGAACCATACAGTTGATCGATCCATTGTTGATGAAGGTGCTTCTGTTAGTATCTTATCCGCTTATGCTTGGAGAGATTTTGGTTTCCCTAATGTTATTTTAGTTGTTAATTTCCCATTGACCTTCAATAGAAGACCTAGTGAACCGATCGGATTCCTCTGTCAGGCACCTGTTACCTTGGGTGGAAAAACAATTTTAGTTGATTTTATGGTTTTAAAGGACCCTATGGACTTTGATATGATCCTCGAGCATGATTACATTTATGCTATGCATGCTGTGGTGTCTACGCTCTTTCGTGTGATGCATTTTCCTCATAATGAAAGCATCATCACTATCGACCAGCTTGCATTCGTTGATCCTCCTTACTACCCAACTATAGACCAGTCTGATCCCTCGTCATTAGGCACTACTATGTCACATGGGACTTATGTGGCATATTGTTCCTTGAGTTCAACTACTACTGAGAAGAAGTCTCTGAGTTCATGCTTACCTTCTCGGGACTTAGTCCCATATTTTGACCAAGTAACACCTCCATCTGAATGTTTAGATATGTGTTCTATCTGGGACGATATACTTCCTTCTGATGAAGTTTTCCTAGAGTCCATAGTACAATCTGCCATTCATTTGGATGTTGATCTAGTCACAGTCATGTCCAGCCCCGATTTGACCTTAAAGTCTGATCTTCCTACTGTTGAGTCTTTGGACTCTCCTTTAGATCCACAAATCAATGTTCCTGATCAGTTTGATTCTGCTTCTAGAATTTTCAACTCCCATGATGATGAATTTGTTTCTGCAGATTCCATCATGTCCTTCAACTTTGATCTTCATCCTGAAGTCGATCTTGTTGATTGTAAATCCTCGAGCTTGGGTACCATAGAGTCTTCATTTGAAAACTCTCCCTTGTTTATGCCTGTTGTTGATGATAGTGAAGTTGAAAGTATTTCTACAATAGTGACTTGTATCGGGTCTTTCTTTACATATGTTTTGGATATGATCTTGGTACTAATGTTTCTTGGAGACAGGATTCTTAGCTAGATTTATACTTGCTTACTGGTCCTTTTCGACACCTTGTGCGACCATGTCAGGTATATTCGAAACCTTGCATATAGGTTTAGGCTTCCCTGCTGTTATGTTGCATTTGAACCTTTTGCCATCCGAATTCGCCATAGGGTCAAACCTGTTAGATATTGGTGTGTTAGCCATCTCTTTATGCATCGTGCACTAGTGCGACAACAGAGCCTACCTAACATGGGTCACCCTAGTCAGCACCCTTATGCCATTTTGGTATTCATGCTGAGTTTTTCTCATAGGCTCGGGAGCCTTTTTAGATTTACCATGACTTTGAGAAGAAGCCTCATATCTTCCTTCCTCATATATTTCTGGCCATCCCTGATAAGGCTCCCATCTTTATGTTCAATTTTCATATCCATCTGTTATGATCCTGCTTGCGCTAATGAGCCTGATCTCGGCTTCCATGCTTTTATCTCATTATATAAGCCTCCATCTCTGATCTCATTTCTGTTAAGCCCTGTATCATTTTTCGTTCGCAATTTGACACCTTTTACCGAGAGGAGACACACCCTGAGTGTCCTTATCTTGATCATGTTCCTTGCATTAGGCATAGCTTTGTTCCATGCACTTGGAGCTAGTTTTGCATGTCCCTGACACTCGTCTCCTCCCATTTTGAGCATTCTTCTACCTTTACTTCGAGCTTGTTAAAAACAGTAAGTAGGTTTCGAGCAGTCTTCTACCTTTACTTTGAGCTTGTTAAAAATAGTAAGTAGGTTACGAGCATTCTTCTACCTGTACTTTGAGCTCATTAAAAACAATAAGTAGGTTACGAGCAGTCTTCCACCTTTCGTTTGAGCTCGTTAAAAACAGTAAGGAGGCTATGAGCATTTCTTTCATCTTCACTTTGAGCTCATTAAAAATAGTAAGGAAGTTATGAGCATTTTTCTATATCTCCTTTGACCTCGTTAAAAACAGTAAGCACATCACGAGTTTACTTTTTCGGGCTCGCTAAACCTTTACGAAAAAGATCCCTATGGAGTTCTTTTAAGCCCTTTTCAGACTCCTTAAATAGGAAAAGTTTGCCAAGCATACTTGTCTTTTCGGGCTCGTTAAAATAACTGACTTGACATCCACTTAAGTATAGAATTATCCCTTTTCTGGGTCTTGGTGGATAATTTATGGAAAAGTTATACTCTAGGTATACTCTGTTATGTGCTAGAAGAGTTCTTCTTCCATTATTTTACACTTTTTTCACGGAAGGAGACTAACTTTACGAAAAAGGACCTTTGGAGTCATCTTTAGGGTTTTTAGACTCTCGAAATGTGAAAACACCAAGCGAGCATTCACCTACTCGAGCTTGATGTGAAATCCACGAGATGGTTGATAGAGGACTGTTTAAGTTTTTCAACTCTATAAGCAAGAAAACATCGCCGAGCACAGACCAATCCAGGCTCGATATAAAATCCACGGATAGGTGTATGGAGTTTTCTTCTAGGTTTTTCAGACTCCTGAAATATGAAAATACTGTCGAGCATGCTTTAGTTCTTTGTCAAGCTCGTTAAGAAATGAAAAAGGAAAGGGAATGGAAGAATGTTAAAATATCTTTCAATGTGATGGAAGCAAGTCAACTATTGTTGATGTATATGTAACTTCGAAATGTATTTCATCCATGTATTTAATTAATATATTATTGTACTCCTATACGGAAGTGTCGTCATGTGTATTGACAAGTGTCGCAAGTGTATGAACTTATCGATGGGTTATTAGACCACCATGTCTGGGGTCGGCCCTTGTTAACACCCAAAAAGTGCTCACTACCTCATCTATCCCATTACATGACTCATTTGTCCATATTTCCTACCATATTTGCCTCCAAAACCTTAAAAAACCCATTAAAAAGCCTCCAAAAGGTCAAAAAAATCCTTTTCCCCCCAAAATAATCCAAAATTCCTCCAAACTAGCAAAAACCCTCTAAAAAGGGAATAAAAAATACAAAAAAGAGGAAAAAGAGGGAAAAAGAAAGCAAAAACCTTATACAATTGACCTAAACCATATGGTGCCCAAAACCATGGGTCGGCACTCCACCACTAAAAACCTATAAATAGGTGGTGGAGCCCCCTCATTTCATATCCACAGTCAACCACACCCTTACTCTACCAAAATCACTCCTAAAACCCTAGCTCACCCTTGAGCTACCTTCACATTTGAGTGCCCCTTTGGCCCATTTCCAAAACCCTTTGGAGAAAGAGAAAGGAGCAAAACTGGAAGCTTGGAAGCAACCCTCTTGGACTGCTGCAAAGGCTTCACCAACCTTCACATTGGAGGTATAATCAATACAAAAACCATTTTTATTTTCTTGTCTTTTCTGTTTTATGCACATGTTTAGAATAGTTACTATTTTACTATACTGTCTTTCATTTACTGTTTTTCTGAACTACTACTAAGGAGTCCCTTCTCCTTAGTAGGTGCTCATTTGCACAAGCTAGGGTGAAAACCCTAGCTACAGTTTTGGCGACTCCCCTTGTGTTCCTTTGAATTTTTTGTTATAGTTTTAAAGTTTTAAACGTTTTTAATTTTCTACAATATTTTTCTGTTTTTTCCTTTTGGCAGTCCCTTTCGGCTGCCGTAAACCGCTTCTTTTGCCCCCTGTAGTTGCGTTCCGACCGCGTCTTTCAGGCATTTACCTGCGATTCGACCGCAGCTCTCAGACTGTTTCCGGTGACCTACCGGCGGTTTCCAGTCTGTTACCTACGATCTGACCACGGCTATCAGCTTGTTTTGTGCAATCCGACTACGGCTGTTAACCCATTTTTCTGCGGCCTGTTTGCGGCTTTCAGCCATTTTACTGCAACCCGCCTGCGTCTTTCGGCCTTTTTCCAGTGTCCCGCATGCGGCTTCCAGCCATTTTCCTATAACCCGCCTATGTCTTTCAGCCTTTTTCCCGCGTCCCGCTTGCGGCTTCCAGCCATTTTCCTGCAACCTTCCTGCATCTTTCGACCTTTTTTCCGCGTCCCTCTTGCGGCTTCCAGCCATTTTCCTGCAACTCCCCTGTGTCTTTCGGCCTTCTTCCCGCATCCCGCCTACGGCTTTCAGCCATTTTCTTGCAACTCGGCTACAAATTTTGACCCTTTTTCCGCGGTTTGCCTGCACCTTTTGGCCAAAATCCCGCAACCTGTCCGCGACTGTTGAGCTGTTTCCTGCGGTCCAATCACCCATATTTGCCACAGACCCGCGGTCTGTTTTCTGCACTTTTTTCACTGTTTTCAACCCAACACTTTGCTGCAATATTTTCTGCACCTGCACAGCCATCTGTCCTATCTGCAGCCATACTTTCCTACAGCTTTTTTCTGCAGTATTATTTCTATTCCATTTACATAATATTTTTTTAAATTTCAGCATTTTAATTGAAAAGAGAAAATTTTGCATTTCAAAGTTTAAATTCTGTATTGTTAGTTAGAAAGTTGCCCACTCCGTGGCACTTTTACTTGGGTTCATCATCTCACACGCACACACTCTATCACCTAATTCAAGTGAGCCCTAAAAATACTACTTAACACAACCAACATTCTAACCCCACTTGGGGAACACATAAAAATTTTTGTAGTTAGGTAGGATCAGGGGGATATGCATCCAAATAACACCCCTCGGTTGCTTACACTGGAGACATAGTTGTTTTCCATTAGGGAACCAAAATCCCCTAGTATTTTTTGACACGGTTTAAAACCAATTTATCAGGAAGGCCTCTCCCCTAGGAGGGTTGAAGTCGCCAGACTGGTTCCAGAAGCCTGAGTGGAATACCGCAATCCATTCAGTAACCGAAGGATATCTATTGTAGTTCTCGGTGTATCACTCGTATGGGGATACAACGGAGATAGAACCAAACGGTAGATTCACCCAACCAAACGTGTCATGAATGGGGTATCTTAGTTGCTTTTCTTCTAGGATTGACTACCCGGTGTCCCTCCCGGTAGGGGGATATCTTTAGCCACCTGGCTCTACTATCCATATTGTCTGACTTGGATTTCATCACCTTGTAGAGGATATGTCTAGTTGAGTCAGAATACTATTTAGCTAGGTGTTTGCATGCTCCCTTACCTCCTTTTGGGCTAGTGAGTCCACTATTTTTATTTTTTAGGAAACCTGTTGCTTGTTGGTATTCTGACCATTTTTGTTGATACTCCGCTTATTGTAGCACAGCTGTTACAGTAAGTGTTTTTGAGTTGGTTGTTGGTATGACTGCCATATTTTTTTTGAGCTCTCCTTCTGCACACTCAGTTGCATTAGGGTTTTTGAGTTGTTTTTCACTCAACACAACCCCCAGATACTTGACACCATTTGTCACCGTTGAGTCCACGAGACATTCTTGGCACCTCCAAGGCAATCCCCCATAGCACGGTTGACTTGAAATCACCCATCATAGACATAGATCTTCATCACTTGATAACACTCATCATAGATCTTGAGCTTTGTCACTTGACTCCACTCGTGAACGGCATATAACTCCATCACCCGATCTAGATGTTAAATTTTGAGCATTAATTCACAATACTCTAGGATCTTCACTGAGAGAATAACATATACAGTATATCAATGCATGACAATCACATAAAGAATGACAAGCATTACAAGAATCAAAAGCATGAGAGACAAGAGACACAGAGTTTCCATGGGGAAAACCCTAAGGTGAAAAACCCCACAACTTCCTCAGAGATAGAGAGAGCAATGGCTCAACCAAAGTACAACCAAAATACACTGAGATAGTCCCCTAGTAGTAGATGATCCTCCTCCTCACTAGTGCGCCACTTTCTGAGTGAGAGAGATATGCTTTTCCGAATGATCTAAATAGAGATCACCTGATCTCTATTTATACTAACTTGTTTTCCCAGTGACCTTACGGGGCCGACTTGTCTAGCTAGGTACATCCACATTATAATATATATATTTCAGGGCCAACCCTGCACATGGTGGTCTAATAACCCATTGGAAAGTACACACACTTGTGACACTTGTCAATCCACATGACGACACTTCCTTAGAGAGGAATAACACATCTCTAATAAGGGTACAATAAATATATATGAAATACATAGATGAAATACATTCCGAAGTTACATATACATCAACACTCCCTCTTAACTAGGAAGGTATTTCTCGAAATAGATCTGCTAGAAAAGTCTTCTTCTCAGGATCATCATCATCGTCATCGTAACTGCTACTGCTATCTCAACCAATCTCTGACTCTACTCGTCATAGGAAGTTCTACAGGGCCAGTCCTTTTTCATACTGGATGTAGGCCCACCACCTGTAGGTCTTCGTCATCACTGGCCATATTGTGGAATCCTCAGGACTTATTACGTGTGTCACAAAACCTTAAAAGAGCATCCCAGGTTGTTACGAGCACACGACTCTACCTATAGGATCTCCCAGGGCCATATTATATGTGGCCTCACCACAAAACCTCCCAAGAGCATCCCAGGCTGTTACGAGCAAACACCTCTACCTATAGGATCTCCCAGGGACAGATTATATGTGGTCACCACAAAACCTCGCAAGAGCATACCAGGCTGTTACGAGCACACAACTCTACCTATAGGATCTCGCAGGGTTAGATTATATGTGGTCATGCAAAAACTTGCAAGAGCATCCCAGGACTTATTATGGGCACACATCCCAACCTATTGGATCTCCCAGGGACATATTATATGCCATAAGACAAAACCTCGAAAGAGCATCTTCCAGATATCCCAGGGCCAGATTATATGCCATAGGAAACACCTCGAAAGACTATCTGCAGATCTCCCAGGGCCAAATTATATGTTCTCCCAGAGAAAAACCTCGAAAGAGCATTTGCCAGATATCCCAGGGCCAAATTATATGCCATAGGAAAAACCTCGAAAGACTATCTGCAAATCTCCCAGGGCCAAATTATATGCTCATCTGCATAACCAGATCCACGGCCATAGAGTATCAACCTGATACTCACCATACATCATCCTGATGTACACATGATCATCCTGATCATCATCACTGCAACATCCTACTACATGTCATCTGGAGCAACATCCTGAAGCTTGTCATCCATGATCATCCTGATCATACAATGCATCTACCTGATGCATACCACGTATCTACTTAATACATATCATCATACATGATCCACCTGATCATACAGTGTATCCACCTGATACAAATACAAATACATGATACATATCACCATACATGATCCACTTGATACATATACAGATACATGGTCCAAGCATCCAACATGATGCATATACAAAATACATACAAATGATCCAACCGATCATATCCAACATCCAACATGATGCGTACATACATATAAATGATCCAACTGATCATATCTAGTATCCAACATGATGCGTACATACATATATAAATGATCCAACTGATCATATCCAGCATCCAACATGATGCGTACATACATATATAAATGATCCAACTGATCATATCCAACATCCAACATGATGCATACATATATACATAAAAATGATCCAACTGATCATACAAAGCAGAAACCAGAACATCATCCCGATGCTCATTATCCAGCACTTACATCCACAGCCATGTGAAGGATCCTCCTTCCAACATGCTTGGAATGGCTTCAGAAAATGTGTCCATCACTTCTTCCTCGAAGTGTCATCAATCTGAAGAACACCAAGCCTCTCTCTGAAGTACTCAAAATTCACCCTGGCTTGTGGCTTCGTCAGCACATCTGTAATCTGCTCGTCCATCGCAACATACAGGAGCTTCACAGCTCCTCTCTGCACCATAGCCCTAATATAGTGATATTTGATCTCTATGTTTTTCGACCTATCATGAAACACTGGGTTCTCAGACAAATTCACACAACTCTGGTTATCATAGAAGATACTAGTAGCATCCAACGGGAGATCAAATAACTCAGACAGTAGCTTCCAAATCCATACTGCCTCACAACTAGCTGAACAAGCTGCAACATACTCTACCTCAGCTGTACTCAGTGCTACGCAGGACTGCTTCCTGCTAAACCAAGAGATCACACCTGATCCCATACTGAAGAAGCACCTAGATGTGCTCTTCCTATCTGCAGCAATGCCAGCGCAATCTGAATCAACATAACCCTGCAGGTTAAACTTTTGATTCACTTCATACTTGAGCCCATAATCCACTGTACCCTTTAGGTACCTCAGAACATGCTTTATAGCAACCAGGTGAACACTCCTTGGATCTGTCAGGAACTGACTCAATGTGTTCACCGCAAAGCAAATATCTGGTCTTGTGTTCGTCAGGTACATCAAGGACCCAATCATCTGACGATACATAGAGGCATCAACTGACTCAAATGAAGCATCACATAGAAGCTTCATATTCAATTCCATAGGTGTGGCCATGTCCTTGTAATCCATCATCTCGAATCTCTTTAGGATATCTACTGTGTACTTCCCTTGACCAAGGAAGATCCCATCTGCACTCTGCCACACCTCCATACCTAGGAAATAATGTATCATTCCCAAATCTTTCATATCGAACTCAGCAGCAAGCTTCCTCTTCATAGCTGCAATCAATCTGTCATCTCCTTTTACAAATAAGTCATCCACATACACGAGTAGAATCATAGGATTCCCTTCCTCAACCTTGTAGTAAAGGTTGGAATCCGCTTTACTCTTGGTAAAGCCCAAACTAGATAGGAAACTGTCCATGCTACCATACCAGGTTCTGGGAGCTTGCTTCAAGCCATACAAGGCTTTCTTCAATCTGCACACATATGACTCCCTATCATGTATTTCAAAATCGAGTTACTGCTCCACATATACTTCCTCCTCAACTACACCATTCAAGAAAGCAGTCTTGACATCCATCTGGTGTATTTTCCATTTCATTGCTGCAGCCAAGGCAAGTACTGTTCTGATGGAAGTATACCTGGCTACAGGTGCAAAAGTTTCTTCGTAATCTATTCCCTCTTTCTGAGAGAAGCCACGAGCTACGAATCTTGCCTTGTATTTCTCTACACTGCCATCTGCAGCATGCTTGATTTTGTAAATCCATTTGGAAGTCACAACAGACTTCTCTTAAGGTCTTGGGACAACATCCCAAAAATCATTCTTCATTATTGATTAGTATTCCTCAACCATGGCATCCTTCCATTCCTTCTTTTCTACTGCTTCTTCATAAATGGAAGGTTCTTTGTTCATGATGTCACAGAGTAAAGCAACATAGCTGGTATGTGATTTGGTTCTCTTCTTTGCTCTGTGTTCTTCTTCTAGAATACCAAATCTTTCTGCATCTTGAATGAGTTCTCTAGCCCATGCAGGTTTCCTCTTGTGAGAGTTATCCTCACGGGGTGGATCTACAGGTTCTTGTGGATCTTCAAACTCATGAACAACTTCTGGAACTGCTTCAGTCATGGTAGTTTCTTGAAATCTAGTTTTCTTAGGTTCTTCATAAACTTAGGATTCATGATTATATATTGTAAGAGTTATAAGTTAAGGGTTACATGAAAGATGTATTATTTATGTAGTAGAGTTATGAGGATTAATGTTGATATAAATTACATATTATTAAAACTAATTTTATAAGAAATTATAGAGAATAATGATTAAGAGGTATGCAAGTGTTAATATTTATAAGTTAGGGTTATAAAATTATAAATATTAAATATTTAAGAATATATAATTGAAGGATTTGGGGCGATTATTTTAGGGTATTATAGATCTTATATGTGTTTAAAAAATTATAAATGATATATATATGTTATGGATTATAAGTTCTAGTGGTTTTGTATTATAAGGTTATAAAATTAAAATATTTATTATTTTTATGAGTTAGGGATGAGGAGTTAGATTTTATAAGGATTATATGAATTAATAATAATTCTAAATATTTATTTAAGTATATTTGTAAAAAATATTAAAAGCTAGTCATTAGAAAATGTACCATATAAAATAATGATAAGGTATAAGAGTCCAAGATATGGTTATTGTTAGAGTACATAGAATAATGGTTTATTGTTAGGGGTTATAGTTATCATATATATGATTGTATTTCTAAGTTAAGTTTGAGATGTGTTAGTTTTTAATGGTAATATAAATTATGTCATGGATTATAATGGTTAGGTTTTAAGTTCTAGATAAATCATTAAGAAACAAAGGAGATAATTATATGACATTATTTTAGGGAAATAATAATTAACAAAATTAAGGTAAGATATATTAGATTTTAGAATGTTTGATTATAGTGTTACCAAAGGCCCCTAGTTACACAACTTAAAAAACAAAAAGAAATGAGAGGAATATGTTAACCTTAGATTTACAAGAAAGGAAAAATAAACTAAATTCCATAATATGTTAACTAAAAGCTAAGAATCTTCAATGAAAACTAAAAATATAGATCACACAAATTGAGGTGTGCTATGAGAAGAGGGGGAATAGATCAAATCAGGATGAGAGAAATATATGGAAGTGTCATAAGGGTTACTCCAAAGTAGAGTTTTTATGACTATAGTGGAAATAAATATTGTTTTCTAAAGTTATTTGTTTGTTTTTTGTTTGAAGGACTCTCATCCTAAGTAGATAAGAGTCATAGCATTTGCAAAAATTTATATTATTAATTGGATTTTGGGGTTGAAAAGAAAATTAAGAAAATAGAATTTACAAAAAATATATGATGAAAACTATTGATTAAATGAAAAATAAAAAAAGATTGGTAAAAACTAATTAAAGAAACATGTAATAAAAATGATCAATTAAATGAAAAATCCAAATGATCGGTAAAATCTAAATGAAGAGTAATATGATAAATTTCTGGAAGTCTTGCTTAAATAAAATTGAGATAATTTTGTACAATAATGGATTGGAGAGTTTTAGAAGGAAAAAAAATGTCTAAATGACTTAAGAAACAAGGAGATGTGTTCCTAAAAAATTTTAATTCATTACTATTCATAGTGGCATTAGTTATTTCTTATTTGCTTTATAAGAAATCAAAATAGTGGAAAATTTTATAATTTACTCAGTCATAGTGAACTACTTTTCTAAATAAGTATGTTAATTAAGATTTATTTGGTTAATTTCAGTAACTAATAGATTTTGCATTAACTTGAAGAAAATGCCAAAATTAAAATTAAGAAACAAAATTGTTGACAAAAATGGATTTTAAGTTGCAAATATAAATGGAAAATGAATGGATGTGAAAAAAATATCAAAATTGAAATTATGGAAAATGGATTTTAAGTTATAAATATAAATGGAAAATGAATAGATGTGATTCTGATCGAAACTACAACAGGGAACCGTTTCCCAGATAATATATAGTATATTTTTTGCAAATAACAATTTTTTGGAGACATTAATTAGTGCCAGTGTAGCATAAAAAGGCGCCGTGGATTTCCCAATGTAGCATCGGAAAAGAATTCGAAAAACATAACAAGCATGTAATAATGTGCGACTAGATAACGTAAATATTTTAAAAAGAATTAAAAATTATTTGAAAGAATTAAAGAATTCGTAATCTTTCCATAGAAAGAAATTACTGGTATAGAAAGAATTCGTTGACTACTGGTAAAAATATTAAAAAGAATTCGTGTGTTTCAAAAGATAAATCAATGCATGTAACAATGGGTGGCTAAATCTATGTAAATACATGTGACCATGATCGTGCGTTTTTCTGAATATAAATCTTTAATACATGTGACCATGATTGTGCGTTTTTTCAGGCTAAATCTTTGTAAATACATGTGACCATGATGGTGCGTTTTCCTGAATATAAATCTGTAATAGAGGTAAAATGGGATTGGAACCATGGGCGGCTACAAACAAATCATTGAGATACATAGGCCGGAAAAATATATAAAATGATGCCAAATTCATTGAATACAGAAAAAAACTCTCTATATAGTACGTCAAAATATTACGTCAAAGCAGAAAAAACTCTGTAAAGGCATATAATTATGATTAAGAATATATAGTAGAAATTCAAACCCACTATTAGGAATTGAAGAAAAACAAATTAGTTAGCAGGTTCCATTGATATGTAGAATTACGATGAAAACTCGTAGCAGTATATGAGGTTAGAGTTTGCAATTTCTTTAAATTAACCAAGTACCGCAGCAGATTCAGAGTCAACGGTTTAAATTAACAAAGTACCTGGCACAGATTCAGAGTGAACGGTTGGGGCATAGGTTGCAGAGGCAGTAAAAAAGGCAGAAGCATAGATAAGTATAGGCGAAGCCACCGAATAGCGTAGATTGAATCAGAGCCTGTTAAGCGAGATGATTCTCTAATGGTTTGAGATGGATACCCAGCAACGAAGGCCACAGGTAAAGTTACAGATTCAGTAACGGATCCAGAGCCTATTCAAGTTCGAATGCAAGTTATCATGAAATACCAAATTAAAGTGCTCATCTTATTTGAGAATTAGTTAAGGACCAACTAGAAAAATATGGATTAGTGAGAATTGCGCTGGCTTAAACGCAATCAAAACCTGCAAGGAACACTTTACAATAGATTTTTTTATGAGTTTAGTCATATGCTTACAGTCATACAGTCCCCATATGATTGCAAAATTAAAACATTATTTTTTGAAATTATTTGTTAGTTCTTAAAAAAAGTAAAAAAATGGTATGGGTGGGAAGTATCTTCATTTTAATTGGAAATAAACAATTATAAAAAAAAAAAAAAATAACTTGTAGTAATTGATACATGGATAACCCCTAAATCATGTTGAGACATAAATACAAGCCTAATTATACACAAACCTGTTTATAGTTGTTTATAGTAGTTGTCAATTAATCAAAAGAGAAATTTGAGAATGAAAATAGACAGAAATGTGGTAACATTAGATTTACGAAAGGAGAAGGATAAAATAAATTAATCATCAAAAGCTAGACTATGTTAGGTAAATGTTCTCATAAAAGAATGAAGGAAAAATAAGAATCCTCATCTTATTGTTAATGTGACCAATTAATTATGAAATAAATAGATACATATAGATTAGAGGCCATTGACAAAATCAAGTTGGACAAATTGAAAATTAGAGTGTTTATGCTCTTTTGTGGAAAATTGAAACACTCTTTCCTAAAGCTAAATTTGTGTCACATTAGAAATGGTATTTGTGTTGGAAGCACTATCGCTTAATAGGTAAGAGCTATAAATTTTTGTTAAAACTAATTTATATTCTAGTTATAGAATTTGGTTAAAAATAATTTATATTATTAATTGGAAGTTTTTAGTTTTACTAGTTCAAAAGAAAATTAAGAAAATAAAAATGATAGAGAAACAAGTTAATGATAGAAGCTGCTGATTAAATGAAAAATTAAAGAGAGTTGAAGACTTAATGAAGAGTAATATGGTAAAAATATTCAACAAAAAGATGCTTTCAGCAATAAGATTGGAAAAAATGGTGAAATGACTAACATCTTATGTTTGATGAAGATGCTTTCAGTAATAAGATTGGAAAAAATTATGAAATGAGTAACATCTTATGTTTGAACTAGTAATCTATTTAATAACCTATCACAAGCTATACTTTCTATGAAAAGAAATATTCTAATGACTAAAACTCGCCATCTTAAATATTTGGACCACAATGAAAAATTTAAAATCCTCATCCTTATTTAAATCATTTTTAGAATCCTCATTCTAATACCTCATTAAAAATTAAATATGGACAATTCTCAACAATTTTTTAACAGCTCAATAACAATAATGTATGGCCTATTTTAAATTTTCTCAATTTAATTGGTAAAAGGTATAATTTTTCTATTTAAAAATCATTTAATTCTTAAAAAGTGTAATTTTTCCATTTAATCCTTAAAAATATAAGCCCAAACTAACCAAGTGTTTATAAGAAGTTCTACTTTTCATTAATTATAATGTACATATAGATAATATGTACAAACCAGGATGTTATACAAAGTACTCATTTTCATTAACTATAATGTAAATAGCCATTTTATTATAAACCCCTCAAAATATCCTTAAAAAAAAAACACAAGAAGAACAAGTTATCAAAGTAATCATCAAATGATATACTAAAATGATAAAGATCATCAACTTATCATCATCAAATTGTATACTAAAGTGCTAAAGAAAAAATAAGAGCACTCATCTTATTTGACAATTAACTAGAAACTAACTAGAAAAATATTTGATAATTAATTAGGAACTAACTAGAAAAATACAGATGATGGAGAATTGCATTATCTCATGTAGATGTATCTATTTATGTAGTTGTATGTAATGTTTTTGTAAATTAAAAATATTGATCATTATAGATGATGTAAATTAATTCAAAGAGAAAATTGACATTAAGAATTGAGAAATGTGCTAATATTAAATTTAAAAAAATAAACAAAATTGTGAAATACTCTTTTCTAAACTTAATTATTTAAGTTTAAAAAAATTATAAAATTTTTCTAAAAAATTTTATATTATTAATCAAAGTTTTTTTTAAACATATTACTAATAGTTCAAAATTAAAAATAAAATTAAAAAATATACGTAACTAAATAAAAAAAAATTGATAAAAATTAATTAAAAAGTAATATGATAAAAATCGTAAACAGTAAAATGTTTTGAGCAACCTGGATGTAATTCTAGGTGCGAGTTACATATGAAAAATGAACCGATGTGATTCCGAGTGAAACTAAAATAAGAAACCATTTTCCAGATAATATATAATATCAATTTTGCAACTCGTTTAAGATATTAATTATTGCCGCGAAGCATAAAAGAATCGCTGTGGATTTTCCAGTGAAAAAGAATTCGAAAGAAGTATCAAGCAAAGAATTCGTTTATGAAGAAAGAGAAATCATTACATATAAATGATATAAATTGTTAAGAAAGTGGGATTGGAACCATAACTTGTTCGTAACGAGTTTGTGATTAGTTCCACTAACTTGATAGTGACAACCAAAGTTATTTTTTTAATAGTAATAAATTTTTATAATCATTACATTAGAGTTGGAGATGGATATGAAAAACCGTTCAGAGTATCCTTCAAACAAAGAAACATAGAAACACCAAAAAACAATAGTAATACAAATTGATTCATTTTTTAAGTAGAGTCATAGAATTTGTTTAAAAATTTTTAAATTAATAATTGAATTACTTTTAGCATATTGTTGATGATCATCATGATAATTAGCCTTTACTGAGACTAATTTTTTTCTATCCAATCTTTAAAAGAATATTATTTGGTTTATTTTAATAATATAGTTTATAAGAAAATTAAGAAAAAAAATAACAGAAAAAAGGTTAATAATAAAAAAATAGAAAAAGTTAATAATAAAAAAAAATGTTAAAAAATAATTGAAGAATAATATGATAATTTTTGTTAAGTAAAAATGTTTTCATCAATAACATTAGAGAAATTACTGGGAGACCCTTTTAATTAATTAGATAGGTAAATAGAAAATGAGTGGATATGATTTTGAGTAAAACTTATTAATAAAAAAAACATTTTCCAAATAATATATATAATATAATTTTATAATTTTTGCAACTCATTTGAGACATTAATTAGTCTGGCGAAACGTCGAAAAGACGCCGTGGATTTTCGGGAAAATAATTCGAAAGAGATATCAAGCAGAATAATCATTACATATAAATCATGGCATTCGAACCATTAGCTGTTAGTGACAATGAAAGTTTAATAAACTTTTATAATTGTTGCATTAGCATGCTGATTCATTAAATGCCGTAAATCAACTTATCAAAACGAAATGCTATATCCTAGACAAATACTAAGGTCAAAATACCGTACACATATAGGTATTAAAGCTGGATTCACAGATAAATCTTCAGAAATTTGTAACTAGTTTTAACCATGTTTTTGAACATTATGTTATACTAGTTTTAATCATGTTTTTGAAGATTACATCATATAAAATATTATACTTAATTCAATTATATAAACTAACATTGTGTATACCAATTCTCTTTTTTAAGAACTTTTCTCATATCATATTACGATTGTATTTGTAATTTGGGTATCTGTGTTATGTGTATAATTTTAAAATTGAAATTAAAAATAAATTAAAATTAGTAAAAAATAAAAAATAAATTTATAGAAAGAATATTATTATATTTAAAATCTAAATATTTATATACTATTTATAATTTTAAAATACAAATTAAAAATAAATACAAATTTGTAATATATATATCTATATATATATAAATCAACAAATTTGTATTTATATATTTTTTATAATTAATTATTATATTTAAGACCATTTGTTAAAATGACAATCAAAACCAAGTCTCAAAGGTCCCTTACATGATTTACAACCATGCTGGAATGTTATTGTGGTGAATAACAAAATAAAATAAAATTGGTCCATAGTTAGTTTTATGACCACAGTTAATTTTATGACTATATGACCTCGCAGGTTTAGGGTACTTTAAAGAGACATTATAACATAACCATTCCAAGAAAATGCCAATGATAGAATCGAGATTGAAATTATCAAGGAAATTGGAAAATGAAATTATAAAGATTGAAATTACAGAGGAAATTGGGAAATGAAATGGAAGATTTATGTGATTCCATTTCCTAGATTAAGAAGCCAAATGAGGAATTCTTGAGGTACCTTAACATTACACCACCCAAAACTGTATTCTAAATAAGTGAGCAGTGACATGAAGAAAGACCAATTCGATCAGTGACATTTTGTTTTTGTTAGAGTAGGGATATTTTGATTATAGCTTATAGATAAATCATATCCATTTTGTAAATTATTATTGTGACTAAGTTATGTCTAATTTAGTAAGATTATGTTTATTAATTTTATTGGTTTAAAATAAGTATTTATAATTTAAATATATATGTTATATTTATAATTTTGATAAATTAAAATTAATATAACATAAAAATTAAATTTTATTATTATTATTATCATAAACTATATAAATCCATATTAATGTAGATTTTTTAAATACTAAAAAAATTGTGTTTATATTTTTTATTATCATTCTTTTAGTTTAAGTTAAGTTTAAGATTAATAAAACTATCTACTAATTATAATTTTATATAATGAAACATAAATATTTAAAAAATTAACAATGTAAGTAAAATGTAAAAGTAATCAACCTTAAAAATGTTTTCTATGACTTTAACTAACTATAGATATTATTAAATTAATCACTAAAAATACTGACTAGGAGGATAAGGAAGAAGAGATCAGAATACTCATCTATAATGGATCAATTAAAAATATATAAATTAAGCAGCCCTTGTCTTACGGAAATAACAAAATCAAGAGTAAGGATGCACCCCAAATTGAAGAAGACTATGGAGAGGAAATTTGAGTCACTAAAAATCTGTCTTACAGATAAAACTAAAATTAAGAGTTGAGAGGAATGAACTATATTAAAATTCTATCTCCATAGATTAAATTGAAATAAAGAGTTGAGATGGATGAAGAAATGAATGGAGAGGAAATCGTCACTACAAATATGTCCACATAAAATTTAGAGTTGAGAGCGATGTGCTATATTAATGGGACACAGAAAGTAGATTAATTACAGAATAATCATTAAAAATTGGACTCAAATAAAATTGAAATTTAGAATTAAGAGTTAGTAGGACACAAAAAGTAAATGAATCACTAAAAATACTGACTCACATGATAAGGAAGAAAATATCAAAATACTCATCTATAATGGATCAGTTAAAAATATATAAATTAGGCGGCCCTTATCTTATGGAAATAAAAAATCAATTTAGGACAGCAATATTGAAGGGTTTCTCTATAACACGAGCTATATGCAACATAAAATTACGATTCAATTTTAATTAATACGTAGAAGCATGAGATGACTCGTACATTCTCAAGATATTTAGATTGATTATATCTAAAAGGATTCTAATTTATAATTGATTATATTTATAATTTATAATATTTAAATTTTAAATTTAATATTTATATAGATTTTAAATTAATAATTTTGTAAGTTTGATATATTTATTTAAATAAATTATAAAAGTGTTAATAAATATATGCATTGAAATGAAAAGTGATTTATAAAAATTTCTTTGTTATAAATCTTTACTCTCATATTAATCTGTGTAAACTACTCCAAAATAATCTAAATAAACATTTCAAAATAATTTAACTAATTTTTTATTTATATTTTTCATAATATCTTATTTATAATTATGCATATTAACTATATTTATAATTTCCTACAATTACACATACCTATATTCAAGAACTACTGACATGTTTCCATGTTTCCAGCCATTATATTTATAAGCCTTAAACTAAAAACCTAGTAATAGCTAAAAAAAATCGAAATTGGGATTGGAACCATAACCTATTCGTAAGGAGTTTGTGACTAGTTTGGCCTGCATGATCTAGTGACAACCAATGTTATTTTTAATAGTGATATGTTAAATTTTGGTTTATTTTAATAATATTGTTTATTATTTGGTTTATTTTAATAATATAGTTTATTATTTATTATTTTGATTTATCCAATTTTGAAAGAATATTATTTGGTTTATTTTAATAGTATAGTTTATAAAAAGGTTAAGAAAAAAATAACAAAGAAAGAAATTAATAATAAAAAGAAAATGTTAAAAAGTAATTGAAGAATAATATGATAAAAATTACTAGATGCGATTCTGGAGATCCTTTTAATTAATTAGATATGTAAAGCGGAAATGAGTGAATATGATTATAAGTAAAACTTATTAATAAAAAAAAACATTTTCTAAATAATATATATAATATAATTTTAGAATTTTTGCAACTCATTTGAGATATTAATTAGTCGCGAAGGGTAGAAAGACGCCGTGGATTTTCGGGAAAAGAATTCGAAAGAGATATCAAGCAAAATAATCCTTACCTATAAATCATGGCATTCGTAAGGGGTTTGTGACTAGTTTGACCAAAGTGTTAGAGACGATAAGTTATTAAATTTACTAACTTTTGTAATCGTTGGATTAGCTCCCTGATTCATTAAATGCCGTAAATCAACTGATCAGAACCAAATGCTATATCTTAGATAAATACTAAGGTCAAAATACGGTATACATATAGTGCAAAAGTTGTGTTTACAAATATTTTTTTCCGAATTTATAACTAGTTTTAATCATATTTTTGAAGATTATGTTTAATGATCTTTTAATTATATTTTTGAATATTATGTTTATTGATTTTTAGGAATTTGTAATTAGTTTTAATAAATAAATAAAATTTTTTATATTTCTTTTATTTTTTTTATAATTTAAGTTAAATTTAAATTTAAATTTAATAAAGCTATCTGTTAATTATAATTATATATAATGAAATATAAATTTTTAAAAAATAACAATATAAGTAAAAGTAACAAACATTAAAAATAGTTTTCTATAACTTCCATTAACTATAAATAAAACCTCCAGATATGGATAACACATCACCCAATTGAAAAAGATAATGGAAAGGAAATAGTCTGTAAAAATCTGTGTCAACACATAAATAACAATCTAAGTAAAAGTAACAAACATTAAAAATAGTTTTCTATGACTTCAACTAACTATAAATAGAGCCTCCCAATATAGATAACACATCACCGAATTGAAGAAGGATAACACATCACCCAATTGAAGAAAGAAGATGATGGAGAGGAAATAGTTGGTAAAAATCTGTCTCAGCAAATAAAATTGAACGAAATCTGAGTCACTAAAAATTGAAATTAAAAGTGGAGAGGAATGAACTATATTAATGGGACATATAAACACCAAGTTGAACAAGATGATGGAGAGGAAATAGAGAAAGTAAATTAATCATGGAGTAATCATTAAAGACTGATTCAGATAAAATTGAAATTAAGAGTAAGTAGTAGGACAATGAAAGTAATCATTAAAAATACTGACTCACAGGATAAGAAAGAAAAAATCAGAGCACCCATCTATAATACACTAATTAAAAATATTTAAATTAAGATTTCTCTAGCTATATGCAATATAATATCACTATTAAATTTTAATTAGTAAGTAGAATTGGAATATAAAGTGTTACTAAAATCATAGTAACACTTTTTTTTTTTAATCTCAATAATGGCTAACCTATGCAGCTAATTATATATCATAATTTTTTTGACCAATCATTTGGACCTAACTTTGAGTTTAATATTCGGGGGTTTTAGAAGATCCAATGTCCATCGAATTCTTAAAAGGGCTCAGATCCTTGGTGGTGACGTATTCCTAAATGGGCTCGGAGAACTTATGTGCAGTGAAAACCCTAATCGATAATTCTACATAACAAAACTACGTGGAAGCTCGAACTGCACAAGAAGTATTCATCAGTGGAATATAATTATATGACATCCTCTACTCCTAATTATATAATATATAGATGGTGGAGATAAATTTTCATTTAATTATATAATATAACACCGAGATAAATGGTGGACATAATATAACACCAACCAGAGAAGGGAACATCTAAAATCATTACCCACCGACAGAGGAGGGAACATCTAAAATCATTACCCACCGACAGTAGTAAATACTATGGATCAGTGTAACTAACTGACCCACACTAACCCAGATTCCATCGCATCAGTGTAACTAACTGACCCACATTAACCCAAATTCCATCGCAGAATTATAATTATATGACAAGCTCTTCTCCTAATACCATTATCCACGGACTGTGCTAAATACCAGGTACCACATTAACCCAGAATCAATCTTATTTCCAGTTATAAAACTAACCCTAATCCTCACCATTTAACGAATTTTAAGACGGGGAGGGATTAATGGCAAGGAGGAACACTAGATCCTAGAGTTTAGACAAGACAAGATTAAAATAAAATCAATTTAAGAAATTTAGTTTACTCATGCGACTTTCTGAACATTAAAGACCTCCCTATTATAATTTTGATTAAGGTGGTTTCACAACACCAATTAATATAACTATCAGTTAACTAACAGAGAAAGTATGAAGAATACTAGAAAATTCTTATATGAAGAGACTATGCAAACTAATCTGCCACAATAGATCAATCTAATGTAGATTCCAGAATTTATACACATGACACATTATTTTGAACACATGGATTTTATTTGTTTTTATTATATTAGGAAGCTATGAGAGGAAAACGGTACCTGTTTCATTTTCTTTTGCATTTGGGTCTGTTTCATTTTCTTGTGCATTTGGGTGTGTAGACGATCCAGCCTTTTCATTTTCTTTTGCAGGTGGGTGTCTAGGTGATCCAGCCAGCTGTGTAGACGATCCAGCTGCTACTTGTACACAGTGCCTCCTCAATTGCTTCCATTCTGGAGGAAGGAAAGAAATAAAGAAAAATTACAGTCACCAGGAAGGAAGCCATATCCAAATCAAATCAGCGAGAGGAAGGAAAGAAATAATAATCAAATCAGCGAGAGGAAGGAAAGAAATAAAGAATAGATTCATCATATAGAATAATCAAATAAGCGAGAGGAAGGAAAGAAATAAAGAGAAATTACAGTCACCAGGAAGGAATGAAGCCATATCCAAATCAGGTTCGCCAATTGAACTCCACGCCACATTGTCTAATGTGATACAGGAGCTCTATCAATTTTTTCCATGAAGGCCTTCCCATGGCCAACATACCAATAAACATTTGAAAACTCATATCCTCTTAGGAAGCTCTCGAGACGATCCTGTAGTCTAGCGTCATCCTCCAAGCTCACGGAAACGGAGCGCTTCAACATAGGCTGCAGAGCGAAGGTAATTTTGGAATGGCCCCGAGAGTTCCAAGAGCGAATCTCGTGGCCTTGAGATCTTCATCCTTCTCCGTTAATTCAATGACTTTGGCGTACCCCTCAGACGCGGGCGCAGGGATAACCAAGCGCATGGCCACAACATATTCATTAAGGCCACTGCCGTGTGCCCCGGTGCTCACAGACCCGGCTGCCGTCACTCCGTCCCAGGATGTGGAGGTAGGGAATGTCAAGCCGGACTTGGCGGCCTCGTCCAGCAGATCTCGGATAACGACGCCCGCCTCAACCGTGATCGTTTTCGCAGTTGGGTTAACGATTGGGGTGGATGCGTAGTCTCTGGTGCTGATAATGAGCCCTCTTTCCCCAACACCGACGAGTCTGGTGTGGCTGTGAGCTAATCCACTGACCACGTTAATTTTTTGCTCTCTTTTTACGGCCTGAGCAACGGTGGCCACGAGCTCTGCTTCCGTTCTGGGAAAGACAGAGGCCGCCGCCCTGCAAGGGGCCCGGTCTTCCCATAAGCCTTGGTTGTTGAAGATGGCGCATTCCTGTCCTCCTCCTGGGCATACCACCATCGGAGGAGAAATGCTGCAGCATTCGACGCCTACTCTCCCTAAATAAACGAGGAGAAATAAAGACAAATTACAGTCACCAGGAAGGAATGAAGCCATATCCAAATGAGGTTCGCCAATTGAACTCCATGCCACATTGTCTAATGTGATACAATGATTTTTCCTTCTGTGATTCTGCCACGATTTCCCCTCTAAGACTATTTTTTGATATTTCAAAGTACATAATTAATCGATAGACAAACAAATCCTAGTACTACAACAACGACAGATTCCTTAATGAAATGATGCGTTCAACCTGGCTGAAGACAATGGCAGGACTTTGGGTTTGCAAAGCAAAAATACATTCAGTCGATTTATTTATGTGATTTAACATGATTAAAATGAGGAAAAAATAAATTAATATTATGAAATAAATTATTTTATTATAAGTAATAGACTATAAAAGATCAAAACAAATAGAGAAAAAATTATAATAATATCATTATAAATAAATTATTAAAAATCAAATATTAAAAATGTTTAAAAAAATTTAAGAAACAAAAGGATATCAAAGCTATGCTTCAATATAGTTGATTATTGAGATTCAAATTCCATCCCACGCACTTACATTTTATATTTAAAATTTATTAAAATAAAAAAAGAAAAATATTCCCAATTTGAGAGGGTTTATTCAATCAGGGAATCGAACCCATGGCATTCAGGAAGCAGAAGATAATTTAATAAAGATCAATGATCTCTCCATTTACATGTAAAATGAATCTAATCTCATAGATTAATGGATGCCAGTTTGAGAGGTTTTATTCAACCAGAGAATCGAACCCACGGCGTTCGGGCAGCAAAAGATTATTTTTAAAAGATCAATGGTGATCAGTCATTATGAGTTTTTTTATTTAGCCATGTCATTGTATCTCAGCCATGCCATGTATGGAATTCAAACCCGCTAAAACGACCAGAGAAATTGAGAACAATAATTTCAACAGAATTGAAATCATTTTTAACCGAGTATTGAAATAATTTTTAACCGAGTTTTGATCTATTGTAAGAATGGCACTAACGGAGGGATTTGTTGAGGGTAAGATGGTTTTGTTGAATGACAGGTTCTTGACTTTGCAAAAAGAAATTAAAATATGAAAATCCAAAAAAAATACATATGGATGAACAAAACCCTCCATTGAAAAAACGAATTAATAAACCAGCATTCAATCATATTCAAAGAAAAATTATGAAGAGAAATAATATACTACCTGTAAAACGAAATTCAGCTATAACAGAAATCGTAGATGGCAGAAAAAGGAGGATTCGTTAAATGACATGTTGTATACTTCAGAATAAGCGAAAATAAAGAAAATAAAGGAGAAAAACAGAGACAGTCTCTTCAAAAGAATGAAAGAAAGTAGTTATCTGTATAAAGATTGCTCTCTCCCCTTCTGCGCCATGTCACCTGATCTTCATTGCTTTCCGATCTTGTTCGACCGACTTCCCTTCTTAGATCTTGATAGTGAACCAGTGTCCAGTGTTCGTCAAGCCGGAAAATTTTCCTCGTGCGACAAATCCATATTCGTTACCTGGAAATAAGAAAACAACTTATGATTTTATAACGATCTTTCAAAATATTATATCAATAAACTACACAGATTAAATCTAAATGGATTGAATTGCGTTCCATAGAAAATCTAAATTGATTGAAATTGTAATCAATCATCCACATATTGACAGATTTGTAACAGAGTACCTATCCATTTAATCAAATTAAATAATTATAAATTTTAGAAGAAAAATCTTCTCACCTCACCATCAACCATATGTGAGGTAAATGTGAAAACCATTCCTCAGCTTCTGTTCGTCCCATTTAAGAAATGCCATGGAGAAATATAATTGCACCTCCTCCCTCTCAGTTATCACATTTAGCAATACATAACACTCACCCAAAAATACAGGAAAAAATAAAGAACTAAAATACAGAGAACCTAACATATAACACACAAAACAAAGACAATATAACATACAGCACACAAAAGACAGACAATATAACATACAACACACAAAACAAAGGAGCGCTCCAAAGCATACGAGACCACACCAAACATGGACTGAGAGGAAACGAACCAGAGAGTGCAGAGAAAAGACTCAAATTCACCAATGAAAATGATAGAGAATGCTTCAATAAATGTCTGTTCATTATTTTATAGGTCAGTCCAGGCTGCCCTGTTCCAACGGTCAGATTTTCCTCCATTTATATCCATTGGACTGTTTTATAGGTCATTGCCGGGCTGCCCAATTCCAACGATAAGATTTTCCTTCATTTATAGCCGTTTCACGGTATCAATCTTCAAGTTTGTTATAATCGAAGCTTCGAATGAACATATTTGAATTTGAATTCAAATTCAGAGTAAGGATTTGAAAACGGTATCAAGCTTGTTATAATGGAAGCTTCGAATGGATATATTTGAAAAACACATATACCCTACATACTATAATTATTAAGCAGTTCATATGACAAGGGAATAATACGTGTGTGGAACATATTCATGTTCAAATTTAATTTATAACCATAATCATGTTCAAAAAATGTCTGGTGAAAAATTATATAAAACCAATTAAAATAATAATATAATTTGATGACTTTGTATAACCATTCACGTATTTTAAAAGATAAATATTTAATTTTATAATAAAAATATATATTTTTATTTATAAACCAATTTAAACATTATTATTAAAACATTTATCCCATTTATACATCTTCATAATATATCTCTACTTCATCCATTAAAAGAAAAAAGGAGATAAAGGAGTATATAATAATAATAATAATAATATATTTTAAAGTTAACGTTATGTTAGATATCAATTTAATATATGAGTTTTTTTTTTGAATCTATATTTTTTATGGACAAACACTTATTCTTATATTTGTATTTTATTGTAACAAATATTTTGAAATTGTCTTTTAAGAATTGTTTATTAACTATTATGTGAGAAAGTGTGCTCTTATTTTAAGAATGTTGATTTTATTCTTTAACAAATTAAATAATTTTATTTTTATTTTTTAGATTATGGTTGATCACCTCATTATAATATCTTAACTTTCTCTTACCCTATAATTCTTTATCCCACCACAATTTCTCTTTTTTAAATTTATATATAATAATACTTTTAATATTATAACTATTTTACATATCCATTTTAATTTATAATCTTTAATTATAAATAAAAAGTATATCTTATATTTTCTATTTTTTTAATATTATATTAATATAATCTAAATTATAAAAAAAAGTTTAAGTTTCAATTTTAAAGACATACCATCTTAATAATATTTTTTTTAATTTTCTAAAACCTTTGTTATAAATTCTTTGTTTTGCTTTTACATTAAGTATATTAATTTCTTTTCCTTTAATTTACTAACATAAGATTACATTACATTATGGATCTTACTCAATCTTTTTTATAAATGTGTGCTTAGTATTTAAAAATGAAGAAATATTAATATATTAAATTTTCAATAATATTCATATAAATATTTTCATTTATAAAATTGAAAATGTATGTTTCACAATATTTTGTATATTAAATTTTCAAACAAGATAACTGGATGGCTAAACACATTGACTGAACGTTCAGAAGGCCGAACACAGAGAGACGAGCGTGCGAGGTAGATGAAAGCAAAGAAAGAAATCATAAGAAAGAAATAAATCATAAGAAAGAAATAACGTTTTATGGAGTTCAAACGCACAAAACGATCGTTATTTTTCTAACGTTTTACAAAATTTTAATAAATATTTAATTTATATATTTCAAATAAATAATTGTAATTTTATATATCTGTTAAAATTTGAAAAAAAATATTTTATGAATAAAATTATTTTTTATTAGATATGTTTTTTTATAATGTTAATTAACATAATAAAAATTGTACTTTATTTTTATTTATCCTTTAAAAATTTTATTAAACAAATTATTTTATTTCTAGTAATATTCATTCAAAATTTTAGTAATAAGAAATAAAGTTTTATTAATTTCAAACCCAAAAAACGGTGGTGATTTTCCTAACTGAATCTACGGAGGAAATTCAAATTAAGTTGTTAGGTTACAACTTACGATGAGTTTTGATCCAAACTTAACGCAAATGCTTACAGTAATTTCATTTTTGTTTTGGGACGGCAGCTCCATGTATTTACAGTAAATTCGATTTTTCATGAGATCACGATTTAAATTAGGATCGAAGTTTCCAACGGTAACATGAGTGTTAAGTAAAAAGCCGAATTCAACGTAACAGAGCAGTAGAGTTTGTTGCTCTCTTAAAAAGTGTCAGAGATATTGTCAGAACGGTAATAATTAGAATCGTAACAGAACAATAGAATTTGTTGCTCTCTGAAAAAATGTAAGAGATATTGTTAGGAGTGTCAGAGATATATTTTGTTTGATTTCAAATGAATAATTAGAATCAGAGATATTGTTAGGAGTGTCAGAGATATTGTTTCTCTCTTAAAAAAAGAATATGATAGAGTTTGTTGACCTCTTATTAAGAAAAGTGTTAAGATTTTCTTTTTATTCTTTTGTAGTTTGCTGTTAAAAAAATTGTTAGATATTTTGTTTTTATTCTGGAATGATTCTGGAGAATGTATATTTTTTTTAAAAACATTGTTTTATAGGTAATATTTCTATTGTGTGTGTTTTCTATTATGTTAATTAACAAAAATAAAGATTGCATTTGTTTTTTAATTGGTAGTTACAAGTTTTACAAATAATTTTTTTTTTTATAATAATATTAATACTTTAACGGCCAACGCTTGTCTACCTAAGCTGTCGAGTGTGACCTAACTCATTGCGTTAATACGATAATACTTTTATATCAGTCATATCACTTATCGGTCTGCCACGGAACTATAACTCTAGTAATTACTTGCTATTGCCAACTAACAATCGGTGATGTGGCAGACTATCCATGTGGAGTTTGTTTTTAACTGTTAAGGTAATTTGATAAGATACTATTAAGGTATACCATCCTCCACATTTTCGTCGTCCTCTGCTCCAAGAGTAAATGTCTCCGATCGCAAATCATATGAAGTATTAAACATGTGAGTACTTACAGTCAACAAATGGTTGACATAACGATAGCATAAATCGGGAAGGAATGTGACAGATCTTTAACCAGATCTTCAAATTAGACAATCCCTTTATTTTCCTATATTATATCTTGGGGATAAGTCCCATATGGAGGCATGGGTGGGAATGGGGCCCTTACTTCACCATCTTTGTGTTAATAAGGCATATGATAATGTGCCTAATAGTGGGATAACAAGGTAAGTGGAATATATTACTATTAGCTATGTAATTTGTATGAAAGGGTAAATATTCTAGAACCCATGCTTTAGATTGTCAGATTGTTTTGTATAGAAGAAGTGTTATTTTTATTGAATTTAAGTATTTTTCTATATTGATGAAGAAAAAATAGGTTGCTAATGAGTCAGCTTCTTAACTATCATCATGATAAAGAAAATAAACCAAAATATAACAATAATTTTGTAATCAACCTAATGAAGAAGGATTAGAGAGTTGGAAAGAGGATGAAGAAAATCCACCTCAAACATTAAGGAGGTCCACTCAGCAAGGAAGGTAGTTAGACAAGTAGAATTATAATCCATATAATTACATATTTATATTTTGTTGATCTTTTAACATCAATGAACCTAAGACTATGAAAGAGGAAATGCAGATGCAAGATGATTATTAGAGATTATCGATGGATGAGGAGATGGATGCACTTATAAATCATTTTACATGGGACTTTGTAACGTTACTGATTGAAAAAAACTCATTTGATGTAAATGGGTGTTCAAAAGGAAGATCATTTCAGATGGTAGTGTTGAAAAGTATAAAGTAAGGTTTGTTATGGAAGAATGCTCCAATATTGAGATGATATACTTTGGTGAGATTTTCTCTCCAATTTCTAAGTTAACATCTATTACATGTTAGGATGTCTATAGTAGAAACCTTTGGTTTAGAGACAGAAGTTATGGATGTGAAAACAACATTCCTACATAGTGACTTGATGCAGAAGATCTATATGACATAACTTGAGCACTACATTATAAAAGGTAAAGAATTCTCAAAGAAGATGGTCAACATTTCCTTGTTATCACTGTGTTTCTAGTCGAAATGTTATATTTTAGTAATGGTAAGGATGATTCATTCTTTGAAGTCTCATAATTGATCGCAATTTGAAATGAAGGAATTGTGGACTACAAATTATATATTAAGAATGGAGATTGGGAGAGATAGAGGAAACACAAATATTTGGTTGAGTTGGAACACTTTTTTGCATGGAAAATTGCATACCATTGAGTGTTCTACTTTCTATGGAAACTAATAATTTAGTTGGGTAGTGTCATACAATACCCATAGAGATGGAGGATATTGATTATATTCCCTATGCTAGTGTAGTTCGTAGTTTGATGTATGATATTGTATGTACTAGACTAGACATTGCCCAAGTAATTGGAGTCTTGAGTAGATTCGTGGAAAATCCTAGACCTGAACATTTAGTTGTAATGGACAGGTTATTCAAGTATTTTCAAAGTACTTTTGAATATTCTATTTCAAATCATAATGTTGTTTCATAATACCAACATTCATTGGATTTATAGGGTTATGTAGATTATTCTCTACAATCATGGGGAAACCATGGACCAGATCCTTACATATGAGAGCTGCCCTCTATCCGTTATCACAAGGAAAATGTTCAATACCTATTAATTACTGGAGATCGGACCTCAGTTTCTATCTAATCAAAACAGATATACATGTATATATAAGCATTAAAATACAGATCAAGATCAGAATTCAATTACCAGAATTCACGCTTAATTTCAAAAAAATCCATGCCTTAGCCTAAGATTTATACGTTGTTCTAAAAAAAATCAATGTTCAGATCTAAGGATATTGTACGTTGACATAATTAAATCAATAATATTTACATCTAAAAACACATGTATGTAAGCAATGATCTCCTGGACAATAGCTGTCAATGAAAACACTAGGATCCATCTGAGTGGGATCGAGTACCAGACTAGATGCCATAAACAGAGTCTAATCAAAGCAAAACCACTCAGCCACAATATATATATCTGTCTACAACCTTGGACAAGTTGAGATCGCAGACTCTATCACAACATAGAAAAAAATAAAACCCCGTCAAACAACAGAGGTTAGAGAAGTACCTAACTCCGGATTATTACTTTTAACTTTCTGGTTAGTTCTATATGCTAACACTTATTTAAATCTTTTCCTTTCGACTAAGCAACAACATATAATGGATTGGTAGTCAAGGATTAGTGAATCGATATTCCACAGATATATATATATATATATATATATACAAAACATGCATGTCACAATTGTCTAAAGTGGAGAGTCCATTTTTAACAATATATGAATATCAAAGGAGGTTCATAATTAACATTTTTACATAAATAAATTCCATAGTGATTACGATTACTAGGTGGCTTCCATAGTCCACTATAACAACAAAACGAGATCTATAACATAACAATTAAGAATATAACATGCAATTTACTTCTATCTTCTTAGATACATTCGGCGGAACCAAAGTTAACTTCCAGCTTGGTGTTAATGATAAATACGATCCACAGTAGACTCCTTTCAATTACTAGATCTACGGTTGAGTTTAATATGATAATATTTAGTTACAGCTAATTCAAACAACAACTTTAAACTGGATTTTAACCTTTTATTTAACTTAAGTAGTGTTGTGAATTGTTCTCAACTTCAGTAAGAAGTGCAACCTATAGAAATAGGATCGCAATGAACATGCAGAGATTACGGACACTTGTAAATATCTACGTGTAGGTAGACATCGGCAAGAAATTGAAGAGTGGATCTAGGAAGATGTATCGAAGGCATGTCTCAGTAAGGCGAACACAGATTTTCAGTTAAGGAAGGAATGTGCCCACCAAAATTCGCTACTCATAATCTACGCAATCCCTTGGAATGAGGCAGGTGTAAGGTATCTGTCTGCCATCAGTTCTTGATGCGACCAGTCGTTGCACTGGTCAATGAAGCCATGGGTTAGATCGCTACAAAGATCTGCAGGTCTCCTAGGGACTAGCACATTCAGATACAATACTCAGATCTTAGGGATTATCGAGGTACTATGTAGATAGAGAGAAAGTCTTGAGGGGTGGATCCTTCACGATTCAAGTGTTAAGGTATAGGCAGCAGTCAATAACTAATTAAAGGGTACCGAGAGTGTGGCGTTGGCAGCTAGAACAACTAGAGGTAGGAGCGCTGAGATGTAGCTTACCGAAACTTAGTCTCTGCATCTCTAGGAAGCGACAGAGGTTTCCCTTTTGCAGAAGGAGTATACAGAGATCATCCATCCTGATAAGGGAAGGAAAGCAAGGTTAAGGTTACATTACTGCGTTTAAACAGAGCAGGGTAAACTCAAAGATTTCTCAGGGCACGAACCGATCTATACCATCTGGGTTATCACATAAGTGATGGAGGGCGTTAACCCGTAGGAGTAATGTACACAATACTACAATAGGGACGACACTATCTAACAACCATGATGGTAAAAGAAAAACTATCTAGCTATGCAGGCCGTAAATGGGTCTCTTCATATTGGGAATTCAATAATGGTGTTAGACACCCAAGCTGTCTACTGGATAATATGTAGAAGTGAAGTTGAGTTGCTGTTGGGGTTCGTCATTAGGGTTGGACGAGATTCTAAAATACTCGATCTGGGGTAAAAGGACGATCTGCCACAGTGATCATTAGTATAGAAGATCAGAATGCAAGGTTTCATTGATGAATAGATTCTTTATAGATTATTATATAAAATAGAGTTGTAAGGCTCAAATGCAGAGTTGAGATTGGTATACATATTACTCACAAACAAATTCAGAATATAAATATGGATTTCAACAGATTTATAACAAAAAGGAAGTCTGTAATCAATTCGAAAAATAAGTAACTCTGTTCAGAAAAAGTGCGGAGGTCTTAATATTTTATTTTTCTCCACTTGGAAAACAGAAGTAGACTATAAGTTCGCAAAAAAATACGATGTTTTGTAGGGATTGAATACTTCATTTTTCTCTAATTGGTAAGCAGAAATAAACTTTGAGTTTTCAGGAAATACAATATTGCAGAAATCTAATCCTTCATTTAACTTTTTGATCTTTCTATGGAATAAGACAGATGATAAAAAAAAATATTAATTATAAAACCTCAAGTGTACGACGAGCATACTCAATCCTTTCTTGAACTCCAGGATCTATAATCTTTAAATAAAACATAATTAGATGTGAAATATCTAAACAAATAAGAACCTGTAGGAGTAGTTGTCCCGATCGTAGGTGTAACTCCACGAAGATCACAACGCCAATCCCTTCGTTGACCTCCATGGATCACCAATGAACCCCAAAAACAAGTATGAGTGTGGTGCCCTTAAGGCTCGATCGGCTCTTATACCAAATGTAGGACCTCTCCTGTAGGGTCCTCACGAACTGAACCTAAAACTCAACAGCTTGATACAAAATAGATTAGAAACCATAATTACTAGAGAAATAAAATAAATTAACTAAATATCTTAGAAAATATAGACAAAACCATAACCTGTCAACTCGATCCAGCTGATCCATTGCCGTTCGCGTCTTCCATAGGATCCCTCCAGAAAATCTCATTTAACCATTGGCGAAGTAATCATTAGCTTCACCACCCTACCGTAGGGTTGTGATTTCAGTCTCATAGCCACCCCTGAGCTTTGGGTCGTAGAATTCACACACACAATTCGAGAAAATATTCAATAGGTTTTGCCCCCACAAGAATTTCTTTTCAAAACCCAATAGCAGCAAGTCACTCACCGTTTCAAGATTGCGATATCCATCCAAAAACTGGGTCCTTTACCAAATCCCAAGGCATTCTTTATATAGGAAAATCCCATGTGACACATGTTGCTTCATGAAAAATACCCAATTTCTTAATATTCAAAAATTAATTTATCTCACAAATTCAAGTGTGAAGTTTTCTAGAAGAATGCACCTACTTTCCTAAATTTACTCAAGTTTGTCTCCGATATGCTCACCCTAAATCCTATTTTGTGGGTGCGTGTGGTGTTAGCTAATAGCTCTAGACTAGGATTCAATTTTTAGCTAACACCACATGCACCAACAAAATAGGATTTATGGTGAGCATCTTAGAGACAAACTTGAGTAAATTTAGACTAGGATTCAATTTTTGTTCCTAATATAATTATTTCTATTATTTTAAATACTGAAAAGTATTTCCATGTGCAAATGCCTAAAAATAATTATTTCTATTATTTTTAATACTAAAAAGTATTTTTATGAGCAAGTGTTCTAAACGCAATTTATATGGTTTTTATTTTTACGCAAAAATTTTACCAATTAATCCTTTCTAGGACCGAGGTGCCACACCATTGGGCACATCTATCATTTATGTTCATATTTCTTCATGGCACCACTCTGTCGGGTCCATTCATCCATTGTTTCCTTTTCTCATCAAGGTACCACATAGTAGGGTCCTTCTACCGATATCTTTTCATTTGAATTGCAGGAACTTCATGTAGGGATTTAGGATCCGTTACCTTCAATCCTCCACCTACAGGCTATTTGGGACTAATGGTGCTAGGGAGTAAGTCCGTTCTTACTGTGCGCCCCCCAACTCGTACATGACCAACTCCGTCATGGTCCACATCACACGACTTCACGTGACCCCGAGTAAGCGGCTAAGGGATTTTGAACTCGGCCGTGGGATCCGTTGGAAGTCGAAACCACCATCGTCCTTCCGTGTGTGATTTATTCATACTCTACGACCCTTTATTTCCTCTGTGTGTCCATCGGTGAACCGTTTCACCTGTCGCTACATGTGCACTACACACATTCTCAAAAACACATTTTAATAATACTGTCCTCATTCATCATAATCATTTTATACATGCTAATCATTAAGGAATTACAATTTACTCATAACATCTTATATCTTGTTAATCAGTAAGGCATTTCGGCACATGTATTTCTTTTGTTTACATCACATAATTCATCATACATCTAGTCAATACACAACATGCTATTTTTCAGATTAGATAATTATTCACTTTCATAACTGTCATACAATTCAATATTTTCATTCATCAGTTGTCATCATGTACATACTTAGTTGTTCTTCAAATATTAGAAAATATATACTCAAAGGGTTATCTGGTGGAAGTTTCAATCAGTCGGGTCACTCGACAAGTACCCTTAAAGTCCAAAGTCATTATGGGGGCATTATAGGAAGTCAATTATGATGTTATTTTTGATGCCAAAGTAGAAGCCAAAGTAGAAGCTAAACTAGTGACCAACCAAGAAGCAAAATTAGATGCTTAATGGGAATCTAAATGCAGCATTCATGAGGAAGCAAAAGAAGAAGAAATTCAAGGAGCTAAATGGGAAGCAAAATGTGGCTCTAGTGTGGGAGTAAAAATGGACACTAAATTGGGCGCTAAAGTTGTAGCAAAACATGGTGTTAATGTTAACAAGAATAGAGATGAAAAACTAGGCATTAGAAATGATGCAACACCAAGGATAATTTTAGGGGTGAAATTTAGCCCATGGGCTATTTTTCCAGAAAATGACTTGCGAATTTGCATTTTTGAAGCCCCATTTTGCCCAATTTTGATGGGGTCAACTTTTTTCACTCTAAAAATCGCCAATTTATTATATAAACTATATAAAATACTTATAAATTGAAATCGTTTTAGAAAAATATCACCAAATATTTTGTAGTTGACATTTCAAGAATTTGTAAGATTCGCCAAGGTTTATACACTTTTAAATATTTATGGGTCCTTAAAATTATCCTTATGCAACACTTGATGCTAATGAGGAATCCAAACATAGCGTTGATATGGTATCAAAATAAGATGTTACTTTGGATGCAAAACATGGCGCTACATAGGAAGCAAAATATGGTGCAATAATAGAAGAAAAATTTGGTGCCATTTTGGTAGCAAAACACAATGCAATAAAGGAAGAAAAAAATGGTGCAAAATTAGAAGCTAAAATTGGTGCATAGTGGAAGTAAAATGTGGTGCAAAATGGGATGCTAAAGTGGTAGTGCATATGGATGCAATATTGGATGCTAATTTGGATGCAAATAAGGTATTAATGTAGATGCAAACATAAATGCTAACATGGTGCTTTTAAGGATGCAAATAGGGTGATAATGGGGTGTCATTTAGGAAGAAAAAGAGGACGATCTCTAGGGAGCAAAATAGGATGTTATTTAGGAAGCAAACCTCAACATCGTTTATGAAGCAAAATTGGACGCTATTCTGGAAGAAAAAAATGGGCGCTATTTTACACATCATAAATGATGCTATATAGGAAGCAAAAAATTATGCTATTTTAGAATCTTTATGTTTTTTACATGACACGTCCCATTTAGCGTCTACTGCAACCACTCAATGAAAAAATATTTTACACTAAAAAGAGACACTAAATGGGATGATAATTCTAGGATTTTTTCTAGTAAGCATAAAGAATATAATCAATATACTCCATCTCTTTGGGTATTGTATGACACTATGCAACTAAATTTTTAGTTTCCATATAAAGTAGAACACTCAATGGTATGCAATTTTCCATGCAAAAAGTGTTCCAACTCAACCAAATATTTTTGTTTCCTCTCTCTCTCCCAATCTCCATTCATAATATATAACTTGTAGTCCACAATTCCTTCATTTCAAATTGTGATCAATGATGAGACTTCAAAGAATGAATCATCCTTACTATTATTAAAATATAACATTTTGACTAAAACCAAGGTGATAACAAGGAAATGTTGACCATCTTCTATGAGAATTATTTACCTTTTATAATGTAGTGCTCAAATTATGTCGTATAGATCTTCTGCATCAAATCACTATGTAGGAATGTTGTTTTCATATCCACAATTTCTATCTCTAAACTAAAGGTTTCTACTATAGACATCATAACATGCAATAGATGTTGACTTAGAAATTCGAGAGAAAATATCACCAAAGTATATCATCTCAATATGGGAGCATCCTTCCATAAAAAACTTGACTTTATACTTTTCAACACTACCATATGAAATGATCATCCTTTTGAACACATATTTACATCAAATGAGTTTTTTTCAATCAATAACGATACAAAGTCCCATCTATAATGATTTATAAGTGAATCCATATCCTCATCCATGGATAATCTTGCATCTGCATTTCCTCTCTCATAGTCTTAGGTTCATTGATGTTAAAAGATCAACAAAATATAAATATGTAATGATATGGACTATAATTCTACTTGTGTAACTACCTTTCTTGCTGAGTGGACCACCTTAATGTTTGAGGTGGAGTTTCTTCATCCTCTTTCCAAATCTCTAATCCTTCCTCATTAAGTGGATTACAAACTTCTTGTCATTTTTTGGTTTATATTTCTTTTTCATAGGAGACAGTTGAGAAGTTGATTCATTAGCATCTTGTTTTTGTTTCATCAATGTGGGAAAATACTTACATTTAATAAAAATAACATTTCTTGTATACAGAACAAACAATCTAAGGCATGGTATCTAGAATATTTACCCTTTCATACAAATTGCATAGCTAATGCTAATATATTCCACTACGTTGTTATCCAACTATTACTACTTCTCCTTAGGAACATTACCATATGCCTCACAACTATTAACACAAATATGTTTAAGTAAGGGCCCCATTCCCACCAATTCCTCCATATGGGACTTATCCCCAAGATATAATATAGGAAAATAAACAGGATTGTCTAATTTGAAAATCTGGTTAAAGATCTGTCACATTCCTCCTCGATTTATGTGATCATTGTGTCAACGATTTGTTGAGTGTAAGTTCTCACATGTTTAATACTTCATATGATTTGAGATCAGAGACATTTACTCTTGGACCAGAGGATGAAAATGTGTACGATTCTATCTAATCAAATTATCTTAATGGTTAAAAAAGAACTCCACGTGGATAGTTTTCCATATCACTGATTGTTGGTTGGCAATATCAACTAATTACTACAGTTATAACTTTGGCAGAACGATAAGTGATATGTCATGACATGTCTGATATAAAAGTATTATCTCAGAGATATATCATATTAACAGAATGAGTATAGTTTGTTACCTACGCTGAATATGTCGAATCTTAGTGAGGCCACACTACGCAGATTAGGTCTAGGTGTTGGCCGCGGCCAATTAAAAACAAATGCAATCTTTATTTTGTTAATTAACATAATAGAAAACCCATACACTAGAAATATTACCTATTAAATGTTAAAAAAATTTCAAAAAAAAATTAAAAAAATATACATTGTCCAAAATCATTCCAAAATAAAAACAAAATCTCTAACACTTTTCTTAATAAAATGTCAGCAAACTATATCATGTTCTTTTTTTAAAATATACGATTCTAATTATTCATTTGAACTCAAACAAAATAATTAACATTCCCGTTTTTATTTTAAATATGTTTTATAATTTATAATTTTATTTTTTATATTTTTTCGTTGATTTATTTTTTAAAATTAATATATTTTAATATTAGTGTGAAGAATTAAGTGCATCCTTACAAAAATGTTGCAGAATAAAGGCAAAATCATTGATAATTCTAACAAAATATCTGACACTGGTAGAAGGGACGACTACTGTAGAGGAGGACGGTTGGATCAAGATCAAGCCCTAACCATCAACAAACCCCATCAAGAGACTCACCAAGTCCTATGGACTTGATCTCTAAGGAACGCTAGGTCTCTAGGACAAACCCTACATGGAGAAATCCCTTCAAACATAAATATACCTACAACATAAAATTGAAGATTGGATCATACATGAGAAGGAAAAGACTCATCCCACAGTTAGATAACCTCCAAACAAGAACGCTAAGGTATGGATAGACTCCCTGGAAGGAGGAGAAGCCAAAACAAGTGAACACTCAAGCTAGATTGACCTGCAAACCCAAAACATTCACCCCACACAAGTACATAGTAAAACCCCAGATCTGTGCATCAAGTGCAGAGTAGAAGATCTCATAAAAAAATATATCAAGTGAAGGATAGGGTGCTCTTTTATAAATTTACAATGGCTTTCTATAAGGTCCCCATCCTAATTTCTCATTGACCCCTTAGGACCCTTTCCTTTTACTAGACACTACAACTTAAGGATAGGACGACACAACAACAAAAAAAATATTTAGGGGATTCTACGGGGGAGTTGTCTAAAACCTCGACGATTTGGACTAGACGGCCATTTTTCATTGGAATTTGCCATTTTCCTATGTTGCGAAATCCATAAATTGACAGCTGTAACATGGATTTTGAAAAATTCTGATCAGATTTTTCCGAAATCCTATCGAGTAAACATGTATATTCCAGCCCAAATCGTCAAATTTTTAGACTACGACCTTCTAGGGAGGGCATTGCACAAATAACACATCATTCAGATTTCTTGCAAGTTAAGGAGTATACACAAGTCACCACAATGTCAAAGTAGAACAATTGACTAAATTAGCAAAAAGTGTTGAACAAAATGTTAGAACATGTTTTCTATTTGGTTTTGATGTTAAGAAAATTTTTGTATGAATGTGTACTAGGTTTTTTGCTAGGTAATGCAAAGACCATTGCTATATGTTGCAAATCATAATTAGGACTAACTGAAATCACTTAATAAATATAATAAACCAGACGACATTACCTTCACAAAAAGTTTAATGTCTTTTCCAAGGGTAATATCATGTGCAACTGCTAGAACATCATTAATTCTTGCATGCATTGAAGCAACTACCTTGTTTACTATTTCTTCTAATAATTCCAATTTGTGGAGAGGAGGTAGTGGCATGCATATGCAAATACATTGGTAAATGTGGCATATTTTCATATATCAATCTTGAACAAAAGAAGGAAAAAAAAGAAAGAAAGGGCATGTTTAATAATATGAAAAGTGGTATGAATGCTAGAAAGCAACTCACTTCTGGAGGAGATATGTATAATTCCCCCCGATAATCAAAATTTCCACCAAAAGTAGATAAATAGTGGAAAAAAGTGACACAAATGTATATCTTGATCTCTCAAACAGGTACCATGCATCACATCAACAACTGGTAGAACCATCACAATTTAAATAGGCATGAAAACTCAACAAAACCCAACTTCAAACACAATATATAATCAACAATATGTAATCTCCAAAAAGAGAAATGGAAATGATTCAAAACTTTTAGAAATTGGGTTTTAGGGTTTATGATAATGATTCAAAACAAGAAATGGAAAATGATTCGACACATAGGCTCCAGGATTCAATTTTAACCAGGCTTTAAATTTCAGAATTTACAGCCAGAAACAAAGTGCTAATGGAGGCTCTATTCAATTTCGACTTGAGACCATAATTTAAAAGAACCAAAAATTTGAAAAACAACTTTTTCACATAGAATGCACTCAAATTTGAATTCAATGTACCCATGAATGGTCCCAATATTTAAAGGTTTTTAAATCTAAAAGTAAGAATATGAACATGTGTAATAAATGTATTCTTCATTGATAATAGGTGCGATAAATTTAATATATAAAATCTACATGAAATTGACAATAGACAAAAGCATATTTTGCTTCTGCTACCTGACCACCAGTAAGGAGAGAGCTTGAGATTAGTCCAGGAAGGTGTTATATCTGGTCCACCAAAGTAGGGAGGTAGGAAAAAAATACATTCTAATAAAAAAAAAAAATGAACTTGAAAATCCTTGAAATGAACTGCATTGATATAAAACAAAGTTCAAAAATAGATAAGAACAACACCAACCATCAAGTTGGGAGAAGTCTCCAGCCATGTTAACAGTTCAATCTAATAGTGACCTAGTTATCATTGATATTAATGAATAAGAAGCGATACTCCACAAAATTTTCTCAAGGTTCCCCACTTACATGCAAAATGCGCCTTGGAAAAAAAGTTCCAAGTTGAACTTCACAAACAAATTGATTAAAATTCTAAGCAAAAGTTTACACGTTCATATGTTCGGATTATCTTTTTCTCACAAAACTAGATCTTTCTTGCATTGAGGGCCAACACAGATATTACTACATCTTTTTCTCTTTGGAAAATCCCCTTGGAATCTTGCTGAAAAAATTTGCATCAAGGTTCATGTATTGCTTTACAATTTGCTTGTGTGCTACCTTTGCAATTTTATAAACATGATCCTCATACTTGTTGTACAATGCAAGAACTTTTTGACTAACAAGAATTCCTGCACAAATTCCATCGCAAGAAATAAGATGACCGGATCTAGAATAAATTAAATTTTTCATTAGGTGAAAGTGAAGAACCAAACAGAGACAGAAAATTCATGTTTCTTTTCTATGGCAGGGATCAAGATGTAAAACAACAAGAATCAGGTAATTCCTCACTCGTTTCATTCTCTTCAGTTCAAATAGTTGTTTATCTTTCCCTCATGCCTTCATCAACAATCATGATCCTTCCACTGATACATTTACCCAAAATTAGCCACAAAGCTCAAGAGACCAGACAGACCTTCGGGTGTTGCTTGTTTTTATAGGAAATCATTTTACTTTCTATAAGAGAAGATGGGTACATAAGCTACAGGCTATATGCGGGTATTATCTGACTGGTATGATTGGGGAAGACCAAAAAATGAAGGGAACAATGGTGAGAGTACTGGGAAGGAACAAAAATATTGGGATTTGAAAAATTTCATGGAGGAATATTTTTGAGATCTATGATGACCATGCAAGTAAGGACAATTCAGTCTGGAACATAAATGATATTTTATATTACAGGTCATCCAAAAACTAAAATTATATTATCCAAGATAAAGGAAGAGAAAGGGAAGGAAAATTTAATTTACAACAACGTTCTAGCTGACCTTACAGAGGAGGGTGAGGAATACCAAGCAAGTGAATCTCTTCAATTTATTCTCTGATGCATGTTTATTGGATGCCTCTTGCTATTCCCTTTTCCTTTTTAATGCTTCCCTTTCCTCTTTACATTTTTATTTCTCCAGTTCTTTTTTTTTCAACTTTCTAGAATTTGTTAAGTTGTTGTTTACCACCCCCTCTGAACTTTACCTCATCTAAATTTAGAGCTATTCTATAGCTATAGGAGTATTATGAACTGGGACAAAAGTATATTGTTCTTACCCACATAATAGGTATAACTGTAGACTTATCTACCGATTGTGTATAATTAGGTGGGATGGGAGTGCTATCATTTTTACAACTGGTCTTAATAATAATTGGGAGATAGTGAAGAATTATAAAATTCAAAGTCAAGAATATTTTTCATAAAAAAACAAAATAAAACTATAAGACATGAGAGTATTGACGGAAATTCAATCTATGTGCTGACAGTACACACATGAAAAGGCTAAATCATAATAGAAGAGTATTTCTTTGAGACTGGGATGCTGGACTGAGTTTTGGCTCCAAGAACTGGAATCGAAGAAGTACGTTGGGTGAAAGACTGAAGGCGTGAGGATGTGAAATGGGCTCCTATACGAATCGACGGAGTACTCTTGGCTTGCTGTTGGAGGGATCCTGTGGGCGCTGGTATCAGGCAGAGATCTAGTGCCAAGATAATGTGTAGGCCATCCAATCCCCTTCAGACACTGGACTGATGAAAGGCGAGCTCCAAGATTGGTAGCTGATCGATTTACAGGAAATGGGTGTGGAGAACGTGCTGATCTGAAGACCTGGGCATACTTTCGCTGGCATTGCTGAGCATTGACTGATTTGGAGCTGGATGGAATACTGACGGGGATAGCTGTGGGATTTGAACCTTGCTGAGGCCGATTCGGTGCTGATTGGGTGGGGGATAGGGCTCAGGAGACTCTCTGTCTGTCATGTTGAGCTGGGGTGTAATGGCAAGCAGTTATGAGCAGGAGGTGGACTACACCTCGGATGGAGAATGTGCCAGAGGGATCTTCGACCTTGGAACATACGCTGCAGTGGCTTCTGGGTCGAGGGCATCAACGGGATCACCCTTGCCTGGCAGGGGGACAGGGTTCTTTCCTGGGCCTGTGGATGAACGGCCAGACTTGGTGGACCTGTTAGGACGGACACTACAACCATGATTGGGGAATTTCACAAACTTCCCAACCTGCTCGGATACCTTATGTGTGGAGGGGATTGACACTTTGACTAGAAGTGGCAGACGGAGGAAGGATCTGGGTGGTGGTGTGACATCAAATGGGAATTTGGCTCGGTCTGTGGAATCTGGTGATTCCATTGACAGGGGACAGGGTAGGGGAGGATTGGGTTCCTCTTCCAGTGGACACCTAGCGGGAGTTACTGGGGGTGGAGATGCCTCCATACCAGCTCCTCGTGCAGGGATTTCTACGAAGGCAGAATTACACAAAAACACTGCTAAGAAGGTCAAGGAACGGAAGCGGAAGGATAAGCTAGTGCTGGGCGTGGATGTATCGATTGAGGAGGCTGAAGATTTCTCAAAAATTGCAGTGGTTGGCCATGTCCGTGGTAAAAGACTTGGACAAGGTTCTCTCCAGAGATGGGCAGCCGAGCAGTGGAAAGATATCGTGGCTACTGCACCTATTGTTCGGGTTTTAACGAAAGGATGGTTCTCCTTCATCCTTTCGAATATTGGGGAGGTTGATGCTGTCTTACGCCGACATTGGTCAATGTTGGGTGTACCTATAATCCTGAAACGTTGGTCTCCTTTCTTCGATTCCAAACAGGAGAAAATTGACAAAGAACCGTTATGGGTGAAGCTGCCGGGGTTTCCCATGCACCTTTGGAATGAAACACGGTTTGCAGCGATTGGGAACTACCTTGGAGACTATGTATGCGCTGATTATTCCCATATTGAAATAGGCATTTACACAGTGGCAAAGATTCTGGTTAACATCGATCTTCGATTGGGATTAACAGCTGAGATCAATGTACAAACGAAGGATGGGGCATTCGTTCAAATACTGGACTATGTGGGCGTACCGTTTAGGTGCCACCGCTGTCTCACATTTGGACACTTGGTTGCCTGTTGCCCACTTTCATTTAGGGGCAGACCAAAGGTTATGGCAGCAGCTGCTGATTGCACTGAAAAGGTGGTGCACACATCGGCGATGGGAGATGAAACTATCGAGCCTCCATCTGGAAATTGGGCAGAATTTCCGGTGGTACCCGATGTACTGAGTGGGCAGCAGGGATCCAAGGAACTTTCGGCAAACAAGGGGTTGGATGTTCCTGGGAACATGGAAACCGCTGAAGCAGGGGCAAATATGGGTACCACGACACCATTGACGCGGGCAGCATCCAGAAAGCTCCAGGAGAAGTTAACTATCCGTCGGGGCTCATCTTCGAACAACTTGGGTTTGTTTCCTTTAACCTCTGCTGTTCCTTTTATTAATGACCCTATTGTTTTGGGGGAGGATTGTCTTGGGACATCTTCTCCGGTTCGATATGCTCATTGTACTGTTCTGGATAGTGTATACACACCGTCCATTGTTTCTACTAAACACTCCCCCAGCACTGGACGTAGTATCCGATATGCTCTCCGAAACAGGATGATCACTGCTGATGGCTCAGGGGGTAAGGGACTTGCTGAAATGGCTGGTAGTGTTGGGGGGAAAGGGCGGGGCCAAAAATCTCATTTGTCAATAGCTCAAGAGCGGGCAAAAGTTGATCTATTCATGGGTACACAATCCTCTATCGAATGGGCACTTAGAGCAGCGAAAACCAAGGAAGGGGGTTTCATATGAAATTATTGTCTTTCAACTGTCGTGGGTTGGCGAGTCCCATTAAAAAATCGTCACTTCGGAGGTTGGTGGATTTAAATCAACCGGATGTCCTACTGTTACAAGAAACTTTGGGTGGCAGTGAGGAGGTTGTTAGGGCACTGGAACTATTGCTACCTGGTTGGAAGTTTGTTGGTGTGGATGCTCGTGGACGCTCTGGAGGGCTGGCCACAGGGTGGAAGATGAATAGCTGTAGAATTGACTGCTCTTGGGGCATTCCCTCTGGTATTGGATTGGAAGTTTGGGATGCATCGTTGGGGAGGAGGATCACAGTTCTCAATATCTATGGGCCCTATCTCAATCGGGTTGGATTCTGGGACTCTTTGTTTAGTATGGACATCTTTGCTGGAAGGGATGTGATACTGGGTGGGGATCTCAACCTTTCACTGGGGACTTCTGAAGTTTGGGGGCCTCGGGCTGCTTCGGATCCACTTGCAGATTATTTCATACAAGCCTTTGCAAGGCTGGACCTCCTTGACATACAACCTACCAGGATAACCCCTACATGGAGGAATAAGAGAACAGGGGATCAACGGGTGGCTAAGAGGCTGGATAGGTTTCTGGTAACTGATGTGTTGGCTTTGGGAGTTGATGTGGTCAAGCAATGGGTTGGGACAGGGGGGGTTTCAGACCACTGCCCAATACTGCTGGAATTACGAGGACGTAGAGAAAAACCCCCCAGCCCATTCAAATTCAATCCTAGCTGGTTGAAGGATGAGGATTTTCTCAAATTAGTACAGGATCAGTGGGTTCATCGAACTCCGGAGTCTCTGCGGCATGCTGGGGAACACTTTCAACACAATCTCAAGCGAATTAAAGAGGTCACCATTCTCTGGGCCTCTGAAAAATGAGGAAAGGATGAACAAAAGTTGAGGGAGGCTGAGATAAATATCGATAGACTACTACACTGCAGGGGCTTGGGTTATCTGGATGAAGTGCAGAAAGGTGAGCTGTTGAATTGGGAATGCTGCAGAAATGTAATTATGTCTGATAGAGAAGAGATGTGGAGAATGAAGAGCAGGGCGCTCTGGCTACAGTGTGGGGACGAGAACACAAAATTTTTTCAAGCCTTTGCAAAGGGGAGAAAAGATACAAACTCTATCTGGGAACTATCCTCTTCTGAAGGGGAACTGATCTCCAGCTTTGATGGTTTGGCTGATATGGGAGTAAGACACTTTGGAGATTTATTCACTGCACAACCTGGGGCCTCTATTGCTGAGGTCATACGAATGGCTCAACTCTTCCCTCGTTTTGTGGGAGAAGAGGAGAACATTATGTTGATGGCAGAGGTGTTGCCGGATGAGCTTTCGCAGGTTATACACTCCTTCCAGAAAGATAAGAGCCCGGGGCCTGATGGGTGGCCTATTGAATTCTTCCTGGGTTTCTATGAATTGTTTGGGGAAGAACTTTTGGATGTGGTGGAAGAATCTAGAAAGGCTGGATTTATACATGGACCCTTCAATTCGACCTTTTTAGCTCTCATACCCAAAACGGACAAGCCTGAAAGCTTTGATGCATTCAGACCTGTTTCTCTCTGCAACTGCATCTATAAGATTATTTCAAAGGTTATGGCGAGGAGACTCAAGATTATCCTGTCTCAGCATATCTCTAGTGAACGGTTTGGGTTCTTGGAAGGCCGGCAAATTCATGAGGCCATTGGAGTTGCACAGGAAGGAATACACACTATGAAGGTGCAGAAGCAGAAGGGCGCTGTGATCAAAATTGATCTCTCCAAAGCATTTGATCGGGTTAGCTGGCTCTATATCCGATTACTTCTAACACACCTGGGCTTCTGCTATGAATTTATACGATGGATTATGGCCTGCATCTCCACAGTGAGCTTTGCTGTTCTGATAAATGGTTCAGCGAGTCCATTCTTTCACGCTGGCAGGGGCCTACGACAAGGATGCCCACTATCACCGCTTTTATTTCTCCTTGTAGCTGAAGGACTCAGTCGTTTTATTTTAAAAGCCAAAGCTGAAGGTTCTTTTCATGGCATTTCCATCTCACAGGTGCTGTATATTACTCATCTCCTTTTCGTTGATGACATTCTGATTTTTTGTGATGGATCGAGACAGGATATCGATAAGGTCGCTGAAGGTCTCATTTTGCTACAAGAGGCAGCGGGTATGTTAGTTAACAATGAAAAATCAACGATCTCGTGCTCTCATCTAACTGAGCTGGAGATTCACAGATTGGCTTTACGACTACCCTACAGGACTTTTGATTTTGATGCGGGTTTAAAGTACTTGGGCTTTCACTTAAAACCGAATGCATATTTGAAAGCTGACTGGCACTGGCTCATTGCTAAACTAGAACTGAGACTGCGTGGATGGAGTCACAAATGGCTATCGAGGGCAGGGAGGCTGGTTTTGGTTAAATCAGTGTTGGAAGCGATTCCTGTGTATTGGATGTCACTCGCTTGGATTCCCAAAGGAGTCTTGGAGCTGATCCGGAGGTTGTGTTTTGCCTTTCTATGGAAGGGTAAGGGTGATAACCGTGCTTTGGTATGGGTCAGATGGGATAAGATCGCGGTCCCCAAAGCACTGGGAGGATGGGGCCTAAAGAATATTTTCCTTTTTGCTAAAGCCTTGGGGGCTAAGGTGGCATGGAGAATTATACAAACTCAGAGCCTCTGGACTAGAGTGGTGTACCATAAATATATTGCTCCATTAACTCTTCTCGAATGGATTCGGCAGGGCAATAAGACGCGGGCAAATTTCTCTTTGGTATGGAAAGCGGTGGTGCAACATTTTCATCTGATAGGGTCTGGCTTAGTTTGGAGAATCGGCAATGGGAGATACACTCGAATTGGACTGGATCCTTGGGTAGGCTGTAGCGGTGGACATGTCCTACCAGAGGCTTTAAGGAATTTTCTGGCAGCCCGAGGTTGTCACTTTCTGGCTGATATTGAACAACCGGGATCATCCACTCTATGGAAACAGGGGTGGATCTCTACACAGCAACTTGAGATCCCGGATGACTTGCTTGGTGCTTGGGAGAATTATATTCGGATTTTAAGATACACTAATATTCGCCTCACAAATCGGATTGATGAATTAATCTGGGAACACCATCCATATGGTAAATACACTCCTAAACATGGATATATTCAGCTGAATGTGAATTTACATCACAGGGATTTGGTGTGGTGGTGGAAACACCTGTGGACACTAAAGTGCCGAGGGAAAGCTAAACTACTCTCTTGGGCTATATTGGAAAATAAGGCACCGACATGGGACATTCTGCAGAAGAGATTCACTCAGGGGCCGGGGTTCTGTCCTCTATGTAGGGAAGCAGAAGAGTCAAATTCACATATTTTTGTTCACTGTAGATTCACACAAGCTGTATGGGCTGCCACCTGCAAACATCTGGCGCTCAATGTGAGTTGGTGGGGAGTGGACTTTCCCGACGCCTTTCAACAGTGGTGGACATCTCTCAAGCATCCCACTTTTCGGGCTGTCCCCTGTATTCTCGCCTGGGGCATTTGGATCACTCGAAACAAGATCATATTTCAGGATTGTAGGGTCCCTCTGGAGCAGGTTGTGGCACAAGCGGTGGCTGTTTTACTACACTTCAAGTCATCCATAAAAGCGATTAGCATTAGACCTGTGATCATGGAATTCATAGATAAATCCATGCCGTGGGCTTATTTTGATGGCTCATCTATTAACCAACAATCAGTGTGTGGTGGAGGTGGTGTTCTACACAAATCAGAGTCCCATTATTTTCATATAATGGCTGGTTTGGGGAGTGGTACAAATAACTACGCTGAACTTATGTCACTTAAGCTACTGATGCTTTTCGCACTTGAACAAGGATGTCTTACACTCCAGATTTTTGGAGACTCTCTAATTGTTATCGAATGGGCCATGGAGCGCACACAATGTCATGTGATGATACTCTTACCAATTTTGGAGGAGGTATTACGGTTAAAACAGGCTTTTAACTGCATTACATTCACCCATGTCTACAGGGAGCGAAATGGGACGGCTGACCAGCTATCTAAAGAAGCACAATCTTTGATATTTGGCACATGGAGGATCACGATTCATACAACAGAAGGCATCTACAGCTATACCCACAGGCCTTTCTTTGGGGAAACTGTGGACCATATGGAGAATTAGACCAACCTTTGACAGAATTTAAACAACTGCTGATTGGATACTTTTCTGTGACAGAATATATGTTTTGCTGTATTGACAGAAGTTAAATGCCTGCGGATTGGATAAATATTTATGAGACAATGATTGTGGACAATATAAAATGTTCGAGCTGTAGTGGATACATTTTGGACACATCAGTCTGGATTGTATCGAGTATGGACAGATTTTCATTTCTGTTTGTATGAGTTTCTTTTGTGAGAGCGAGTTTATGTTGTATGAACTTTTCTTTTGTGAGAATATTTCTGTATTAGATTGGATACAGACAGTGTGACTGTAGCGAGAAAATAACTCAGTTTTCTGCTGAGTATCAGAGTTTTTGAGAGCGATCTGTGGCTTATTGGCTGTAATGCTGATTGGATACAAACAGTGTGGACTGTAGCGAGATGTAATAACTCAGCTGCTGAGTGACTACTTTCAGATTTGTAATAATGTAAGGGACAATAGACAGTCATTTGGTGGACTGATTGGCCTTATGGACAGTATATGCTGACAATGTAGGGATCTCTAAGATTCTATTACATGTGCAGAATGTAATTTTGTTCTCTAATGAAATAAAATTACGACTTTTTCCAAGGAAAAAAAAAAGTACACACATGAAATATTTAAGAACTTACCAATATAGACAAGTGTAAACAAGTTGCACCAACCACAAAAAATTGAAAGTAGTCAAAAAATCGATAACCGCCTACCAAAATAAAATCAATTCAATAAGCACTCAAAGACATCAATTAAACATGAGAACCTACACTTAAGTATTAATTGACCTATCATATGAAAGTAACAATCAGAGGTACAATAACCTCTCTTCTTACCTTTCTGGTAATTCTTCCTTGTCAAGCTACCTCCTTTCTTTGTCCATTGTCTTCTCTTCAAATGAGAGGTGGCCTAATCATTTTAATATATGCGAAAAAAATAACCATAAGCAATCTTTTTATCAGTAATCCTATTCTAATGAACAATGAACCCTTCAAGTGGTTCACGTAGAAACTAATTTAGAGGGGTTAAAGGACCAGGTTCTACCTTAAAAGGAAGTTGAACTGGAGGCACCTTATAGTTCATCATCATATTTGTTGTAAAATGATTAGTCTAAAACCGAGAGCCCCGCCTTTCATCAATTTGATTCCACAGTGGTATAATGTTGTCATAAATAAGGTTGTAAGTAACCGGAGGATAACGCAATAGGACAAAAACCTTTGCCCCAAACCACAACATAACCTTTAAAACTTTTAACCATTTCTTGCAACATGAGCCTTTGAGAGAGAAGAAAAAAGAAAACACTTTATTGCAACTCAGAAAGTGTTGAACCAAATGTCAGAACACCTTTCCTATTTGGTTCTGATGTTAAGCAAAATTTTGTATGAATGTGTCCTAGTTTTGTGCCAGGTAATGCAAACACCATTGCTATATGCTGGAAATCATAAGCAGAACTAATTGAACTCACTTAAGAAATATAATAAACCATATGGAATTACCTTCACAAAAAGATTAATGTCTTTGTCAAGGGTAATATCATGTGCAACTACTAGAACTGATCTGCATACATATCAGAGGTGAGGCTCTAAGATCCTCACCTCTTAAACTAAAGCACAATAAGCACTTAGAACTCAATCAACAACTAACTAACATAATAGAATGAGAAGAAGTAGAAAGAATAACTTGTTTATTATGGAGGCCAAAGTTTTTTTTATATAGCAATTACATAAGGGACCATGTTTGACATGGTCAAATAGAGTAGGTAGTTAACCTAACTAACCTGTGCGAACATGTGCCTAATACAACTAGTGGGATGGATGATCACTCATTAATGGGGCATGTGGGACTACAATACATCCCATTCCTCCTGATTGAAGTTGAAAGCATCCCTGCTTTCCTACCTCCTGGTTGATGTTGGAAGCTATGCTTGCAAAGAGGAGAAGCCAAATGTAGAAGAGGTGTTGACATGTGTTGCAACTGGATGAAGACCCAGAGGATTTGTAGATGGTGTAAGATGATTTGTGGAGTAGGTGGGGATGCCCAAGACGCTGCTGTAGTGATGTAGTCTTGGGGGTGAGGATGTCAAACGCAAAGCCAAAGCTACATATTGTGCATCTTGTTGACCATGTGAAAATGAACTAGAGGGAGAGATCTGTAGGCAAATAGATCTGTGAAACTCCTCTCTCGGTTGTGGAGATCTGTGCGCCCCTTGCGATAGGAGAGGTGTGTATCCACTGGCACTGATATGGAAACCTTGAGAAGGGTGTGATCTGGACTGATACAAAAAGATGGAAGCAACCTCGAAAGCCATGAAGGCACTCTCTGGAAACAAAACTGTGTGAAGTGTTGTAGAGTACTGCTGGAGGAATTGTGTGGATTACTAAGAGACCTCATGATGTGTGTTGGTGGGTGAAAAATCCAAAAACTATTAAGCGACAGTAATGTGCAAAAATGGAATTGAAAGAGTACCCATGAGCTAGTACTACTGCAAAGGAAACTAAGCCAAAAATATGAAACCAACACTGAGCTTGGACTAAAAATTCCACAATGTTAGTGTTGCCTGTGAATATCTGCCATCGTAGTTGGTTTCCCGTGTTGTCTATGGATGCAAGGAAGCATGAACAATAGGGGGACGCACAAGCATGACCACAAGGAAATTTGAGGTGTGGAAGTCCGCGTCTTCTCCAAAAGGAAACCAATTGATCTGCAATATCTTTTAAAAGGAGATCTAAGCTTCTGTTGGGGAAGTTTTGCAGCTGCTTGAACTGGGCATGAATGGAAGAGATACTTTGAGTGAGAGTTGATAAGGGGACCGAGATGGGAAATATTTTGAGAGTGTTGATCATGAGAGGGAGAAAGCGTAGATGTTAGGGAGTGTTGGGCGTGAGAGGGAGCAAGCTGAGCATGAAAGGGAGCTGCGCGTGAGTGATAGGGAGTGTTGGGGAGTGTTGGGAGAAGGTGGCAGAGAAGGAAAGAGATTGGAGCTAGGGATGCATCAATCCCAAGGATTTAGGATGCAGGTGGAGATTGCAGAAGTTGTGGGATGAAGGTGCAGGTGCTAGGGCATGGATGGTGCTGCGCAGGAGTGGTGAAGAGTAATAAGTGTGAGTTGGGAATGAAAGGAGATAGGGTTTGCATAGATGCATTTTGTTCAACAAGATTCCCTCCTGAGGCTTGGCGCATCCCATTCTTCCCTTAGGGAAAGTTGATTTACTATTCATCATATAGGAGTTAGGTTAGCATCAAACAATGGATAAAGGGAGGCCAGCACTGCGTGAAGACTAGAGCAGGAGTGTGCATAGAAGGGAAACAAGAGGATGGGCAGCCAGGATGAAGTGAAGACTGGAGGAGGTAGTGTGCATAGAGGGCAGTGTGAGGATAGCTCAGAGTCTGCGCAGAGTTGGGGCAGTGTGTTGATAAAGGCTTCCACGAGAATGCTGAGGCATGGAGGTGGCAGCATGATGGTTGCTTCCTGGAGGAGAATGGATGCATGGAGGATGGATGAGATCATGTGCACTGAGTGGAAGCATGATGGTGGCTTCCTGGAGGAGAATGGATGCGTAAAGGCTGGCTCAAATCATGCGTAGGAGTGCCAGCGTGATGGTGGCTTCCTGGAGGAGAATGGATGCGTGGCGGTTGGATGAGATCTTATGCGCAATAAAGAATAGAGCATGAAAGGGGGGTGAATGTAGGCTGATCGTAGTTTACTACTGAGCGTGAAGGAATGGTGTGCAGGTTGGGCACAACATGGAAGAAGGGCATGCATAGGGTGATCAGAAGGAGCATGGAGGATGGGCGCAGAAGATGGTGGGTAGCAATGGCGTGGAGAAAAGGCATTGCAGTATCTTGAAAGGGGGACACGAAGGTAGAGTGAAGATGGGGGCATGGAGCAATGTTGATGTGGGAGTGAATGTTGCATAGTGGAGGCAGCGAGAGTGCAGGTGTGGACCTGCGTGGATGAGGGAGTGAAAATGGGGGCTTTGAGTGTCGAAATAAAATGCTACAGAAAATAATTTTGTTGGGCATGAGAAGGAGGAGAAGACGATGGCAGGAATGGCATGGATGTCCTTAAGAGGGTCTAAAAGGAGAGTAGAGACTGATCAAAATGATATCATAGCGGCCATTTTCAAACAAAATGAACCCTTGTTCAGCCTTACTGTTGCATTGTGAGAAGATCTATCCCCAAACAGAGTAACCACAATGCAGCCATGAACAAAGGTGCAAGGGTTTTCTCAAGGACATTGAAAAAAAACAACAATTGGATCTCATGCACAATGGAATCCAAAAAACTTAACCCTATCAAAGAAAAGAAAAGAGACAAGAAGTTTTTCAATACAAATGAGATCTAAGTAATGGTCAAAAGCACAGGCCTAAATCCTCAGGCTCTGATACCAATTGATCTACATACAGATCAGAGGTGAGGCTCTAAGAGCCTCATCTCCTAAACTAAAACACAATAAGCACTCCAAACTCAATCAACAACTAACTAACACAATAGAATGAGAAGAAGTAGAAATACTAACTTGCTTATTATGGAGGCCAAAGTGCCTTTATATAGCGATTACATAAGGGACCATGTTTGACATGGTCAAATAGAGTAGGTAGCTCACCTAAAGAACCTATGTGAACATGTGCCTAATACAACTAGTGGGATCGATTATCACTCATTAATGGGGAGTGCGGGCCTCCCATACATCCCAAGAATGTCATTAATTATCACACGCTTTGAAGAAGCTACCTTGTTTACTGTTACTTTTGATCATTCTAATTCAGGGAGAGTAGTCAGTGGCTTGCATATGAAAATACATTTGTAAATGTTGCAGATTTTCATATATCAATCCTGAACAAAAGAAGGAAAATAAATAAAGGGCATGTTTAACAATACGAAAAGGGGTAGGAATGCTAGAAAGAAACTCACCTCTAGAGGAGAGATGCAGAATTTTCCCAAATAAACAAAATTTCTACCAAAAGTAGAAGAATAGTGGAAATAAGTGACAATAATGTATAGCATGATCTCTCAAATAGGTGCCATGCTACAGTAGCAATCAAAACTACACAAATACATATACCTCTCTTCCATCTATATTTAACTATTTTTCCTTTATTCGCATGGGTTCAGGTAATCTTTGATAAGAAGCAGACAGTAGGAAATGCTTGCATCGATCGTTGTTCCCTAGTTTAGTTGACACATTTTTTCAAATGCTTTGAGTATCAACGCCAAACAATATCATTATGATTATTCACTGCTGATATATTTCTTCCGGTTATCTTCCAAGTGTTTCCCAAGAGTTTATGTTTTAGGTGTGCATTGCATAAGGAAGGAAATTGATCCAGATAGAAAAGGGGATTCTCTAGGGGGTTCACACTGAATCATTATATAGAGAATTCATCCAATATTTATGGTTTTATATAAATAATTGGTTTCTTGATATAAATAATTCCTCGATGTCATTTGAAAGGGAAAAATGGGGTCGAATGCTTAAAATAAATTTTGATGACCATATGCTTTCATATCTTCTGTCTGACTGGGCGACCTCACTTGTGCTGCTACTGACTGGGAAGAATACTTAGACTGGGATGAGGTTGGTATATATGTATATTCTTTCAATGAAGCAGTTGTTTATCCTATAATATCAGTGGGATCACACAAAAACTATAGCAACAAAAGCTGTTCCAGGTCCATATTAATTAGTCAATTTACAAATCCTTCTTTTCATCATGAGAAGAACAAAAATAAACCCATATGTATCATATTCTCCCGCCCAGGGTGTCTATCGAGGTCTCAATGGAATAGATGTTTCTCAAAAATAAGATTGGTCCAATCAAATAGAAGGGAAATGACCAATGGATCCATCTATTTGTTATTGAGTTAGACCACACAATACTAAGTAATGAAATTAATGTCTTGGGTTTTTATATCTATGAAGTATATTACCAGGTTAGAAATAATAACAACTTAGAGAGTTGCTTTAGGCAAAAAAATTGCTTTTATATGTTGATGTATATTTAACTTTGGAATGTATTTCATATATATTTATTGTACCCTTATTAGAGATGTGTTATTCCTCTATAAGGAAATGTCATCATGTGGATTGACAAGTGTCGCAAGTGTGTGTACTTGCCGATGGGTTATTAGACCACCATGTGTGGGGTCGGCCCTGAAATATATATTATATTATGGATGTATCTAGATAGACAAGTCGGCCCCATAGTGTAACTGGGCAAATAGGTTAAGTATAAATAGAGATCAGGAGATCTCTATTTGGATCATTCGAAAAGTCACACTTCTCTCACTCAGAAAGTGGCACACTAGTGAGGAGGAGGATCATCTGCTCTAGGAGACTATCTCAAGTGTATTTTGGTTGTACTTTGGTTGATCCATTGCTCTCTCTATCTCTGAGGAAGTTGTGGGGTTTTTCACCTTAGGGTTTTCCCCACGGAAACTCTATGTCTCTTGTCTCTCATGCTTTTGATTCTTGTGATGCTTGTCATGCTTATTGTGATTGTTATGCATTGATGTACTGTATATGTTATTCTCTCAGTAAAGATCCATGAGTATTGTGAATTAATGCTCAAAATTTAACATGGTATCAGAGCTAACCTGAGAAGAATGCATTTTGCAGTGACGAAAACTTGAGTTTCTGGTTTATTGGGTTTCTCTCCACGGATTTTGGAAACGCAGCATAGTGGATTGACTATACTCATCAAGGAGAATCTATCTGTCCAATCAGAATTCAATTCTGAGCATTTTCAAATTTGGCCCTAAAATTTAGGGTTTCCACAAAAATAGGAATTTCTGGAATCTAAAGACATAGCTGGAAGCTCCTTGCAAAAATCGAATTTTAGAGCTTTGGATCGAGATTTTTGGCTCGGTAGATCTCCGGGAAACTCAAACCCTAATTCAGGGCTCTCCCTAGTGAACCTAGGAGGATAAAAAGGAAAATATGAAGGGTAAAACTTTGCTGATATCAAATTATGAATGCACCAGGCTTATTAACTCATCAAGGTGCATCTTTCTATCCTTTCAGAAAGTTGAAATTCACATTTTGAATTTTTAGGGTTTTTTTGACAAACCCTAATCCGGGACCAGATCCAGTTTTCAGCATTTCAAGTGGTAAGACCTAAATATTTTCTATTTCCATTTGAAGTACTGTTTAAGATGTCTCACCTCACCAAGCTTGAGGATAAGCTTGAAGGGACTGATAACTTTCGAGCTTGGAAGTATAGGATTGGGTTAATCCTGGAAGAGAATGAGTTGGACTCATATATAAAAGAAGACATCCCTATCCTAGAGGATGAAGAGACCAAGGTATTGCATAAGAAGAACTTGGTCAAGGAAAAGAGAGTCATTGCTGATTCTATTAAAGACCATCTCATACCCCATGTGTCTTCTCTAAAGACACCCAAGGAGATGTTTGACTCTTTGACCAAGCTATTTGAAGGTAAGAACATAAATCAGAAGATGACCCTGTGGAACCAATTGAAAGGAGTAAAGTTTCAGAATGGAGAAACCATTCAATCTTATTTTTCTAGGGTCTCCCAGATTAAGGAACAACTGGAAGCAGTAGATGAAATAGTGGAGAATGGTGAAGTTGTTATGACCACTCTGAATGGCCTACCTAGGTCATGGGACTCCTTTATTCAAGGAATCTGTGCAAGAAAGAATTTGGTATCCTTCAATAGACTACGGGAAGAATGCTCAGAAGAAGAAGCAAGGCTTGTGGCACGAGAAGAAAAGATGGGGATTGAAGATCAAGCTCTTACAACTCACACAAAAAGAAGCAAGCCCTAGAAGGAGCACTCTCGCTACAAGAGATCCTATCAAAAGAATAGGAAGGATCTAAGATGCTTCACATGCAATGAGAAGGGTCACTTTGCTTCAGATTGTCCCAATAACAAAAGGGATAATAACAAAAACTCTAGCAAGAAGAAGAAGGGCAGCAAAAGAAAGTTACATGCTCATGTTTCCAATGATGATGAACCTCCAAAGAAGAAGGCTAGGGCAGAAAGTGATGATAGTGACGATGACTCATCAAGTGAATAAGAGTATGTTCTAATCTCTGCTCTCACAGGTACTATCTCTCATGGTTGTAATGATTGGTTTATTGATAGTGGGGCTTCCAAACACATGACTGGGTTTAAAAAATATTTTGTGAATCTATCTGAACATGAATCACCCCATAAGGTGAAACTTGGGGATGATTATCAATACCCAATCAAAGGAAGTGGTGAAGCCTCCTACAACCTAGATTCTGGAAAATATTTGAAGATGAAATAAGTCCTTTATGTACCTGGGATCAAGAAGAACTTACTCTCCATCTTTGCTTTGGATGCAAAATGTATGAGGGTTGTATTTGTGGATGGCCAAGTCCTAATGTGGCCAAAGGGAAAGACCATAGATGATGCAGTAGTGATTGGAGAGCAAGAGGGAGGTTTGTATAAATTGAAGGGACAACCTGAACATGCCATGGTGCATGAATCCATGGATCCAAGTGAACTTTGGTATAGAAGACTTGCTCATATGCACTATAGGGCACTTCCAATTGCAAGCAAGGCTGTAGAGGGTCTTCCTAAAATCAAGACCAAACATGAAGGTGTTTGCAAAGGATGTGCAAAAGGTAAGAATATTAAGAAGGCTTTTCCAAGCAGTGAAAGCAAGGCAAAAGATATCCGGGAAATCATCCACTCAGATGTATGTGGTCTTATGTCATCCAGTTCTCTTAGTGGGTATGTTTACTATGTCTCATTTATTGATGACTTTTGCAGGAAGACATGGGTATACTTCTTGAAGAACAAAGATGAGGTGTTTTATAAGTTCAAGGAATTCAAAACCTTGATGGAGAATCAAACTAACAAGAAGATCAAAACATTCAGATCTGACAATGGTGGAGAATTCACCTCAGGTGACTTCAAGAAGCTTTGTAGTAATTCGGGGATTAAGAGGGAGTTGACTGCTCCTTATAATGCTCAACAGAATGGAGTTGCAGAAAGGAAGAACAGAACTATCATGGAAGTAGCAAGGGCAATGCTGCATGACCAGGATCTACCTATGCATATATGGGCAGAAGCAGCTAGAATAGCTGTATATGTGCAGAACATAACACCGCAAAAGATATTGGACAACAAAACACCAGAAGAGGTCTTTTCTGGTAAGAAACCTGAAGTCAGCCATCTAAGAATATTTGGTTGTCCAGTATACACTCATGTCCCAAAGGAAAAGAGGACTAAACTAGATCCTTCAGGAAAGAAGGGTATCTTTGTGGGTTAAAGTGAAAGCTCGAAGGCTTACAAAATATATCAAGAAAATTGATGTCAGTAGGGATGTAACATTTGATGAAAACTCAGCATTCATCAAATCAAAGAAGGCACCTATCGAAGTTTATGAAGAACCTAAGGAAACTAGATTTCAGGACACTACCATGACTGAAGCAGTTCCAAAAGTTGTTCGTGAGTTTGAAGATCCGCAAGAACTTGTAGATCCACCCTGTGAGGATAACTCTCACAAGAGGAAACCTGCATGGGCTAGAGATCTCATTCAAGATGCAGAAAGATTTGGCATTTCGGAAGAAGAACATAGAGCAAAGAAGAGAACTAGATCACACATCAGCTATGTTTCTTTACTCTATGACATTATGAACAAAGAGCCTTCTAGTTACGAAGAAGCAACGAAAAAGAAAGAATGGAAGGATGCCATGGTTGAGGAATACCAATCAATAATAAAGAATGATGTTTGGGATGTTGTCCCAAGACCTAAAGAGAAGTCTGTTGTGACTTCCAAATGGATCTACAGAATCAAGCATGCTGTAGATGGAAGTGTAGAGAAATACAAGGAAAAATTCGTAGCTCGTGGCTTCTCTCAGAAAGAGGGAATAGATTATGAAGAAAATTTTGCACCAGTAGCTAGGTATACTTCCATCAAAACAGTACTTTCCTTGGTTGTAGCAATGAAATGGAAAATACACCAGATGGATGTCAAGACTGCTTTCTTGAATGGTGTAGTTGAAGAGGAAGTATATGTGGAGCAGCCACTCGGTTTTGAAATACATGACAGAGAGTCATATGTGTGCAGATTGAAGAAAGCCTTGTATGGCTTGAAACAAGCTCCCAGAACCTGGTCTGGTAGGATGGACAGTTTCCTATCTAGTTCGGGCTTTACCAAGAGTAAAGCGGATTCCAACCTTTACTACAAGGTTGAGGAAGGGAATCCTATGATTCTACTCCTCTATGTGGATGACTTATTTGTAACAGGAGATGACAGATTGATTGCAGATACTAGGAGGAAGCTTGCTGCCAAGTTCGATATGAAAGATTTGGGAATGAAGCATTATTTCCTAGGTATGGAGGTGTGGTAGAGTGCAGGTGGGATCTTCCTTTGTCAAGGAAAGTACACAGTAGATATCCCGAAGATATTCAAGATGATGGATAGCAAGGCCATGGCCACACCTATGGCATCGAATCTGAAGCTTCTATGTGATGCTTCATTTGAGCCGATTGATGTCTCTATGTATCGTCGGATGATTGGGTCCTTGATGTACCTGACAAACACAAGACCAGATATTTGCTTTGCTGTGAACACATTGAGCCAGTTCCTAACGGATCCGAGGAGTGTTTGCCTGGTTGCTGTAAAGCATGTTCTGAGGTACCTGAAGGGTACAATGGATTATGGGCTCAAGTATGAAACGAATCAAAAGTTTAACCTGTAGGGTTATGTTGATTTAGATTGGGATGGAAGTGCTGCAGATAGGAAGAGCACATATGGATGCTACCTCAGTATGGGATCAAGTGTGATCTCTTGGTTTAGCAGGAAGCAGTCCTATGTAGCACTGAGTACAGCTGAGGCCGAGTATGTTGCAGCCTGTTCAGCTAGTTGTAAGGCAATATGGCTACGAAAGCTACTGTCTGAGTTATTTGATCTCCCGTTGGATGCTATTGGTATCTTTTGTGATACCCAGAGTTGTGTGAAGCTGTCCGAGAACCCATTGTTTCATGACAGGTCGAAACACATAGATATGAAATATCACTATATCAGGGATATGGTGCAGAGAGGAGCTGTGAAGCTCTTGTACATTGCGATGGATGAGCAGATTGCAGATGTGTTGACGAAGCCACTAGCCAGGGTGAAGTTCGAGTACTTCAGGGAGAGGGTTGGTGTTATTCAGATTGATGACACTTCGAGGAAGAAGTGATGGACACATTTGTTGAAGCCATTCCAAGCATGTTGGAAGGAGGATCCTTCGCATGGCTGTGGATGTAAGCACTAGATGATGAGCATCAGGATGATGTTTTGGTTTCTACTTTGTATGATCAGTTGGATCATTTATATGTATGTATGCATCATGTTTGATGTTGGATATGATTAGTTGGATCATTTATATGTATGTATGCATCATGTTGGATGCTGGATATGATTAGTTGGATCATTTATATGTATGTACGGATCATGTTGGATGCTGGATATGATCAGTAGGATCATTTGTATGTATTTTGTATATGCATCATGTTGGATGCTTGGACCATGTATCTATATATGTATCAGGTGGATACATTGTATGATCTGATGGATCATATATGGTGATATGTATCATGTATTTATATTTGTGTCAGGTGGATACACTATATGATCAGGTGGATCATGTATGATGATATGTATCAGGTGGATACTTGGTATGCATCAGGTAGATGCATTGTATGGTCATGGATGATGAGCTTTAGGATGTTTCTCTAGATGACATGCAGCAGGATGTTGCAGTGATGATGATCAGGATGATCATGTGTACATCAGGATGATGTATGGTGAGTATCAGGTTGATACTCTATGGCTGTGGATCAGGTTGTGCAGATGAGCATATAATTTGACAATGATACAACCCAAGAGATAGACATATCCTAGCAGCAGATGAGTGAGAAGTGAGTGAACAAATAGAGTGCCTCCTGCACTCTATTTATAGTTGACTTGACTTGCCTTTTACATAAATCATGTAGGTTCGAACTTAACCACATAACATAATGCTGACTGGGATGACCCCCAATAGGGTGGTCTAATAACCCTTTGACCCACATGGCTGACCCCCAATAGGGTGGTCTAATAACCCTTTGACCCACATGACTTATACAGGGCTGACCCCAACAAGGTGGTCTAATAACCCATCAAGTATAAGTTATGACATTTATAATATAAATGATGACACTTCCGTATACAGGAATAATACCATCTCTATAGGAGTACATACAACATACATATATGAAATACATTTCGAAGTTACATATACATCAACACTCCCTCTTAACTAGGAAGGTATTTCTTAGCACAGGTCTTCCAGTAGAAGTCATCTTCTCTGGATCATCGTCACTGGATAATCATCATCGATTCATCATCATCGTCATTGTTGCTGCTATCTCAATCAATATCTGAATCTACTCATCATAGGAAGTTCTACAGAGCCAGTCCTTTTTCAGACTGGATGTAGGCCCACCACCTGCAGGTCTTCGTCATCACTAGCCATACTGTGGAATCCTCAGGACTTATTATGTGTGTCACAAAACCTGGCTGCAGCATCCCAGGCTATTACGATCACACAGCTCTACCTGTAGGATCTCCCAGGAGCACATTACATGTGACCCATCACAAAACATGGCTGAAGCATCCCAGGTTGTTACGAGCACACGGCTCTACATGTCAGATCTCCCAGGAGCACATTACATGTGATATCACCATAAAACCTGGTTGAAGCATCCCAGGCTGTTAGGAGCACACAGCTCTACCTGTCGGATCTCCTAGGAGCACATTACATGTGGTCCACCACAAAACCTGGCTGAAGCATCTGAGGCCTTTTTCATCCTATCCAGATCTCCAAGGAGCAAATTGCATGTGGTCATGGAAAAACCTGGTTGAAGCATCTGAAGCCTTTTTCATCCTGTCCAGATCTCCCAGGAGCAAATTACATGCCATAGGACAAAACCTCGAAAGAGCATCTGCCAGATATCCTAGGGCACCGAATTACATGCCATAGGCAAAACAGCGAAAGACTATCTGCAGATCTCCCAGGGCACAAATTATATGTCCTCCCAAAGAAAAACCTCGAAAGAGCATTTTCTAGATGTCCCAGGGCACCGAATTACATGCCATAGGAAAAACCTCGAAAGACCATCTGCAAATCTCCCAGGGCACAAATTGCATGCTTACCTGCACAACCTGATCCACAACCACAAAGTATCATATGATACTCATCATACATCATCATGATGTACACATGATCATCCTGATCATCATCACTGCAACATCCTACTGCATGTCATCTAGAGAAGCTCGTCATCCATGATCATCCTAATCATACAATGCATCCATCTGATGCACACCAAGTGTCTACCTGATACATATCATCATACATAGTTTATGCACCTGATACATAGATACATGATCCACACAATGTATCCATCAACATACATGATCTATCTGATCATACAATGTATCCACCTGATACATATACAGATACATGGTCCAAGCATCCAACATGATGCATATACACAATACATACAAATGATCCAACCGATCATATCCAGCATCCAACATGATGCATATATAAATGATCCAACTGATCATATCCAGCATCCAACATGATGCATACATACATACATAAAACTGATCCAAATGATCATATCCAGCATCCAACATGATGCATACATACATATACAAAAATGATCCAGCTGATCATATACAGCAGAAACCAGAACATCATCCTGATGCTCATCATCTAGCACTTACATCCATAGCCATGTGAAGGATCCTCCTTCCAACATGCTTGGAATGGCTTCAACAAATGTGTCCATCACTTCTTCCTCGAAGTGTCCTCAATCTGAAGAACGCCAAGCCTCTCTCTGAAGTACTCAAACTTCACTCTGGCTAGTGGCTTCGTCAGCACATCTGCAATCTGCTCATTCATCGCAACATACAGGAGCTTCACAGCTCCTCTCTGTACCATATCCCTGATATAGTGATATTTGATCTCTATGTGTTTCGACCTGTCATGAAACACTAGGTTCTGAGACAGCTTCACACAACTCTGGTTATCACAGAAGATACCAGTAGCATCCAACGGGAGATCAAATAACTCAGACAGTAGCTTCCGTAGCCATACTACCTCACAACTAGCTGAACAAGCTGCAACATACTCTGCCTCAGCTGTACTCAGTGCTACGCAGGACTGCTTCCTGCTAAACCAAGAGATCACACCTGATCCCATACTGAAGCAACATCCAGATGTGCTCTTCCTATCTGTAGCACTGCCATCCCAATCTGAATCAACATAACCCTACAGGTTAAACTTTTGATTCGCTTCATACTTGATCCCATAATCCATTGTACCCTTCAGGTACCTCAGAACATGCTTTACAACAACCAGGTGAACACTCCTTGGATCCGTTAGGAACTGGCTCAATGTGTTCACCGCAAAGCAAATATCTGTTCTCGTGTTCGTCAGGTACATCAAGGACCTAATCATCTGACGATACATAGAGACATCAACCAGCTCAAATGAAGCATCACAAAGAAGCTTCAGATTAAATGCCATAGGTGTGGCCATGGCCTTGCAATCCATCATCCCGAACTTCTTCAGGATCTCTACTGCATGCTTCCCTTATCCAAGGAAGATTCCATCTGCACTCTACCACACCTCCATGCCAAAAAAAAATAGTGCATCATCCCCAAGTTCTTCATCTCGAACTCAGAAGCAAGCTTCCGCTGCGTGTCGGCAATCAATCTATATTCACCTGTAACAGACAGGTTATCCACATACAAAAGTAGTATCACTGGATTGCCTTCCTCAACCTTGTAGAAAAGGTTGGAATCCGCTTTATTCTTGGTAAAGCCCAAACTGGATAGAAAGCTGTCTATCCTACCATACCAATTTCTGCACACATATATGACTACACCATGCTGTCTTGAAATCCATCTGGTGCATCTTCTATTTCATCACTTTTATATATCTCAATGCTTCCATCTGCAACATGCTTGATCTGATGGTTCCATTTGGAAGTCATAACAGACTTCCCTTCAGCTCTTGGGACCGCATTCCAAACATCGTTCTTCATGGTCGACGGATCATGGCATTCTTCCCGTATCTTGGGAACTTCAATATCTTCAATAGATAATTTTGTTGCTGAACAAATGTTGTAGTTCTTCTTTTGTAGGTGATGGCATACGATCTTTCCTACACAACAAGTTAAATTGCATGATTAGAAAACATCTCATAGTTTTCAGAACAAATTCTTACACATAAAGAAATATGTCATACAGTCATGCAATTGTCTTAGCCAATGCTTCAATACAACATTTATCCATATCCCGTAACTCTCTAGATGCCTTCCAATCTCTACCAAAACATTGTTAAGCGTGTGCACAACTCCCAACATGTCAGCAAAGAGGTTTCATTCTAGATAAGTAGCAATGGAATGTTGTATAGTGCCATAGGCCACTTACCTATGCATATTAGTAGTAAATTGTTCATCAATGCAATTATGCTAATATGCATAACGCACAACCTAATTCTAGGAACATCAGTATATACATGATTGAACCGTATTATTTAAGAAATGACAATTCAAATACTTATCTTTGTTTGTTGGTTCGGTGGACTCCCTCTGAGTCTTCGCTTCCTTGCAGGAGCTACTGGAGTCCTAATCTGAAGTAGCTTCTTCTACACCTTTTGTTGTGGAATGTAAAGAGATGGTCAACTCCCTCTGCATATCTGCATCCTTGCAGAAACTACTGAAGTGTGTTCCTTTGCTTGCTTGCAAGAACAACTGGAGTGTGCTCCCTCTTGATCTTTGCTTCTTGGATTACTTGTTCTTGAACTCATATTCATCCTTGGTCCCTATGCATGCTTGTTAGTATCTCCATTGTGCTATCCTCTAGGTCTCATACGTAATCAAACATTCATTAGTATAATCACAATAATCTCAAGCATGTATAGTCAGGATCATTTCAAACACAGATAATAAACATTAGCGTTCAAGGTTTCAAGGAAGTCTTCTTTTACTCATGCATATTCTTATTTGATCATAGGACTCTTTTGGTTAGTTAAATCATCAATCAAGATAAGAGATATAAGATGCATAAAATCCGTGATTACTCAAATCTATACCTTCATGATTCTTTTGGTTAGTCATATCATCAATTACAATATGCATACAACCATGACTATTCAAACCTATGACTTCATGAATAATCATTATCAACAGCACAACCGTATAAGATCCTAACACAAGGTAGGATTCTATCTTGATATAGGAAAAACATACCTGGATTAGCATGCTAGCTAGTTATGTCTAACATACTCACATGATGTCTTCTTGTTCTTCTTCAATGACTTGTGCTAGTAACCTGTATATCTCATAAGTTAACCATTATAAAACCAAGTTATACATACCTCGTAAATGGATCTTCTATGAGATCCATGACAATGGATGAATCTTTGTCCTCATGTCATCATGATCATATGTTCTTGAACCAGAACATGATTTGTCTTTCTTGGTGTACCTTTCATGTTAGTAGACAACATAAACCTCATACAACACCATAATGCATTAGTACAATCATAAGTGTCAATACCCTAATCAATGAATATTTTCTATCGTGCATTCATAATTTTATTAAGGTGATACGACAAATCTAAAATCAAGATTGTAATAACCGTAATAACATGAAGATAAGCATACCATAAACTTAATCATGAACAAATATCGAAACATACCTCGATGAGTCATACCTGTCAAGATCGATTGTAATATTCTTATGTAAGGCCTTAGCCTCATCTCCCTCTGAAATAGGAACTTCTTCACTTATGCAGGTGACCAATCCATCTTCTTCTAGGATTAACCCAATCCACTTGATTTGCAAGAACTGGATCTGGAGCTGGATTAGGGTTTGTTAGAGAAACCCCAAAAATTCAAACTTTGAATTTCAAACTTCTGAAAGGATAGAAATATGCGCCTTGATGAGCTGATCACACTGGTATGCTTAGAATTTGAAAACTGCAAAGTTTCACTCCTCAATTTTTCCTTTGAAACTTCCGGATTCACTAGACATGTCTCCGAACTGGGGTTTGATGAATCCCACTCTTCTACCCCATCAAAAGGTTTGATCCAAAGCTCTAAGCTTCTATTTTTATGAGGAGCTTCCAGCCGTGGTCACATATTTCAAAAATTCCCATTTTTACAAAAGCCTTAATTTTCCACTTTTCTGATCAAAGTCTCGAACTAGGGTTTGATCAAGCCCGACCTTCTGCCCAACGTAAAATTCTGATATTGGTCTCTAAATTTCTATTTGGATGAGTAGCATCTAGCCATGGTCTTCGATTACAAAACTTCCAACTTTCTCCAAAGCCCTAGATTCCGGAAGCCATGAATGAAGGTACTCAAAAATAATTATGTTTTGACAGAAATATGTACCTAATTGTTTCTCGTGTAACTATGAACTTTTCGATCCACAGGGTCTGAAAAAGTTTCTTGAGATATCCCAACCTATTATCTTTCTATCCTGACAGGTCTGACCTCAATTGGATTCTCTGAGAGAGATTTATGCCAAGTGTCGCAATGTGACCTGTTTATGGGATAATACAAGAGAGCGAACTTGTACGGTGTACCACGTGTCAATGTTTCAACTTCGGCCTCTGAAAATTTTTCCTGAGATAGCCCGACCTTTTATATTTTCATCTTGACAGGTCTGACCTCAATTGGACTCTCTGAGAGAGAGTTATGCCAAGTGTCGCAACGTGACCTGTTTATTGGATAACACAGGAGAGAGAACTTGTACGGCGTGCCACGTGTCATTGGTTCAACTTCAGCCTCTGAAACATTTTTTTGAGATAGTACAGTCTGTTTACTACCTGTCACATTTTACGAAATTTCATTTGGATCTTCCTAGCCCAGGTTATGACCTTTTTCCAAAGGTCACCTGATTTTGACTCAGATTTGGAAGAGGCAGAAACCCTATATTGTATAGATCATAAATCACAAACTACAATGAATTAGAGGTTTTCCTTTGGAAACAAGGTACATGGAAATTTAATATTCGACTTGTAAAGGTTTTAGATCCAAAAACTTTGCCAAAACGGATTTATAGCGAAAGTGCTACGATGACTGGTTTTTGTTATATCAAGCCCTAGCATCGTAAGTGCAACAAGTGTCATACATGCCATATCATGCCTTCTTTCAGGATAGCTCTGATTCCATGTTAAATTTTCAGAATTTACTTCAATCTGATCTAGGATATTAACTGAGAGAACAACATGTACAGCATATCTACAGCATATCAATCATGCAAGCACACAAGAGACACAAAGATTTACTTGGGGAAAACCATAAAGGTGAAAAACCCCAATAACTTCCTCAGAGATAGATAGAGCAATGATACAACCCAAGAGATAGACATATCCTAGCAGCAGATCCTCCTCCTCCATAAGTGTGCCACTCCTCCTTCAGTTCATGAGTGAGAAGTGAGTGAAAAAATAGAGTGCCTCCCGCACTCTATTTATACTTGACTTGACTTGCGTTTTACATAAATCATGTAGGCTCGAACTTAACCACATAACATAATGCTGACTGGGCTGACCCCCAATAGGGTGGTCTAATAACGCTTTGACCAACATGGCCGACCCCCAATAGGGTGGTCTAATAACCCTTTGACCCACATGACTTATACAGGGCCGACCCCAACAAGGTGGTCTAATAACCCATCAAGTATAAGTTACGACATTTACAATATAAATGACGACACTTCCGTATAGAGGAATAATACCATCTCTATAGGAGTACATACAACATACATATATGAAATACATTCCGAAGTTACATATACATCAATAGAGGTCACATATAATATGGAATTGGGAGATCCTATAGGTAGAGCCGTGTGTTCGTAACAGCCTGGGATGCTCTTTCGAGGTTTTGTGACGCGCATAATAAGTCTTGAGGATTCCACAGTATGGCCAGTGATGACGAAGACCTGCAGGTGGTGGGCCTACATCCAGTATGAAAAAGGACTGGCTCTGTAGAACTTCCTATGATGAGTAGAGTTAGAGATTGGTTGAGATAGCAGCAGCAGTGACGATGATGATGACGATGATTCCGAGAAGAAGACTTGTCTAGTAGATCTGTGTCGAGAAATACCTTCCTAGTTAAGAGGGAGTGTTGATGTATATGTAACTTCGGAATGTATTTCATATATATTTATTGTACCCTTATTAGATATGTGTTATTCCTCTATAAGAAAGTGTCGTCATGTGGACTGACAAGTGTCGCAAGTGTGTGTACTTGCCGATGGGTTATTAGACCACCATGTTTGGAGTCGGCCCTGAAATATATATTATATTATGGATGTATCTAGGTAGACAAGTCGGCCCCATAGTGTAACTGGGCAAACAGGTTAAGTATAAATAGAGATCGGGAGATCTCTATTTGGATCATTCAGAAAGTCACACTTCTCTCTCTCAGAAAGTGGCGCACTAGTGAGGAGGAGGATCATCTGCTCTAGGAGACTATCTGAAGTGTATTTTGGTTTTACTTTGGTTGAGCCATTTCTCTCTCTATCTCTAAGGAAGTTGTGGGGTTTTTCACCTTAGGGTTTTCCTCACGGAAACTCTGTGTCTCTTGTCTCTCATGATTTTGATTCTTGTGATGCTTGTGATGCTTATTGTGATTGTTATGCATTGATATACTGTATATGTTATTCTTTCAGTAAAGATCCATGAGTATTGTGAATTAATGCTCAAAATTTAACATTATAGAGGGTTATAGAACTAGCTTCAATAGCACTAGCAAGAAAGAAAAAAGTAGATCTGACTTTGTGTAGGAAGCATTCTCTATTGCTTTAAGGAAGCAATTATTACCCATTATTGTGATTGTAGATTTTTTAAATAGTCAACAAATTGAATATACAATTTGGAAACAAAGATACAAGGGACAGCCAAATGATATATTCAATTTAGATAATAAAATGATAAAAATACATGCATGAAAATTACATGTGATAAATCTGGAGATGATAGATTCCTTCTAAAAGGATAGTAATCCACTTGTTGCTGGTTCTTGTCCTATGGAAGCTACTTATGAAAAATATCAACACCAAGATGTAGAATCTCCTCAAATATGCAAGAATAATTCTCTTAGAATAAATCCAAGCACCCAGCTCCAAGCACAAATAACTCAGTTGTCGCTAGCTCAATATTTGTGTGCCGGACTGATGACAAATATGGACGATATGACCTACAATGAAGATGAATATGCACACTAAGGGGTTGAATGTCTCCACTCTTCCTAGCAATCAAGATTATGTGCCTAGATCTATAAATATACTTCCTAAGAAGTCATACGCTATCCATTCCATGCCCACATGGTCCAACAATCAGGAATATGGCTCTTAGATGCTTCCAGGAACTCTTTCCAATGGTCAACGCATGCCCACGATGTACATACTAGAGATATTGTGGCTTCCAAAGTTCCAACACAACACCAATCTTGAATAAAGAGCCCATAATAAACTGAGGAAGGCCACAAGATCATCAACTTCACAGAGAGCATCGACTTCAATGTGTTTCCAGTAATAGCTGCCAAACCCTTCCTCTTCCTAAGGAGATCCAACATTGTGACAAACAACATCATGATGGCCTCTACACATGCAACATACCCAAAAACTACCAATTCCATTGCCATTATTTCTCACAAAAATAAACCAGGGGCTCCAATATTTGAATGCTTAGCAACTCACACCATTTACATAGCTAATATTGCTACAGGAGTAGGGGTCAATCTAAAAGGTGCAAGAAGAAAATGTATGAGATGCAAACTTTACACAAGGTGTTGTAGCGTCTTCTTCAAAGAGAGAAGCCCGTTTATATAGGTAGGGGGCCCAACCCCCAACTAACTATAGAGTAGAGGTGCCCACTATTCACATTCTGGTTCGATTTTTTAATGCCAGTTGATATCCCTGCCTTTTGTAGACCTTAAATCAATTGATCTGAAGAAAGTATTCAAGACCCAATTCAAATGCGAATCCCAAAGACGCAAACCAATATTTCCAATGATCAAATCTACAACATAATTGGTGCAAAATGAGAATGGGTTTTACATGGGATTTAGAGAAAGTGTCAATAAACTGTGTAGACCAAATAAAAAAATGGAGACAATTTACCTTGAAGACTGCAAGACACTAGATTCCTCCCCGCTAACTAGCCAAAGAATGTAGAATACTCCCTTTTGGAAAAATCCCAATCCCCAAACAGTTTATTGAAAGCTCTATTCCAAATTTGGCATAGTGCAAAGACCTAGAAATGGGCTCATTATTCCCATCCTCCCCTTCAAACCGAGGAAAAGCCTCCTATCTGAAAAATGATTAGATTTCTGATGCACAGTTGGAACCCCATTAAAATCTCAAAGTTTAGGGCCAAAATCAAAGATAAAAAATCTAATAATCAGAATTAAAACATTATAATAATGTATTAAAGAATAAGATTGTTTCAATAAACCTATAATACTAACCTATAAAACCTATATACATATGATCAAATACATTGAGATATTAATATATTAATAATAATAAATAATATTACAGTAAAATTGTTAAAGCAATATTTTAATCAATAAAACTCTTAAAATCCATAATAATCCAAATTTAAAACCCTCATACTAAACATATTAAGAATAATTTTTCATATATTTACATCTTAATAATATCCTATAAAACTATGATAAAAAAAAACAAAATTAAATAATAAATTGATATATTAGTATTATAAAAATGAAACTATCCATAGTATAATAAAACCATTATAAAATCAAAATTCTAATCATAAATTTATATAAATAACTTAAATCTTCTAATAAATTAATATGAAAATTTTCCCTATAAAATAAACATGATGAATGAGAGATAACTGATCACGCGATGAAAATAATTTTACAAAAGGGAGGATTTTTTTTTCTTTTCAAAATGTAGGATCTTTGCGATTTTTTTTCATGGGAGAGACTCAAGGGGAGATTTGGAACTCTCCAAACTCAGGCGCAAGCAAAACCATGATGAATTGATGCATATGGAGAATTAATGGAGGTTGTGAAATTGACAATTTTTAGCTAACATGACACAAAATACATGAACTTGCTGAAAATTTAATAGATTGTCGAGAGGGTCAAACGTCGATGGTTTTGTTCAAACAAAATATGAACGTGACCAAAATGAAAATCCAAACAAAATTACACCAAATTCACGACATGATAATGCTGAGAGGGACAGACGACAAATATCCAAGACTCAACTCAACCACACTATGATGATGCACATGATGCAACTTGGTGGATCGATCGAAGGGATAATACGAAAGAAAAAATGGTTAAATAATATATGGACATGATAAGCACATCGAACTGGATGTGACAGTACACATAAAATGATCTTACAAAAAAGTTTTGTAGGTTCTCCTCTCGCATCATGTTTCGACACTAGCTCGTGTCTCTTAATCCATCAACAATGTTACAATTTACTATTAAGAAACCCCCTAAAAAGGGGTCTTCGAATCCATCCGCAGTGTTAAAATTTAGTAAATTTTCCATTTTCGGAGTGACACAACTAAAAATGACCAAATAAACACCAATTCATGTTCTTAGTGTTATTGTTATTTGTTCATTTTTAGTTTAGTTACTTATTATATGGTCATATATTTTATCGCATGACCAAACTGGTCATTTATCTTGGTCATTTTTAGTTGGTTCACTTAAAATTGCTCAAGTTTGGTCATTTATCCCTTGAAAAAACCGTGCTGACCAAATTTTTTGGTTTCCTGGTCATTTATCTCTCATTTTGTACTAGTGCTTATAGATGTTAGCTTAACCACTAGGGAAAAATGTTACCGATGTATATCACCTCAATATAGGAATATCCTTTTGTAACCAACATTTCCTTGTACTTCTCAACACTAGCATATGGCTTGATCTTCACTTTCAACACCCACTTACACCCAATGGGTTTTAATCCATTAGGAAATGCTACAAAGACCCCTTTATTTTTCATTATAATTGAATCCATCTTCTCATCGATGTCCAATATGCTAGAATACCTATCTTCCATATCCATTAACTCTTTCATAGTTATAGGTTCATTAGTTTAACCAGTTAAAGAAAATATACATATGAAATACGATGGACTATAATTATAACTATTGATCTTACTTCTTTGATGAGTAAACCTCCTTAAATTCTAAGGTGAATTTTGTTCCTCCTCTTATGATATCTGAGATGCCTCCTCTTCATTAAGTCTAGAATAATCTTTTTTTTTTTCATTTTTTGGTTCATCAAGTTCTTAGTCATGGGTGGTATCTCAAAAACTCATGTTTTCTCATCCTCCTATGGCTCTATCATTATGGGAGAATACTGAACTTCTCTAAAAATAAGATTTATCCTAGTCAAATATTTTCTAGCTACATGATCCCAAAACTTGTACACTTTCACACCAATACCATAGTCAACGAAGATACATGTCATTATATTATTCTATACCTTTGATATCTTCTCCTTAGGCACATGACCATATTCCTAAAAATCAAAGACATGAAGAAATTGAAGTGATGGATTCTTTTCTACCCAAACCTTGATAGGGGTCCTATCCACAAGAGATGATGTGGGATACATGTTAATTAGGTAGCATTCAATAGAAACCACTTATCTGTGGAACTTCTTCTCTAATTTGACTCTACTAAGCATACTCCTAGTTCTGTCCAAGAATGTCATATTCAACCTTTCTGCAACTCCATTATCATGGAAGGGTATATGGATTTGTTTTATCTATTTTAATTAGATTCTCTTTACAAAACTTATCAAACTATGTAGAACAAAAATCAACACCATTATTAGTCAATATCTTAAACTTCCTACCAATATTATTGTCCAAGAGAGATTGAAACTCCTTAAACTAACTAAAGACCTTGGATTTAGTTTTGAGAAAATATACTTCTTGAATAATCATTAATGAATGTCACACACCACAAGGTATTATAAATTGAAAGAACTTAAACATTAACAAGTACAACATAACTAATTGCATTCAACAAACCCAACATTTGTGATAACTAGAATACGATTGGATATTTTCCATATATGCAATGATCACAAAAAAATAAATTCAAGAGAACAATCATTTAATCCATTAACAAGTTTTTATTTTTATTTTTCAAAGTATGTGGGTCCTTCTCAATTCTACTAATGACCCAATATTTAGTTCCATATCATTGGGTTCCTTGTAGGTAACTTGATTTTTGAATAAATAGATCATTTAAGTACCTAGAAATATTGAACATGAGAAGTGACACAAGTTTTGATTATTATAGCAATTCTTGTAGAATGGAATGGTGGAAGTGATCCATTCTACATCTCCATTATTCTATTGCTTATATGGATTTTTCACATGTTTTCTTAATGAAATTCTATTTATAGAAATGATGAAAATATATAGAACAAAAATCACCTCAATTATTAGTCCCCAACACCTTAATCTTCCTACCAATATTATTTTCCAACAGAGATTTAAACTCCTTAAACCTACTAAGGAACTTGGATTTAGTTTTGAGAAAATATACCCACGTCCTTATAGAATAACTGTAAATGAATGGGACATCATTGAAATCGTTAGAAATTGAAGGAACTTTAATACTCCACCAAATATATTAGAATGAATTAATTCAAACATCCGATAAGATTTGTGATATCTATATTAAAATTGAAAATGTGTTTTTTTTTCATATATCTGATGCTTGCAAAAATCAAATTCCAAATCAAAAGCATTTAATACATCAATCATATTTATTTATTTTTGGCATAGAGGCTCTTCTCACATATATGCTTGAATATTTTGTGCCATAGTAATATCTTATTTGAAGGGAACTTTGTTTCTAAATAAAGAGGTTATTTAGCTACCTACAAAGCATGATATAATAGGAGTTATACGTACATACTCGCTGTAGAAATTGAAGAACTATTGCACTAAATAGCACATGCATAACTACAAGAGAGATTGAAGACACAAACACCCTTAGTAATTACCATATATTGCCAGCACATTGCTTTCCCTTTTAAGAGACAACAACCTGCAGAACCCACATAATTAAGTTTGATTGATGATAGAAGGTTCTATGCCAAATGATGTATGTGGAAAACTCCATTGTACTCCTTGAATCCTCCATTTAGGAATATGATAAAGACTCTAACATGAAAAACTATACTAAGAGGATAGGCATCACCAAGGTACACCATTCCGCCATCATATTTTTCATACGCTAAAATCTAGTCCTTGTGGGAATTCATATGGAATGAAACTCCAAATTCTATCAGGCACGGATGCTAGCTTGAATGGGTTACTAGAGGTACACCAAAGGAAAAGGGGTATAAAATTGCTCTTATACTTTGATCAATAATCACATATTCTAGTCTTGTAAGATTTAGGAACAAAACACTAAGGTATATATTAAAGAGATTTATAATAAGTCATAAGCTCATTATAAAAATAACATGATGATACACATTTTTATAAACATATTCTTTAATAGATACATATAATTATTGGATATGAATTAAGAATCTTAACATACTTTCTTCATACTTTTAAAATACATATTAAAGACACAAGTATATATACATATGATAAAGACTCATCACATTATATTAATGAAAATACTATGAGCATATCCTCCATATTGCTTGTCATTTAATATATCTACTAACAAGATAATGATAAAATATTCATATAAAATACTAACTCTATTAACTCTTCCTTTATAATGTCATTGATTTCTCAATATAATTCCACATCATAAAGATCTCACACATAATAATGAAGAAGGTACTTTTTAATGAGGGTATGCTCATACAATAATCACCTCTACAATGCTTACTAAACAACATACTCATTAATAATAACCATCAACTTAAATAAAGAGTTATTCACCATGAATATGTGTCTTTAAATCCACTTCCCTCTTTATAATTACTCATGTACTCCATCACACATTTATTGGGTAATCATTATAATTCCATATGAAGGAAATATCAACCATAAAGAATGTATACAAATTATTTTTACATATACTTTACAGAAAAATATGATAAATAATATTAAACCAATAATATAGAGTACTTAATGAAAAATAGACCCAAACGACTAAAGGCTTAATTGCAACTTTCCTCTCAACCATTTGACTCTCTGTCTGATGTATATTTCTGCCACCAAGAGGCCACCCTCGAGATGGAAATGAATCCACTAAGGTAAATATTTATATTTTCAAGGACTTGTTTACTCTCATATAACTTCACGAGACTAAGATTAATGTTAAATTTTCTACCATACATTAACTTCCAGTTTAGATTGCTCAAAGGCATAAGGGTTTAATCCATCCCTCCATCAAGTACACCCAATAAGCATATTTAAGACTTTAGTATAAGGGTAACATCCCTTTCTATATTTTCACATAAATATGGATTTTATGTTTTTTATTCTTTTCTCACGACTATTTAGTGAATGCCAACATCCTTGTAATACACACACACACACACACACACACACACACACACACAAATATATATATTATCCTAACACTACCATTTTCCAAACCAAGGACTACGTCCTTGCTAACCTCGGGTATGAAAACATTGTAACATATCCTATGATTATATAAGTAAAAGGAATCACTTATATTATAAGGGTTCACTATCCAACCAGAAGTAACTATAAGAGTTTGATTTCTGAATCTACCCACAATAGATCGCACCTATAATAAGAGGGGATTATGAATACAAACTCTGCTAGCAATGCATGCATCAATCATACTATAGAGATATGTGATGACTAACATAAAAATAAACTATGTTAATCAAACATATGTATGCCTAGATCGCACGCTAAAATATGTCCATATTGTATGTCAACTAAAATTTAGACAGAAGTCACTTCACTATAATCTACCAAGTGATATTCATCTACAAATATAAATGGAAAATGCACTGGTATCAACCAAGCAATATGCATATTTATATATAATAAAATGATATTAAACTAACTCATATTTATATATATATTTCGTGTAACGCTACCAACGAGGAAATCACTGTGACTTCGGGTAACACAAACTCAGATCTATATGTATTGCAACGCTTTTAGCAAGAGATCACTGTGACCATGAATTTGGTTCAACACCCACTCATATATATATATATATATATATATATATATATATATATATATTCCATGCAATGTTACCAACTAGGGAATCACTGCAACTCCGGGTAACACAATCTCAGATCTATAAATATAGCAACTCTTTTAGCCAGAGATCACTATGACTACTGATTTGGTTTAATACCCACTAATATATATATATATATATATATATATATATATATATTTCATTTAACTTTACCAATGGGGAATCACTGCGAATCCGAGTAACACAATCTCATATCTATAAATATAGCAATGCTTTTAGCGAGAGATCCCCATGACTACGAATTTGGTTTAATACCCACTCACATACATATATATATATATATATTCCATGAAACATTACGAACCGGGGAATCACTGCGACTACGGGTAACATTCGTATTATGTCGAACCAAGGTAAAATTTTGGGTCGAGAGATCGCCTAGTTGTCCCATAATTCAAGTATATTAACACCAACATAGATAGTTATATAAGAGAAGGTAATAAAATACCCCTAGCACAAGGTCACATCCTCACTCCTCTTCCAGGGATTGTTCACATCTTTGTAGAGATCACTCCTCTTGCAACGATTGTTCACATCTCTTTCTTCATAGAGATCACTCCTCTTGCAGCGATTGTTCACATCTCTTTCTTCGTAGATATCACCGAACAATATTTCCCATTTTGCAGAGATAAAAAAACATGCAGATGTCAAAATGGCGAGGTTCCCCCCTTTCTACTCTAGGATGTGTATAAATAATAAACAATCCCCCGACCAATTTCCCAATCGAGCGACAAATATCATCTAAGAAAATCAATGCTCTCTTCCACCCGGGAGACATAATCCAAGGAACTCTCCATGGAGATCCTATATAAGCGTAATAGTGTCCCCTCAACTCGAGTTCCAGTCCTCTTTTTTGACGATAAAACTTAACAACTTAAAATATGAGATTTATTTAAATAACTCCAATATCTATTATACAATCATTCATATTACACACCATGATATTATTATAGCCATTCATAATACTTCCGTGGTGTATATATATATATATATATATATATCCACAGAGAGAGAGGATGTATTTGTATAATAAATAAATAAAAATGATACTTTTCTTTTCATATATTTTTATTGTCTCTTGTAATATGTAAATGGCCCAACTTGCCATTGTCTACATATATATGATGTATTTTATTATTAGTATTTCTTCAATAATAAGTTAATAATACACTTAGCATCTCTTTTAGGTTGGTAGTAGATTATAGGTTATTTAATTTGTCAGCCAATTGACATATCTAGGACCAACTATTAACTTAGGATTAATATAGCTTAAGATGATGCCTAAGTATCTTAGTTTGATCAAGTGAGAATCCATTGTTTATCTTCCTTCTGGTTCCCATGGAACCAAGACAACCCCCCTCTATTTAACTCATGGATTCCTAGTCATTTCCCTCTCCCCCTAGTGGATTCATTTGCATTTCATTTAGTCGCATCCGTGCCCCTGCATTCAGTCTCCTAATTCTACAATTTTCAAGATTACAACTTAGGAAGTAAAAATCTACAAGGTTTAATGATGGGGCCTTGACATTGAGCTCCTCACTAGAAACAATTTACATATTACATTTTCAATTACAAGGAATAGGGGTAAAAGATGGATGTTACAACCAAGGTATACCATCCCATTATCATATTTTTCATACTCTAAAATCTATTCCTTTTGGGAATTCATATGGAATGAAGCTCCAAATTCTATCAAGCATGCATGATAGCTTGCATGGGTTACTAGAGGTACAACAAAGGAATCTCTTGCATCGTCCTAACAAATTTTTTAAGACTTATCATAATAATTGTTTTTCCCTCTTATTATTTTCCTTTCCTCATAGTCCTTTCTAAAATTCCCAAGCTTACCACAATTACAACATTTTTCCTTGGAGTTTCTAGGAGGCATAGGTCCCCATGGGATTTGGATCTACCATTTTCCATATTATTTCCATTATCCTTCAATATTCCATGAAAAAACCAAGCCTCATTAGTGGTTTTAGAATACTTTTTCCTTACCTACTTTGAGAGTATAGAAACCATGAACTCGCCAAGCATCATGATCTTTATAGTTCTTCTAATGTAAATTCCATGGTTTCCCCATGATTCTAGATAATAATCTACATAACTCTATAAATCCAATGGATGTTGTTATTATGAAGGTCTGATATAAAAGTCTTATCTCAGAGATATATTGTATTAACGCAATGAGTATAGTTTGTTACCAATGTTGAATCTAAGTGAGGCCACACTCAACAGCTTAGGTCGATAGGTGTTGGCCGTTGAGTATTTTTTCTTTAGTAAGACGGCCAGTTTGGACTACCCGCTGTGATAAATTCACTCGCTGAATGTCATGGTAATGTTTATAATAAGTGTAACATTTAAATCAAATTCGAGTTCCGCCTGACTGTCTGATAAAGTTTGCAATACACATAACATAAATTGCAGAAACACAAAGGGCATATTAATTGACTTCTCATTATTAAGCACACATATATATAGTTTCACATAGGACAAAAACCACTGGCTAATACTATGGGCCAGTGTAAACCATGGGTCAACAAATGACCTAACTCAACTAGCTTAGGACCATTGACTCAACTAACTAACCAACTTAAAACATGAGATTACAACTCCTAACACACCCCCTTAATCTCAAATGGGATGGTGTGGTCAGCACTATCAATGCCTAAGTGCTTCCTATGAGACTCAAATGTGGATGTCCTCAAGAGTTTGGTAAACATATCAGCAAGCTACTCCTTAGAGCCACAAAATATCAGATTGAACTCTCCATTATTGACTAACTCACGTATGAAGTGATAGCGAGTGTCAATGTGTTTACTCTTCCTATGAAATACATTATGTTTAGGAAACTATATAGAAGAACTGTTATCACAATATATGGCTGTTGGTTTTGTTTCTGTATGTCCCATGTCCTTCAAGAGTCTTCTGAGCCAAACTGCATGGCACTCTTCTGTAGTTGCTGCAATATATTTTGCTTCTGCTGAAGACATGCTCACAATGGGTTGTTTCTGTGAAGCCCAAGAAATAAGACTAGTACCAATATGGAAAGCATAACCAGATGTGCTTTTCCTATCATCAATACTACTTGCAAAATCATTGTCTGTGTACCCTGTGAGAGTATAGTCTTGTGAATGAGTGTACCAAAGTCCATAATCAATTGTACCTGCAACATATCTTAGTATTGTTTTTCCAACTTTCCACTGAAAGTCTTTGGGAGATTCCATGAATCTAGAAATAAGACTGACAGCATACATTAAATCAAGTCTAGTAGCAATTAAATACATTAAGCCGCCTACTAATCTTTTGTAAAGTGTAGAATTTACTGTTGGTTCATCATCATTCTTACTTAACTTGGTTCCTGTAGCAATGGGGGTTTCTGCTGGCTTACATTTGTCCATTCTAAATCTCTGCAGAATGTCAGTAGCATACTTATGCTGACAGATGAAGATCCCATTTTCTCTTTGATCAACTTCCAGACCAAGGAAAAACTTCATAAGACCAAGATTAGTCATCTCAAACTCCTTTTTCATGACTATCTTAAACTCTTCAAGCATCAAATTTCTAGTATAGATCATATCATCAACATAAAGACAAACAAGTAGAATGTTACCTTCCTGATCTGTTTTGACATAAAGAGTGTGTTGATTGTTGCTTCTGTTGAAACCATATTTGATGAGATGAGAGTCAATTCTACTGTACCAAGCTCTTGGAGCTTGTTTGAGACCATACAAAGCCTTTTTCAACTTACACACATTGTGTTCTTGAGCTTTGATAACATAACCAGGTGGCTGATCTACATAGACTTCTTCCTCAAGTATGCCATTGAGAAAGGAAGGTTTCACATCCATTTGGTAAACAGGCCACTAGTTTTGAGCTGCTGCTGCAAGTACAGCTCTGATGGTGTCCATCCTTGCTACTGGAGCAAAGGTTTCTTCATAGTCTACACCATATTGTTGTGCAAAACCTCTTGCAACAAGTCTTGCATTGTACTTTTCTACCTTTGATTTTTCATTCAACTTGGTCTTATAGACCCATTTTACACCAATGTAGCTTTTATCTGATGGGAGATCAACTAGCTCCCAAGTATGATTCCTCTCAATAGAATCAATCTCTTCATTCATTGCTTGGACCCACTATGGATCTTTTGCTGCTTCTTCAAAACATGTTGGCTGACATGAAAATAGTGCATATTATAGTTCCTCATCGATGACAAGAGTCTGATCATATACCTCCCTTAAGCTTCTGGTTCTCTGGTTCTGTTGTGGACTACCTGTTGGTGTCCCTTCTTGCTGCTGCTACTGCTGTACTTCAAGTCTGGGAATTCTGAGTGGTTCTGGTGCTTCTAGACTGTCTGGCTGCTGAATGTCTGCTGTATCAGTCCAGCATTTATCTTCCAAAAATTTGACATCTCTGCTCACCACTTCTTTCTTGGTGATAGGATTATACAACTTATAGGCTTTTTGTTGTTCACTATAGCCTGTGAAAATACACCTTTCACTCTTCTTGTCCAACTTCTTTCTTAACTCATCAGGTATGTGTGCGAATGCAACACATACAAATATCCTAAGATGTGAGACACTAATATGAGTGCCACTCCATGCTTCTTCAGGTATCTTGTCTTTGACAGTTACTATGGGAGACCTGTTCAATAGATAGACTGAACATGAAACTGCTTTTGCCCAATAATCATCAAATAACTTCTTATATGACAACATACTTTGAGCCATGTTCATGATGGTCTGATTTTTCCGTTCTGCAACTCCATTATGCTGTGGAGTGTATCTAGTGGTGTACTGATGCTGGATTCCATGCTGCTTACAGAACTTTGCAAAATCATGAGAGACATACTCACCTCCACCATCTAATCTGAGTATACTGAGTGGTTTACCTGACTGCTTTTCAGTCAATGCTTTGAACTCTTTGAATCTGGAGAAAGCTTTTGACTTATTTCTGAGAAAGTAAATCCATACTTTCTTGATATAGTCATCAATAAATGTTAGGAAATACAGACTACCTCCTATAGACTGGGCTTGCATGGGTCCACATAGGTCTATGTGAACAAGTTCAAGGTGTTCTTTGGCTCTGTTTGTAGAGGTGGGAAAGCTGTCCCTTTGGTGTTTCCCTAAAATACAATCTTCACAGGAACTTGACTGTTCATTCATGACTGGTAATCCTTTGACCATGGATTGTTTTTGCAGATGAGAGAGACTCTGAAAGGGTAGATGACCATACCTACAATGCCACAACCAGGTTTTGTCTTGGTTGGGGACAGTATGAGCATATGACTGTGACAGGATAGCACTCCTCAGGTTGAGTGGGAAAATTCTTTTCTTGGTCATTTCTACTTTGGCCAGGAGTCTTCTACTAGGGGCTTTGTCATAGACAACACAGTAGGAATCAATGAAGCTAAAATCATACTTATTCTGAATCAGTTGACGCACACTGATCAAGTTGACCTTAAGATTGTGAACATAGAATACATCATATATGTACTTCTTCTCATTATGTTTGGTATGTATAGGAATAGTACCTTTTCCTTGAGCTGGAACGAGATGATGATCACCCAGTTTGATCTTTGATTCAACGGATGGATCTAGGTCAGAAAACAATGATATGCTACCTATCATATGATTGATGCATCCACTGTCTAGCAACCACACATCTGATTGATGTTCTTCTTCAGTCGCCTGGTATGATAGAATCATAGATTCTGATGAATGATCTTCAAGATTGGAGACATTTGCTCTGCCACTGTTCTGATCTGCATGATTTTTTTTGTAGTCACATTCATAATGGCCATATTTCTTGTAGTAGTTACACTAGACATTGGACCTATTAGTCCATCTCTTGCCTCCTCTTCCTCTCTGGTTCTGGGAGTTATGACTGTGCTCATAGTGATCTTTGTGTTCATGATGTTCATGGGCAGTTCTTTCCTCTGTGGAATTAGAACTCCTTCCTCTTCTTCCTCGTCCTTTGCCTCCTCGACCTCAACCTATGTTGAAAGAAGTCTGAGTGCTAAATGCATGAGACAAAGACTCCTCTTCCTGACTAAGTCTAGCTTCATGAGACAAGAGCGACCCTGTTAACTCTTCTAGAGTAAACATAGATAGATCCTTGGATTCTTCTATGGCTGTAACCACCATAGAGAATTTCTTAGTGAGGCATCAAAGTACCTTTTCAACAATACCCTTTTGCTCTAGGGCTTCGCCATAGGTTTGGAATTGGGTGACTATCCTAGAAACCCTAGTCATAAACTAATCAACAGTCTTTGTGTCTTTCATCTTAAGACTTTCAAATTGGTGTCGAAGGGTTTGGAGTCTTACCATTTTAACTCGATCTGTACTTTTATATGCAGATTGGAGAAGATTCCATGCCTGATGGGCGATCGTAGCTCTAGCAATCCATGGGAAAATGGACTCCTCAATGTAACTTTGGATCGACCACTTCGCAGTGAGATCCCAATCTCTACTTTCGTCGAGGGCCTTCTTATTTGCATTCGACATAGTAGTAACAGTAGCTGTCGCCGGTTTTGTGAACTCCTTTTCGACCATGTCCCAACACTTGTTGAGCTAGAGAAAAGTCTACATCTTGATAGACCAGAACTCATAATTCTTGTCGTTCAACATTGGACCTGAGATCGGCTTCATGTTCATGCTTGCCATTGAGTATGACAGCTATTAAACTGATTGTCGCACTTTTCCACTGAGCAAGCTTGCGATGATCCTCGCAGTTTTTCTTCAACCAAGGTGCAACACCGTCACACTTTTCCTTCAGGTAGGGTGAGACATTGCACTTTTCCTTCAGGCAGTGTGCGACAGCCTCCCCGAGGGCAAAATTTTTTTTTTTTTTTGCCCAAAAAAAATTAAAAAAAATTTCATGGGAAAAAAAATGTGTTACCTTGTCGCAGCTCGAGTGTTTCTCTCCGTCTGTGCTGCAACTTCTAGTTGTGCGTGTTTGCTCTCCAGCTTCTGAAAAGGCTTACCCAAAAAGAAGATCGAAGGATCAGGTCATCAGCTCTGATACCATGATAAAGTTTGCAATACACAGAACATAAATAGCAGAAACACAACGGACATATTAATTTCCTTCTCATTATTAAGCACAGATATATATAGTTTCACATAGGACCAAAACCACTGACTAATACTATGGGCCAATGTAAACCATGGGTCAACAAATAACCTAACTCAACTAACTTAGGACCATTGACTCAACTAACTAACCAACATAACACATGAGATTACAACTCTTAACACTATCATGGTAATGTTTATAATAAGTGTGACATTTAAATCAAATTCGAGTTCCCCTTGACTAATAACCGAGGTCCTCATCATGAGTTATTTCGTGTTGGTATCTCGTTGTTTTCTTCGCCACGAAGGCTCTTACGAGAGATAGTTATGGCATAATTTATTATATTATCGTGTGATTTTAGAAAGAGGTAACGTGGAATACATAACCAATGTCGACTTGACTTTCATTCTTATATGATGTATAGTTTGATCGGAAAACAAACTCTATGTTTTGAATTAAACCGAAAAGTAAACGTTCTCACAAACCTTTGTTATGGGATAAAATCATAGTGGCGATTTGATGGAAATTAACCTAAGCTTTAAAAATATTCTATATAGAAGGGATAAAGTAAAGACGAATAAAAACATGTCTAAGAAGAAATTCCTATATTACCTTTATATGGCAAGATTGGAAGTAGTTGGGATCAAAATTGTTAAATCAATACTTCATTAAGAGGTTTTACATTATTAAATATGATGATTGTTATGATAAAATATAATATTTTTTTCTATTATATATATATAGATAATATATATCATTAATTTTAGTATAAAGATTAGATTTGATGTTAAATTATTATATATATATATATATATATTAATCTTAGTATAAAGATTAGATTTAATGTTAAAGTATTATATATATATATATATATATTATTAATCTTAGTATAAAGATTGGATTTAATGTTAAAAAAGTTATGTATATATATATATATATATATATTAATGATCTCAATTCATGGTGATTGGATTTTGATGTTAAATAAGTCATCCAAAATATTATTTGTTATTAAGAATACTAAAAATAAATAAAAAATTAAATTTATGTATTTATAGTATACTGGGGTTGTTACAATAATTCATGACAATAATTTTATAAAAGATGTATAACTAGTTTTCAAGTTAATCCAATGGTAAACAAGCAACAATAGAAGAGTTTAGAAGCACCTATTTGAAATAATAATGTAAAAACACTCATAGTTTCTCAGTTCCTCCCAACCATAGAAGAGGACACCCACACTTGCTTTCGCAACTTCACCCCCGAGCTGGATCACCACCATAGACCAATGAACTCAACAAAGCCAATCTGAATGCAACACTTTTCCCAAGAGTCTGTAACAGATCAAAAGATGGAAGTTCAAATAGAGAGTGTACTCAACAACTTGCCCTCAACATATCAACAATTTCTCTCTATGCACCACACATCGTCCTATGTCTTCTCATTGCACCATTATATAATTTGTTCCCACATCTTGTGCCATCTCAATCAAATCTCAGTCAAATATCTTGACCCCTATAATTGCCGATCTCATTGGTTTGCTGAGCTTTTGACTTAGATTTGATGGATACCAAATATCTTGCTTGCTATTCACTTGTTCATTGTCTCATAATGGTTTCCGCTCTTTCAACAGGATGCTCCATGTGTCTATTTTGATCAATAATGAAATAATGTTTCTTGTTCATAATATTCACCCACATGAGTGTGTGAGAGTTTACAACTCTTTTACAAAATAATAATTTCTGAAAGCAAATTGGAAACTTGTGTAAGAGAAGAGTATACTCAAGGCGTTTTGCCCTCAAGAGTAGAGTCCATCCTAAGGAGAAAGAATTCCTGATTGGAAAAGAAAGTATATGGTTTCAATAAATAGTATTCTATATGTTAGCATAAACCCCAACTTTCTTAATGCTTACTATCCTAATAATATTTATAAGAACTTTGATAGTAATAACTTATTAATAATTAGAGCTTAATATTAGTTGAATATAGTATGTTCTCTTTAAAAGCTAAAATGTTTCAATTTAACATTTAACCTATTAATAATTAATAAGTGATACTAATGAACTAAACATGTTTTTTACACTACTACTTCATTAACCACTATTTTAAAATATTTACAACTCTAGTAATAACCACAATTATTAATGTCAAAGACAAAAGAAATAGAAAATTGGTATATTAATCATTACTATCATTAACATAATTATAACAAAATATGTTCTATTTTTCCTCAAATAAATAATAGATATTTTGGATTTTATAAAAATAATTTGAATTTAAATTTATAAAATGCAAAGATAATTAATTAGATTATTAAAAAATAATATTAATATGTATAATTCATATACAATATTATTTAAAGATATATTCAATTAATGATTACAATATATAATTTATTTATAGTTTCAAATTTTTATAATAAATTTAAAATAATTATTGTATATTTTTTAATTTAATCTTGTTATTATTTGAATACTAAATAAAACCTTTCACATAAGAAAAATGAAATAAATAATTGTATTAAGGTGAAGATCTAACTTTAATTTTTTTAAATGATTGATAAATTTACAATCACAAAATGCTGTATATTTAAGAGAAAAATATTAAATTTGTTATAAATAAATTAATTATCAAATATAATTTGAAAAAAAATATAATTACAAAAAATAATATTTTGCTTAAAAAAACTTGTAACTATCAATTAAAAACAAATGCAATTTTTATGTTGTTAATTAACATCATAGAAAAAACATACAATAGAAATATTATCTATAAAATATTTTTATTCAATTTTTTTAAAAATAATATACATTCTTCAAAATCATTCCAAAATAAAAACAAAATCTCTTAAACATTTTTCTTAATAATAAGTCAACAAACAAAATCTCTTAACACTTTTTCTGGATTCCACATAGAAAAATCGAATTTACCAAAAAAAATGAAATTACTGTAAACATATGCGTTAAGTTTGGATCAAAACTAATCATAACCCAACAGCTTAATTTGAATTTCCTGAGTAGTACCCATTAGGAAAATCACCACCGATTTTTGCGTTTAAAATTAATAAAACATTATTTCTTATTACTAAAATTTATAATGAATATTACTAAAAATAAAATAATTTGTTTAATAAAACTTTTAACTATAAATAAAAAACAAGTACAATTTTTATTATGTTAATTAACTTTATAAGAGAACACATCTAACAAAAAAAATGTTGTTTATCAAATTTTCCTTTTCTTTTAATATAAAATTAGAAAATTATTTATTTCAAATATATAAATTAAATATTTAATAAAAATTTATAAAACAAAATAAATAACAATATTATTTTTTTTATAATTTATAATTTTATGTTATATATTCTTATAATTTATCCTTTTGTCCTTCATTTATTTGTTAAAATTAACATATTTTAATATTAGTGTTAAGAATTAAGTGCATCCTTGCAAAGATATTGCAGAATAAAATCAAAATCTCTAACAATTCTGACAAAATATCTGACACTTATGTTAATAAGAGATCAGCACCGTCCAATCCTATAGAAAATCCGATCCAATGTCTCAACTTTCAATTTGAATCTTATACTCAACATCTGCGTTACAAAACTTATGGTAACCCAACCGCTTAATTTGAATTCCGTGGTTACTATTTAGTTAAGAAAATCACCAAATAAAAGCAAAATCTCTGACACTTCAGTAAAATCTACCATTCGATCTTATCGAAAATCCGATCCAATGTCTCATAGTTCAGCCACGTTCAATTTGTTTTTTCTACTCAACATTTGCCTTTCAAAACTTACGGTAACCCAACGGCTTAATTTGAATTTCCTGAACAGTATCCGTTAGAAAAATAACTACCGTTATTTCTTTGCTTTCATCTACTTCGCACGCTCCTCTCTCTGTGTTCGGCCTTCTGAACGTTTTGTCAATGTGTTGAGCCATCCTGTCTATTAGGGGCAATCGTGGCAGACACATTTGAGGAAATCATGGCAGAATCGTGGCAGACACATTTGAGGAAATAGTGGCAGAATCGTGGCATGGATTGTATATTAGGGGAAATCGTGGCAGACACATTTGAGGAAATCATGGCAGAATCACAGAAGGAAAAATCTGTGCATCACATTAGACAATGTGGCATGGAGTTGAATTGGCGAAACTGATTTGGATATTCTCTATTTTTATTTTGATAATTAATTCTTATCAATTCTTTTTTTATTTTCATTTCTCTATTATTTGTATTTTTTTAATTTTATTTTGAACTCCTAAATTATTAACAATGTGTTAAAATTTTTTAATTAATAATAAAAAAAAATTTAAACAAATTTTATAATTCTTGTTAAGATAAGGGTGTTTTAAACACAAATACCATTTAAAAAAGACGTACATAATTAACTTTAGAAAAAAGTGTTTCACAATTTTTTGCTTAATTTTTTAAATCTAATATTAACCCATCTCTCAATTTTCAAATTACATTAATTTACATCATGTATTAATACTTTTCATTTACAAAAACATTACATACAACTACATAAATAGATACGTTTACAGAAGATGGCCAAATTCTCCATCATCTATATTTTCCTAGTTAATAAATTCAAAAGTAATTATATATATATATATTTGAAAAGGCTAATCCCAATCATTAAATTATGGTGGTAATTGATGGCCATGTTATTATTTGTGGTTGATAGTTTCCTCCAAGTCAGTGAATATATTATCGATTCAATTAACATTTTATTCATTTCACTATTTTTCTATTGTTATTCATGAAAGCACGTTGGTTCTTCCAATGTTTTGGCTCCCTTTCTATTCAATAAAATTCTTCCATAAATAGTAATAAATTTTAATTTTTTAAGAAGAAATTTTTTTCATATCTTAGGCAATCTAGACATCCACATTTTATCTCTCCTATATATATTCTTGCAAAATTTGATTTTACAACAAGAACTTTGACAACATCATATTTCAATTTAGGATTTTTAGCATAATATTCTACAATTAATTCTTTCCCATTCTCTTAGATTTGTTTATTTCATCACTAACTTTTTCTTTACCATTTCTTTTTCAACTCTTCAACACATGAGAAAATAATGTTTTAATTTCCACTCATATAACTAAACTCACATAATTCCTTGTTTATGCATACAGGTATGCACTAATAAAACTCTATTCTAAAGGAATCCTTGGATGTTCCTTGTCCAAATTTACTTTCTCTATTTTCCTCACATTTAATGCCTCCTAATTTCTCCCTCCTATGTAAGTTCATTTTGTGATGATTTCTTTGATGATTAATTTACCTGTTCCCTCCCACCTTGCGAAGATAAGATTGGCACATCCCTCTCAAATGTCAATTTCAATGGTAATATTAAAGCATTCCTCTAAACACTCAATTTCACTTTTCAATGCTAATATGAATGTACTTTTAGTTATTAAATTATTAAAAAAAAATTCTTAAGGGCCTTCCTAAAGACATAAAGCACATGTTTACCTAAATTAACATCAGTACTCCTAACCTAGGTGTTGATCTTCTTGTAACGAAGTAAAAACAACTCTGATACTAGTATCATGATATCTTCATGATACCAGTTACTATCATTCTTTGATATACAAGTAATTAAATCTTATCATACATCAACTATTTATGTGATCTTATTAGATATCCATATAACAATAAACATGTATAAATCTATGTATGTCCTAAATCCCCCTACCACTCCTTTATGCCAACCTTCTAACATGAGCCAATTATTTTTAGAATATAAATTTCTTTAATATGAACCACTACATGGATGGAAATCCACATTATAGAATTTAAGTATATACTTATACAATAGGTACTTCTCATTACCCTTCTTTTAATACTCACTCATCCCCTTTCAAAAAGGAGTTCCAAAATCTATGAGAGTTTGAAAGGGATATAATTCATGTGGGAATACATGGTTGTTTCTATGTTTTAAAGGTGCTTTGTTTTAAGGGTTCCTACTAAACATGTATGTGGACTATAGTAACAAATATTACTAAAATGTTAAAAGATGTTGAGAATAATGTTTAAATGGAGTGGAATTTTTCTACCTTACAAGAAGAAGTCCACTTTGATTTAGGAATACATGATATCTTATTTCTACCATTTGACCATTCCTTGAGAAATATCAAGATGTCCTACAATAAAATTAGGAATAGCTATTATTAAAATTAAAAATAATTATAAGTTAAATATTTTAATATACTTGATTACATACATTTAAAAACATTTCTCAATCCCACATGCTCTTTATCTATGTTTATAGTCATTGATCCATACCCATAACTACCATATCATTAGTAAACTTTTTTTTACATAATGTCTTATTTTACATAATAAAACTAATAATAAACTTATTTTAACTTCATATTTTATTTTACATAATAAGACTAATAACCTGTGAGTAGTCCGTGAGTAAGTGTAAAACATTAATTAAATGATTTTTGAAGAATTTCAAGGAAATAGTAGTTAAATTGTATATGACATTTGTTTTTTCATCTATTCCTAATAGTGTGTTTGGATTCCCAATGTATGTTCTTAATCCTATCCTACGCCTTTACAAAGTTTTTCCAGTTTTAGAAAAATAAAAATATGTATTCAATGAATCTGGCAGCATTTTATATATTTATCCGGCCGCTGTATCTCAATGATTTATCTGTAGCCGCCCATGGTTCCAATCCCACTTTACCCTCTGTTAGAGATTTATATGCAGAAAATCGCACGATCATGGTCACATGTATTTACTGAGATTTAGCCGCCCATTGTTACATGCATTGATTTTTGTTTTCAAACAGACGAATTCTTTTTAATATTTTTACCAGTAGTCAACGAAATTTTGCGAACTTTACATCTTTACCGTTATTAAAGATTTACAGTTTTACCTATTTTTGCCAACAATGGGCGGCTAAATGCCCAGTTTTACATCTTACCTTTACTTTTATTAAAGATTTACAGACTCTTAGCGGCCCATTGTTCCATGCATTGCAATGATTTGTCTTTTGAAACACACGAATTCTTTTTAATATTTTTACCAGTAGTGAACAAATTCTTTTTAATATAACATAAATATTTAGATTTTAAATATAATAATATTCTTTCTACATATATATTTGACTAATTTTAACTTATTTTTAATTTTAATTTTAAAATTATAGAGATAAGACACAAATTATAAATACAATCTTAATATCAATATGATATGAGAGAAGTTCTTAAAAAAGAGAATCTTAGCTTCTCTAATACATAATCTTAGTTTCTCTAATATTTGATATGATATAATAAAAAATCAATAAACATAATCTTCAAAAACATAATTAAAACTAGTTACAAATTAGTAAAGATTTATTTGTAAACCCAGCTTGAACACCTATATGTGTCCAATCCCATCTGAATGATCTGTCTGAAGCCGCCCATGGTTCCAATCCCGCTTTACCTTTATTAAAGATTTATATGCGGAAATACGCACGATCATGGTTACATGTATTTACAGAGATTGAGCCGCCCATTGTTACATGCATTGATTTGTCTTTTCAAACATACGAATTCTTTTTAATATTTTTACCAATAGTCAATGAATTCTTTCTATACCAATAATTTCTTTCTATGGAAAGAATACGAACTCTTTAATTCTTTTTAAAAAATTTACGTTTCCTAGTCGCACATTATTACATGCTTGTTATGTTTTCGAATTCTTTTCCAATGCTACATTGGAAAATCCACGGCGTCTTTTTATCTGGGAAACGGTTCCCTGTTGTAGTTTAGTTTCATTCATAATCATATCCATTCATTTTACATTTATATTTGTAACTTAAAATCTATTTCCGATTAATAATTTATTTTATGACATTTTTTTCACATCTATTCATTTTTAATTTATATTTGTAACTTACAATCCATTTACTCTCAAGAATTTCCTTAATTTTAATTTTGGCATTTTTTGCAAAATCCATTAGTTACCCAATCATAGGAAAACTAGTCAAATAAACCTTAATTAAAATACTTATTTAGAAAAGTAGTTCACTATTACATCTGCTTTAAGTGAGAATAGAAGCTAAGCTATGTGGAACACAGTATTTTATGAACACCATATCATTAAAACAGATTAGTTAAAGTTTATAGTGAGGATTTTCAAGTACTTACTTTGTTAATATCAAATCATCTCAAAACTTTAAATTCATCACTTAAAAATTTGATGGACTTAATTTTTTTTTTAAATTTATTTATTTAAATCTAAATATCAAACTTTAATCATTATTGTCGTGCAATTACTACTTCCCAATTATGATGTAATCATTTAGTTTAAAGTAAGCAAATTTCTTTCAATGAAATTATCTGACATTTTAGTTATTATACAACTTTTTCCAATGTTATTGCTGAAAGAACTACTTAATTTCTCCACTATTTTTGTTTCTTATAAAACAAATATAATGCTACCATAAATATTAATGAATTTAAATTTCTTAGGAATTTAATTGATCATTTTGATTACATGTTTCTTTAGTTATCTTTTACCAATCTTTTTATTATTATTTAATTAATGGTTTTCATCATATATTTTTTGTAAATTCTATTTTCTTAATTTTATTTTGAACACCAAAATTCAATTAATAATATAAAGTCTTCCAAATGCTATGACTCATATCTACTTAGATGAGAATACTTCAAACACAAAACAAACAAATAACTTTAGAAAATAATATTTATTTCCACTATAATCATTTAAACTCTACATTTAGAGTAACCCTTCCATATATTTTTCCCAACATGAGTTGGTCTCTTTCCCTCTCACAAGGCACCTCAATTTATGTGATCTATATTTTTTAGTTTTCATTAAGGATTCTTAGCTTTCCATCCTTCTCTTATTAAAACTTAGAACTTTTAGTTAACATATTATGGAATTTAATTTATCCTTCATTTCCTGTAAATTTAAGGTTAACACATCCCTTTCAATTTTTTGTTTTGATCAATTAACATTATTTATATTAATTGATATTTTTACTTTAAAAAATTTATAATTAAATTTAAATTCTATCATTATTATCTATTTAATTTATAATTTCTTTTAATTTATAACTTTTTTTTAATTTATAATTTCTATTAATTTATAATGGTTATAATTCAATTCTTTGTTTTAAAAAAAACTATATTACAGAGGTTTCTTATAAACCTTATAATTATGATTATAATTTGAAATTTTTGTTATATAATGATATTATGTTTTATATTTTCATAAAGGAAGATTATTTTCATATTTACCAAATATTGATTAAAGTTTAGTTAAATTGTAAATTATAGTTTAAAAGGTTATTTGATACTTAGTATATTGGTTTTAAAAAATGATTATCATGAAGATAGTTTAAATCTTTCTTAGAATATAATATGAAGTAGGAGAATTATTATAATATTATGTATTATATTTTCATATGGTAAACGTGTGTTTTTTTAATGTTATTATTTTTCTTTAAATTATTATAGTATAATGTGTTTTTCCAACTTATTATTTTTCTAGTTGTTGATTAAAAATACTAATTTAAAAAATTTAATAGAAATTGATACTCGTGAGTGGTATACTTGTTGTGTATGTACTTTTTCATATATAAAACTATTATTATATTTTAGTATATATATTTAATGATATACATATTTATTTTAGTTACCAAAGGAACATTATGGGAAATTGTGTGGTGATAATTTTCTAACTCGGAATCTTGACACATGTGCCTTTGTTGTAGCCGCCAACTAAGACGTCTTTATGCTAGTAATAAGTGGAGGGAGGTAACTCCTAGAGAAGCCCTCCTAGTACGCCCCAAGTTGTGTGGTCTACCATATATACACAAGGTTTTTTAAGTTGTATAACGAGGGACCCCCTTTGATAACACTATACATAAACATCCTAATCCTAAAATCTAATATAGCTTACCTTAATTTTGTTAATTATTGTTTCTCTAAAATAATGCCATATAATTATCTCATTATTTCTTAATCATTTATCTTATAAAAATTTAAAACTAACCATTATAGACCAGGACATCATTTATATTACCATTAAAAAAAAAATATCTCAAACATAACTTAATAGTATAATCATATATATGATAAATATAAACCCTAATAATAAACCATAACTCTATACTCTAACAATTCCTTAAACTATTATAATTCATAATTTCTACTCCTTTAAAATCTAAACAATCTAAAAGTTAAATATTAATTATCGTTGTTATTAATACCTTATGTTAGTTTAAATTTTAAAAATATTTAATAATCATAACTATTTGTATCCCAAATTGGACTCTTATACCCTATAACTTTATCTTTGTTCATCTTAAAAGTAAATTTCTTAACAACTTATAGAAATGAAATCTTAACAACTTATAGAAATGAAATACTAAGTCTAAACTTTGTAATAGCTTTAATTTTCATCAATATAGTCTATAACTATATCATTCTTCAACTTAAAAATAAATCTCTTGACTTTTATAGAAAATCAAATACTAACTCCAAACTTTGTAATAGCTTTGAATTTTCATTTTTCTACTTTTGTGTATTTTCTAACTTATATAAATTTTATATCCTATATTTTCTAATAACTAAATTTTAATATTGTTTAAAAATATTGAAATAAAATATTTATAATTATTATTAGTCATATAATCCTTATAAAATCTAACTCCTCATCCCTAACTCATATAACTATCAAATATTTTAATTTTATAACACATAACAAGTGTACAAGCTAACCTTATAATACAACACCACTAGACCTTATAATCCATAACATACATATCTTTTATAAAATTTAAATACATATAAGATCTATAACACCCAAAAATAATCACCCCAAATCCCTCAATTACATATTCTTAAATATCTTATAATATTAACACTTACATGTACCTCTTAATAATTATTCTTTATAATTTCTTATAAAACTAGTTTTAATAATATGTAATTCATATCAATATTAACCCTCATAGCCTTAATAAATAAATAATACATCTTTCATGTAACCCTTATAACTTATAACTTTTATATTATATAATCCCCAATCATAAGTTAATCATTACAATGTCTATCACCCATATCATTTATATTCTCTAAGAATTATCATCCATTTAATCCTTAAACTCTAGAATCCCAACCTTTCAATATCTAACAACAATTAAAAAAATCTTACCATATGAAATCCATGTAATCTTAATTGCTAATTTTATAGCCCTAATTATTATAATCTAAAAATATATTAATCCTTAAAAACCTTAATTTCTCTATCAAAATATCCATAAAACTTTTATATTTCCCATATATATATATATATATGGATAGATAGATAGATATAGATATAGATATAGATATAGATATAGATATAGATATAGATAACCCTTAACTACTATAATAACTGCTTCTATCCATCCTAAATAGTTATAACTTTAAACTAAAAACCTAATTAATAATGATTATAATAATTAACTTATATAACGTGTATAGCTTCTAGCCTCTATCACATGCAAACTCCAAACCCACATAAAACTAACATCTTAATATATATATATATATAATCTTAACTACTATAATGACTATCTTCTATCCATCATAAATTGTTATACCTTTAACTAAAACCCTTAATCATTCGTGGTTAATATCTATAATCCAAAACACATAATAAGTACAACTCTTACTCACACTAACATATATCATCTTCCCTTATAACACGTGTAATAACTTCAAATCCCTAAATCATACAACCATCAATTTCTAACACCTACAAGTTGTAATTCATATAACTCATGCAATATTTAAATATTATAACCATATCACCCTTAATATTTATAACCTCTCTAACCCTTAAAATATAATCCGTATAACCTATAAATCATAAAAACCTTAATATTAACCTAAATAATTTATAATCATAATCACAACTATATTGTATAATATTTTAAAACAATAAACTTTATTACTTCTAACTTATAATTCTTTATGTATTTACCACTATAACTCATAACCACCACCCCTGTAACATGAAACACCCATAATCTCTTACTCATATAACCTTAATACACCATAAAATAATATAATAAAGATAACCTATATTTCATAATCATGGTAATCTAAACATATACCACATCATATGAAACCTTAATTCATAACCCTAAAACTAACCCATAATATTATTTGAAACCTAATGTATAAACTCTAAAACAATAATGTGACACATATCTTCATTTTCATCCCTAACCCATATAAACCCTAATTTCTATATCTCTAACAAGTATAATAATTATAATCCTCAACATCAAACCTATGTAACTCCTAACCTGTAACGCCCCATATTTTGACCAAGCATGTTTATGAGTTAGACCCCTTTCACTTTGATGCTTGTTATCTGTTTGACTCAGCTTAGACAGCGTGAACTATATTTTCGGCATGATAGGACATGATGATATGTTGCTACTGTGTTAATGATGTAACTATATTTCGTGCAGTTATTAAGTTATGATTATCATGAGATTCTTTTATTTCATAATGACAGTGTATGTTTGATAATCGTCCTGGAGGAAATGTGATATATATGATGTGGTAATTATGCTGTGATCGATTTAATGATTTTATGTGATGAAATAAATAATGCTGACAATATGGATCAGACAATGATAGAAATGGAAAATATATGTTTTAGCGTTGTCATTGATGAAATGTAAATATATGGTGTTGTACGTGGATGCCATCCTATGATGAAATTGATAGAACTGTTATATTCCATACATAGCTATGATGAAATTGTGATGTGAAAATGAATGATGTTGATGATATGGATCAATTGGTGATCGAATGGAAATGCTTGTTATAAAATGTGTATTTTGCGGAATACTAACCTACAGGACATGAGGGCTATGCGATAGCCGGATACTTGATCTGATATACAGAGAAGAACCTATCCATGCAGTAAACCTTAGCAACCGAAATTGATGAAAAGATGACATGGACCGATAATCTCGAGAGCAGCAGAGTATGAGTCGATAAGGGCCTAGGCCCAGTATGTTGAGAGGGATGGATGTGTTTTCCCACCCTATGTTCCTATGATACCCGAGGTCATGGGAGGGCCGTGCTGAGACACGCTCCCCATGTAGTTGTGATGACGATGGTCGGATGCCTGCTAGGGGAGGATAGGTCCGCTGTACAGCCGACACTATCGCTCTAAAGTTCTATGAGGTCAGGTCGATGAGTCCGACATCCACTTTTGTACTAGCAGAGGAGGGATAGGGAGGATGTGGCAGTAGGTTAGGATGGGAGGACATGATAGTTTGTACTGTTGAGGGTTAGGTAGCCGTTGATCTTGAGTTAGTGGTAGTAGGTAGCTTTCCTTGTAACCGATTGATTGAACAAATGTATCATAGAAGTAATAAAATGGAATCTTAAAGGTTAACTGATAAAATAACCGATGATGTTTAAGTAATATTATGATGAATGTATACTTGTTCAGTTGCATAAAGTATTATTGGTATTGGATAGCTATTATGCATAGGAAATATGACGTATGTTTATAGCACATGTCTGTCTTGTGCATACGCTGGCCACAGCCATGCACATTATGCACATGCGCAATAATATTGGTTTACAACCTACTTATCAAGATTTAACAATATTATAAGTTATCATAGATAAGTCAAGTAAGTATTTAGTGGATGACTTAAGTAGTAAAAGATTATCAAGTTCTAATGTGTAAAATAAATGTCATTAATTGTAAGTACCCTCAAATGAAGATGTCCTCGATATGAAGTATGATAGTTAAATATTAATACTAGAAGAGTACGCTATATAATTGTTGATTATGGTTAAGTAAACCATTAAGTATATTTCATTACTTATACCCAGAGGTGCTATGTTGACCCTTATCCATTAACCAAATAAATATTTCTAATTTATGTTCACAATTAATTTAATTTCTATTATTATTAATTAATATGTTATTATTGTTATAATTTAATTAACGATATAATGAAATAATAATCTTTATATAAAGCATAGGGGATTGAATGATTTATTAAATAGATTATCATTTAAATTAAGGGACAGAATCATTCCAAATAAATAAAAGATTCGTTGAAATAAATTATTTAACAATTCCACTACTAGAAAGAAACTTGGGTAATTTAAAAATAATATATGATCCACCTTTTTACCTTAAAAAGGGGATGCATTAATGATTTGTACTTCCAAGACCACGACAGCTAGGGCGATGGAGTGATAAGGAAGTTTGACTTTTGAAGGAGGTGGATTCCTATAAAGAGGAGAATTAACAAAGTAGTAAGGGGGTTATTGTGGGAGAACTGTGAGGATTTTTGTGAAAAAAAAAGGAGGAATGCCGAGGAGGGGGTTAACTCGATGCCGAGGAGGGGGTTAACTCGAAGCTTTGAGGAGGTGGGAAACTCAAAAGAAAAGACTGAGGAGGGGGTTAACTCAACGAAATTTTACCATTGAAAGGTTCAATCGAAAGTTGCTGTCGGGATTATCGGTCTGTGGGCTTGGGGGCTAGGAAATCCGTTGATTTCCTAGGGTCAGCATAATAATAGCTGATCGGCAGGGTGGACACATCATTTTGGGTTGCTAAGGTACCATACAGAATTCACCACGTAAGTCTTCTGATCTTACTGCAAATCTACGGGTCCAGGTATTTTACTCAGGTAGCTTCAATAAATTGTATTTCCCTTTTATATTCAGATTATGCATGAAATAAGAACAGGGTTGAAATGAAAGATTTAAGTTTGTGTTTGCTTAAATTGCAGAGACATATAATCATTTAGATAACAGAGACATAAACGGTGGAATTTTTCCAGAAAACATAAGAGAAAACTTGGTATGTACCTGAAAATACAAATAGAGACCCAGTGGCTAGATAGGGCACTACATAACCTATATAAATTCTAACCCTTACAATATTTAGAATCCCTAATTTTTATAACCTTATAACAATAAACCATTATAGCACCAACATGTATAACCCTAAACTCATATTATATGTAATACTTAACACCTAGTCTTTTATTCTTATAATCCTTATGAACTAAATATTGTGACCATAATTAGGTATAAACCATATAACCCTAAAACTAAATATTGTAATCATATTCAATCATGAACAATATAACCCCAACACTCTAACATTTAATATCTAAGTCCTTTGTTCCAAACAACATAACCCTTATAATTATCATTATCATTATGTATAATATTTAACCCTTGTAAATTTTAAATGTATATAATTCCAAACTCCTTCGACCATTATAAAGTCTGATTAAAAATACTCACTACCACTTATTCTTAAAATGTATAGCTTGTAAACTCTATATTCCTTATCATTCTTAAACATGACAATTGTTACCACCATTAACCCTATAGCCCTTATGAACCTTAACAACACCATTATATTGTAATTCATGTAATAAATATCCTATATAACCCTTAAGAACTATAACATATATCATCCCTAAACATATAATGCATAAATTATATATGAATTTACCATTGTAACCCTTAGTCATTAACCTTCATAAGCTCTAATATCTATAACATATAGACACTATAGGAGACATCACTCATAAGGAATTATAGATAATATCTATAAGTATCATAATTAGGTATAAATTATAAACTTTTTCCATACCTAAAATTTTATAAGCCTTATAATCCTAGATAAAACCATTTTTTGTAACCATTAATCAATGACCCTTAGTTACTTACAAATATTACCCTTAACAACTAACCTTCATAGCCTCTATATTTGAAAAAGACTTAATCTTTTTGTATCCATAACTATTATAAAATTTAATCCTTATAATGATTACACAGTATCAACGAGAACCTTCATAAGATTTACCCCTAACAACTAACCTTGATAGCCTCTATTATATAATTTAATCCTTATAATGATTACACACTATCAACGAGAACTTTCATAAGCTTTACCCCTAATCCTTGTAAGTATTACATTTTATCATCCATAAAATTTATAACCCTTTAACAAAAATTCTGCCTAACTCATATAACTCCACTTTACATTATAAGTATGCATAAACCTAAAAAAAAAAATCTAATGTTGTGTGCATATTAACTTCAAATCCATAAAACTTGAAACCACTTTATTAAAAATTATTATAAACTTAAAACCCTTTAATCCTGGCACATATAAAACATAAAAAATATAACTAACTTAACACCTTACACACATAACCCATATAACCATCATCTCTTAAAACCATAACCTTTATAAACTCTGTACATTACACATATAACACCTATTACCTATAATCCCTAAACCATAACCAATATAACCCATTTAAAATCTTATCCACATAACCCATATAAATACTATCTGCTAACACATAAATAGAAAGCAATCGTCATAACTTCAATAACTCATAACTCATAAACCATATAATAATTATAATTGTTAATCCTTACAACCCCTAGTCCATCTAACAATTGATATTTATATAATTATTATAATCCATGACCCTTAAACACCCATATTTACATAACCCCTGGCATATATACAATTTACTCTGTAATCTGAAACCACTATCCACAATATATATTATCTTCAAATACAATATAAACCTTAACACTTATAACCCAATATTAAACATAAACAGTATAGCCTTTGAAATCCATACTACTCCATATTATTCCTAACCCTCTATCAAATTATCAATATATCACTAAAAACATATGCACATGTCACCCTTAACTCCTAAATCGTGTATTTCCTAAACAATGTCCTTTAAATTAATTACAACAAATATTACCCTTACCTTCTCTAAACCCTAACCCTTAATCATTCAACCCTATAACACATAACACCTTAAATCATTAAACCCTATTGATCCTAATAACCTTCATTAACCATCCCATGTATCCTTAATTCCTTTAATCCATAACATCAAACCCCAGAGTACATTTCTTTATAACATCTTATTCTTGGCCCATTTAATTCTTACCTCTTTCAACTTTTAAGGGCCTTGTTTACTTTATAAAAACAATCCTTGCAACCTATTATCCTTAACTCTTGTATCAACATTTTAACTACTAACCCTTCTATCTTATAACATTAATTATATCCCCATTCTAATACTTATAATCCATATATATGATAAATCCAAATGTCTAATGTATAACTTTTATCTCGTGTAACCTTTGTAAGATGTATAACCCTTAACTTAAATAATTGATTTTCTAGAACCCATATAATTGTTAGTACCTAAAATTTTACTACTAACCCTTCTATATCATCACATTAATTATATCCCCATTCTAATACTTATAATCCATATATATGATAAATCCAAATCTCAAATGTATAAATTTTATATTGTGTAACCTTTGTAAGATGTATAACCCCTACCTTACATAATCGGTTTTCTAGAACCCATATAATTGTTAGTACCTAAAATTTGTCCTGTATAATAAATAAATAGTAACATAACCCATAATCCTTAGAACCCTAATAGTGAACCATTATTATTCCCTAACCCTTATGAACCACTACCACTTTCATGCATATATACTTCAACCACAACACATATACTGTTTGTCCAATATAACTTCTAGAACCCACACAACCTCAAACTCACACATATGATTTAATCATTAATGTCTAACTTGTAATCCCTAATATCTATCCAAACTGACACATAATTCATATAAATTCTAAATTTCAACTACTAATATTGATAACCTTTACCTATATAACCTTACCTCAAATATATTGTAGTTACTTACCTTATAATCCCCCAGGACTATAACAATTCAAACATAAACACATTTTACTATGATATCCATTTAGGATAACCCCAATCCATAACACCTATGAACCCATAACCCATAACCTTTATAAATCCTTCAATATTTGTGCATATCCTATATATCACTACCCTTGAACCATTTCCCTTAAGACTTGTGGGTTGTAATGATATAAAAGCTAATTCACATTGTAAAAGGTTGTTTGTCATTAGGAGGAGACTTGTAAATATACTATGTCCAAATAAACATAAGTCTACTGTATTAAATTAAACCAATTCAATCATTCATAAGATCAATGCTTTTATAATACTTGATACGTTCCTAAACACTATAACATATGTCATGCCTAACCCTTAATTCATACAACCACTATATACTATGACATTGAATACTAGAAACTTTACAAACTATGATATTAATAATTTCTAAACATTTAAATCCTTATAAAAAAACCCTTGTCAAATATAATGAATAATCACTAACTCCATAATCCCTTAAACTACTAAAATTTAACCTATATACTTGTAAATGCATTTCATGACTCATTCTTATAATATCTAAACAATATAACCAATATTACTTCTAACCTTCAATGCCTCTTATCCAAACAATCTTATCATATAATCCTTATATACCCTTACAAATGTAATCCCTAACATATATATGCTTTAAATCCTTTAATGTGTGTAGTAATAACCCATATAATCCTTAACATCTATAAATGCAATTCATACCCCAAAACATATCCCCTAATTTCTATAATAGTTATACCTTTAACTTATAAATACTCCTTATTATAACCCATAACCATTAACTAATATAACCCTTAATTATCATCCCTTCATTTCTAACCCTTATAGCATGCTTATAATATTCCATATTTAGAACTATTATTACTACTAAAACCAATCTAATTTAAAACCGATACCTTATATCCTTATAATACTAACTATTGTGACACCTTACCAATATAACCCAAGAACCTTATCCTTTATCTCCAAACTATATACCAACTTATATTTAACTAAAACTTAACCTATACAACTCAAACCACCTTAAAACATATAAAATTTAATTGCTAAAATCTATCCCAAATGGCTAATGATTATAATCTTCATGCATATAATTTATAATTCCTAACCCCAATAAAATAAATTTATAAACCCAAGTAAAATTTTCCTTATATTGTATGAGTACCTCAACCTTTGAATTCTATAGTGTTATAACCACTAATCCATTTATTATAATTAGTATAAATCTATTATTAAATCATATCCATAAACCCTTAACTCATATAACTACTAATCTTAATAACCCTTTAACCCTAATATATTTAAATATCATTATTTAAAATAAAATCCGCACAAACATTTTAATAGTTATACTATGTAATCTCTCTATTACCTAAATAAACCTCTAAAATATACTAAAATATATACTCCTTTTAAGATATGTATTTCTTATATTAAATCTTAGTGGTTACCACTAAAATTTAAGATATTTAAAACTTATAGAATGTTTACTAACCTATAATATTTATAATCCCTAAACCTTATAAACCCTAGTTTCTAACTCACATTATATCATTAATACCCTAGTTCATGTCATTAATACCCTACTTCATATCATTAATACCCCAACCTATATTATATCTCTTAGCCCCTATTTCCTATAAATCTTAATGATTACAACCACTAATCATAAAATATTTAAAACACATAGAATATATATTAACCTATAATATCTATAATCCTTGATCCCTATAAACATGTGTTTCCAACCCACATTATAACAAATCTCTTATTCTTATAATCATTATTCCATAATTCATATCATAAATACCACATCCTTTGTTATATACCTTAGCCCTTATTTCCTATGAATCTTAATTATTATAACCACTAACCATTAAAATATTTAAAACCTATAGCCAATGCCACCTCAAACCCCACCCATAAGAGGCCTTAACGATTATATCATAGAAACATAGAATGCCTAACATTCAGCCTCTACTCACTTTAACTCCTTATAACCCTACCTTTACATTTCTTACCAACTATAATAATTAATATCTATCATCCAAAACCTATTTAACCATAACAAACCAAATGGCATCTAATTCTTATAACACCTAACCATGAACCATTATAACACCCAATATGTAAACCTTTAACTAATCAACCCCATAACCACTAACTCCTAACTATTATAACTCTTAACCCTTAGAGTTTTTGAGACGTATAACACCTAGTAATGTTATCAAGTTATCAACCTTAATTTTCAATCTCTTTTACATATAAATACCAAACGCACCTAAAATTAAAAATCATTACCAATATTAAATATAATTCATAACCATATATTCCTTGACCTACATAATACATAACTCGTATATCTTATACAACCCTACTCATGTTAAAATAAATATCTAGTCCCTATGACTTGTAATTCTATAATTTATCTTTTCAAAATCAACCCTCTATATCCTCGATCATCCATAATACTTACCCATATAACCCATATACTATAACCTGGATATAACCCCTTAAATAGAAACTTTAACCCTTATAACACCAAAACTTTCACCCATATAACTCCATATTACCCTAAAACATAACCATAATTATGGCTTATCGTCAATCTATATAATATCTATAAACCAAATAACCCCTATATTTATATAGTCTATAATTCATAATTGTATTAACCCATACAATTTATCCTCTATAACCCTAATAACACCTAATCCCAACAATCTATATCACAGTTAAACCTTATAATCCTTCCAGCTAAATGATATAAATGATAATTCCTAATCCCTATAACCTATATCTCATATAGGAAGTGCTTAATGACTCCTATAATCCCTAATTCACATATATCCTAACTCATAGCACTAAAGTCCTATAGTTTATAACCCATATAATCTCTAATACCTTATTTAAATAACTCCTAATCACAAACCCTCATAAATTTTAATCCATATAATTGTCAATGCATAATATCTAAACTTTACAATTGCTATTCCATATAAAATCCATAACCACTAACCTCTACCAACTATAATGCTTAATGAATTTAATCTTATAACCCACAATTTATATACCCTTCAACTTCTTTAGGCCATAAGTGTTATCCCTATATCATTATAAATATTATAACCCCTATCATGCTAACTAATTATCTCTAACCCATAACACTTATATTTCCTACATCCATTTAACCCACATAAGATTTAGCATTACCACTTTTGGCCCTAATTCCTAATCTCTAGTTTTATCCCCTATAACCACTAACTTATCTAACTTATCTAATCAGTGACATTTAATACAAATAACCCATATAAAACTCAACCTTTATAATAATCAATAACTCAATGATAAACCATAAGAACTTTAATATTAAACAAGATAATTTTTAATCACATTAAAACAATCTTATAGAACCTTTGAAAACTATAAAATTTATAACACCTAATTCTATAATTGCATGTAATACTTAACACCTGGTCTTTTAGACCTATAATCGCTAACAACTAAACATTGTTACCATAACCAACTCTAAACCCTATAACCCCAACATTCTAATAGTTAACTTTTAAATCCTCTAATCCAAAACACCTAACCCTTACAATTATGCATCCATATGATTTTTAACCCTTATAACATTGAACATGTATAATTTAAAACCATTACAATATTTGATTCCTATGCCCCAACCATTATGGCCCTTCTGCATTTATTAATATACACCATATATTCAACGACATGTAACAACTATCCTATATAAGCCTTAACATCTTTAACATTAATCACCCCTAAACATGTAATACATAACACCTATAATTCTTAACCACTATAACTCTTAACCAATAAACCCTAATATCTATAACCCCAATACACCAAAATACTATAGAATGTATCACCCATAATTCATAATCTCTATATCCCCAAATTGACCTTGTATCATAATTAATCAATAATTAATATAAAGCATAATTATTTTAACCTAACACTTAAACTCCTATAGCAACTAACATCCAACCACTATAACTTGTTGATGCAGAGTCTGTCGATAGGGGTTCATTCCATACTGTCGCCAACAAACTATCGACCTAACTCCCTTATACACCGACCTGGAAAGGTGTAACCCTTCCTAGCAACACTTGCAAGGAAAGTGCAGTCTCACCCAAAGTGGATAAGAGGGTTGCTAGAACCAAGATTTCGTAGTTATGAAGAGGATATGTGTACATTAACCAGAGATTACAACATTCATAGCATTCCATTAACCAATCATTCACATCTTACTCATAATACATACATTCATAGCATATTCAACAACATATTCGCACTAACATATATTCGTATTAATCAACAGAGAGCATTCACATGACTCATTATTCATCATCGCATCATTACACAACAACATAATTCATAACCGGACATCTTCATTCATTCATCAACACCTGTGGAACAAACCACGTAGAAATAGTCAAGTCATCATATCGCGGATACAACGAAACCCAAAAGATAGAATTAATATCCAAAACTTTGATGCCCGTAGGCTTACAATATTACTTTATTTATATGCTTTCCTCTTATTACAAAATGTTCCACATGACTGACCCAACTAATCTAACAACTCTTATGCTTCCACAAAAAGTGGCAAAAGGTCCTTTTTCCACGGAATGACATTTTCGCACCTGTCGGCTTCCAGAATTCCTACGGATCTATCCCGTGCCAACAGGCCACCAACACAAACTTGTGGCTCATCCCGAGGCACCTCAGTTGGACACTACTGGTTTGTTGTACTGTTGTTGAAAGTCATCATAGGTGGTCCGGATCTGGTCGACTATCTCCTTCACTGATGTGCGAAGCTGTATACTCTCTATCACCTGGGCATGTGCAAGCTAATGAGGGTCACTTTTGGCACGTTAGATGAAATAAAAAAAGAAAAATTAGGCATCCCTCAACTTGGTTTTTTTGACATTCTTACACAAGATATCTTGCATTGTGTAAAAAAGATGAAACGTAGGAAATTGACTCACAATTCCGAATATATAAGTTTTAAGTATTGAAAATTTACATAACTATGTCAAATTTCATGTTTTCTAGTAGTCACTTTTTATTTTTTTGGCAAATGATAAGGTATATGTTTTTGTGGGTGCAACCTTTCAATCCCTAAATGACGGTTTTGGGATACAAAAAATAGTATACATGTATAGAACCCATGGCACTAGTGCAGCGCTATTTTTCCAAAATTAAATGTTTAATTTTTTATTTTTTTTGAATTATGTAAGTGATCAAACCTCGAGAGAGATACGTCAAATGTGGGTGCACCCTTTGAAGGTCTTAATGCAATTATTTTGACTTGGATTTTTTATAGAATGTAGAGGTCGATGTCTTCTAGTGCAACATACAATATTTTTTTTAAATGGTTGTGAAATGAAAAAGTTATGGAATAAACACTAACAATATGTTTTTTGACCAATGGAGTGATGAAACAAGAAAATTAGGAAATAAATGGAAAATCTCAATATTTTTTTTTTTAAATTACATATTTTGAATCTGCATTAAAAAATTCTATCTATGCCTAAAATTTCCTCAATAATGGTCACGTATGTCATGCTCTAGAGAGCAATGAAAAATATGCATATTTAGGTGCAGAATTGCACCTAAAGGGTCCCTCAACTTCGTGCACAAACCCACCTGCTGCTTCGTTGGGTGGTCACACACCTTTTGTTGTACCTCTTGTAATGGCTCCTATACCTGTTTCATCTCTGGAACTATGCTTTCTATGAGGGCTTCCTCCTTTGCTTGAAGCTTGTCCAAATGTGCAGCTCGTCATCACTTCCTTTCATGGGATTTTTCAGCTTGCTGCTTCATACTCTGTAGTTTCTTAGTCTTTGTCATCTGTGTCATGGTGGGCATCGCTTTAAACGACCCTTAAAATGTTTTGAGCTGCTCTTCGGCTTCGTGATGCATTTTCCTTAGTGCAGCTAACTGGTCATCCTCGACCAACCTATCCCAGAATTTTGTAAGACTTACAGCCACCTTCTGTGTTGCCTGTTCCAATTCCTGAATTTCCACCACTGCTTCCTCTATCGCCGTCTATCGACTCTGGACTTGTGCCGGTGGTGTGCTGGGTGTTACCCAAGCTTAGAGTTCTGTATTTTTATTTCGGAGCTCATTCACGACAACTCCTAACATAACGGCCTGGGCTTCCAGTTCAACATCTAGGTCTAACACTGCTGTTTCGCATGCCTTTGCTAGAGCTCTTTCTAGTCTCATCCGTTCCTCTATGATTTCTTCGTTCGCAGTGAGCATTCTAGTCTGTTTTGCAATGACTGTTTCCTTCTCAGCCAGGGCTTTCTCTAAGAGCACCTTCTCCTCGAGATCCTGTACTTTCTCAACCACTACTGCGGTGTGTTTATCTCCAAGCGGCTATGCCTCTATCTCACTGCATTGTAGTTGTTTCATGTACTCAACCATCTTATTGTGCATCGCAGCCTCACGGTCTCGGATTTCTGCACTTGCTACCGCTTGGACCCGATGTAGTGTCAACATTGGTAGTAAGTTGAAATTGAGCAATGCCAAGTCATCCTTCCAGAGCTCTAGGTCCAAGGTCTCATCTCCTGTGAAGAAGGCATGGGTGTCAACTTGAACTATACGTTAATGGGTTCCTACTTCAACCTCGACTATGGGAGGCGGTAGGTTTTGCTGGATGTCCTCGTGTTGTACCCTAATTTTGATTATCGTATTTTCAATCGTACTTAACATTTCCCCTATGTACTGGAAATTGTCAACGGAATGATGTGTAACCTTCCAGCGGTTGCGCTCTAAAATTTGCTTAATACTATCCACAATATTGTCGGCCTGTTGTGCAACGAGCCGGCCAATCTACTACCGCTGTCACAGTCCATTCTATTCTTCATCCTTCAGTCTTCCTGCTAGAGGTCGAGTTCTGAATCTGTTGGGGTGTTGGCTATTGAGGCTCCGTTGTGACCAGATTCTACTGTTTGGTCCTTCGCATCAGTCTCCTATTCTGTGTCCTCCTTCTGGTTAGCAGAAGCTTCATCTTTCTTGACCAGGTCTTGTCATCCTGCTACCTACACCTTTTCAATGTCCTTTGGATCTGCAGGAACCTTCCATACCTCTGGCCAGTGGGTGATGATGTTGTTAAGCTTAGCTTCAGTGAGCTTGTACTGTGTTCTCACCCATTGTTTGGTCGGATCTGTGTTGGACCGAAGGTAAATTGTGTACATTTCGACAGATACCTGGGTGATGGATTGATACATCGTCGCAGCATGGAGTGTGATCCACGGTATCATCAGCACGCCCATCTGCATCCTCTTGAGCCAAATATAAAACTGAATAACATTTTCCTGTTGTCATTCCTTGTCGGTGGTTGCCAATAAGTTTTGGTACCTCGCACTGTCGCACACTCGCGGTTCCGTGAGGTCCACCCCTTGGTGGTTGTTTGGTTCCCTCCATGCTTTTAAGGCAATGAGGAGGAGTAACCACGAGTATGTGAACAGACGACTGTGTTCCTAGGAATCATATGCATCTTCGGTTAATTCATGTAGTAGGAGCTGAGCCCAGTTCATTTGTTCTCCTGCGGTGCATCGTTCCGCCGCTGCAAGGACCCTTGAATTACATTTCATCGGTTGGTTTTTCCTTGTTACTTTGACAGTGAGTATCTTTGCTACAATACAGACTGCTTGGTTGTTGATTGTGTTAATCAGGTAGCCTCGAGAATCCTTCCCTACCCCATACTTTATGGCCAATTGTTCGGCTACTTTCTTATCATTATCCTTTCTTTGGAAAAACTGTGAAGGGTTGGCTCCTTCTTGCGATAGGCCGGTGACTCTAGAAATGAGGTCAACTGTAACTGGAATTCTCTTGTGCAGCCACAGGGATATGTCATGGAAGCATGCAAGGAGTTGTCTGACACTTGCATTGACTTGTGCCAGGTGCCCAAAATGCGGTAGGAGGGTGATGCCAAGCAACCCTAATCGTGCCAATCCCAATGCCCATTTCTTTGGTCCCTTTGTAGTCGGCCCTCCTGCATGGGGAACATCTTCATAAGCTTCCCCATACTCCTTAAACTTGGCCACGTCGTGGTTAGTGTATTGCAACCTCTTTAACTTGGTGGTAATATCCTTGATTTCAGGAATTCTTGGGGGTACTGGTGCGACTGCGATGGCGTATTTTTCATTCTTGTTGATCCTTAGTGTGGGCACCCCTATCCGAAGGGGAGGAACGTACTCTCAAAGCATGGGAGATTTGTATCCATCCTGCATAACTTCAACAACTGAGGGCCCTGCAGCGCCATTCGTATTCCTGGGGGATGCTGGAGTGGCCTTCTTTTTCTCATGACCAAAGTGAGGGGGTCTCGTTGAACTCCATTTTTTCTTGTGTGGGACTAAAGACATGACTTCGGGATGCTCTTGGACAATTGGTGTGGCCTATGGGATTTCGGTGCTAGTATTGGACAAATATACTTCCATTCGGCTCTTTGAAATATTAAATAACTGAACATGTTTCCCCTTCACCTTCTATATACCGGCTGGTAGTATCCTTCCGTTTGAGGTCATAATTTCCAAATCTCATCGGGATTCACCAGATCCATCGCATGCGTTGGATATTAACTCCTAGTGTTCTTGGGTTTGACATTGTCTGGTCTGGTATAACTACTATGTTTATTACCTTTCACATAAGAAAAATGAAATAAATAATTGTATTAAGGTGAAGATCTAACTTTAATTTTTTTAAATGATTGATAAATTTACAATCACAAAATGCTGTATATTTAAGAGAAAAATATTAAATTTGTTATAAATAAATTAATTATCAAATATAATTTGAAAAAAAATATAATTACAAAAAATAATATTTTGCTTAAAAAAACTTGTAACTATCAATTAAAAACAAATGCAATTTTTATGTTGTTAATTAACATCATAGAAAAAACATACAATAGAAATATTATCTATAAAATATTTTTATTCAATTTTTTTAAAAATAATATACATTCTTCAAAATCATTCCAAAATAAAAACAAAATCTCTTAAACATTTTTCTTAATAATAAGTCAACAAACAAAATCTCTTAACACTTTTTCTGGATTCCACATAGAAAAATCGAATTTACCAAAAAAAATGAAATTACTGTAAACATATGCGTTAAGTTTGGATCAAAACTAATCATAACCCAACAGCTTAATTTGAATTTCCTGAGTAGTACCCATTAGGAAAATCACCACCGATTTTTGCGTTTAAAATTAATAAAACATTATTTCTTATTACTAAAATTTATAATGAATATTACTAAAAATAAAATAATTTGTTTAATAAAACTTTTAACTATAAATAAAAAACAAGTACAATTTTTATTATGTTAATTAACTTTATAAGAGAACACATCTAACAAAAAAAATGTTGTTTATCAAATTTTCCTTTTCTTTTAATATAAAATTAGAAAATTATTTATTTCAAATATATAAATTAAATATTTAATAAAAATTTATAAAACAAAATAAATAACAATATTATTTTTTTTATAATTTATAATTTTATGTTATATATTCTTATAATTTATCCTTTTGTCCTTCATTTATTTGTTAAAATTAACATATTTTAATATTAGTGTTAAGAATTAAGTGCATCCTTGCAAAGATATTGCAGAATAAAATCAAAATCTCTAACAATTCTGACAAAATATCTGACACTTATGTTAATAAGAGATCAGCACCGTCCAATCCTATAGAAAATCCGATCCAATGTCTCAACTTTCAATTTGAATCTTATACTCAACATCTGCGTTACAAAACTTATGGTAACCCAACCGCTTAATTTGAATTCCGTGGTTACTATTTAGTTAAGAAAATCACCAAATAAAAGCAAAATCTCTGACACTTCAGTAAAATCTACCATTCGATCTTATCGAAAATCCGATCCAATGTCTCATAGTTCAGCCACGTTCAATTTGTTTTTTCTACTCAACATTTGCCTTTCAAAACTTACGGTAACCCAACGGCTTAATTTGAATTTCCTGAACAGTATCCGTTAGAAAAATAACTACCGTTATTTCTTTGCTTTCATCTACTTCGCACGCTCCTCTCTCTGTGTTCGGCCTTCTGAACGTTTTGTCAATGTGTTGAGCCATCCTGTCTATTAGGGGCAATCGTGGCAGACACATTTGAGGAAATCATGGCAGAATCGTGGCAGACACATTTGAGGAAATAGTGGCAGAATCGTGGCATGGATTGTATATTAGGGGAAATCGTGGCAGACACATTTGAGGAAATCATGGCAGAATCACAGAAGGAAAAATCTGTGCATCACATTAGACAATGTGGCATGGAGTTGAATTGGCGAAACTGATTTGGATATTCTCTATTTTTATTTTGATAATTAATTCTTATCAATTCTTTTTTTATTTTCATTTCTCTATTATTTGTATTTTTTTAATTTTATTTTGAACTCCTAAATTATTAACAATGTGTTAAAATTTTTTAATTAATAATAAAAAAAAATTTAAACAAATTTTATAATTCTTGTTAAGATAAGGGTGTTTTAAACACAAATACCATTTAAAAAAGACGTACATAATTAACTTTAGAAAAAAGTGTTTCACAATTTTTTGCTTAATTTTTTAAATCTAATATTAACCCATCTCTCAATTTTCAAATTACATTAATTTACATCATGTATTAATACTTTTCATTTACAAAAACATTACATACAACTACATAAATAGATACGTTTACAGAAGATGGCCAAATTCTCCATCATCTATATTTTCCTAGTTAATAAATTCAAAAGTAATTATATATATATATATTTGAAAAGGCTAATCCCAATCATTAAATTATGGTGGTAATTGATGGCCATGTTATTATTTGTGGTTGATAGTTTCCTCCAAGTCAGTGAATATATTATCGATTCAATTAACATTTTATTCATTTCACTATTTTTCTATTGTTATTCATGAAAGCACGTTGGTTCTTCCAATGTTTTGGCTCCCTTTCTATTCAATAAAATTCTTCCATAAATAGTAATAAATTTTAATTTTTTAAGAAGAAATTTTTTTCATATCTTAGGCAATCTAGACATCCACATTTTATCTCTCCTATATATATTCTTGCAAAATTTGATTTTACAACAAGAACTTTGACAACATCATATTTCAATTTAGGATTTTTAGCATAATATTCTACAATTAATTCTTTCCCATTCTCTTAGATTTGTTTATTTCATCACTAACTTTTTCTTTACCATTTCTTTTTCAACTCTTCAACACATGAGAAAATAATGTTTTAATTTCCACTCATATAACTAAACTCACATAATTCCTTGTTTATGCATACAGGTATGCACTAATAAAACTCTATTCTAAAGGAATCCTTGGATGTTCCTTGTCCAAATTTACTTTCTCTATTTTCCTCACATTTAATGCCTCCTAATTTCTCCCTCCTATGTAAGTTCATTTTGTGATGATTTCTTTGATGATTAATTTACCTGTTCCCTCCCACCTTGCGAAGATAAGATTGGCACATCCCTCTCAAATGTCAATTTCAATGGTAATATTAAAGCATTCCTCTAAACACTCAATTTCACTTTTCAATGCTAATATGAATGTACTTTTAGTTATTAAATTATTAAAAAAAAATTCTTAAGGGCCTTCCTAAAGACATAAAGCACATGTTTACCTAAATTAACATCAGTACTCCTAACCTAGGTGTTGATCTTCTTGTAACGAAGTAAAAACAACTCTGATACTAGTATCATGATATCTTCATGATACCAGTTACTATCATTCTTTGATATACAAGTAATTAAATCTTATCATACATCAACTATTTATGTGATCTTATTAGATATCCATATAACAATAAACATGTATAAATCTATGTATGTCCTAAATCCCCCTACCACTCCTTTATGCCAACCTTCTAACATGAGCCAATTATTTTTAGAATATAAATTTCTTTAATATGAACCACTACATGGATGGAAATCCACATTATAGAATTTAAGTATATACTTATACAATAGGTACTTCTCATTACCCTTCTTTTAATACTCACTCATCCCCTTTCAAAAAGGAGTTCCAAAATCTATGAGAGTTTGAAAGGGATATAATTCATGTGGGAATACATGGTTGTTTCTATGTTTTAAAGGTGCTTTGTTTTAAGGGTTCCTACTAAACATGTATGTGGACTATAGTAACAAATATTACTAAAATGTTAAAAGATGTTGAGAATAATGTTTAAATGGAGTGGAATTTTTCTACCTTACAAGAAGAAGTCCACTTTGATTTAGGAATACATGATATCTTATTTCTACCATTTGACCATTCCTTGAGAAATATCAAGATGTCCTACAATAAAATTAGGAATAGCTATTATTAAAATTAAAAATAATTATAAGTTAAATATTTTAATATACTTGATTACATACATTTAAAAACATTTCTCAATCCCACATGCTCTTTATCTATGTTTATAGTCATTGATCCATACCCATAACTACCATATCATTAGTAAACTTTTTTTTACATAATGTCTTATTTTACATAATAAAACTAATAATAAACTTATTTTAACTTCATATTTTATTTTACATAATAAGACTAATAACCTGTGAGTAGTCCGTGAGTAAGTGTAAAACATTAATTAAATGATTTTTGAAGAATTTCAAGGAAATAGTAGTTAAATTGTATATGACATTTGTTTTTTCATCTATTCCTAATAGTGTGTTTGGATTCCCAATGTATGTTCTTAATCCTATCCTACGCCTTTACAAAGTTTTTCCAGTTTTAGAAAAATAAAAATATGTATTCAATGAATCTGGCAGCATTTTATATATTTATCCGGCCGCTGTATCTCAATGATTTATCTGTAGCCGCCCATGGTTCCAATCCCACTTTACCCTCTGTTAGAGATTTATATGCAGAAAATCGCACGATCATGGTCACATGTATTTACTGAGATTTAGCCGCCCATTGTTACATGCATTGATTTTTGTTTTCAAACAGACGAATTCTTTTTAATATTTTTACCAGTAGTCAACGAAATTTTGCGAACTTTACATCTTTACCGTTATTAAAGATTTACAGTTTTACCTATTTTTGCCAACAATGGGCGGCTAAATGCCCAGTTTTACATCTTACCTTTACTTTTATTAAAGATTTACAGACTCTTAGCGGCCCATTGTTCCATGCATTGCAATGATTTGTCTTTTGAAACACACGAATTCTTTTTAATATTTTTACCAGTAGTGAACAAATTCTTTTTAATATAACATAAATATTTAGATTTTAAATATAATAATATTCTTTCTACATATATATTTGACTAATTTTAACTTATTTTTAATTTTAATTTTAAAATTATAGAGATAAGACACAAATTATAAATACAATCTTAATATCAATATGATATGAGAGAAGTTCTTAAAAAAGAGAATCTTAGCTTCTCTAATACATAATCTTAGTTTCTCTAATATTTGATATGATATAATAAAAAATCAATAAACATAATCTTCAAAAACATAATTAAAACTAGTTACAAATTAGTAAAGATTTATTTGTAAACCCAGCTTGAACACCTATATGTGTCCAATCCCATCTGAATGATCTGTCTGAAGCCGCCCATGGTTCCAATCCCGCTTTACCTTTATTAAAGATTTATATGCGGAAATACGCACGATCATGGTTACATGTATTTACAGAGATTGAGCCGCCCATTGTTACATGCATTGATTTGTCTTTTCAAACATACGAATTCTTTTTAATATTTTTACCAATAGTCAATGAATTCTTTCTATACCAATAATTTCTTTCTATGGAAAGAATACGAACTCTTTAATTCTTTTTAAAAAATTTACGTTTCCTAGTCGCACATTATTACATGCTTGTTATGTTTTCGAATTCTTTTCCAATGCTACATTGGAAAATCCACGGCGTCTTTTTATCTGGGAAACGGTTCCCTGTTGTAGTTTAGTTTCATTCATAATCATATCCATTCATTTTACATTTATATTTGTAACTTAAAATCTATTTCCGATTAATAATTTATTTTATGACATTTTTTTCACATCTATTCATTTTTAATTTATATTTGTAACTTACAATCCATTTACTCTCAAGAATTTCCTTAATTTTAATTTTGGCATTTTTTGCAAAATCCATTAGTTACCCAATCATAGGAAAACTAGTCAAATAAACCTTAATTAAAATACTTATTTAGAAAAGTAGTTCACTATTACATCTGCTTTAAGTGAGAATAGAAGCTAAGCTATGTGGAACACAGTATTTTATGAACACCATATCATTAAAACAGATTAGTTAAAGTTTATAGTGAGGATTTTCAAGTACTTACTTTGTTAATATCAAATCATCTCAAAACTTTAAATTCATCACTTAAAAATTTGATGGACTTAATTTTTTTTTTAAATTTATTTATTTAAATCTAAATATCAAACTTTAATCATTATTGTCGTGCAATTACTACTTCCCAATTATGATGTAATCATTTAGTTTAAAGTAAGCAAATTTCTTTCAATGAAATTATCTGACATTTTAGTTATTATACAACTTTTTCCAATGTTATTGCTGAAAGAACTACTTAATTTCTCCACTATTTTTGTTTCTTATAAAACAAATATAATGCTACCATAAATATTAATGAATTTAAATTTCTTAGGAATTTAATTGATCATTTTGATTACATGTTTCTTTAGTTATCTTTTACCAATCTTTTTATTATTATTTAATTAATGGTTTTCATCATATATTTTTTGTAAATTCTATTTTCTTAATTTTATTTTGAACACCAAAATTCAATTAATAATATAAAGTCTTCCAAATGCTATGACTCATATCTACTTAGATGAGAATACTTCAAACACAAAACAAACAAATAACTTTAGAAAATAATATTTATTTCCACTATAATCATTTAAACTCTACATTTAGAGTAACCCTTCCATATATTTTTCCCAACATGAGTTGGTCTCTTTCCCTCTCACAAGGCACCTCAATTTATGTGATCTATATTTTTTAGTTTTCATTAAGGATTCTTAGCTTTCCATCCTTCTCTTATTAAAACTTAGAACTTTTAGTTAACATATTATGGAATTTAATTTATCCTTCATTTCCTGTAAATTTAAGGTTAACACATCCCTTTCAATTTTTTGTTTTGATCAATTAACATTATTTATATTAATTGATATTTTTACTTTAAAAAATTTATAATTAAATTTAAATTCTATCATTATTATCTATTTAATTTATAATTTCTTTTAATTTATAACTTTTTTTTAATTTATAATTTCTATTAATTTATAATGGTTATAATTCAATTCTTTGTTTTAAAAAAAACTATATTACAGAGGTTTCTTATAAACCTTATAATTATGATTATAATTTGAAATTTTTGTTATATAATGATATTATGTTTTATATTTTCATAAAGGAAGATTATTTTCATATTTACCAAATATTGATTAAAGTTTAGTTAAATTGTAAATTATAGTTTAAAAGGTTATTTGATACTTAGTATATTGGTTTTAAAAAATGATTATCATGAAGATAGTTTAAATCTTTCTTAGAATATAATATGAAGTAGGAGAATTATTATAATATTATGTATTATATTTTCATATGGTAAACGTGTGTTTTTTTAATGTTATTATTTTTCTTTAAATTATTATAGTATAATGTGTTTTTCCAACTTATTATTTTTCTAGTTGTTGATTAAAAATACTAATTTAAAAAATTTAATAGAAATTGATACTCGTGAGTGGTATACTTGTTGTGTATGTACTTTTTCATATATAAAACTATTATTATATTTTAGTATATATATTTAATGATATACATATTTATTTTAGTTACCAAAGGAACATTATGGGAAATTGTGTGGTGATAATTTTCTAACTCGGAATCTTGACACATGTGCCTTTGTTGTAGCCGCCAACTAAGACGTCTTTATGCTAGTAATAAGTGGAGGGAGGTAACTCCTAGAGAAGCCCTCCTAGTACGCCCCAAGTTGTGTGGTCTACCATATATACACAAGGTTTTTTAAGTTGTATAACGAGGGACCCCCTTTGATAACACTATACATAAACATCCTAAAATCTAATATAGCTTACCTTAATTTTGTTAATTATTGTTTCTCTAAAATAATGCCATATAATTATCTCATTTATTTCTTAATCATTTATCTTATAAAAATTTAAAACTAACCATTATAGACTAGGACATCATTTATATTACCATTAAAAAAAAAATATCTCAAACATAACTTAATAGTATAATCATATATATGATAAATATAAACCCTAATAATAAACCATAACTCTATACTCTAACAATTCCTTAAACTATTATAATTCATAATTTCTACTCCTTTAAAATCTAAACAATCTAAAAGTTAAAATATTTAATTATCGTTGTTATTAATACCTTATGTTAGTTTAAATTTTAAAATATTTAATAATCATAACTATTTGTATCCCAAATTGGACTCTTATACCCTATAACTTTATCTTTGTTCATCTTAAAAGTAAATTTCTTAACAACTTATAGAAATGAAATCTTAACAACTTATAGAAATGAAATACTAAGTCTAAACTTTGTAATAGCTTTTAATTTTCATCATATAGTCTATAACTATATCATTCTTCAACTTAAAAATAAATCTCTTGACTTTTATAGAAATCAAATACTAACTCCAAACTTTGTAATAGCTTTGAATTTTCATTTTTCTACTTTTGTGTATTCTCTAACTTATATAAATTTTATATCCTATATTTTCTAATAACTAAATTTTAATATTGTTTAAAAATATATTGAAATAAAATATTTATAATTATTATTAAGTCATATAATCCTTATAAAATCTAACTCCTCATCCCTAACTCATATAACTAACAAATATTTTAATTTTATAACACATAACAAGTGTACAAGCTAACCTTATAATACAACACCACTAGACCTTATAATCCATAACATACATATCTTTTATAAAATTTTAAATACATATAAGATCTATAACACCCAAAAATAATCACCCCAAATCCCTCAATTACATATTCTTAAATATCTTATAAATATTAACACTTACATGTACCTCTTAATAATTATTCTTTATAATTTCTTATAAAACTAGTTTTAATAATATGTAATTCATATCAATATTAACCCTCATAGCCTTAATAAATAAATAATACATCTTTCATGTAACCCTTATAACTTATAACTTTTATATTATATAATCCCCAATCATAAGTTAATCATTACAATGTCTATCACCCATATCATTTATATTCTCTAAGAATTATCATCCATTTAATCCTTAAACTCTAGAATCCCAACCTTTCAATATCTAACAACAATTAAAAAAATCTTACCATATGAAATCCATGTAATCTTTAATTGCTATTTTATAGCCCTAATTATTATAATCTAAAAATATATTAATCCTTAAAAACCTTAATTTCTCTATCAAAATATCCATAAAACTTTTATATTTCCCATATATATATATATATATGGATAGATAGATAGATATAGATATAGATATAGATATAGATATAGATATAGATATAGATAACCCTTAACTACTATAATAACTGCTTCTATCCATCCTAAATAGTTATAACTTTAAACTAAAAACCTAATTAATAATGATTATAATAATTAACTTATATAACGTGTATAGCTTCTAGCCTCTATCACATGCAAACTCCAAACCCTCATAAAACTAACATCTTAATATATATATATATATATATAATCCTTAACTACTATAATGACTATCTTCTATCCATCATAAATTGTTATACCTTTAAACTAAAACCCTTAATCATTCGTGGTTAATATCTATAATCCAAAACACATAATAAGTACAACTCTTACTCACACTAACATATATCATCTTCCCTTATAACACGTGTAATAACTTCAAATCCCTAAATCATACAACCATCAATTTCTAACACCTACAAGTTGTAATTCATATAACTCATGCAATATTTAAATATTATAACCATATCACCCTTAATATTTATAACCTCTCTAACCCTTAAAATATAATCCGTATAACCTATAAATCATATAAACCTTAATATTAACCTAAATAATTTATAATCATAATCACAACTATATTGTATAATATTTTAAAACAATAAACTTTATTACTTCTAACTTATAATTCTTATATGTATTTACCACTATAACTCATAACCACCAACCCCTGTAACATGAAACACCCATAATCTCTTACTCATATAACCTTAATACACCATAAAATAATATAATAAAGATAACCTATATTTCATAATCATGGTAATCTAAACATATACCACATCATCATGAAACCTTAATTCATAACCCTAAAACTAACCCATAATATTATTTAAACCTAATGTATAAACTCTAAAACAATAATGTGACACATATCTTCATTTCATCCCTAACCCATATAAACCCTAATTTCTATAATCTCTAACAAGTATAATAATTATAATCCTCAACATCAAACCTATGTAACTCCTAACCTGTAACGCCCCATATTTTGACCAAGCATGTTTATGAGTTAGACCCCTTTCACTTTGATGCTTGTTATCTGTTTGACTCAGCTAGACAGCGTGAACTATATTTTCGGCATGATAGACATGATGATATGTTGCTACTGTGTTAATGATGTAACTATATTCGTGCAGTTATTAAGTTATGATTATCATGAGATTCTTTTATTTCATAATGACAGTGTATGTTTGATAATCGTCCTGGAGGAAATGTGATATATATGATGTGGTAATTATGCTGTGATCGATTTAATGATTTTATGTGATGAAATAAATAATGCTGACAATATGGATCAGACAATGATAGAATGGAAAATATATGTTTTAGCGTTGTCATTGATGAAATGTAAAATATATGGTGTTGTACGTGGATGCCATCCTATGATGAAATTGATAGAACTGTTATATTCCATACATAGCTATGATGAAATTGTGATGTGAAATGAATGATGTTGATGATATGGATCAATTGGTGATCGAATGGAAATGCTTGTTATAAAATGTGTATTTTGCGGAATACTAACCTACAGGACATGAGGGCTATGCGATAGCCGGATACTTGATCTGATATACAGAGAAGAACCTATCCATGCAGTAAACCTTAGCAACCGAAATTGATGAAAAGATGACATGGACCGATAATCTCGAGAGCATCAGAGTATGAGTCGATAAGGGCCTAGGCCCAGTATGTTGAGAGGGATGGATGTGTTTCCCACCCTATGTTCCTATGATACCCGAGGTCGTGGGAGGGCCGTGCTGAGACACGCTCCCCATGTAGTTGTGATGACGATGGTCGGATGCCTGCTAGGGGAGGATAGGTCCGCTGTACAGCCGACACTATCGCTCTAAAGTTCTATGTGGTCAGGTCGATGAGTCCGACATCCACTTTTGTACTAGCAGAGGAGGGATAGGGAGGATGTGGCAGTAGGTTAGGATGGGAGGACATGATAGTTTGTACTGTTGAGGGTTAGGTAGCCGTTGATCTTGAGTTAGTGGTAGTAGGTAGCTTTCCTTGTAACCGATTGATTGAACAAATGTAATCATAGAAGTAATAAAATGGAATCTTAAAGGTTAACTGATAAAATAACCGATGATGTTTAAGTAATATTATGATGAATGTATACTTGTTCAGTTGCATAAAGTATTATTGGTATTGGATAGCTATTATGCATAGGAAATATGACGTATGTTTATAGCACATGTCTGTCTTGTGCATACGCTGGCCACGCATGCACATTATGCACATGCGCAATAATATTGGTTTACAACCTACTTATCAAGATTTAACAATATTATAAGTTATCATAGATAAGTCAAGTAAGTATTTAGTGGATGACTTAAGTAGTAAAAGATTATCAAGTTCTAATGTGTAAAATAAATGTCATTAATTGTAAGTACCCTCAAATGAAGATGTCCTCGATATGAAGTATGATAGTTAAATATTAATACTAGAAGAGTACGCTATATAATTGTTGATTATGGTTAAGTAAACCATTAAGTATATTTCATTACTTATACCCAGAGGTGCTATGTTGACCCTTATCCATTAACCAAATAAATATTTCTAATTTATGTTCACAATTAATTTAATTTCTATTATTATTAATTAATATGTTATTATTGTTATTATTTAATTAACGATAATAATGAAATAATAATCTTTATATAAAGCATAGGGGATTGAATGATTTATTAAATAGATTATTCATTTAAATTAAGGGACAGAATCATTCCAAATAAATTAAAAGATTCGTTGAAATAAATTATTTAACAATTCCACTACTAGAAAGAAACTTGGGTAATTTAAAAATAATATATGATCCACCTTTTTACCTTAAAAAGGGGATGCATTAATGATTTGTACTTCCAAGACCACGACAGCTAGGGCGATGGAGTGATAAGGAAGTTTGACTTTTGAAGGAGGTGGATTCCTATAAAGAGGAGAATTAACAAAGTAGTAAGGGGGTTATTGTGGGAGAACTGTGAGGATTTTTGTGAAAAAAAAAGGAGGAATGCCGAGGAGGGGGTTAACTCGATGCCGAGGAGGGGGTTAACTCGAAGCTTTGAGGAGGTGGGAAACTCAAAAGAAAAGACTGAGGAGGGGGTTAACTCAGCGAAATTTTACCATTGAAAGGTTCAATCGAAAGTTGCTGTCGGGATTATCGGTCTGTGGGCTTGGGGGCTAGGAAATCCGTTGATTTCCTAGGGTCAGCATAATAATAGCTGATCGGCAGGGTGGACACATCATTTTGGGTTGCTAAGGTACCATACAGAATTCACCACGTAAGTCTTCTGATCTTACTGCAAATCTACGGGTCTAGGTATTTTACTCAGGTAGCTTCAATAAATTGTATTTCCCTTTTATATTCAGATTATGCATGAAATAAGAACAGGGTTGAAATGAAAGATTTAAGTTTGTGTTTGCTTAAATTGCAGAGACATATAATCATTTAGATAACAGAGACATAAACGGTGGAATTTTTCCAGAAAACATAAGAGAAAACTTGGTATGTACCTGAAAATACAAATAGAGACCCAGTGGCTAGATAGGGCACTACATAACCTATATAAATTCTAACCCTTACAATATTTAGAATCCCTAATTTTTATAACCTTATAACAATAAACCATTATAGCACCAACATGTATAACCCTAAACTCATATTATATGTAATACTTAACACCTAGTCTTTTATTCTTATAATCCTTATGAACTAAATATTGTGACCATAATTAGGTATAAACCATATAACCCTAAAACTAAATATTGTAATCATATTCAATCATGAACAATATAACCCCAACACTCTAACATTTAATATCTAAGTCCTTTGTTCCAAACAACATAACCCTTATAATTATCATTATCATTATGTATAATATTTAACCCTTGTAAATTTTAAATGTATATAATTCCAAACTCCTTCGACCATTATAAAGTCTGATTAAAAATACTCACTACCACTTATTCTTAAAATGTATAGCTTGTAAACTCTATATTCCTTATCATTCTTAAACATGACAATTGTTACCACCATTAACCCTATAGCCCTTATGAACCTTAACAACACCATTATATTGTAATTCATGTAATAAATATCCTATATAACCCTTAAGAACTATAACATATATCATCCCTAAACATATAATGCATAAATTATATATGAATTTACCATTGTAACCCTTAGTCATTAACCTTCATAAGCTCTAATATCTATAACATATAGACACTATAGGAGACATCACTCATAAGGAATTATAGATAATATCTATAAGTATCATAATTAAGTATAAATTATAAACTTTTTCCATACCTAAAATTTTATAAGCCTTATAATCCTAGATAAAACCATTTTTTGTAACCATTAATCAATGACCCTTAGTTACTTACAAATATTACCCTTAACAACTAACCTTCATAGCCTCTATATTTGAAAAAGACTTAATCTTTTTGTATCCATAACTATTATAAAATTTAATCCTTATAATGATTACACAGTATCAACGAGAACCTTCATAAGATTTACCCCTAACAACTAACCTTGATAGCCTCTATTATATAATTTAATCCTTATAATGATTACACACTATCAACGAGAACTTTCATAAGCTTTACCCCTAATCCTTGTAAGTATTACATTTTATCATCCATAAAATTTATAACCCTTTAACAAAAATTCTGCCTAACTCATATAACTCCACTTTACATTATTAGTATGCATAAACCTAAAAAAAAAAATCTAATGTTGTGTGCATATTAACTTCAAATCCATAAAACTTGAAACCACTTTATTAAAAATTATTATAAACTTAAAACCCTTTAATCCTGGCACATATAAAACATAAAAAATATAACTAACTTAACACCTTACACACATAACCCATATAACCATCATCTCTTAAAACCATAACCTTTATAAACTCTGTACATTACACATATAACACCTATTACCTATAATCCCTAAACCATAACCAATATAACCCATTTAAAATCTTATCCACATAACCCATATAAATACTATCTGCTAACACATAAATAGAAAGCAATCGTCATAACTTCAATAACTCATAACTCATAAACCATATAATAATTATAATTGTTAATCCTTACAACCCCTAGTCCATCTAACAATTGATATTTATATAATTATTATAATCCATGACCCTTAAACACCCATATTTACATAACCCCTGGCATATATACAATTTACTCTGTAATCTGAAACCACTATCCACAATATATATTATCTTCAAATACAATATAAACCTTAACACTTATAACCCAATATTAAACATAAACAGTATAGCCTTTGAAATCCATACTACTCCATATTATTCCTAACCCTCTATCAAATTATCAATATATCACTAAAAACATATGCACATGTCACCCTTAACTCCTAAATCGTGTATTTCCTAAACAATGTCCTTTAAATTAATTACAACAAATATTACCCTTACCTTCTCTAAACCCTAACCCTTAATCATTCAACCCTATAACACATAACACCTTAAATCATTAAACCCTATTGATCCTAATAACCTTCATTAACCATCCCATGTATCCTTAATTCCTTTAATCCATAACATCAAACCCCAGAGTACATTTCTTTATAACATCTTATTCTTGGCCCATTTAATTCTTACCTCTTTCAACTTTTAAGGGCCTTGTTTACTTTATAAAAACAATCCTTGCAACCTATTATCCTTAACTCTTGTATCAACATTTTAACTACTAACCCTTCTATCTTATAACATTAATTATATCCCCATTCTAATACTTATAATCCATATATATGATAAATCCAAATGTCTAATGTATAACTTTTATCTCGTGTAACCTTTGTAAGATGTATAACCCTTAACTTAAATAATTGATTTTCTAGAACCCATATAATTGTTAGTACCTAAAATTTTACTACTAACCCTTCTATATCATCACATTAATTATATCCCCATTCTAATACTTATAATCCATATATATGATAAATCCAAATCTCAAATGTATAAATTTTATATTGTGTAACCTTTGTAAGATGTATAACCCCTACCTTACATAATCGGTTTTCTAGAACCCATATAATTGTTAGTACCTAAAATTTGTCCTGTATAATAAATAAATAGTAACATAACCCATAATCCTTAGAACCCTAATAGTGAACCATTATTATTCCCTAACCCTTATGAACCACTACCACTTTCATGCATATATACTTCAACCACAACACATATACTGTTTGTCCAATATAACTTCTAGAACCCACACAACCTCAAACTCACACATATGATTTAATCATTAATGTCTAACCTGTAATCCCTAATATCTATCCAAACTGACACATAATTCATATAAATTCTAAATTTCAACTACTAATATTGATAACCTTTACCTATATAACCTTACCTCAAATATATTGTAGTTACTTACCTTATAATCCCCCAGGACTATAACAATTCAAACATAAACACATTTTACTATGATATCCATTTAGGATAACCCCAATCCATAACACCTATGAACCCATAACCCATAACCTTTATAAATCCTTCAATATTTGTGCATATCCTATATATCACTACCCTTGAACCATTTCCCTTAAGACTTGTGGGTTGTAATGATATAAAAGCTAATTCACATTGTAAAAGGTTGTTTGTCATTAGGAGGAGACTTGTAAATATACTATGTCCAAATAAACATAAGTCTACTGTATTAAATTAAACCAATTCAATCATTCATAAGATCAATGCTTTTATAATACTTGATACGTTCCTAAACACTATAACATATGTCATGCCTAACCCTTAATTCATACAACCACTATATACTATGACATTGAATACTAGAAACTTTACAAACTATGATATTAATAATTTCTAAACATTTAAATCCTTATAAAAAAACCCTTGTCAAATATAATGAATAATCACTAACTCCATAATCCCTTAAACTACTAAAATTTAACCTATATACTTGTAAATGCATTTCATGACTCATTCTTATAATATCTAAACAATATAACCAATATTACTTCTAACCTTCAATGCCTCTTATCCAAACAATCTTATCATATAATCCTTATATACCCTTACAAATGTAATCCCTAACATATATATGCTTTAAATCCTTTAATGTGTGTAGTAATAACCCATATAATCCTTAACATCTATAAATGCAATTCATACCCCAAAACATATCCCCTAATTTCTATAATAGTTATACCTTTAACTTATAAATACTCCTTATTATAACCCATAACCATTAACTAATATAACCCTTAATTATCATCCCTTCATTTCTAACCCTTATAGCATGCTTATAATATTCCATATTTAGAACTATTATTACTACTAAAACCAATCTAATTTAAAACCGATACCTTATATCCTTATAATACTAACTATTGTGACACCTTACCAATATAACCCAAGAACCTTATCCTTTATCTCCAAACTATATACCAACTTATATTTAACTAAAACTTAACCTATACAACTCAAACCACCTTAAAACATATAAAATTTAATTGCTAAAATCTATCCCAAATGGCTAATGATTATAATCTTCAGGCATATAATTTATAATTCCTAACCCCAATAAAATAAATTTATAAACCCTAGTAAAATTTTCCTTATATTGTATGAGTACCTCAACCTTTGAATTCTATAGTGTTATAACCACTAATCCATTTATTATAATTAGTATAAATCTATTATTAAATCATATCCATAAACCCTTAACTCATATAACTACTAATCTTAATAACCCTTTAACCCTAATATATTTAAATATCATTATTTAAAATAAAATCCGCACAAACATTTTAATAGTTATACTATGTAATCTCTCTATTACCTAAATAAACCTCTAAAATATACTAAAATATATACTCCTTTTAAGATATGTATTTCTTATATTAAATCTTAGTGGTTACCACTAAAATTTAAGATATTTAAAACTTATAGAATGTTTACTAACCTATAATATTTATAATCCCTAAACCTTATAAACCCTAGTTTCTAACTCACATTATATCATTAATACCCTAGTTCATGTCATTAATACCCTACTTCATATCATTAATACCCCAACCTATATTATATCTCTTAGCCCCTATTTCCTATAAATCTTAATGATTACAACCACTAATCATAAAATATTTAAAACACATAGAATATATATTAACCTATAATATCTATAATCCTTGATCCCTATAAACATGTGTTTCCAACCCACATTATAACAAATCTCTTATTCTTATAATCATTATTCCATAATTCATATCATAAATACCACATCCTTTGTTATATACCTTAGCCCTTATTTCCTATGAATCTTAATTATTATAACCACTAACCATTAAAATATTTAAAACCTATAGCCAATGCCACCTCAAACCCCACCCATAAGAGGCCTTAACGATTATATCATAGAAACATAAAATGCCTAACATTCAGCCTCTACTCACTTTAACTCCTTATAACCCTACCTTTACATTTCTTACCAACTATAATAATTAATATCTATCATCCAAAACCTATATAACCATAACAAACCAAATGGCATCTAATTCTTATAACACCTAACCATGAACCATTATAACACCCAATATGTAAACCTTTAACTAATCAACCCCATAACCACTAACTCCTAACTATTATAACTCTTAACCCTTAGAGTTTTTGAGACGTATAACACCTAGTAATGTTATCAAGTTATCAACCTTAATTTTCAATCTCTTTTACATATAAATACCAAACGCACCTAAAATTAAAAATCATTACCAATATTAAATATAATTCATAACCATATATTCCTTGACCTACATAATACATAACTCGTATATCTTATACAACCCTACTCATGTTAAAATAAATATCTAGTCCCTATGACTTGTAATTCTATAATTTATCTTTTCAAAATCAACCCTCTATATCCTCGATCATCCATAATACTTACCCATATAACCCATATACTATAACCTGGATATAACCCCTTAAATAGAAACTTTAACCCTTATAACACCAAAACTTTCACCCATATAACTCCATATTACCCTAAAACATAACCATAATTATGGCTTATCGTCAATCTATATAATATCTATAAACCAAATAACCCCTATATTTATATAGTCTATAATTCATAATTGTATTAACCCATACAATTTATCCTCTATAACCCTAATAACACCTAATCCCAACAATCTATATCACAGTTAAACCTTATAATCCTTCCAGCTAAATGATATAAATGATAATTCCTAATCCCTATAACCTATATCTCATATAGGAAGTGCTTAATGACTCCTATAATCCCTAATTCACATATATCCTAACTCATAGCACTAAAGTCCTATAGTTTATAACCCATATAATCTCTAATACCTTATTTAAATAACTCCTAATCACAAACCCTCATAAATTTTAATCCATATAATTGTCAATGCATAATATCTAAACTTTACAATTGCTATTCCATATAAAATCCATAACCACTAACCTCTACCAACTATAATGCTTAATGAATTTAATCTTATAACCCACAATTTATATACCCTTCAACTTCTTTAGGCCATAAGTGTTATCCCTATATCATTATAAATATTATAACCCCTATCATGCTAACTAATTATCTCTAACCCATAACACTTATATTTCCTACATCCATTTAACCCACATAAGATTTAGCATTACCACTTTTGGCCCTAATTCCTAATCTCTAGTTTTATCCCCTATAACCACTAACTTATCTAACTTATCTAACTTATCTAATCAGTGACATTTAATACAAATAACCCATATAAAACTCAACCTTTATAATAATCAATAACTCAATGATAAACCATAAGAACTTTAATATTAAACAAGATAATTTTTAATCACATTAAAACAATCTTATAGAACCTTTCAAAACTATAAAATTTATAACACCTAATTCTATAATTGCATGTAATACTTAACACCTGGTCTTTTAGACCTATAATCGCTAACAACTAAACATTGTTACCATAACCAACTCTAAACCCTATAACCCCAACATTCTAATAGTTAACTTTTAAATCCTCTAATCCAAAACACCTAACCCTTACAATTATGCATCCATATGATTTTTAACCCTTATAACATTGAACATGTATAATTTAAAACCATTACAATATTTGATTCCTATGCCCCAACCATTATGGCCCTTCTGCATTTATTAATATACACCATATATTCAACGACATGTAACAACTATCCTATATAAGCCTTAACATCTTTAACATTAATCACCCCTAAACATGTAATACATAACACCTATAATTCTTAACCACTATAACTCTTAACCAATAAACCCTAATATCTATAACCCCAATACACCAAAATACTATAGAATGTATCACCCATAATTCATAATCTCTATATCCCCAAATTGACCTTGTATCATAATTAATCAATAATTAATATAAAGCATAATTATTTTAACCTAACACTTAAACTCCTATAGCAACTAACATCCAACCACTATAACTTGTTGATGCAGAGTCTGTCGATAGGGGTTCATTCCATACTGTCGCCAACAAACTATCGACCTAACTCCCTTATACACCGACCTGGAAAGGTGTAACCCTTCCTAGCAACACTTGCAAGGAAAGTGCAGTCTCACCCAAAGTGGATAAGAGGGTTGCTAGAACCAAGATTTCGTAGTTATGAAGAGGATATGTGTACATTAACCAGAGATTACAACATTCATAGCATTCCATTAACCAATCATTCACATCTTACTCATAATACATACATTCATAGCATATTCAACAACATATTCGCACTAACATATATTCGTATTAATCAACAGAGAGCATTCACATGACTCATTATTCATCATCGCATCATTACACAACAACATAATTCATAACCGGACATCTTCATTCATTCATCAACACCTGTGGAACAAACCACGTAGAAATAGTCAAGTCATCATATCGCGGATACAACGAAACCCAAAAGATAGAATTAATATCCAAAACTTTGATGCCCGTAGGCTTACAATATTACTTTATTTATATGCTTTCCTCTTATTACAAAATGTTCCACATGACTGACCCAACTAATCTAACAACTCTTATGCTTCCACAAAAAGTGGCAAAAGGTCCTTTTTCCACGGAATGACATTTTCGCACCTGTCGGCTTCCAGAATTCCTACGGATCTATCCCGTGCCAACAGGCCACCAACACAAACTTGTGGCTCATCCCGAGGCACCTCAGTTGGACACTACTGGTTTGTTGTACTGTTGTTGAAAGTCATCATAGGTGGTCCGGATCTGGTCGACTATCTCCTTCACTGATGTGCGAAGCTGTATACTCTCTATCACCTGGGCATGTGCAAGCTAATGAGGGTCACTTTTGGCACGTTAGATGAAATAAAAAAAGAAAAATTAGGCATCCCTCAACTTGGTTTTTTTGACATTCTTACACAAGATATCTTGCATTGTGTAAAAAAGATGAAACGTAGGAAATTGACTCACAATTCCGAATATATAAGTTTTAAGTATTGAAAATTTACATAACTATGTCAAATTTCATGTTTTCTAGTAGTCACTTTTTATTTTTTTGGCAAATGATAAGGTATATGTTTTTGTGGGTGCAACCTTTCAATCCCTAAATGACGGTTTTGGGATACAAAAAATAGTATACATGTATAGAACCCATGGCACTAGTGCAGCGCTATTTTTCCAAAATTAAATGTTTAATTTTTTATTTTTTTTGAATTATGTAAGTGATCAAACCTCGAGAGAGATACGTCAAATGTGGGTGCACCCTTTGAAGGTCTTAATGCAATTATTTTGACTTGGATTTTTTATAGAATGTAGAGGTCGATGTCTTCTAGTGCAACATACAATATTTTTTTTAAATGGTTGTGAAATGAAAAAGTTATGGAATAAACACTAACAATATGTTTTTTGACCAATGGAGTGATGAAACAAGAAAATTAGGAAATAAATGGAAAATCTCAATATTTTTTTTTTTAAATTACATATTTTGAATCTGCATTAAAAAATTCTATCTATGCCTAAAATTTCCTCAATAATGGTCACGTATGTCATGCTCTAGAGAGCAATGAAAAATATGCATATTTAGGTGCAGAATTGCACCTAAAGGGTCCCTCAACTTCGTGCACAAACCCACCTGCTGCTTCGTTGGGTGGTCACACACCTTTTGTTGTACCTCTTGTAATGGCTCCTATACCTGTTTCATCTCTGGAACTATGCTTTCTATGAGGGCTTCCTCCTTTGCTTGAAGCTTGTCCAAATGTGCAGCTCGTCATCACTTCCTTTCATGGGATTTTTCAGCTTGCTGCTTCATACTCTGTAGTTTCTTAGTCTTTGTCATCTGTGTCATGGTGGGCATCGCTTTAAACGACCCTTAAAATGTTTTGAGCTGCTCTTCGGCTTCGTGATGCATTTTCCTTAGTGCAGCTAACTGGTCATCCTCGACCAACCTATCCCAGAATTTTGTAAGACTTACAGCCACCTTCTGTGTTGCCTGTTCCAATTCCTGAATTTCCACCACTGCTTCCTCTATCGCCGTCTATCGACTCTGGACTTGTGCCGGTGGTGTGCTGGGTGTTACCCAAGCTTAGAGTTCTGTATTTTTATTTCGGAGCTCATTCACGACAACTCCTAACATAACGGCCTGGGCTTCCAGTTCAACATCTAGGTCTAACACTGCTGTTTCGCATGCCTTTGCTAGAGCTCTTTCTAGTCTCATCCGTTCCTCTATGATTTCTTCGTTCGCAGTGAGCATTCTAGTCTGTTTTGCAATGACTGTTTCCTTCTCAGCCAGGGCTTTCTCTAAGAGCACCTTCTCCTCGAGATCCTGTACTTTCTCAACCACTACTGCGGTGTGTTTATCTCCAAGCGGCTATGCCTCTATCTCACTGCATTGTAGTTGTTTCATGTACTCAACCATCTTATTGTGCATCGCAGCCTCACGGTCTCGGATTTCTGCACTTGCTACCGCTTGGACCCGATGTAGTGTCAACATTGGTAGTAAGTTGAAATTGAGCAATGCCAAGTCATCCTTCCAGAGCTCTAGGTCCAAGGTCTCATCTCCTGTGAAGAAGGCATGGGTGTCAACTTGAACTATACGTTAATGGGTTCCTACTTCAACCTCGACTATGGGAGGCGGTAGGTTTTGCTGGATGTCCTCGTGTTGTACCCTAATTTTGATTATCGTATTTTCAATCGTACTTAACATTTCCCCTATGTACTGGAAATTGTCAACGGAATGATGTGTAACCTTCCAGCGGTTGCGCTCTAAAATTTGCTTAATACTATCCACAATATTGTCGGCCTGTTGTGCAACGAGCCGGCCAATCTACTACCGCTGTCACAGTCCATTCTATTCTTCATCCTTCAGTCTTCCTGCTAGAGGTCGAGTTCTGAATCTGTTGGGGTGTTGGCTATTGAGGCTCCGTTGTGACCAGATTCTACTGTTTGGTCCTTCGCATCAGTCTCCTATTCTGTGTCCTCCTTCTGGTTAGCAGAAGCTTCATCTTTCTTGACCAGGTCTTGTCATCCTGCTACCTACACCTTTTCAATGTCCTTTGGATCTGCAGGAACCTTCCATACCTCTGGCCAGTGGGTGATGATGTTGTTAAGCTTAGCTTCAGTGAGCTTGTACTGTGTTCTCACCCATTGTTTGGTCGGATCTGTGTTGGACCGAAGGTAAATTGTGTACATTTCGACAGATACCTGGGTGATGGATTGATACATCGTCGCAGCATGGAGTGTGATCCACGGTATCATCAGCACGCCCATCTGCATCCTCTTGAGCCAAATATAAAACTGAATAACATTTTCCTGTTGTCATTCCTTGTCGGTGGTTGCCAATAAGTTTTGGTACCTCGCACTGTCGCACACTCGCGGTTCCGTGAGGTCCACCCCTTGGTGGTTGTTTGGTTCCCTCCATGCTTTTAAGGCAATGAGGAGGAGTAACCACGAGTATGTGAACAGACGACTGTGTTCCTAGGAATCATATGCATCTTCGGTTAATTCATGTAGTAGGAGCTGAGCCCAGTTCATTTGTTCTCCTGCGGTGCATCGTTCCGCCGCTGCAAGGACCCTTGAATTACATTTCATCGGTTGGTTTTTCCTTGTTACTTTGACAGTGAGTATCTTTGCTACAATACAGACTGCTTGGTTGTTGATTGTGTTAATCAGGTAGCCTCGAGAATCCTTCCCTACCCCATACTTTATGGCCAATTGTTCGGCTACTTTCTTATCATTATCCTTTCTTTGGAAAAACTGTGAAGGGTTGGCTCCTTCTTGCGATAGGCCGGTGACTCTAGAAATGAGGTCAACTGTAACTGGAATTCTCTTGTGCAGCCACAGGGATATGTCATGGAAGCATGCAAGGAGTTGTCTGACACTTGCATTGACTTGTGCCAGGTGCCCAAAATGCGGTAGGAGGGTGATGCCAAGCAACCCTAATCGTGCCAATCCCAATGCCCATTTCTTTGGTCCCTTTGTAGTCGGCCCTCCTGCATGGGGAACATCTTCATAAGCTTCCCCATACTCCTTAAACTTGGCCACGTCGTGGTTAGTGTATTGCAACCTCTTTAACTTGGTGGTAATATCCTTGATTTCAGGAATTCTTGGGGGTACTGGTGCGACTGCGATGGCGTATTTTTCATTCTTGTTGATCCTTAGTGTGGGCACCCCTATCCGAAGGGGAGGAACGTACTCTCAAAGCATGGGAGATTTGTATCCATCCTGCATAACTTCAACAACTGAGGGCCCTGCAGCGCCATTCGTATTCCTGGGGGATGCTGGAGTGGCCTTCTTTTTCTCATGACCAAAGTGAGGGGGTCTCGTTGAACTCCATTTTTTCTTGTGTGGGACTAAAGACATGACTTCGGGATGCTCTTGGACAATTGGTGTGGCCTATGGGATTTCGGTGCTAGTATTGGACAAATATACTTCCATTCGGCTCTTTGAAATATTAAATAACTGAACATGTTTCCCCTTCACCTTCTATATACCGGCTGGTAGTATCCTTCCGTTTGAGGTCATAATTTCCAAATCTCATCGGGATTCACCAGATCCATCGCATGCGTTGGATATTAACTCCTAGTGTTCTTGGGTTTGACATTGTCTGGTCTGGTATAACTACTATGTTTATTACCTTTCACATAAGAAAAATGAAATAAATAATTGTATTAAGGTGAAGATCTAACTTTAATTTTTTTAAATGATTGATAAATTTACAATCACAAAATGCTGTATATTTAAGAGAAAAATATTAAATTTGTTATAAATAAATTAATTATCAAATATAATTTGAAAAAAAATATAATTACAAAAAATAATATTTTGCTTAAAAAAACTTGTAACTATCAATTAAAAACAAATGCAATTTTTATGTTGTTAATTAACATCATAGAAAAAACATACAATAGAAATATTATCTATAAAATATTTTTATTCAATTTTTTTAAAAATAATATACATTCTTCAAAATCATTCCAAAATAAAAACAAAATCTCTTAAACATTTTTCTTAATAATAAGTCAACAAACAAAATCTCTTAACACTTTTTCTGGATTCCACATAGAAAAATCGAATTTACCAAAAAAAATGAAATTACTGTAAACATATGCGTTAAGTTTGGATCAAAACTAATCATAACCCAACAGCTTAATTTGAATTTCCTGAGTAGTACCCATTAGGAAAATCACCACCGATTTTTGCGTTTAAAATTAATAAAACATTATTTCTTATTACTAAAATTTATAATGAATATTACTAAAAATAAAATAATTTGTTTAATAAAACTTTTAACTATAAATAAAAAACAAGTACAATTTTTATTATGTTAATTAACTTTATAAGAGAACACATCTAACAAAAAAAATGTTGTTTATCAAATTTTCCTTTTCTTTTAATATAAAATTAGAAAATTATTTATTTCAAATATATAAATTAAATATTTAATAAAAATTTATAAAACAAAATAAATAACAATATTATTTTTTTTATAATTTATAATTTTATGTTATATATTCTTATAATTTATCCTTTTGTCCTTCATTTATTTGTTAAAATTAACATATTTTAATATTAGTGTTAAGAATTAAGTGCATCCTTGCAAAGATATTGCAGAATAAAATCAAAATCTCTAACAATTCTGACAAAATATCTGACACTTATGTTAATAAGAGATCAGCACCGTCCAATCCTATAGAAAATCCGATCCAATGTCTCAACTTTCAATTTGAATCTTATACTCAACATCTGCGTTACAAAACTTATGGTAACCCAACCGCTTAATTTGAATTCCGTGGTTACTATTTAGTTAAGAAAATCACCAAATAAAAGCAAAATCTCTGACACTTCAGTAAAATCTACCATTCGATCTTATCGAAAATCCGATCCAATGTCTCATAGTTCAGCCACGTTCAATTTGTTTTTTCTACTCAACATTTGCCTTTCAAAACTTACGGTAACCCAACGGCTTAATTTGAATTTCCTGAACAGTATCCGTTAGAAAAATAACTACCGTTATTTCTTTGCTTTCATCTACTTCGCACGCTCCTCTCTCTGTGTTCGGCCTTCTGAACGTTTTGTCAATGTGTTGAGCCATCCTGTCTATTAGGGGCAATCGTGGCAGACACATTTGAGGAAATCATGGCAGAATCGTGGCAGACACATTTGAGGAAATAGTGGCAGAATCGTGGCATGGATTGTATATTAGGGGAAATCGTGGCAGACACATTTGAGGAAATCATGGCAGAATCACAGAAGGAAAAATCTGTGCATCACATTAGACAATGTGGCATGGAGTTGAATTGGCGAAACTGATTTGGATATTCTCTATTTTTATTTTGATAATTAATTCTTATCAATTCTTTTTTTATTTTCATTTCTCTATTATTTGTATTTTTTTAATTTTATTTTGAACTCCTAAATTATTAACAATGTGTTAAAATTTTTTAATTAATAATAAAAAAAAATTTAAACAAATTTTATAATTCTTGTTAAGATAAGGGTGTTTTAAACACAAATACCATTTAAAAAAGACGTACATAATTAACTTTAGAAAAAAGTGTTTCACAATTTTTTGCTTAATTTTTTAAATCTAATATTAACCCATCTCTCAATTTTCAAATTACATTAATTTACATCATGTATTAATACTTTTCATTTACAAAAACATTACATACAACTACATAAATAGATACGTTTACAGAAGATGGCCAAATTCTCCATCATCTATATTTTCCTAGTTAATAAATTCAAAAGTAATTATATATATATATATTTGAAAAGGCTAATCCCAATCATTAAATTATGGTGGTAATTGATGGCCATGTTATTATTTGTGGTTGATAGTTTCCTCCAAGTCAGTGAATATATTATCGATTCAATTAACATTTTATTCATTTCACTATTTTTCTATTGTTATTCATGAAAGCACGTTGGTTCTTCCAATGTTTTGGCTCCCTTTCTATTCAATAAAATTCTTCCATAAATAGTAATAAATTTTAATTTTTTAAGAAGAAATTTTTTTCATATCTTAGGCAATCTAGACATCCACATTTTATCTCTCCTATATATATTCTTGCAAAATTTGATTTTACAACAAGAACTTTGACAACATCATATTTCAATTTAGGATTTTTAGCATAATATTCTACAATTAATTCTTTCCCATTCTCTTAGATTTGTTTATTTCATCACTAACTTTTTCTTTACCATTTCTTTTTCAACTCTTCAACACATGAGAAAATAATGTTTTAATTTCCACTCATATAACTAAACTCACATAATTCCTTGTTTATGCATACAGGTATGCACTAATAAAACTCTATTCTAAAGGAATCCTTGGATGTTCCTTGTCCAAATTTACTTTCTCTATTTTCCTCACATTTAATGCCTCCTAATTTCTCCCTCCTATGTAAGTTCATTTTGTGATGATTTCTTTGATGATTAATTTACCTGTTCCCTCCCACCTTGCGAAGATAAGATTGGCACATCCCTCTCAAATGTCAATTTCAATGGTAATATTAAAGCATTCCTCTAAACACTCAATTTCACTTTTCAATGCTAATATGAATGTACTTTTAGTTATTAAATTATTAAAAAAAAATTCTTAAGGGCCTTCCTAAAGACATAAAGCACATGTTTACCTAAATTAACATCAGTACTCCTAACCTAGGTGTTGATCTTCTTGTAACGAAGTAAAAACAACTCTGATACTAGTATCATGATATCTTCATGATACCAGTTACTATCATTCTTTGATATACAAGTAATTAAATCTTATCATACATCAACTATTTATGTGATCTTATTAGATATCCATATAACAATAAACATGTATAAATCTATGTATGTCCTAAATCCCCCTACCACTCCTTTATGCCAACCTTCTAACATGAGCCAATTATTTTTAGAATATAAATTTCTTTAATATGAACCACTACATGGATGGAAATCCACATTATAGAATTTAAGTATATACTTATACAATAGGTACTTCTCATTACCCTTCTTTTAATACTCACTCATCCCCTTTCAAAAAGGAGTTCCAAAATCTATGAGAGTTTGAAAGGGATATAATTCATGTGGGAATACATGGTTGTTTCTATGTTTTAAAGGTGCTTTGTTTTAAGGGTTCCTACTAAACATGTATGTGGACTATAGTAACAAATATTACTAAAATGTTAAAAGATGTTGAGAATAATGTTTAAATGGAGTGGAATTTTTCTACCTTACAAGAAGAAGTCCACTTTGATTTAGGAATACATGATATCTTATTTCTACCATTTGACCATTCCTTGAGAAATATCAAGATGTCCTACAATAAAATTAGGAATAGCTATTATTAAAATTAAAAATAATTATAAGTTAAATATTTTAATATACTTGATTACATACATTTAAAAACATTTCTCAATCCCACATGCTCTTTATCTATGTTTATAGTCATTGATCCATACCCATAACTACCATATCATTAGTAAACTTTTTTTTACATAATGTCTTATTTTACATAATAAAACTAATAATAAACTTATTTTAACTTCATATTTTATTTTACATAATAAGACTAATAACCTGTGAGTAGTCCGTGAGTAAGTGTAAAACATTAATTAAATGATTTTTGAAGAATTTCAAGGAAATAGTAGTTAAATTGTATATGACATTTGTTTTTTCATCTATTCCTAATAGTGTGTTTGGATTCCCAATGTATGTTCTTAATCCTATCCTACGCCTTTACAAAGTTTTTCCAGTTTTAGAAAAATAAAAATATGTATTCAATGAATCTGGCAGCATTTTATATATTTATCCGGCCGCTGTATCTCAATGATTTATCTGTAGCCGCCCATGGTTCCAATCCCACTTTACCCTCTGTTAGAGATTTATATGCAGAAAATCGCACGATCATGGTCACATGTATTTACTGAGATTTAGCCGCCCATTGTTACATGCATTGATTTTTGTTTTCAAACAGACGAATTCTTTTTAATATTTTTACCAGTAGTCAACGAAATTTTGCGAACTTTACATCTTTACCGTTATTAAAGATTTACAGTTTTACCTATTTTTGCCAACAATGGGCGGCTAAATGCCCAGTTTTACATCTTACCTTTACTTTTATTAAAGATTTACAGACTCTTAGCGGCCCATTGTTCCATGCATTGCAATGATTTGTCTTTTGAAACACACGAATTCTTTTTAATATTTTTACCAGTAGTGAACAAATTCTTTTTAATATAACATAAATATTTAGATTTTAAATATAATAATATTCTTTCTACATATATATTTGACTAATTTTAACTTATTTTTAATTTTAATTTTAAAATTATAGAGATAAGACACAAATTATAAATACAATCTTAATATCAATATGATATGAGAGAAGTTCTTAAAAAAGAGAATCTTAGCTTCTCTAATACATAATCTTAGTTTCTCTAATATTTGATATGATATAATAAAAAATCAATAAACATAATCTTCAAAAACATAATTAAAACTAGTTACAAATTAGTAAAGATTTATTTGTAAACCCAGCTTGAACACCTATATGTGTCCAATCCCATCTGAATGATCTGTCTGAAGCCGCCCATGGTTCCAATCCCGCTTTACCTTTATTAAAGATTTATATGCGGAAATACGCACGATCATGGTTACATGTATTTACAGAGATTGAGCCGCCCATTGTTACATGCATTGATTTGTCTTTTCAAACATACGAATTCTTTTTAATATTTTTACCAATAGTCAATGAATTCTTTCTATACCAATAATTTCTTTCTATGGAAAGAATACGAACTCTTTAATTCTTTTTAAAAAATTTACGTTTCCTAGTCGCACATTATTACATGCTTGTTATGTTTTCGAATTCTTTTCCAATGCTACATTGGAAAATCCACGGCGTCTTTTTATCTGGGAAACGGTTCCCTGTTGTAGTTTAGTTTCATTCATAATCATATCCATTCATTTTACATTTATATTTGTAACTTAAAATCTATTTCCGATTAATAATTTATTTTATGACATTTTTTTCACATCTATTCATTTTTAATTTATATTTGTAACTTACAATCCATTTACTCTCAAGAATTTCCTTAATTTTAATTTTGGCATTTTTTGCAAAATCCATTAGTTACCCAATCATAGGAAAACTAGTCAAATAAACCTTAATTAAAATACTTATTTAGAAAAGTAGTTCACTATTACATCTGCTTTAAGTGAGAATAGAAGCTAAGCTATGTGGAACACAGTATTTTATGAACACCATATCATTAAAACAGATTAGTTAAAGTTTATAGTGAGGATTTTCAAGTACTTACTTTGTTAATATCAAATCATCTCAAAACTTTAAATTCATCACTTAAAAATTTGATGGACTTAATTTTTTTTTTAAATTTATTTATTTAAATCTAAATATCAAACTTTAATCATTATTGTCGTGCAATTACTACTTCCCAATTATGATGTAATCATTTAGTTTAAAGTAAGCAAATTTCTTTCAATGAAATTATCTGACATTTTAGTTATTATACAACTTTTTCCAATGTTATTGCTGAAAGAACTACTTAATTTCTCCACTATTTTTGTTTCTTATAAAACAAATATAATGCTACCATAAATATTAATGAATTTAAATTTCTTAGGAATTTAATTGATCATTTTGATTACATGTTTCTTTAGTTATCTTTTACCAATCTTTTTATTATTATTTAATTAATGGTTTTCATCATATATTTTTTGTAAATTCTATTTTCTTAATTTTATTTTGAACACCAAAATTCAATTAATAATATAAAGTCTTCCAAATGCTATGACTCATATCTACTTAGATGAGAATACTTCAAACACAAAACAAACAAATAACTTTAGAAAATAATATTTATTTCCACTATAATCATTTAAACTCTACATTTAGAGTAACCCTTCCATATATTTTTCCCAACATGAGTTGGTCTCTTTCCCTCTCACAAGGCACCTCAATTTATGTGATCTATATTTTTTAGTTTTCATTAAGGATTCTTAGCTTTCCATCCTTCTCTTATTAAAACTTAGAACTTTTAGTTAACATATTATGGAATTTAATTTATCCTTCATTTCCTGTAAATTTAAGGTTAACACATCCCTTTCAATTTTTTGTTTTGATCAATTAACATTATTTATATTAATTGATATTTTTACTTTAAAAAATTTATAATTAAATTTAAATTCTATCATTATTATCTATTTAATTTATAATTTCTTTTAATTTATAACTTTTTTTTAATTTATAATTTCTATTAATTTATAATGGTTATAATTCAATTCTTTGTTTTAAAAAAAACTATATTACAGAGGTTTCTTATAAACCTTATAATTATGATTATAATTTGAAATTTTTGTTATATAATGATATTATGTTTTATATTTTCATAAAGGAAGATTATTTTCATATTTACCAAATATTGATTAAAGTTTAGTTAAATTGTAAATTATAGTTTAAAAGGTTATTTGATACTTAGTATATTGGTTTTAAAAAATGATTATCATGAAGATAGTTTAAATCTTTCTTAGAATATAATATGAAGTAGGAGAATTATTATAATATTATGTATTATATTTTCATATGGTAAACGTGTGTTTTTTTAATGTTATTATTTTTCTTTAAATTATTATAGTATAATGTGTTTTTCCAACTTATTATTTTTCTAGTTGTTGATTAAAAATACTAATTTAAAAAATTTAATAGAAATTGATACTCGTGAGTGGTATACTTGTTGTGTATGTACTTTTTCATATATAAAACTATTATTATATTTTAGTATATATATTTAATGATATACATATTTATTTTAGTTACCAAAGGAACATTATGGGAAATTGTGTGGTGATAATTTTCTAACTCGGAATCTTGACACATGTGCCTTTGTTGTAGCCGCCAACTAAGACGTCTTTATGCTAGTAATAAGTGGAGGGAGGTAACTCCTAGAGAAGCCCTCCTAGTACGCCCCAAGTTGTGTGGTCTACCATATATACACAAGGTTTTTTAAGTTGTATAACGAGGGACCCCCTTTGATAACACTATACATAAACATCCTAAAATCTAATATAGCTTACCTTAATTTTGTTAATTATTGTTTCTCTAAAATAATGCCATATAATTATCTCATTTATTTCTTAATCATTTATCTTATAAAAATTTAAAACTAACCATTATAGACCAGGACATCATTTATATTACCATTAAAAAAAAAATATCTCAAACATAACTTAATAGTATAATCATATATATGATAAATATAAACCCTAATAATAAACCATAACTCTATACTCTAACAATTCCTTAAACTATTATAATTCATAATTTCTACTCCTTTAAAATCTAAACAATCTAAAAGTTAAAATATTTAATTATCGTTGTTATTAATACCTTATGTTAGTTTAAATTTTAAAATATTTAATAATCATAACTATTTGTATCCCAAATTGGACTCTTATACCCTATAACTTTATCTTTGTTCATCTTAAAAGTAAATTTCTTAACAACTTATAGAAATGAAATCTTAACAACTTATAGAAATGAAATACTAAGTCTAAACTTTGTAATAGCTTTTAATTTTCATCATATAGTCTATAACTATATCATTCTTCAACTTAAAAATAAATCTCTTGACTTTTATAGAAATCAAATACTAACTCCAAACTTTGTAATAGCTTTGAATTTTCATTTTTCTACTTTTGTGTATTCTCTAACTTATATAAATTTTATATCCTATATTTTCTAATAACTAAATTTTAATATTGTTTAAAAATATATTGAAATAAAATATTTATAATTATTATTAAGTCATATAATCCTTATAAAATCTAACTCCTCATCCCTAACTCATATAACTAACAAATATTTTAATTTTATAACACATAACAAGTGTACAAGCTAACCTTATAATACAACACCACTAGACCTTATAATCCATAACATACATATCTTTTATAAAATTTTAAATACATATAAGATCTATAACACCCAAAAATAATCACCCCAAATCCCTCAATTACATATTCTTAAATATCTTATAAATATTAACACTTACATGTACCTCTTAATAATTATTCTTTATAATTTCTTATAAAACTAGTTTTAATAATATGTAATTCATATCAATATTAACCCTCATAGCCTTAATAAATAAATAATACATCTTTCATGTAACCCTTATAACTTATAACTTTTATATTATATAATCCCCAATCATAAGTTAATCATTACAATGTCTATCACCCATATCATTTATATTCTCTAAGAATTATCATCCATTTAATCCTTAAACTCTAGAATCCCAACCTTTCAATATCTAACAACAATTAAAAAAATCTTACCATATGAAATCCATGTAATCTTTAATTGCTATTTTATAGCCCTAATTATTATAATCTAAAAATATATTAATCCTTAAAAACCTTAATTTCTCTATCAAAATATCCATAAAACTTTTATATTTCCCATATATATATATATATATGGATAGATAGATAGATATAGATATAGATATAGATATAGATATAGATATAGATATAGATAACCCTTAACTACTATAATAACTGCTTCTATCCATCCTAAATAGTTATAACTTTAAACTAAAAACCTAATTAATAATGATTATAATAATTAACTTATATAACGTGTATAGCTTCTAGCCTCTATCACATGCAAACTCCAAACCCTCATAAAACTAACATCTTAATATATATATATATATATATAATCCTTAACTACTATAATGACTATCTTCTATCCATCATAAATTGTTATACCTTTAAACTAAAACCCTTAATCATTCGTGGTTAATATCTATAATCCAAAACACATAATAAGTACAACTCTTACTCACACTAACATATATCATCTTCCCTTATAACACGTGTAATAACTTCAAATCCCTAAATCATACAACCATCAATTTCTAACACCTACAAGTTGTAATTCATATAACTCATGCAATATTTAAATATTATAACCATATCACCCTTAATATTTATAACCTCTCTAACCCTTAAAATATAATCCGTATAACCTATAAATCATATAAACCTTAATATTAACCTAAATAATTTATAATCATAATCACAACTATATTGTATAATATTTTAAAACAATAAACTTTATTACTTCTAACTTATAATTCTTATATGTATTTACCACTATAACTCATAACCACCAACCCCTGTAACATGAAACACCCATAATCTCTTACTCATATAACCTTAATACACCATAAAATAATATAATAAAGATAACCTATATTTCATAATCATGGTAATCTAAACATATACCACATCATCATGAAACCTTAATTCATAACCCTAAAACTAACCCATAATATTATTTAAACCTAATGTATAAACTCTAAAACAATAATGTGACACATATCTTCATTTCATCCCTAACCCATATAAACCCTAATTTCTATAATCTCTAACAAGTATAATAATTATAATCCTCAACATCAAACCTATGTAACTCCTAACCTGTAACGCCCCATATTTTGACCAAGCATGTTTATGAGTTAGACCCCTTTCACTTTGATGCTTGTTATCTGTTTGACTCAGCTAGACAGCGTGAACTATATTTTCGGCATGATAGACATGATGATATGTTGCTACTGTGTTAATGATGTAACTATATTCGTGCAGTTATTAAGTTATGATTATCATGAGATTCTTTTATTTCATAATGACAGTGTATGTTTGATAATCGTCCTGGAGGAAATGTGATATATATGATGTGGTAATTATGCTGTGATCGATTTAATGATTTTATGTGATGAAATAAATAATGCTGACAATATGGATCAGACAATGATAGAATGGAAAATATATGTTTTAGCGTTGTCATTGATGAAATGTAAAATATATGGTGTTGTACGTGGATGCCATCCTATGATGAAATTGATAGAACTGTTATATTCCATACATAGCTATGATGAAATTGTGATGTGAAATGAATGATGTTGATGATATGGATCAATTGGTGATCGAATGGAAATGCTTGTTATAAAATGTGTATTTTGCGGAATACTAACCTACAGGACATGAGGGCTATGCGATAGCCGGATACTTGATCTGATATACAGAGAAGAACCTATCCATGCAGTAAACCTTAGCAACCGAAATTGATGAAAAGATGACATGGACCGATAATCTCGAGAGCATCAGAGTATGAGTCGATAAGGGCCTAGGCCCAGTATGTTGAGAGGGATGGATGTGTTTCCCACCCTATGTTCCTATGATACCCGAGGTCGTGGGAGGGCCGTGCTGAGACACGCTCCCCATGTAGTTGTGATGACGATGGTCGGATGCCTGCTAGGGGAGGATAGGTCCGCTGTACAGCCGACACTATCGCTCTAAAGTTCTATGTGGTCAGGTCGATGAGTCCGACATCCACTTTTGTACTAGCAGAGGAGGGATAGGGAGGATGTGGCAGTAGGTTAGGATGGGAGGACATGATAGTTTGTACTGTTGAGGGTTAGGTAGCCGTTGATCTTGAGTTAGTGGTAGTAGGTAGCTTTCCTTGTAACCGATTGATTGAACAAATGTAATCATAGAAGTAATAAAATGGAATCTTAAAGGTTAACTGATAAAATAACCGATGATGTTTAAGTAATATTATGATGAATGTATACTTGTTCAGTTGCATAAAGTATTATTGGTATTGGATAGCTATTATGCATAGGAAATATGACGTATGTTTATAGCACATGTCTGTCTTGTGCATACGCTGGCCACGCATGCACATTATGCACATGCGCAATAATATTGGTTTACAACCTACTTATCAAGATTTAACAATATTATAAGTTATCATAGATAAGTCAAGTAAGTATTTAGTGGATGACTTAAGTAGTAAAAGATTATCAAGTTCTAATGTGTAAAATAAATGTCATTAATTGTAAGTACCCTCAAATGAAGATGTCCTCGATATGAAGTATGATAGTTAAATATTAATACTAGAAGAGTACGCTATATAATTGTTGATTATGGTTAAGTAAACCATTAAGTATATTTCATTACTTATACCCAGAGGTGCTATGTTGACCCTTATCCATTAACCAAATAAATATTTCTAATTTATGTTCACAATTAATTTAATTTCTATTATTATTAATTAATATGTTATTATTGTTATTATTTAATTAACGATAATAATGAAATAATAATCTTTATATAAAGCATAGGGGATTGAATGATTTATTAAATAGATTATTCATTTAAATTAAGGGACAGAATCATTCCAAATAAATTAAAAGATTCGTTGAAATAAATTATTTAACAATTCCACTACTAGAAAGAAACTTGGGTAATTTAAAAATAATATATGATCCACCTTTTTACCTTAAAAAGGGGATGCATTAATGATTTGTACTTCCAAGACCACGACAGCTAGGGCGATGGAGTGATAAGGAAGTTTGACTTTTGAAGGAGGTGGATTCCTATAAAGAGGAGAATTAACAAAGTAGTAAGGGGGTTATTGTGGGAGAACTGTGAGGATTTTTGTGAAAAAAAAAGGAGGAATGCCGAGGAGGGGGTTAACTCGATGCCGAGGAGGGGGTTAACTCGAAGCTTTGAGGAGGTGGGAAACTCAAAAGAAAAGACTGAGGAGGGGGTTAACTCAGCGAAATTTTACCATTGAAAGGTTCAATCGAAAGTTGCTGTCGGGATTATCGGTCTGTGGGCTTGGGGGCTAGGAAATCCGTTGATTTCCTAGGGTCAGCATAATAATAGCTGATCGGCAGGGTGGACACATCATTTTGGGTTGCTAAGGTACCATACAGAATTCACCACGTAAGTCTTCTGATCTTACTGCAAATCTACGGGTCCAGGTATTTTACTCAGGTAGCTTCAATAAATTGTATTTCCCTTTTATATTCAGATTATGCATGAAATAAGAACAGGGTTGAAATGAAAGATTTAAGTTTGTGTTTGCTTAAATTGCAGAGACATATAATCATTTAGATAACAGAGACATAAACGGTGGAATTTTTCCAGAAAACATAAGAGAAAACTTGGTATGTACCTGAAAATACAAATAGAGACCCAGTGGCTAGATAGGGCACTACATAACCTATATAAATTCTAACCCTTACAATATTTAGAATCCCTAATTTTTATAACCTTATAACAATAAACCATTATAGCACCAACATGTATAACCCTAAACTCATATTATATGTAATACTTAACACCTAGTCTTTTATTCTTATAATCCTTATGAACTAAATATTGTGACCATAATTAGGTATAAACCATATAACCCTAAAACTAAATATTGTAATCATATTCAATCATGAACAATATAACCCCAACACTCTAACATTTAATATCTAAGTCCTTTGTTCCAAACAACATAACCCTTATAATTATCATTATCATTATGTATAATATTTAACCCTTGTAAATTTTAAATGTATATAATTCCAAACTCCTTCGACCATTATAAAGTCTGATTAAAAATACTCACTACCACTTATTCTTAAAATGTATAGCTTGTAAACTCTATATTCCTTATCATTCTTAAACATGACAATTGTTACCACCATTAACCCTATAGCCCTTATGAACCTTAACAACACCATTATATTGTAATTCATGTAATAAATATCCTATATAACCCTTAAGAACTATAACATATATCATCCCTAAACATATAATGCATAAATTATATATGAATTTACCATTGTAACCCTTAGTCATTAACCTTCATAAGCTCTAATATCTATAACATATAGACACTATAGGAGACATCACTCATAAGGAATTATAGATAATATCTATAAGTATCATAATTAAGTATAAATTATAAACTTTTTCCATACCTAAAATTTTATAAGCCTTATAATCCTAGATAAAACCATTTTTTGTAACCATTAATCAATGACCCTTAGTTACTTACAAATATTACCCTTAACAACTAACCTTCATAGCCTCTATATTTGAAAAAGACTTAATCTTTTTGTATCCATAACTATTATAAAATTTAATCCTTATAATGATTACACAGTATCAACGAGAACCTTCATAAGATTTACCCCTAACAACTAACCTTGATAGCCTCTATTATATAATTTAATCCTTATAATGATTACACACTATCAACGAGAACTTTCATAAGCTTTACCCCTAATCCTTGTAAGTATTACATTTTATCATCCATAAAATTTATAACCCTTTAACAAAAATTCTGCCTAACTCATATAACTCCACTTTACATTATTAGTATGCATAAACCTAAAAAAAAAAATCTAATGTTGTGTGCATATTAACTTCAAATCCATAAAACTTGAAACCACTTTATTAAAAATTATTATAAACTTAAAACCCTTTAATCCTGGCACATATAAAACATAAAAAATATAACTAACTTAACACCTTACACACATAACCCATATAACCATCATCTCTTAAAACCATAACCTTTATAAACTCTGTACATTACACATATAACACCTATTACCTATAATCCCTAAACCATAACCAATATAACCCATTTAAAATCTTATCCACATAACCCATATAAATACTATCTGCTAACACATAAATAGAAAGCAATCGTCATAACTTCAATAACTCATAACTCATAAACCATATAATAATTATAATTGTTAATCCTTACAACCCCTAGTCCATCTAACAATTGATATTTATATAATTATTATAATCCATGACCCTTAAACACCCATATTTACATAACCCCTGGCATATATACAATTTACTCTGTAATCTGAAACCACTATCCACAATATATATTATCTTCAAATACAATATAAACCTTAACACTTATAACCCAATATTAAACATAAACAGTATAGCCTTTGAAATCCATACTACTCCATATTATTCCTAACCCTCTATCAAATTATCAATATATCACTAAAAGCATATGCACATGTCACCCTTAACTCCTAAATCGTGTATTTCCTAAACAATGTCCTTTAAATTAATTACAACAAATATTACCCTTACCTTCTCTAAACCCTAACCCTTAATCATTCAACCCTATAACACATAACACCTTAAATCATTAAACCCTATTGATCCTAATAACCTTCATTAACCATCCCATGTATCCTTAATTCCTTTAATCCATAACATCAAACCCCAGAGTACATTTCTTTATAACATCTTATTCTTGGCCCATTTAATTCTTACCTCTTTCAACTTTTAAGGGCCTTGTTTACTTTATAAAAACAATCCTTGCAACCTATTATCCTTAACTCTTGTATCAACATTTTAACTACTAACCCTTCTATCTTATAACATTAATTATATCCCCATTCTAATACTTATAATCCATATATATGATAAATCCAAATGTCTAATGTATAACTTTTATCTCGTGTAACCTTTGTAAGATGTATAACCCTTAACTTAAATAATTGATTTTCTAGAACCCATATAATTGTTAGTACCTAAAATTTTAACTACTAACCCTTCTATATCATCACATTAATTATATCCCCATTCTAATACTTATAATCCATATATATGATAAATCCAAATCTCAAATGTATAAATTTTATATTGTGTAACCTTTGTAAGATGTATAACCCCTACCTTACATAATCGGTTTTCTAGAACCCATATAATTGTTAGTACCTAAAATTTGTCCTGTATAATAAATAAATAGTAACATAACCCATAATCCTTAGAACCCTAATAGTGAACCATTATTATTCCCTAACCCTTATGAACCACTACCACTTTCATGCATATATACTTCAACCACAACACATATACTGTTTGTCCAATATAACTTCTAGAACCCACACAACCTCAAACTCACACATATGATTTAATCATTAATGTCTAACCTGTAATCCCTAATATCTATCCAAACTGACACATAATTCATATAAATTCTAAATTTCAACTACTAATATTGATAACCTTTACCTATATAACCTTACCTCAAATATATTGTAGTTACTTACCTTATAATCCCCCAGGACTATAACAATTCAAACATAAACACATTTTACTATGATATCCATTTAGGATAACCCCAATCCATAACACCTATGAACCCATAACCCATAACCTTTATAAATCCTTCAATATTTGTGCATATCCTATATATCACTACCCTTGAACCATTTCCCTTAAGACTTGTGGGTTGTAATGATATAAAAGCTAATTCACATTGTAAAAGGTTGTTTGTCATTAGGAGGAGACTTGTAAATATACTATGTCCAAATAAACATAAGTCTACTGTATTAAATTAAACCAATTCAATCATTCATAAGATCAATGCTTTTATAATACTTGATACGTTCCTAAACACTATAACATATGTCATGCCTAACCCTTAATTCATACAACCACTATATACTATGACATTGAATACTAGAAACTTTACAAACTATGATATTAATAATTTCTAAACATTTAAATCCTTATAAAAAAACCCTTGTCAAATATAATGAATAATCACTAACTCCATAATCCCTTAAACTACTAAAATTTAACCTATATACTTGTAAATGCATTTCATGACTCATTCTTATAATATCTAAACAATATAACCAATATTACTTCTAACCTTCAATGCCTCTTATCCAAACAATCTTATCATATAATCCTTATATACCCTTACAAATGTAATCCCTAACATATATATGCTTTAAATCCTTTAATGTGTGTAGTAATAACCCATATAATCCTTAACATCTATAAATGCAATTCATACCCCAAAACATATCCCCTAATTTCTATAATAGTTATACCTTTAACTTATAAATACTCCTTATTATAACCCATAACCATTAACTAATATAACCCTTAATTATCATCCCTTCATTTCTAACCCTTATAGCATGCTTATAATATTCCATATTTAGAACTATTATTACTACTAAAACCAATCTAATTTAAAACCGATACCTTATATCCTTATAATACTAACTATTGTGACACCTTACCAATATAACCCAAGAACCTTATCCTTTATCTCCAAACTATATACCAACTTATATTTAACTAAAACTTAACCTATACAACTCAAACCACCTTAAAACATATAAAATTTAATTGCTAAAATCTATCCCAAATGGCTAATGATTATAATCTTCATGCATATAATTTATAATTCCTAACCCCAATAAAATAAATTTATAAACCCTAGTAAAATTTTCCTTATATTGTATGAGTACCTCAACCTTTGAATTCTATAGTGTTATAACCACTAATCCATTTATTATAATTAGTATAAATCTATTATTAAATCATATCCATAAACCCTTAACTCATATAACTACTAATCTTAATAACCCTTTAACCCTAATATATTTAAATATCATTATTTAAAATAAAATCCGCACAAACATTTTAATAGTTATACTATGTAATCTCTCTATTACCTAAATAAACCTCTAAAATATACTAAAATATATACTCCTTTTAAGATATGTATTTCTTATATTAAATCTTAGTGGTTACCACTAAAATTTAAGATATTTAAAACTTATAGAATGTTTACTAACCTATAATATTTATAATCCCTAAACCTTATAAACCCTAGTTTCTAACTCACATTATATCATTAATACCCTAGTTCATGTCATTAATACCCTACTTCATATCATTAATACCCCAACCTATATTATATCTCTTAGCCCCTATTTCCTATAAATCTTAATGATTACAACCACTAATCATAAAATATTTAAAACACATAGAATATATATTAACCTATAATATCTATAATCCTTGATCCCTATAAACATGTGTTTCCAACCCACATTATAACAAATCTCTTATTCTTATAATCATTATTCCATAATTCATATCATAAATACCACATCCTTTGTTATATACCTTAGCCCTTATTTCCTATGAATCTTAATTATTATAACCACTAACCATTAAAATATTTAAAACCTATAGCCAATGCCACCTCAAACCCCACCCATAAGAGGCCTTAACGATTATATCATAGAAACATAGAATGCCTAACATTCAGCCTCTACTCACTTTAACTCCTTATAACCCTACCTTTACATTTCTTACCAACTATAATAATTAATATCTATCATCCAAAACCTATATAACCATAACAAACCAAATGGCATCTAATTCTTATAACACCTAACCATGAACCATTATAACACCCAATATGTAAACCTTTAACTAATCAACCCCATAACCACTAACTCCTAACTATTATAACTCTTAACCCTTAGAGTTTTTGAGACGTATAACACCTAGTAATGTTATCAAGTTATCAACCTTAATTTTCAATCTCTTTTACATATAAATACCAAACGCACCTAAAATTAAAAATCATTACCAATATTAAATATAATTCATAACCATATATTCCTTGACCTACATAATACATAACTCGTATATCTTATACAACCCTACTCATGTTAAAATAAATATCTAGTCCCTATGACTTGTAATTCTATAATTTATCTTTTCAAAATCAACCCTCTATATCCTCGATCATCCATAATACTTACCCATATAACCCATATACTATAACCTGGATATAACCCCTTAAATAGAAACTTTAACCCTTATAACACCAAAACTTTCACCCATATAACTCCATATTACCCTAAAACATAACCATAATTATGGCTTATCGTCAATCTATATAATATCTATAAACCAAATAACCCCTATATTTATATAGTCTATAATTCATAATTGTATTAACCCATACAATTTATCCTCTATAACCCTAATAACACCTAATCCCAACAATCTATATCACAGTTAAACCTTATAATCCTTCCAGCTAAATGATATAAATGATAATTCCTAATCCCTATAACCTATATCTCATATAGGAAGTGCTTAATGACTCCTATAATCCCTAATTCACATATATCCTAACTCATAGCACTAAAGTCCTATAGTTTATAACCCATATAATCTCTAATACCTTATTTAAATAACTCCTAATCACAAACCCTCATAAATTTTAATCCATATAATTGTCAATGCATAATATCTAAACTTTACAATTGCTATTCCATATAAAATCCATAACCACTAACCTCTACCAACTATAATGCTTAATGAATTTAATCTTATAACCCACAATTTATATACCCTTCAACTTCTTTAGGCCATAAGTGTTATCCCTATATCATTATAAATATTATAACCCCTATCATGCTAACTAATTATCTCTAACCCATAACACTTATATTTCCTACATCCATTTAACCCACATAAGATTTAGCATTACCACTTTTGGCCCTAATTCCTAATCTCTAGTTTTATCCCCTATAACCACTAACTTATCTAACTTATCTAATCAGTGACATTTAATACAAATAACCCATATAAAACTCAACCTTTATAATAATCAATAACTCAATGATAAACCATAAGAACTTTAATATTAAACAAGATAATTTTTAATCACATTAAAACAATCTTATAGAACCTTTGAAAACTATAAAATTTATAACACCTAATTCTATAATTGCATGTAATACTTAACACCTGGTCTTTTAGACCTATAATCGCTAACAACTAAACATTGTTACCATAACCAACTCTAAACCCTATAACCCCAACATTCTAATAGTTAACTTTTAAATCCTCTAATCCAAAACACCTAACCCTTACAATTATGCATCCATATGATTTTTAACCCTTATAACATTGAACATGTATAATTTAAAACCATTACAATATTTGATTCCTATGCCCCAACCATTATGGCCCTTCTGCATTTATTAATATACACCATATATTCAACGACATGTAACAACTATCCTATATAAGCCTTAACATCTTTAACATTAATAACCCCTAAACATGTAATACATAACACCTATAATTCTTAACCACTATAACTCTTAACCAATAAACCCTAATATCTATAACCCCAATACACCAAAATACTATAGAATGTATCACCCATAATTCATAATCTCTATATCCCCAAATTGACCTTGTATCATAATTAATCAATAATTAATATAAAGCATAATTATTTTAACCTAACACTTAAACTCCTATAGCAACTAACATCCAACCACTATAACTTGTTGATGCAGAGTCTGTCGATAGGGGTTCATTCCATACTGTCGCCAACAAACTATCGACCTAACTCCCTTATACACCGACCTGGAAAGGTGTAACCCTTCCTAGCAACACTTGCAAGGAAAGTGCAGTCTCACCCAAAGTGGATAAGAGGGTTGCTAGAACCAAGATTTCGTAGTTATGAAGAGGATATGTGTACATTAACCAGAGATTACAACATTCATAGCATTCCATTAACCAATCATTCACATCTTACTCATAATACATACATTCATAGCATATTCAACAACATATTCGCACTAACATATATTCGTATTAATCAACAGAGAGCATTCACATGACTCATTATTCATCATCGCATCATTACACAACAACATAATTCATAACCGGACATCTTCATTCATTCATCAACACCTGTGGAACAAACCACGTAGAAATAGTCAAGTCATCATATCGCGGATACAACGAAACCCAAAAGATAGAATTAATATCCAAAACTTTGATGCCCGTAGGCTTACAATATTACTTTATTTATATGCTTTCCTCTTATTACAAAATGTTCCACATGACTGACCCAACTAATCTAACAACTCTTATGCTTCCACAAAAAGTGGCAAAAGGTCCTTTTTCCACGGAATGACATTTTCGCACCTGTCGGCTTCCAGAATTCCTACGGATCTATCCCGTGCCAACAGGCCACCAACACAAACTTGTGGCTCATCCCGAGGCACCTCAGTTGGACACTACTGGTTTGTTGTACTGTTGTTGAAAGTCATCATAGGTGGTCCGGATCTGGTCGACTATCTCCTTCACTGATGTGCGAAGCTGTATACTCTCTATCACCTGGGCATGTGCAAGCTAATGAGGGTCACTTTTGGCACGTTAGATGAAATAAAAAAAGAAAAATTAGGCATCCCTCAACTTGGTTTTTTTGACATTCTTACACAAGATATCTTGCATTGTGTAAAAAAGATGAAACGTAGGAAATTGACTCACAATTCCGAATATATAAGTTTTAAGTATTGAAAATTTACATAACTATGTCAAATTTCATGTTTTCTAGTAGTCACTTTTTATTTTTTTGGCAAATGATAAGGTATATGTTTTTGTGGGTGCAACCTTTCAATCCCTAAATGACGGTTTTGGGATACAAAAAATAGTATACATGTATAGAACCCATGGCACTAGTGCAGCGCTATTTTTCCAAAATTAAATGTTTAATTTTTTATTTTTTTTGAATTATGTAAGTGATCAAACCTCGAGAGAGATACGTCAAATGTGGGTGCACCCTTTGAAGGTCTTAATGCAATTATTTTGACTTGGATTTTTTATAGAATGTAGAGGTCGATGTCTTCTAGTGCAACATACAATATTTTTTTTAAATGGTTGTGAAATGAAAAAGTTATGGAATAAACACTAACAATATGTTTTTTGACCAATGGAGTGATGAAACAAGAAAATTAGGAAATAAATGGAAAATCTCAATATTTTTTTTTTTAAATTACATATTTTGAATCTGCATTAAAAAATTCTATCTATGCCTAAAATTTCCTCAATAATGGTCACGTATGTCATGCTCTAGAGAGCAATGAAAAATATGCATATTTAGGTGCAGAATTGCACCTAAAGGGTCCCTCAACTTCGTGCACAAACCCACCTGCTGCTTCGTTGGGTGGTCACACACCTTTTGTTGTACCTCTTGTAATGGCTCCTATACCTGTTTCATCTCTGGAACTATGCTTTCTATGAGGGCTTCCTCCTTTGCTTGAAGCTTGTCCAAATGTGCAGCTCGTCATCACTTCCTTTCATGGGATTTTTCAGCTTGCTGCTTCATACTCTGTAGTTTCTTAGTCTTTGTCATCTGTGTCATGGTGGGCATCGCTTTAAACGACCCTTAAAATGTTTTGAGCTGCTCTTCAGCTTCGTGATGCATTTTCCTTAGTGCAGCTAACTGGTCATCCTCGACCAACCTATCCCAGAATTTTGTAAGACTTACAGCCACCTTCTGTGTTGCCTGTTCCAATTCCTGAATTTCCACCACTGCTTCCTCTATCGCCGTCTATCGACTCTGGACTTGTGCCGGTGGTGTGCTGGGTGTTACCCAAGCTTAGAGTTCTGTATTTTTATTTCGGAGCTCATTCACGACAACTCCTAACATAACGGCCTGGGCTTCCAGTTCAACATCTAGGTCTAACACTGCTGTTTCGCATGCCTTTGCTAGAGCTCTTTCTAGTCTCATCCGTTCCTCTATGATTTCTTCGTTCGCAGTGAGCATTCTAGTCTGTTTTGCAATGACTGTTTCCTTCTCAGCCAGGGCTTTCTCTAAGAGCACCTTCTCCTCGAGATCCTGTACTTTCTCAACCACTACTGCGGTGTGTTTATCTCCAAGCGGCTATGCCTCTATCTCACTGCATTGTAGTTGTTTCATGTACTCAACCATCTTATTGTGCATCGCAGCCTCACGGTCTCGGATTTCTGCACTTGCTACCGCTTGGACCCGATGTAGTGTCAACATTGGTAGTAAGTTGAAATTGAGCAATGCCAAGTCATCCTTCCAGAGCTCTAGGTCCAAGGTCTCATCTCCTGTGAAGAAGGCATGGGTGTCAACTTGAACTATACGTTAATGGGTTCCTACTTCAACCTCGACTATGGGAGGCGGTAGGTTTTGCTGGATGTCCTCGTGTTGTACCCTAATTTTGATTATCGTATTTTCAATCGTACTTAACATTTCCCCTATGTACTGGAAATTGTCAACGGAATGATGTGTAACCTTCCAGCGGTTGCGCTCTAAAATTTGCTTAATACTATCCACAATATTGTCGGCCTGTTGTGCAACGAGCCGGCCAATCTACTACCGCTGTCACAGTCCATTCTATTCTTCATCCTTCAGTCTTCCTGCTAGAGGTCGAGTTCTGAATCTGTTGGGGTGTTGGCTATTGAGGCTCCGTTGTGACCAGATTCTACTGTTTGGTCCTTCGCATCAGTCTCCTATTCTGTGTCCTCCTTCTGGTTAGCAGAAGCTTCATCTTTCTTGACCAGGTCTTGTCATCCTGCTACCTACACCTTTTCAATGTCCTTTGGATCTGCAGGAACCTTCCATACCTCTGGCCAGTGGGTGATGATGTTGTTAAGCTTAGCTTCAGTGAGCTTGTACTGTGTTCTCACCCATTGTTTGGTCGGATCTGTGTTGGACCGAAGGTAAATTGTGTACATTTCGACAGATACCTGGGTGATGGATTGATACATCGTCGCAGCATGGAGTGTGATCCACGGTATCATCAGCACGCCCATCTGCATCCTCTTGAGCCAAATATAAAACTGAATAACATTTTCCTGTTGTCATTCCTTGTCGGTGGTTGCCAATAAGTTTTGGTACCTCGCACTGTCGCACACTCGCGGTTCCGTGAGGTCCACCCCTTGGTGGTTGTTTGGTTCCCTCCATGCTTTTAAGGCAATGAGGAGGAGTAACCACGAGTATGTGAACAGACGACTGTGTTCCTAGGAATCATATGCATCTTCGGTTAATTCATGTAGTAGGAGCTGAGCCCAGTTCATTTGTTCTCCTGCGGTGCATCGTTCCGCCGCTGCAAGGACCCTTGAATTACATTTCATCGGTTGGTTTTTCCTTGTTACTTTGACAGTGAGTATCTTTGCTACAATACAGACTGCTTGGTTGTTGATTGTGTTAATCAGGTAGCCTCGAGAATCCTTCCCTACCCCATACTTTATGGCCAATTGTTCGGCTACTTTCTTATCATTATCCTTTCTTTGGAAAAACTGTGAAGGGTTGGCTCCTTCTTGCGATAGGCCGGTGACTCTAGAAATGAGGTCAACTGTAACTGGAATTCTCTTGTGCAGCCACAGGGATATGTCATGGAAGCATGCAAGGAGTTGTCTGACACTTGCATTGACTTGTGCCAGGTGCCCAAAATGCGGTAGGAGGGTGATGCCAAGCAACCCTAATCGTGCCAATCCCAATGCCCATTTCTTTGGTCCCTTTGTAGTCGGCCCTCCTGCATGGGGAACATCTTCATAAGCTTCCCCATACTCCTTAAACTTGGCCACGTTGTGGTTAGTGTATTGCAACCTCTTTAACTTGGTGGTAATATCCTTGATTTCAGGAATTCTTGGGGGTACTGGTGCGACTGCGATGGCGTATTTTTCATTCTTGTTGATCCTTAGTGTGGGCACCCCTATCCGAAGGGGAGGAACGTACTCTCAAAGCATGGGAGATTTGTATCCATCCTGCATAACTTCAACAACTGAGGGCCCTGCAGCGCCATTCGTATTCCTGGGGGATGCTGGAGTGGCCTTCTTTTTCTCATGACCAAAGTGAGGGGGTCTCGTTGAACTCCATTTTTTCTTGTGTGGGACTAAAGACATGACTTCGGGATGCTCTTGGACAATTGGTGTGGCCTATGGGATTTCGGTGCTAGTATTGGACAAATATACTTCCATTCGGCTCTTTGAAATATTAAATAACTGAACATGTTTCCCCTTCACCTTCTATATACCGGCTGGTAGTATCCTTCCGTTTGAGGTCATAATTTCCAAATCTCATCGGGATTCACCAAATCCATCGCATGCGTTGGATATTAACTCCTAGTGTTCTTGGGTTTGACATTGTCTGGTCTGGTATAACTACTATGTTTATTACCTTTAATGCTGGATTAGACCGTCGCACATCATGGAAGCTTCCAACTTTTTTTCTTTTTTTTTTATATATCGACGCAATGAGTACTACTGTGTCTATACGTCATCGTATCATTGGCCTCCTTACTATGAACATCCTTCGCAGGTTTTGTTGGGTCGTTGTTGTGTACTTCTCAATGTTATTTGTCGATGGTTTTGCTGTGATCCATTCGATTACCGTGGTTTTTTTTTGCTGAGGCGGTCACTGCTGGATTCGTTTCGACTCGATTTTTAGGGAGGTCGTTGTGTTTCTAGATCCATCAGGATCTTCCTTTACCTCTGCATATTTTGTCGAAAACAAATCCTAGAACTCATGTAGTAGGTAATCTATTTTTGCAATGATCGACTCATCCGATTTTGCGAATTCTGGGTTTTCCTTTGATCCAATATTCACCTTTTTGGTCTCTAGTTGTTGTTGACATTTATCGGTCGGTATCTCTAGTGTCACATTGCTGTGATTGTCTTCGAGTTCTGGTGCACCTATAGCCCTGAGGTCATTATCATCTCCAGGCTCTGAAATGATGTTATAGTCTTCCCTCATTATTTCTGGGGCAGTCAGTTTTGGTTCGAATGTCCTTGGTTCGACCATTTTTCCAGACTCCTCTGTGGCTACCCTTCGTAGGGATTGTGTTGTTTGTGCACATCTTCGAAAGGACACTTCATGCATTTGGTTCTGCAAATTCTCAAGGGCCTTATCTGAGTCGGAGAACGCTGAAATGGTGTTGTGCCATTCTAAGTCTCCATCTGTGGTGGGTTTAGCATAATCCTCTGACATGTTGTACAAATTGTCTCCTTCTATAAACTCATCTCTTGCTAGCTCCATATAGCACTTCCCTTCCATGGGATCCAGTGGTGTGATGACTCTCATTTCCTGATTTTCGAATGAAATTATCCTTTTCTTAAAGTTGATAATTGATTGATTTTCCATAGCCCAGTCTATGCCCAACAATACTGGATATGGACTGGTGTTATCCACAATCTCGATGACATCAAAGCCCACATATGTTCTGAGCCCTTCAATTTCAACTAGAAGTTGACATACCTGACCTAGCGGGGTGACCTTGCTCTGGTTCGCTAGTCGTAGCTGTACTGGAGACCAGGTCATCTGCGGCTTCCCCATCGTCTCCCATGTTTGTTTAGTCAGGATATTCACACATCTGAACCCAAGTCCAAAATGATGGAGTCAACATCAAATTATCCTATCTGTGCTGACATCTGCATCTCTCTGGCTATCTTTCTTTTGTGTATGTGGTTAACTCTCTGTTCCAGTGGTGCACCTCCTCATCGTCGCAATATACTATCTATTTCCTCCAATGTGTTGTGGTCTTTGGCCAAATCCATGCAACTTTCTAAGAAGGCTTCCAATGTGTTTTCCTTTCTTCATGTATTCATTGTATCAAACGTTGGTGGCATATCATATATTTCTTCCTTGAAATGTATCTACCCCCGATTCCTCATTGTCTCATGTTCTTTTAAAAAGGAATCCTTTTCGGCATCGACATCGAAGGTGACCTTCTTCCATTGTGTTTGTGTTGGTCTAACATTGGGGTGCGACCTATCGCTACCTATCACCGCACCTCGTCTTGTTACTATGCCAACCATCGCATGGCTACTTCTGGCTTCTGTCAATATTCTTTGTAGAGCTGATGGTGCATTCTGATTGTTCTGGTTCTGGGGTGGATGCTTGGTTTGTCATTTCGCAATGAGCTGAGGGTAGTCCTCTACACTATGGTCTGCAACACTACAATATGTACACTGTGGCACTGGATTCGGATAGTCTCTCTGGTAGTGCCCCTGCTTCCCGTAATTATAACAGCTAATTGGACCTCTTCTGTATCCAGTAGTGCCTACGCGTCCCATACCTTGGCCACCGCAGTATCCTCCCCCAAAACCTCCGCACGGTGGTCCATATTGTTCATGTTGCGGTTGCCCATACTGTGGCTGCTAATACTGTTGTTGCCCATACTGTGGCTGGCCATATGGTGGTGGTGGATACTGCGGGTGCCCATACTATGGCTTCCCATATTGCCCGTGGTCACATTGCTATGGTTGACTATACTGCAATTGATGTTGTACCACCGTTGTTTCTTCACCCTTCATGAAATACGTGTCAGCTATCTGATCTTGCAGCAAATCATAGGCCCTGCAGTACTTCTCATCATGGCCAACCGATCAAAAAAAATTGCAGTATAAGTTTGTTGGATTCGATACCATCTTTTTCAAATATATGCACTCCTCCGGTCGGTGCCCTCTGGTCTGGCAGAGAGTACACCATTGCATGCCACCATGGTGAAGCGGGTTTGGTGCCCCCACCTGCAAGTATTCCCATAATTCTAGGCAATTATCCTTATGGTGCCCCTCAGTTCTGCATCTGGTGCACCATACATCTCCATGGGTTTCCTTACCCTTCTTGATATCCTCCAACTGTAATGTTAAATCGGCCAACTGTGCCTGAACTATGTCCATTCCTAGCCCTGTTTCGCCGATTGGTGCAGCTTCCAGCTTCATCGCAATCTCTAGCACTTCTACCTGTGTCGCAACCTTTTGTTGCATCAGCGATCCTCAGATACGAGGTACTAAGCCTGCGATGAACCATTCTAATTTGTGTTGTAGCTCATCTACTGGAAAAATCACTTTTGCAATCAGTGTCTTGTACCATCGATCAAATTCCCACACCGACTCGTTTAGGAATTGCTTAATCTTCTTAAGCTCAGTGACATATTGTAACTTAGATTTTGGTTTCTTAAATTCGTCAATTATCGCCATCCTGATTTGCTCCAGTGTCTTAGTCGTTGTTCCCACTGGAACCTTTACAAACTTCATGTACCAGTCTAACTCTTGACCCCTAAGGGTCATCGCTAGTTGTCCTATCTTTATAGCATCATCCTGGACCTGCTTCACGGTCTAGACTACTTCGCATACAAACCAATACTATTCTGGATCCTCGGTCTCGTTCCCTTGAAAGGTGGGCATATTTGCCTCATCTACCATTCTAACGTTGCTAGTATTGTTATTTATTGAAGCGCTATTCTTGCCACTACAAGTGGGGCAAGTCCGTGAATAGTTTGGATTTCTTCTTATAAAATTTAGAGTAGTGTGCGGGGTCGAAGGTACGTGGTAACTTACAATATGACCTTCCTCTACCTCTGGGATAGCCTGGTCGACGTCTCCTTCGCAATAAGGTTGCTTCATCCCGTGTGATCCTATTTCACAGTTCTCTGTTCCTATCCTCTCGGGAGACTCTCTCTCAGTCCCTGTCTTCTTCTCAGGATGTTGGAATATTGTTCCACTCCTCAAGAGACCACACTCTTCATTAGCTTCCCTTTCAAACTCATCGTCGCTCATGTCCATCTACCACATCTTTGCGTCAAACTCACATTTACGCGATACCTTCACCTTCGCACACCAATTCTTCTACTCATCAGAAGACATCCTCAATATTCCTTTTTCACAGACCAGCATCTTAATCCACCTTTTTAACGATGACAAAAATATTCCCCTTGGTCCCCTAAAGAAATTTCTTTCGGTGTCACTATATGACTTAATAATATCTAGCACAAACTCAGTTACGTACCCTTAGAGGATAGTGTCTACCCAAAAATCAACAGCTCGTGATACCTTGTTATCAACCTGCTTCAACTGTCACACCAACTCTGGAGTCCAACAGTCCGATTGAGTCTTCTGACAATGGTTCTTGCGGAACATCAACTATTCTAGCCACTCATGAAATAGCACTGGGAACTCGCAGAAAAAGATCTCGTGAATATCTGAGTAGATGTATCATTCTAACCAATTGGTCACTGTCTTCTTCAGATATCGCTTCTTGCTTTCTTCAAATTCCTCCACCTTCTTATCGAACAATTCTTGGATATCTCGTTTTGTCGGGTGCCACAGCATATCCTCTTTTCTTCTTCGTTAGGGTCCCGGCAATGGAACCATTTGTTGACGCAGAGTCTATCGATAGGGTTTCACTCCATACTATCACCAACAAACTATCGACCTAACTCCCTTATACACCGGCCTGGAAAGGTGTAACCCTTCCCAACAACACTTGCAAATCAAGTGCAGTCTCACCTGAGGTGGATAAGAGAGCTGCTGAAACCAAGATTCCATAGTTATGAAGAGGATATGTGCACATTAACCATAGATTACAACATTCATAGCATTCCATTAATCAATCATTCGCATCTTACTCATAATACATACATTCAGAGCATATTCAACAACATATTCGCACTAACATATATTCGTATTAATCAATAGAAAGCATTCACATGACTCATTATTCATCATCGCATCATTACACAACAATAGAATTCATAACCAAACATCTTCATTCACACATCAACACCTATGAAACAAACCTCGCAGAAACAGTCAAGTCATCATCTCGCAGATACAACCAAATCCAAAAGAGAGAATTAATTTCCAAAACTTCGATGCCCTTAGGCTTACAATCTTACTTTATTTCTGCACTTTCCTCTTATTACAAAATCGTCCACATGACCGACTCGAGTAATCTAACAACTCTTATGCTTCCACAAAAACTGGCGAAAGGTCCTTTTTCCGTGGAATGACCCTTTCACACCTATCAGCTTCTGCACTTCCTACGGATCTATCCCGTGCAAACATAACCTCTAACTCATATAAATTATAAACTTTTTCAATACCTAATATTTATATAACCCTTATAGTATTGAGTAACACCATTTTGTATAATCCCTAATCCCTAACACCTAGTCCCTTACAATTATTACCTCACAAGTAACCTTGATAACTTCTAAGATTTATAAGACTTAATATTTTGTATCCATAACTATTATAAAACATAATCCTTATAATTATTACACATTATCATTGATGACCTTCATAACTCTTTATCCCTAATCCTTATAATTATTACATTTTATCATCCATAACCTTCATAACTCTTTACTCACATGACCACTAACTCATTAAATTCTAATCAAATCTAAATTATTACTATGCATCACTCTAATAAAAAATAACTTATAACTTTAAATCGAGACAAGTCTAAACCACTTTAATAAAACTTACTTAAATTCTTAAAACACTTAATTTTTATAACACATATAACACCTATCAAATATAATCCCTAAATTGTAACCATTGTAACCAAATTAACACCTTCCACACATAACCAATTTATAATCATCATCCCCTAAAACCCTAACCTTCATAAACCATATACCTAACTTATATAACCTCTATCAACTTTAATCCTTAAACCACAAACCAATATATCACATTCAATATTGTATATGCATAACCTATATAACCACAACCCACACACAAAGAAAGTAATCCTTATAACTTAAATAACACTTAAAGCATATAATATTTATAACTATCAACCCTTATCACCCCTAACACATGTAAGACTTATTCCTTAATATTATAATTGTTAATAACTAATATTTATAATTATTATAATCCAACATATAAACTTTAGCCTATATAATCCCAAACCATTATCCATACTAATATATTATTGTAATAGCCAATATAAACCTTGACACTTATAAACCATGACCTTGTAGACATTATAAAATCTAAATAATATAGCCTCTAAAATCGCGAGAAATTCATATGATCCAAAAATAAATAAATTATATCTCTTTACCCATTTACAACTAAAACATATCACTCATATCACCCTTAACTCCTAAATCATGTATTTCTTAAACAAAATATCTTTAATTGTAATAAATATTATCGAATACTTACCTTCTTTAACCCAGAGCCCTTAATCATTACACCATATAATCCATAACACATTATATAACCCCTAACACTTATCTATAAACTTTATTAACCATCCTATAGACCCCTAAATCCTTTGATCCTTAACATAAAACCCCCATAATGCTACTTTTGTATGATCTCCTACTTGTAATCCATTTAATGCTTAAATCTTTAACCCTTAATTGCTAAAATATATAAGCATAGTACTTCTATGATTATCAATTTCAATCCTCATAATTCTTATAAATATAATACATTTTAACCATTATAATCCTTTTTAAATTTATCAAATCTAGCTTTATAACCTATTATCCTTAACTCATATATCAATACTTTAACTACTAACCTTTCTATATTATAACCCTTAATCATATCCCCACTTTAATACTTATAATCCATATCTATAAAAAAGCCAAATTTATAACTTCCGTAATGTGTAACCTTTGTAACATATACAACCCTTAACTTTTATAATCAATTATCCTAAAACCATATAATCATTAGCACATAAAATTTATCTTCTATAATTAGAAAATATTATCATAACCCATTAGCCTAGGAACCCCAATAATAAACCCTTATAACCCCTAACTTGTGAACTACTACCCTTTTCACCCCTAGATTCAACAATAAACCCTTAAAAGCTGTGTGAACTACTACCCTTTTAACCCCTAGTTTCTTTAAAAACATGTTTAATGTTTTTCCATTCATATTCTTTAATCATTAACATATACCCTATAATTCTTAACATCTATCTGAAATAAAATATAATTCATATAAATTTTAACCAAAAATATCGATAACCTTTATCATTATAACCTTAACTCAAAGGTCTTCTAATTACTAATCTGGTAACCCTTAAACCCTAGATTCATTCAAACTTAACCACTTTCTATAACATCTATTCAAAATAAGAACAATCCATAAATCCTATAAATCCATAATCTATAAGCTTTATAAATCCTTAAATATGTGTCCATATCCTATATATACCTTGTATCTCCTAAACATTGTAACTTATGTCATGCCTAGCACTTATTTCATATTAACACTATATACTATAATAATCAATACTAAGCATTATGAACCCCAACATTAATGATTTATAACCCTTAAAATCATTATCCACAAACACTTATCACATTTAACTCATAATTACTAACTCCATAATCCCTAAAACTAGTGAACTCTAACTTATATACTTGTTAATGCATTTCATCATTAATTCCTATAGTATCTAAACCATATAGGTTATATTACTTCTAGCCTTTAATGCCTCTTTTCCACAAAATTGTATCATATAATTCTTGTATACCCTTAGATATATTAACCTATATAACATCTAGTTCCTATAATGTTTATAATAATAGACTATTTAATCCATGACACTTATGAATTTAATCTAGATGCCAATACTCCATGGCATAACCTCTAACTTCTATAATCATCATCCCCTTTCCTTATAAATGTTAGCTATTATAACCCATAACTCTTAACTAATATAATTTTTAATATGTATCCTTTGGATTATATATATAGAGAAATACAATTACTACTAAATCCAATCTCATTTAAGCCTGATACCTTTATCCCTAATCTTTAGTTATTATGATCATTAAAACCTTACCCATATAACCACAAAACCTAAATCCCCTCGACCATATGATCACATTCATTTAACTAAAACTTAACATATACAACTAAACCACCTTGAAATTAGTAAACTTTACAATACATAAATATTATAATCAATAAGTCCTTCCATTCTGAGCTCTAAATACTAAAAACATAACTAATTTAACCCCAAATCACCCTTAATCACTAATGGTTATAATGGTTGGTTCATGTGATTTATAAATCCTAACCATTTAAAACCCAATAAAAAAATTGTAAACCTTAACCAATATTTTCCTATGTTGTATAATTAATTTAAGCTTTAACTATTATATAGCATAACGCCTAAAATTTATAACCATTAATCCATTTAATGCCATCATTATAACTCCTACATGTTAAATCATATCCATATCATATCCATAAACCATTAACTCATATAAATACTTATTTATATAACCCCTTTTCCCCAATATATTTAATCTCGTTCCCTAAAATAAAAATCCGTCAAAAAGTTCATAGTTACATTATTCAATCTCTCTAATGCCTAAACAATATAGCACCTAATCCCATATAACCTTGCACCTAATCCCATATAACCTCTAAATTATATAACATTCTTTCAATATTTATTAACATATAACATCTATAATCCTTAAATCATATAAACCCTTGTTTCTAACCCAGATTACCCCAAAGTTCTTATTCTTATAATCGTAATCCCTAATTCATACTGCTAATAACCCCATCTTATATTATATCCCTTAGTCCCTATTTCCTAAAAATATTAATTATTATAACCATTAACCATTAAAATATTTAAAATCTATATCCCATATCACCTCAAACCCCAATCGTAAAACTCCTTGACCATTATATGTTATAAACACATAATTCCCATCATTTAGCCTCTACCCAATTTAACCTGCTGCGAATCTATCCTTTATCGTTTTTATCAAATCTAAACATTAATATTTGTTATCCATAACCCTTATAATCATATTAAACCACATCACATCTAACTCTTATAACACCCATCCCTTAACCATTATAATCCCTAAATACTTAACTCTAATTATTATAATTCTTAACCCCTACAATCGGTAAGGCTTATAACACCTAGTAATGTTATGGACCTATCAACCCTAATTTTTAATCCCTTCCACATATAAATCCCATAAGTACTTAGCATTATAAAGCACTCCCCATAGGAAATGTAATTCCTAGTAAATATAATTCCTTAACGTATATAATTCATAGCTCATGTATCTCATGCAACCTTACTTTTGTTAACCTTAATACCTAGTCTCTATGACCTATAATTTATATTATTTACAACTCTTCAAAATCACACCCTATTTAATCTATCATCCATAACACTTGACATATATAACCACTCAATTGTAACCCGTATAACCCCAAAATCATAACCCATATAACCCCTAAATGCAAACCTTAACCCTTATAACCCTTGAAAATTTACTGATATAACCCAATATTACCCTTAACACAGGACAATTATGAATAATTATCCTCAATCTATATAATACTTATAAACATAATAATCCCTTATAATGATAAACCCTAATACCTAGTCTCTATGACCTATAATTTCTATATTTACAACTCTTCAAAATCACACCCTATTTAATCTATCATCCATAACACTTGACCTATATAACCCCTAAATTGTAACCCATGTAACCCCAAAATCATAACCCATATAACCCCTAAATTGTAACCCATGTAACCCCAAAATCATAACCCATATAACCCCTAAATACCAACCTTAACCCTTATAACCCTTGAAACTTCATTGATATAACTCAATATTACCCTTAACAAAAGACAATTATGAATAATTATCCTCAATCTATATAATACTTATAAACATAATAATCCCTTATAATGATAAACCCTATAATTCATAACCCTAGCAACCGAGAACATTTATCCTTTATAACCCTAATAACACCTATTTCATACAATCCTTATAACCACTAAAATTTATAAATTCTACCCACTAAACCATATAAATTTTAATTCCTAATCCCTCTAACCTATATCTTTGAAACCCATATAACCCCAAAATCATAACCCATATAATCCCTAAATACCAACCTTAACCCTTATAACCCTTGAAAATTCACTAATATAACCCAATATTACCTTTAACACATGATAATTATGAATAATTATCCTCAATCTATATAATACTTATAAACCTAATAATCCCTTATAATGATAAACCCTGTAATTCATAACCCTATCAACCCATAACATTTATCCTTTATAACCCTAATAACACATATTTCATACAATCCTTATCACCACTAAAATTTATAAATTCTATCCACTAAACCATATAACTTTCAATTCCTAATCCCTCTAACCTATATGTCATAAATACACTACTTCCTAACCCCTCTATAGCCTAAGACATATATGTCCTAGAGTATAACATTAAACTCCTATATACTCTAGAATCTCTAATACCTTATTTATATATACCCTAATCTCATATCCTCATAAAGTTTAATACTTATAAATCTCAATCCATAATATCTAATATTTATAACTACTATCCCATTTAAACTTTATATCCTCTTGACAATATAAAATCTACCACCTACAATCCTTAACATTTAACCTTATAAACCACAATTTATATAGCCTTCGGCTTCTTCAACCCATAATTACGAACCCTAGACCATTATAACACATATCACCCCTATCCCACTAACTAATTATCTCTAATCCATAACACTCGTATTTCCTACATACTATAACCCACGTAACATTTAACATTAGCCATTTCAGCCCTAATTTCTAAAATCTAGTTTCGACCCTTAACACTTAGCATTTATCTCGTATATATACTAACTTATCTAATCATTGAGCATTATAAAATTTAACCTTTATAATAGTCTTTAAATCTTAAATCATATAAACCCAACATATGTCCGAAAATACCATTTACACATAACTATTTTAACCCTTAAACAACAATATTGAAAACCCATTTCTCCTAAAATTCAATGTTAACAATGTACCTTTATAGTATAACCCTTATAAAATCTAAACCCACTTCTCCTTAAACTTTATAAATATTCTCTAATATTTGTAACCCATATAACCTTAAACATTAATATTCATAAAAAATATATCTATGTACTTGTAATGCATATAAACACCAACCCTTAATAATTATCCACTATAAACCATATGCACTTTAACCACTAACCCATAATTCATACATATCCTAACATGCATACCCCTAATTAAAGGAAAAAAAAACTACAAACAGTAAACCATCATTGTTACAATCCCTAACCTTTATCTCCCATCTTGTTTAACATTATATCCTTGAACTTGACAATCTATCACACAATGTTTAAGTTGTATATCACTTACCAACATAAAAATTAAATCATAAACCATCTAATCTATAATCCACTTTATCACTAACCCATAGAAACTATTATACCTAACCCTTAACCTCCAACTTTTATAACTCCCACCCACAAAAATTTAATCCCTAATATATATACATGTTAATTTTTATAATTGCCAAAAAAAAAATTAATCAATCACCCATATAAATTGTAAGGCCTTAAATATAATCATCTATAAATGCCAACCCATAATTGCTTACATCCATAAATTTTATAACAAGTTCCATTATTACCCAAACTCCCTAAACTCTATATTCCCTTATTTATATAACTTCTAACACTTCACCTCTATAACCATTGAAACGAATGACCCCAATAAGTAAACCTTCCTACTCTTATAATCCATGACTCCTACCACCGCTAATAACTAAATGGCTCAGTATTTATAAGTTATGATGCAAGTCACCCTACGGGATACTTTCTTGCTTAACAATACACATGACACAAACCACAATTCTTACACAAACAAGGTGTAGAACAAGATGCCAGGATTGGCTTATATTACTTCTCTGAAATCGGTTACAATGCAAAATAATTGTAAGAAAATAACTAACTACAATCGACCTCAGCCGTTACAACTTAGAAGTAACTGTGGTGTGTTCTCCCTGTGTGTCGACCTCACCCTCTCTTGGTTCGCCACGGAACTCTGAGCTATGGTTCGATCTCAACCCTCTACTCTTCGGCCGGTGTGATTCTTCGTAACTCTCTTCGCTCTGCTCTCTTGGCTCTCTATGCCTCCTTTTTCTCTGCCCCCTTAGACTGAAGGCCTTCTCTTCCTCTTCTACTCTGCAGGTATTGTTTAAAGACTATTGCAATCCCAAGACATGCATTTCCCTTCATTCGCCAATCTTTCCAAATCCTGCGAACCTACACTGTCAACTTCTAGTCGTGCTGTATAGCTTATGTCCATGACATCCCCTGTCATGTCCTTCACCAACTCGCAATAACTGTAATAACTTCCTCAGCAACCCCGAACGACTACTAAGTACAATCCCTTGACTTACTGTCCTTGCGACCCTGCTACAGCAATCGGTCACATCTCAACCTACCTATCGGTTCTCTCCTTCCTCAATTACACTTGGCTTCACTAAAACCTGACGCGTCGTAGTTTGACCACTTGTTGACTACCCAACATCTTACGCCGCTCGTCGTCTGTCGACCATTTCCTATCGATTCTCGATCTCTCACCACATCCGTTGTTCCTTCAGTCAGCCGCACCCCGACTGTTTCTACCCAACTTGTTGACTTGGACAAGTCAACCTGCTCCCTGCACCAGTGGTCATCAGAACTCCCGCTGGTCAGCTCCCTTTGGTCGATCAACTTTGACTGATCTACCTAGGCCCCGATGCTACTGCATCAAACTCCCTAGGTGAAAAAGAATTTGAGTGCTCCGTTGGTCTCTTGAATGTTAAATTTTTAGAATTTACTTCAATCTAATCTAGGATCTTAACTGAGAGAACAACATGTACAGCATATCTACAGCATATCAATCATGGAGACAATAATGCAAGCACAAGAGACACAAAGATTTACTTTGGGAAAACCATAAAGGTGAAAAACCCCAATAACTTACTCAGAGATAAATAGAGCAATGATACAACCCAAACATAAGAGATATCCTAGCAGTAGATCCTCCTCCTCCATAAGTGCACCACTCCTCCTTGAGTTCATGAGAGAGAAGTGAATGATCAAATAGCGTGCCTCCCGCACTTTATTTATACTTGACTTGACTTGCCTTTTACATAAATCATGTAGGCTCAAACTTAACCACATAACATATTGCTGACTGGGCCGACCCCTAATAGGGTGGTGTAATAACCCTTCGACCCACATGGCCGACCTCCAATAGGGTGGTCTAATAACCCTTTGACCCACATGACTTATACAGGGCCGACCCCAACAAGGTGGTCTAATAATCCATCAAGTATAAGTTAAGACATTTACAATATAAACGACAACACTTCCGTATAGAGGAATAATACCATCTCTATAGGAGTACATACAACATACATATATGAAATATATTCTGAAGTTACATATACATCAACACTCCCTCTTAACTAGGAAGGTATTTCTCAGCACAGATCTTCTACCACAAGTCTTCTTCTCTGGATCATCGTCACTGGATAATCATCATCGAGTCATCATCATCATCATTGCTGCTACTATCTCAATCAATCTCTAAATCTACTCGTCATAGGAAGTTCTACAGAGCTAGTCCCTTTTCATACTGGATGTAGGCCCACCACCTGCAGGTATTCATCATCACTGGCCATACTGTGGAATCCTCAGGACTTATTACGTGCATCACAAAACCTTAAAATAGTCTCTTGACTAGCAAGAACTCTAAAGAGAATATGAGGGCTTTTTCATCCTGTCCAGATCTCTAGGACTTATTACATGTGACCCCACCACAAAACCTCGCAAGAGAATCCTAGGTTGTTACGAGCATGCAGCTCTACCTATAGGATCTCCCAGGGCACGAATTACATGTGGTCATGGCAAAACCTCGCAAGAGCATCCCAGGACTGATTACGGGCACACAGCCCAACTTATCGGATCTCCCAGGGAACCGAATTATATGCCATAGGACAAAACCTTGAAAGAGCATCTGCCAGATATCCTAGGGCACTGAATTACATGCCATAGGAAAAACCTCGAAATACTATCTGCAGATCTCCCAGGGCACTGAATTATATGTCCTCCCAGAGCAAAACTTCGAAAGAGAATTTTCTAGATATCCCAGGGCACCGAATTACATGCCATAGGAAAAACCTTGAAAGACTATCTGCAAATCTCCCAGGGCACCGAATTACATGCTCATCTGCACAACCTTATCCACGGCCATAGAGTATCAACCTGACACTCACCATACATCATCCTGATGTACATATGATCATCCTGATCATCATCACTGCAACATCCTGATGCATGTCATCTGGAGCAACATCCTGAAGCTCATCATCCATGATCATCCTGATCATACGATGCATCTACCTGATGCATACCAAGTATCTACCTGATACATATCATCATACATGATCCACCTGATCATATAATGTATCCACCTGATACACATACAAATACATGATACATATCACCATACATGATCCACTTGATCATACAATGTATCCACCTAATACATATACAGATACATGGTCCAACCATCCAACATGATGCATATACAAAAATACATACACATGATCCAACCGATCATATCCAACATCCAACATGATGCGTACATACATATAAATGATCCAACTGATCATATCCAACATCCAACATGATGCATACATACATACATAAAAATGATCCAACTGATCATATCCAGCAGAAAGCAGAACATCATCCTGATGCTCATCATTCAGCGCTTACATCCACAGCCATGTGAAGGATCCTCCTTCCAACATGCTTGGAATGGCTTCAGCAAATGTATTCATCACTTCTTCCTCGAAGTGTCCTCTATCTGAAGAATGCCAAGCCTCTCTCTGAAGTACTCGAATTTCACCCTAGCTAGTGGCTTCGTCAGCACATCTGCAATCTGCTCGTCCGTCGCAACATACAGGAGCTTCACAGCTTCTCTCTACACCATATCCCTGATATAGTGATATTTGATCTCTATGTGTTTCGACCTGTCATGAAACACTGGGTTCTCAGACAACTTTACACAATTCTGGTTATCACAGAAGATACCAGTAGCATCCAACGGGAGATCAAATAACTTAGACAGTAGCTTCCATAGCCATACTGCCTCACAACTAGCTGAACAGGCTGCAACATACTCTACCTCAGTTGTACTTAGTGCTACGCAGGACTGCTTCCTGCTAAACTAAGAGATCACACCTAATCCCATATTGAAGCAGCATCCAGATGTGCTCTTCCTATCTGCAGCACTGCCAGCCCAATCTGAATCAACATAACCCTGCAAGTTAAACTTTTGATCCACTTCATACTTGAGCCCATAATCCACTATACCCTTCAGGTACCTCAGAACATGCTTTATAGAAACCAGGTGAACACTCCTCTTACTGACTCAATTTGTTCACAGCAAAGCAAATGTCTGGTCTCGTGTTCGTCAGTTACATCAAGGACCCAATCATCTGACGATACATAGAGACATCAACCGGCTCAGATGAAGCATCACATAGAAGCTTCAGATTCGATGCCATAGGTGTGGCCATAGCCTTGTAGTCCATCATCCCAAACCTCTTCAGGATCTTTACTGCATACTTCCCTTTTCCAATGAAGATTCCATCACTCTGCCACACCTTCATGCCAAAAACAAATAGTGCATCATCTCCAAGTTCTTCATCTCGAACTCGGCAGCAAGCTTCCGCTGCATGTCGGCAATCAATCTATCTTCACCTGTAACAAACAGGTTATCCGCATACAAAAGTAGTATCACTGGATTGCCTTCCTCAACCTTGTAGAAAAGTTTGGAATCTGCTTTATTCTTGGTAAATCCCAAACTGGATAGAAAGCTGTCTATCCTACCATACCAAGTTCTGCACACGTATATGACTACACCATGTTGTCTTGAAATTCATCTAGTGTATCTTCTATGTCATCACTTTTATATTTCTCTATGTTGCCATCTGTAGCATGCTTGATCTGATAGTTCCATTTGGAAGTCACAACAGACTTCCCTTCAACTCTTGGGACTACACCCAAACATCATTCATCATGATTGACGGATCATGGCATTCTTCCCATATCCTGGGAACTTCAATATCTTCAATAGATAATTTTGTTGCTGAACAAATGTTGTAGTTCTTCTTTTGTAGGAGATGGCATACGATCTTTCCTACACAACAAATTAAATTGCATGATTAGAAAACATCTCACAGTTTTCAGAACAAATTCTTACACATAAAGAAATATGTCATACAGTCATGCAATTATCTTAGCCAATGCTTCAATACAACATTTATCCATATCCTGTAACTTTCTAGATGCCTTCCAATCTCTACCAGAACATTGTTAAGAGTGTGCACAACTCCCAACATGTCAACAAAGAGGTTTCATTCTAGATAAGTAGCAATGGAATTTTGTACAATGCCATAGGCCACTTACCCATGTATATTATTAATATACTGTTCATTAATGCAACTATTCTAATATGCACAATACATATCCTAAGTCTAGGAACATGAGCATATACATCATTGAACAATTTTATTTAAACAAACAAATATGCAAGAAATGATAATTAAAATACTTATCTTTGTTTGTTCGTTGGGTGGACTCCCTCTGAGTCTTCGATTCCTTGCTAGAGCTACTGGAGTCCTAATTTGAAGTAGCTTCTTCTACACCTTTCTGTTGTGGAATGTAGAGAGATGGTCAACTCCCTCTGAATATCTGCATCCTTGCATAAACCACTGGAGTGTACTCCCTCTTGATCTTTGCTTCCTGGATTACCTGTTCTTGAACTCATATTCATCCTTGGTCCCTATGCATTCTTATTAGTATCATGATTGTGTTATCCTTGTGATCTCATATAAAATCATACATTCATTAGTATACTATTAAAACACAATAATCTCAAGCATGTATAGTCATGATCATTTCAAACATAAATAATAAGCATTAGCATTCAAGGTTTATGTAGGATTCTTATGGTTAGTCAAATCATAAGAAACATAACATGTCTAAACCTATAATTACTCAAACCTATGACTCTTCGAGTTAGTCATATCATTAATTAAGGTAAGACACATAATATGCATATACCCATGATTATTCAAACTTATGACTTCATGAATAATTATTATCAACAACACAACAGTATAAGATCCTAACCCAAGGTAGGATTCTATCTTGATATAGGAAAAACATACTTGGATTAGCATGCTAGCTAGTTATGTCTAACATACCCGTATAATGTCTTTTGGTTCTCTTCAGTGACTTGTGCTAGTAACCTGCATGTCTCATAAGTTAACCATTGTAGAAACAAGTTATACATACCTCGAGAGTAGATCTTCTATGTGATCCATGACAATGGATGAATCCTTGTCTTCATGTCACCATGATCATACGTTCTTGAAGTAGAACATGATTTGTCTTTCTTGGTGTACCTTTTTGTGTTAGTAGACAACATAAACCTCATACAACACCATAATGCATTAATATAATCATAAGTGTCAACACCCTAACCAATGAATATCTTCTATCATGCATTCATAACTTTGTTAAGGTGATACGACAAATCTAAAATCAAGATTGTACTAACCATAATAACATGAAGAAAAACATACAGAAGCCCTAATTTAAAAAATTCCCATTTTTACAGAAGCCCTAATTTTCCACTTTTCTGATCAAACTCCCGAACTAGGATCTGATCAAGCCCGACCTTTCGCCCAACCAAAAATTCTGATCTTGGTCTCTAAATTTCTATTTTGATGAGTAGCATCCATCCGTGGTCTCCGATTACAAAAATTCCAACTTTCTCCAAAGCCCTAAATTCTGGAAGCCATGAATGAAGGTACTAAAAAATAATTCTGTTTTGACAGAAATACGTACCTGATTGTTTCTGGTGGCCCCGATGCTATTGCATCAGACTCCCTAGGTGAAAAAGAATTTGAATGCTCTGTTGGTCTCTTGAATGTTAAATTTTTAGAATTTACTTCAATCTGATCTAGGATATTAACTGAGAGAACAACATGTACAACATATCTACAGCATATCAATCATGGAGACAATAATGCAAGCACAAGAGACACAAAGATTTACTTGGGGAAAACTATAAAGGTGAAAAACCCCAATAACTTCCTCAGAGATAGATAGAGCAATGATACAACCCAAACATAAGAGATATCCTAGCAGCAGATCCTCCTCCTCCATAAGTGCGCCACTCCTCCTTGAGTGCATGAGAGAGAAGTGAGTGATCAAATAGAGTGCCTCCCGCACTCTATTTATACTTGACTTGACTTGCCTTTTACATAAATCATGTAGGCTCGAACTTAACCACATAAAATAATGCTGACTGGGCCGACCCCCAATAGGGTGTTCTAATAACCCTTCGACCCACATGGCTGACCCCCAATAGGGTGGTCTAATAACCCTTTGACCCACATGACTTATATAGGGCCGACCCCAACAAGGTGGTCTAATAACCCATCAAGTATAAGTTAAGACATTTACAATATAAATGATGACACTTCCATATAGAGGAATAATACCGTCTCTATAGGAGTACATACAACATACATATATGAAATACATTCCGAAGTTACATATACATCAACACTGAACTCCTCTTCGGAAATCCACATCGCTTCCTGCAACTCATCATTTGTCCATCGCACCAAGTATTCCTTCATGCGCGATCTATGGGTACACCCTTCTTCGCACTCATCAATTACTTCTGCAATCCCTTCTTTATGTCGGTCTGGAATCTGTTCTTTCCAGTCGATACTTGTTCCTTCCTCCTTTTTGCTACTTGACCCTTCTTCAAATTTGTACAGGTCTAAGACGTTGAACGTTGTTGAAATGTTCAAGTCTGCTAGTAATTACAACACATACATGTTACCCAAAATCTTCATCAAAATCCTGCATGGTCCTGTCTTCTTCAGCTTCAGCTAGTTGTATGTTCCTATCGGAAATCGCTCCTTCCGCAAATAAGCATAGACTAAGTCCCCTTCTTGGAATGATAGTATTCTCTTTCTCCGGTCCTCTCTCAATTTGTAGGCCGCGTTACTCTTTTCGATGCGCTTTCGCACATTTTCATGAACTTCATTGACTCAAGTTGCCCTACGGAAATAAGGTTCTTGCTTAACAATACACACGACACAAACGACAATGCTCACACAAACAAGGTGTAGAACAAGATGCCTGTATTGGCTTATATTACTTCTCTGAAATCGGTTACAATGTAAAATAACTATAAGCAAATAACTAACTACAACCGGCCTTAGCCGTTACAACATTGAAGTAACTGTGGTGTGTTCTCCCTGTGTGTCGACCTCACCCTCTCCTGGTTTACCTTCGAACTCTGAGCTATGGTTCGATCTCAACACTCTGCACTTAGCAAGTGTGACTCTTCACAACTCTCTCAGCACTGCGCTCTGCTCTGTTGTGCCTCTCCTGTACTTCCCAACAGTTGTCGAGACTGAAGGCCTCTTCTTCCTCTTCTACTCTGCAGGTGTTGTTTCCAAGATTTTCACAATCCCAAGACACGCATTCCCTCCATTCACCAATCTTATCCAAATCCTATGAATCTGCACTGTCAGCTTCTATCCGTGCTGCACAGCCTCTATCCATGACGTCCTCTGTCATGTCCTCCACTAACTCACAATAATTGTAATAAATTCCTCAATAACCCCAAATGATTACTGGTACATCCCTTGACTTTTTGTCCTTTCGACCCTGCTATAGCAGTTAGTCACATCTCGACTGTCCTATCGGTTCACTCCTTCCCTTCACACTCAGCTTCGGCAAACCCTATCGTGTCATACTTCAATCACTTGTCGACTACCCGACCTCTTACACTGCTCGTCATCTGTCGACTGTCTTCTGTTGGTCCTCAACTTCATCACATCTACTGATCCTTCAGTCAGCCGCACCCTGACTGCTTCTACTCGACTTGTTGACTTCAACAAGTCAACCTGCTCCACGCACCAATGGTCATTGGCACTCCCATTGGTCGGCTCCCTTCGGCCGATCAACTTCGATTGATCTAACTAGGTCCTGATGCCCCTGCATCAATCTCCCTAGGTGAAAAAGAATTCGACTGCTCCGTCAGTCTCCTGAACTCCTCTTCGGAAATCCACGTCGCTTCCTGCAACTCATCATTTGTCCATCGCACCAAGTATTCCTTCATGTGTGATCTACGGGTATGCCCTACCTCGCTTTCATCAATTACTTTTGCAATCCCTTCTTTATGCCGGTCTAGAATCTATTCTGTCCTGTCAATACTGGTTCCTCCCCCCTTACTACTGCTTGACCCTTCTTCAAATTTATACTGGTCTGAGACATTGAACGTTGCTGAAATGTTCAAGTCTTCTGGCAATTCCAACACATACGCATTATCTGAAATCTTCTTCAGAATCTTGCATGGCCCTATCTTCTTCAACTTCAGCTTGTTGTATGTTCTTGTCGGAAATCGCTCCTTCCGCAAGTATGCATAGACTAAGTCCCCTTCTTGGAATCACAATAGCCTCTTCCTTCGGTCGGATCTCAACTTATAGGCCGCGTTACTCTTCTCGATGCATTTTCGCACATTTTCATGAACTTCATGCATATGCTCTGCGAATGATTCTGCATCCGTGCTCTTCTTGGTTTCTGTCAGAAATTCGACCAAATCTGCCACTACATGTCGACTCCTCCCTTGTACAATCTTGAATAGGCTCAATCCTGTCGATCGATTCACAAAATTGTTATATGCAAACTCTGTCTGTGCCAACACATTCTCCCACTGCTTGGGTCTGTCGGTTGCTAAACATCTTAGAAGGTTTACCAAACTTCTGTTTACAACCTTGGTTTGTCTGTCTGTCTGCAGATGATATGCTGAACTAAACTCTAAATTTGTGTCGAGTTTCTTCCATAGGGTCCTCCAGAAATGCCCCATCAATTTCTTATCCCTATCCGACGTGATACTCTTTGGAAACCCATGCAACCTGACTATTTCCTTAAAGAATAATACAGTGATTCCTGTAGCATCACTTGTTTTCTTACATGGTATGAAATGTGCCATCTTCCAAAATCTATCGACTACAACAAATATTGATTCGTTCCCCTGCTGAGTCCTTGGTAATCCTAACACAAAATCCATGCTAAGATTCTCCCATGGGTTCTTTGGAACTGGCAATGGTGTATACAACCCCGTGTTCTGACTCTTTCCCTTTTCCAACTGGCAAACCTAACATTGTCGAACCCATTTTCTAATATCTGTTGACATCCTTGGCTAGAAATACTTTTAATCAATTAGTGCTTTGGTCTTGTCAATCCCAAAGTGCCCTGCTAACCCGCCATTATGAAATTCTCAGATTAGGTTTTATCTCACTGATCCTCTAGGAATACACAGCTGACTTCCTCTGAATAGGTAACCTTCTTGAATGAGATAACTCAAATATGGAGTTCTATTGACGCTCCAAGGCTCTCAACAAGCCTTCTATGCCTTCTCAAATCTTCGTCGGCTTCATACTCCGTATTTCTTGACTCTATTCCTATTGCCTGAACAGTCATCATGCTCAACATTGCAACTCTCCTGCTCAATGCGTCGAAAACTTTGTTCGACTTGCCCGACCTATGTCGCAACATGAATGTATATCTCTGGAGCAGCTCCACCCACTTCATGTGTCTCTGATCCAACTTTGACTAAGTATTCAAAAACCTCAGTGCTTGGTGATCTGTGTATAACAAAAATTCCTGTGGCAATAAGTAATGCCTCTATTTCTTGAATGCTTGTATGATAGCATAGAATTCTTGGTCATAGACCAAATACTTCCGCTTCACTCCATTGAGGTTTCCACTGAAGAACGCAATTGGTCGGCCTTCCTAGCTCAACACTGCTCCAATTATTGTTCCACTCGCATCACAATCGACCTGGAAAACTTTGTCAAAGGCTGGGAGCTCCAACACTGGGCTCTCAGTGACCTTTTACTTCAATTTGTCGAAAGCTTCCTGGGCTTTATCCGTCCACTTGAACTCGCCCTTTCTCATGAATTATGTCAATGGTGCACAAATCCGACTAAATCTCCGAATGAACTTTCGGTAGAAACGAGCAAGTCCATGGAAAGTTCTCACTGCAATCGTACTCATCGGTTCAGGCCAATCTACTATTGCCTTCACCTTCTTGGGCTCCATCTCCAACCCTTTACCTAAAATTACAAATCCCAAGTATACCAATTCCTTCTTCACTTTTGCAGGTTAATCATCAACTTCTCTTCCTGCAATTTCTGCAATGCTTGTCGAACATGCTTCAAATGTTCTGACTTGGTCCAACTGAAAATCAGAATGTGGTCTAAATAGACTACGACAAACTTTCCCAAAAATGGTTTCAGTACCTCATTCATCAATCTCATGAATGTACTGGGTGCATTAGTCAATCCGAATGGCATGACTAACCACTCATATAACCCTTCTCTTGTCTTGAATGTTGTCTTCCATTCATCTCCTTCTTTGACCCTAATCTGGTGATATCCACTCTTCAGGTCTAACTTCATGAAGTATGTTGCTCCACTTAGGAAATCCATCAAGTCGTCCATCCTCGGAAATGGAAATCGATACTTGATTGTGATCCTGTTGATGGCTCTGGAATCAGTACACATTCTCCATTCCCTACCCTCCTTAGGTGTCAATACTGATGGTATTGCATACGGGCTCAAGCTTTCTCGAATCAATCCTCTATCCAAAAACTCTTAAACCTGTCGATTGAGCTCCTGTCCCTTTGTCGGACTCATCCTATATGGTGCTTTGTTTGGCAGACTCGACCTTGGAATCAAGTCGATCTAATGGGATATACTCCTTGTCGGCAGCAAGCCCATCGGTTTTTCATCAGCCATTATGTCATGAAACTCTTCGAGCAACTCCTCGACTTTGACCGGAATGCTCTCTTGATTGGTCGTTCCATCGACATATGGTCCTTTTGGAGTGACTACAAAACATCCCAACTATTTCTCCTCCTCCGCGAGGAATTCCTTAGCGGTGCTCATCAACACTCTCTTTTCCCAAAGATTGCTTTCACCGTCCTTACTGTCGGCTAGCTCTCCTTGCCTCGGCTTAAGTGTCCTTTTCACGCCATTCTTCCACACGATGACTGTGTTAGCTCAAAGATCATAGATCATCTTACGATCATATTTCCATGGCCTCCCTAACAACAAATGGCATGCATCCATGGGAACTACATCACACAACACGCTATCCTCCAATCCTTCAACTCTGAAGTTGATCAGGCACTGTCTAGTCACCTTGACATGATGTCCTTTCTGCAACCATGAGATCTTGTAAGGGTGTGGGTGTTCATGACACTTCAACCCGATCTTGTCGATGACTTCTATTGACACAAGATTCTCTGTACTCCCACCATCAACTATGGTCTTGCAATGCCATTCTCTGATATGCACCTTCATTCGAAAGATAGACTTCCATTGTGCTAGTTCCATTAGATCACGTTGATCTTCTTGGATCAAAACTCTCTAAACCGTTAGATTCCAGTTCTTCTTTTTCTCACCTCCACTGTTATCTGATGTCGATCCTTCCCTCTCATCGACTTGCTCATCCTTTTAACGTCTAGGTTTCGATTCTTCTGTAGCATGTAGGTTTTCTAGGCATCCATATGCCTTGTGCCTCATTCCTCGACATTTGTAACAGATTATAGCTAGTCTATTAGCTCCTTTCTTGTCGGATGGACCATTTCGACTATACATGCCTTGACCGCGGTTCTCACGACCATCGCGTCGGTTCTCTTGCGTTCTTTCCTTCATCAATGTCCCTTCTGTGCATTGACTATCTTCGACACCTTCTTTCTTGTAGCTGCTACCTTGACCTTTCATGGAGACAGTCTTTCCACCCCGACTAGTCATCCTTCCTCTGGTCGCTGCAGATTTTCTCGACAGTTTCTCTTCTTCCTTTAGAGAGAACTGATAGGATTCTCCAGCTGTTCTGAATCTCGACATGGTGAGTTCATCCAGAACATCATATTTCAATCCATTTACATATCTAGTGGCAGCTTCTTCTTTTTCATCAGTCTTTTCTGACCGAATCGACAATCGGTAGAACTCCTCAGTGTACTCTTTCACGGTCATCTCTTTTTGTTGAAAGTTCTGTATCTTTCAGAACAAAGAAATCACATAGTCATTCGACAAGAACTTCCCCTTCAGCTTGGAAACCATCCTGTCCCAAGATTTGATTTTCTCCTTGCCTTTCTTGAGTCTATCAGCCTGTACATTGTCCCACCACAAAGAGGCATGACCCTTAAACCTTAGACATGCATTCTTAACCCGTTTAAGATCCTCGATCTACTCTACATCGAAATATTTCTCCATCTCTCTGAACCATTTGATCAAGTCTTCTGGGTCTAGGCTTCCAGAGTACATATGCACATCTATCTTCACCCGAACTTTCATTTCTGTCAGAAGCTTGATGAGTTTCTCCTCTGGTTCTTCTACTGTGGCTTCCTCAGGTTCCACTTCTTCAACTTCCTCGTCGCTGTGGTCTAGCACTTCAGGAATGAAAACACGCCTCTGGTTTTCTTTGATCGCTGCGACCTCATTTGACAAAGTATGCATCGTTCGGATGCATTCGTCGAACATCTCATGATCCGCTGTGATGGCTACTCTGCCACACGCTCTTCATCCTCGGACATTAATGCCTCTATGAGCCATTTTTGACTTCTGATACCAATTGACGCAAGTCAGGTTGGTATGGTCTTCACTTCTCCAACTGGACTCGCCCTAGGGCTCTGATACCAACTGACGCAAGTCGCCCTATGGAAATAAGGTTCTTGCTAAACAATACACATGACACAAACCACAATGCTCACACAAACAAGGTGTAGAACAAGATGCGTGGATTGGCTTATATTACTTCATTGAAATCGGTTGCAATGTAAAATAACTGTAAGCAAATAACTAACTACAATCGGCTTCAGCCATTACAACATCGAAGTAATTATGGTGTGTTCTCCCTGTGTGTTGACCTCACCCTCTCCTGGTTCACCTTGGAACTCTGAGCTATGGTTCGATCTCAACACTCTCCACTCGGCCAGTGTGACTCTTCACAACTTTCTTGACTCCACGCTCTGGTCTGTTGTGCCTCTCCTCTACTACCCAACAGTTGTTTAGACTGAAGGACTCTTCTTCTTCTTCTACTCTGCGAGTGTTGCTTCTAAGATTTTCACAATCCTAAGACACGCATTTCATCCATTCACCGATCCTGTCCAAATCCTGTGAATCTGCACTGTCAACTTCTATCCGTGCTGCAGAGCCTCTATCCATGACATCCTCTGCCATGTCCTCCACCAACTCACAATAACTGTAATAACTTCCTCAGCAACCCCGGATGGCTACTAGTATAGTCCCTTGACTTTCTGTCCTTCTAATCCTGCTACAGCAGTCATTCAGATCTCGATTTTCCTGTTGGTTCACTCCTTCCCTTCACACTCGGCTTCGCCAAACCTTGTCGTGTCGTACTTCAATCACTTGTCGACTACCCAACCTCTTACGTTGCTCGTCATTTTTCGACTATCTTCTGTCAGTCCTCGACTTTGCGACATATACTGATCCTTCAATCGACTGCACCAAGATTGCTTCTGCTCGACTTGTTGAATTCAACAAGTCAACCTGCTCCCCACACCAGTGGTCATCGGCACTCCCGCTGGTTGGCTCCCTTCTGTCGATCAGCTTCGATTGATCTACCTAGGTCCCGATTCCCCTACATCATTCATGCATATGCTCCGCAAATGATTCTGCATCTGTGCTCTTCCTAGTTTCTGTCGGCAATTCGACCAAATCTACCACTACATGTGGACTCCTCCCTTGAACAATCTGGAATGGGCTCAATCCTGTCGATTGATTCACAGAATTGTTATATGCAAACTCTACCTGTGCCAACACATTTTCCCATTGCTTGGGTATGTTGGCCGCTAAACATCTCAAAAGGTTTCCCAAACTTCTGTTTACAACCTCGGTTTGTCCGTTTGTCTACGGATGATGTGCTGAGCTAAAATCTAACTTCATGTCAAGTTTCTTCCATAGGGTTCTCCAGAAATTCCCCATGAACTTCATATCCCGATCTAATGTGATACTCTTTGGAAACCCATGCAGCCTGACTATTTCCTTAAAGAATAGTACAACGATCCTTGTGGCATCAATTGTTTTGTTACATGGTATGAAATGTCCCATCTTTGAAAATTTGTCGACTACAACAAATATTGATTTGATTCCCTGCTGAGTCCTTGGTAATCCTAACAGAAAATGCATGCAAATATGCTCCCAAGGGTTCTCTGGTATCAGCAATGGTGCATACAACGCCGTCTTCTAACTCCTGCATTTTTGCCAACTGGCAAATTTGACATTGTTGAACCCATCTTCCAACATCTGTCGACATCCTTGGCCAGATATACTTCTTGTCAACCAATGCTTTGGTCTTGTCTATCCCAAAGTGTCCTGCTAACTCGCCATTATGAAATTCTTGGATTAGATTCTCTCTCACTGATCCTCTGGGAATACACAATTGACTTCCCATGAACAGATAACCTCCTTGAATGAAATAATTCAAATATGGAGTTATGTCAATGCTCCAAGGCGCATGACAAACCTTCCATGCTTCCACAAAATCTTCGTTGGTCTCATACTCCGTCTTTATCGACTCTATCCCTGTTTCCTGAATAGTTGTCATTCCCAACAGCACAACTTTCCTACTCACCACATCAGCAACTTTGTTTGACTTGTCCGACCTATGTCACAACACGAATGTATATCTCTGGAGCAGCTCCACCCACTTCATGTGTCTCTGATCCAATTTCAACTGAGTATTCAAATACCTCAGTGCTTGGTGATTCATGTATAACACAAATTCCTAAGGCAACAAATAATGCCTCCATTTCTTCAATGCTTGTATGATAGCATAAAATTCTTGGTCATAGACCGAATATTTCCACTTTGCTCCATTCAATTTTTAACTGAAGAATGCAATTGGTCGGCCTTCCTTGCTCAACACTGCTCCAATTGTTGTTCCACTCACATCACAATCGACCTGGAAAAATTTGTCAAAATCTAGGAGCACCAACACTGAGCTCTCAGTGACCTTTTCCTTCAATTTGTTGAAAGATTCCTGGGCCTTATCCGTCCACTTTAACTCGCCCTTCCTCATGCATTCTGTCAATGGTGCAAAAATCCAACTAAATCCCCGAATGAACTTCTGATAGAAACTAGCAAGTCCATGGAAACTTCTCACTGCAGTTGCACTTGTCGGTTCCGGCCAATCTAATATTGCCTTCACCTTCTCGGGGTCCATCTCCAACCCTTTACCTGAAATTACAAACCCCAAGTACACCAATTCCTTCTTCATGAAGAAACACTTTTGCGGGTTGACCATCATCTTCTCTTCTTGCAATTTATGTAATACTTGTCGAACGTTTTCCAATTGTTCTGACTTAGTCCGACTGAAAATCAGAATGTCGTCTAAATGGACTACGACAAACTTTCCTAAGAAAGGTTTCAGTACTTCATTCATCAGTCTCAAGAATGTAGTGGGTGCATTAGTCAATCCAAATGGCATGACTAACCACTCATATAACCCTTCTCTTGTTTTGAATGTTGTCTTCCATTCATATCCTTCTCTGACCCTAATCTGATGATACCCACTCTTCAGGTCTAATTTCGTGAAGTATGTCGCTCCACTCAGACAATCCATCAAGTCATCCATCCTTGGAAATGGAAATCGATACTTGATCATGATCCTATTGATGGCTCTGGAATCGGTACACATTCTACATTCCCCGCCCTTCTTTGGTGTCAATACTGTTGGTACTGCACATGGGCTCAAACTTTCTCGGATCAATCCCTTGTCCAACAACTATTGGACCTACCGATTGAGCTCCTGTCCCTCTACTAGACTCATCCTATATGGTGCTTTGTTTGGCAGACTCGACCCTGGAATCGAGTCAATCTGATGGGATATACTCCTTGTCGACAGCAATCCCATCGATTTCTCATCAGCCATTATGTCCCGAAACTCATCGAGCAACTCCTCGACTTCGACTGAAATGTTCTCGTTGGTTGTTCCTTCAACATATGGTCCTTTTGGAATCATTTCCAAACATCCCGACTGTTTCTCTTCCTCTGCAAGGAATTCCTTGGCGGTGCTCATCAACACTTGCTTTTCCCAAAGATTTCGCTCGCCATCCCTCCCGTTGGCTGGCTCTCCTTGCCTTGGCTTAAGAGTCCTTTTCATGCCATTTTTCCACACTGTGACTATTTCAGCTTGACCGTCATAGATCATCTTACCATCATATTGCCATGGTCTTCCTAACAACAGATGGCATGCATCCATGGGAACTACATCACACAGTACACTGTCCTCCAATCCTTCAACTCTGAAGTTGATCAGGCATTGTTTGGTCACCTTAACATGGTGTCCTTTCTATAACCATGAGATCTTGTAAGGGTGTGGATGTTCTTGACATTTCAACCTGATCTTGTCGATGACTTCTCTCAACACAAGATTCTCTGTACTTCTGCCACCAACTATGGTCTTGCAACGCCATTCTCCGATCCGCACCTTCACTCGAAAGATCTCCTTCCATTGTGCTGGCTCCATCGTATCACGTTGATCTTCCTGGATCAAGGCTCTCTAAAACGTCAAATTTCAGTTCTTCCTTTTCTCACCTCCACTGCTATCTGATGCCGATTTTTCCCTCTCATCGAATCGCTCCTCCTTTCGACGTTTGGGTTTCGACTCTTCTGTAGTATGTAGGTTTTCTAGGCACTCATATGCCTTGTGTCCCATTCCTTGGCATTTGTAATAGATTATGGCTGGTCTATTAGTTCCCTTTTTATCTAATGGACCACTTCGACTATACGCGCCTTGACCACGGTTCTCATGACCATCGCATCAGTTCTCATGCACTCCTTCTTTCATCGATGTCCCTTCTGTGTTTTGACTATCCTCGACACCTTACTTCCTGTAGCCGCTACCCTGACCCTTCACAGAGACAGTCTTTCCACCCCGACCAGTCATCCTGCCTCTGGTCGCTGCGGACTTCCTCGACAATTTTTCTTCTGCCTTCAGAGCTAACTAATAGGCTTCTTCGACTGATTTGATTCTCGACATGTTGAGTTCATCCTGAAAAGTGTATTTCAAGTTGTTTACATATCTAGAAACAACTTCTTTTCCTTCATCAGTTTGTCCTGACCGAATCGACAATCGGTAGAAATCCTCCGTGTACTCTTTCACGGTCATTTCTCTTTGTCGAAAGTTTTGTAGCTTTCGGAACAAGGAAACCACATAGTCATTTGGAAATAACTTCCCCTTCAACTTGGCAACCATTATGTCCCAAGATTTTATTTTCTCCTTGCCTTTCTTGAGTCTGTCATCCTGTACATTGTCCCACCACAACGAGGCATGACCCCTCAACCTTAGACATGCAGTCTTAACCCGTTTAGGATCCTTGATCTGTTCTACGTCGAAGTATTTCTCCATCTCTCTAAACCAGTCAATCAAGTCTCCTGGGTCCAGGCTTCCTGAGTACGTACGCACGTCTATTTTTGCCCGACCTCTCATCTCTGTCAAAAGCTTGGTGAGTTTTTCCTCTGGTTCTTCTGCTGCGGTTTCCCGAGCTTCCACTTCCTCAACATCCTCATCGCTATGGTCCAGCCCTTCAGGACTGAAACCACGCCTCTAGTTTTCTTTGATCACTGCGACTTCATTTGTTAAAGTCTACATCGTTTTGATGCATTCGTTGAACATCTCACGATCCACTGTGATGGCTGCTACGTCACGAACTCTTCGTCCTCGAACATTAATGCCTCTATGATCCATTTTCAACCTCCGCTAAAAACTCTCACACTTCTGGGTCCTCATACCAAATGATGCAAGTCAAGTTGGTATAGTCGTCTTCTTCAACCAGACTCACTTCTGGGCTCTAATACCAACTGATGCAAGTCACCCTACAGGATACTTTCTTGCTTAACAATACACATGACACAAACCACAATGCTTACACAAACAAGTTGTAGAACAATATGTCAGGATTGGATTATATTACTTCTCTGAAATCGATTACAATGCAAAATAATTTTAAGCAAATAGCTAACTACAATCGGCTTCAGCCATTACAACTTAGAAAAAACTGTGGTGTCTTCTCCCTGTGTGTTGACCTCACCCTCTCCTAGTTCACCACGGAACTCTAAGCTATGGTTCGATCTCAACCCTCTACTCTTCGACCGTTGTGATTCTTCACAACTCTCTCAGCTCTGCTCTCTTGGCTCTCTGTGCCTCCTTTTTCTCTGCCCCCTTAGACTGAAGGCCTTCTCTTCCTCTTCTACTCTGCGGGTGCTCTTCCCAAGACTATTGAAATCCCGAGACATGCGTTTCCCTTCGTTCGTCGATCCTGCCAAATCCTGCAAACCTGCCATGTCAGCTTCTAGCCGTGCTGTACAACTGCTATCCATGATGTCCCCTGTAATGTGCTTCACCAACTCGCAATAACTGTAATAAATTCCTCAACAACCCCGAACGACTGCTAGGTACAGTCCCTTGATTTTTTTTCCTTCCGACCCTGCTACAACAGTCGGTCACATCTCGACCTTCCTGTCGGTTCTATCCTTTCTCAATTGCACTTGGCTTCGCCAAAACCTGACGTGTCATAGTTCAACCACTTGTCGACTACCCGACATCTTACGTCACTCGTCGTTTGTTGACCATTTCCTATTGATTCTCGACCTCTCACGAAATCCATTGTTGCTTCAGTCGGCCGCACCCCAATTGTTTCTACCTGACTTGTGGACTTCGAGAAGTCAACCTGCTCATTGCACCAGTGGTCATCGGTACTCCCGCTGGTCGGCTCCCTTCGGTCGATCAACTTCGACTAATCTTCCTAGTCCCCGATGCTCCTACATCAAGTTATAAACACTATCTCCTAATGGTTATAGTCATTATAACCTCTATGCCATCTAATCTCATTAACTCTTGTCGCTAACCCCTATAGCCCAATATAATTAATCATTAAAATATTTATTCTACAATTCCTAATCCATATTTTCTAAGCATGGTCACCAATATGATACTTAACTCATTGAAAATAGATCACCACTAAAATATAATCCATATAACCTTAACCATTATATATCTTCTAACCCTTTGAATCCCTAAAACTAAACCATAAACGTATATAACCGTAAACATTATAATTCATAACACACAATCTTAGCAATACGAAATTATCATTAAATACTAACCCCTACAATCCCTATACAAAAATAGTTAGAATCATTTACTTGCATACCTTTATCCCCAACCCCCTACATGTTTATAATAAACCATATAACCCACATCACCCTTAACTCTTATAATCCTTGGTTTCTATATCCCTAACATTTTAACACCTAACACTTATAACTCATAAGTTACTATTATAACCCTTATATCCCTTAATCCATGTAGCCCTTCTCAACCAGTAACCTCTCACTCCTATAATCTATTATGTAATTACTATAATATATAGATCCTATAATCCATAAGAATTACAATCCCTAAAATCCTATGGCGTCTAAACCTTAACTTATGTACAATATCACATATAACTATAATAACCTTTATAACTAATAACATGTAAAATTTAACCCTATAACCCTTAACTTCTATAACCACCAACCATTATTTTTCAGATACCTTAATCCATCTAAACTCTAATAGATATGATTATTAACCTATTTTTCTTATCCTTCTAACCCCATCTAAACCATATCCATTTTAAACCATAATCACTATAACCTATACATATCTTAATTTTAAAAGTTGGTATCCTTAATTTCTAGCACTTATATTCAGTAACTTATATTGTGTCTTATTGTTAATATGTAACCTATGTATCCCCTAACACCTTACCCTCATAACCACTCTAACAAATAACACTTATGTCACCTATGATTACGCCCGTAATCCTTAATAATTTCTAAACATTATAAATCTATTAACCTATTAACAATCAAATTGACACCCTTAACTACTTGAAGGAGCAACATATGTTTACCATGCACTCACGATAGGAAGTCATGACACAAGTTCAATCAGAGACGAATCATCTTTGAGAAATGCATTAATTGTGTTTAAAAAATCCTAAGTGGAGCAAAAAGCCCAAAAACTATTCAAAAGTGGGTTTTCACTTGAAAATAATCAAAATGAGGAAAATGACTAATCCCACATTTAGAAGAAAATCCTAAGTCCCATTTCCCAATGCTATATAAGAAAGGAATGGGAGGCATGGTAAAGGGAGATAAAAAGAGCAAAGGCATGCCGCAGAGACTCTGAAGGAAGGAGAAGAGCTCCAATTCTTCAAAAGAAAGGATGAAGGAAGGAGAATTTATGGCAAGGGAGGAGGCACTCACACCAGGATTACTGGTAATCATGTATCTTCTCCATTTTTTTAGCATGAATTGATTCAAGTTTCTGCCATTTAAGAGTTTTTTATGCTTATCGTTCATGATTTTAATTCCTAAATGATTTTAGATCTGAATGATTTTTAATGAACGAATCTAGATCGTTAGAACTTGTGATAATTTGTTCATCTATGACATAGAGACTCACCATCTCTTAGCAAGATAGTTAAACTACTGTAGACACAACTCTGCACTAATTACTGTTATCATAACCCACGACCAATAAAACCTTTAAATATAACATTGAAATATTATAACCTGTACACTTTATAACCCCTAACTCCTATAACCTCTATGACTTACAATCTCAATCATTCCTCCCCCTTTCCATTTTGTTACTAGCACCTTTATCCCTAGACCTTATAACCATATAACCCTTGATATCAAAATGCATATCCCTTATAACCCGTATTCCCTATAACCCATAAACCATAAAACTATCAAATACATAACACCTAATCCCTAACCTATGTTCTCTAAAATACATGACCAAAATAATTGGTATCCTCTATAATGCCTACCCAATAATGTCTATAAACACACATTATTTTAACCCTATGCACCCTTATTTCTTACTCCTTTTGCTCCTAATGAAATTATGTCCACTAGCCCTAAATTGTAAACCCCTATAACCTTTAAATATTATAGCCCATATAACCCATACTTGCCATCCTATATAACCTCTACACTCTAGATTCGCTAGCCCACAAAACTAGGTATTACACTTAACACCTAACCCTAATAACCCTAATGCTTTATCATCCCTAATGCATAATAATTATAACAGTTACCATACAATCATTACATTCCATAACCAAATATCTAAAAATTAATGTTACTATCACCATTAAACCCTATAACCGATATGATTCCTAATTCTTATCATTCTTAAAACCCAACCCAAGTATATTCAAATATTCCAAATCACGGACCCTTATAATCCCTAACCTATATCACATATAACTATGGTATAGTAATATTTTAGTTCCTTCTACATATAGATATTAAATCGTAACCTTAATGATCGTTAATCCTTATAAGTTTGATAACCTTTAAACGATATAACATTTATACCTTTTAACTAATATCACATGCAAACTCTAAAATTCTTTCGCATAAACTTTGTAACGCGCCAAATTTCACCTATATAATCCCTATCATTCCCAACCCATAAAAATATATCTTTTAACCCATATATATCATATAATTGTATCCATTAGATCATTGAGCCATAATGTAAATAAAAGTAAACCAATATATTTAATAATCCTTAATGTATAAAATTCCTACACCGTATAACTCTTATTCCCTATAACCTTGAAACCAATTAACTTATGTTACTATAAATCCATATAATGACCAACCACTTACCTTTATATATCATACTCATACACTTTAATTATAACCATCAACAATAAATCTAATAACCCCTAACGCTATAAACCTTAATCACTCTAAGTATATCATTACAAAGTTCTAAATCCTATATCTTCTTAACCCTTACATGTAATCTTAATATTGTTTAACAACTAGCATTAATAATTGATAGCCCTTTAATGCCTACATAAATTTCCCATAACCCGTAAGATTTATTCCTAAGACACAATCATTATGAAACCCTAATATTTAAACTCTTATAACCTTTAAATCATTTTTAATGACCAACCACTTACCTTTATATATGATACTCATACACTTTAATTATAACCATCAACAATAAATCTAATAACCCCTAACACTATAAACCGTAATCACTCTAAGTATATCATTACTAAGTTCTAAATCCTATATCTTCTTAACCCTTACATGCAATCTTAATATTGTTTAACCACTAGCATTAGTAATTTATAGCCCTTTAATGCCTACCTAAATTTCCCGTAACCCGTAATATTTATTCCTAACACATAATCATTATGAAACCCTAATATTTAAACTCTTATAACCTTTAAATAATTTATCTTATACCATTTAATCTTTAATCACTATAACATAAATCATTTCTCTTATACAATTTAATATTTAATCACTATAACACTTTAATGTCTAAACCATATAGATCTTAGAACCCCTAAAATATGTTACCTTTATCTTTAATCTTTGTAATAATTATAAATACTATAAACATGAGTATCTTAACTATTTATTTCCATAGTTCCTAAAACATTATTATCATATGCCATAGCCCTCGTAAACACTAATCCCTACAACCCCCAACCCATGTCCCATAATTTTTATAACTCCTAAATTTTATAAACCATCTCACCCTTAACACCTATAATCTTTATCACGTACACCTTATAGCCTCCAATATAGATTAGCATTATGCTTTAACCCCAGATCCATATTACCCTTATATCTATAGCGTATATACTCCTATAATTCATGCGCCTTAACCCCAATAACAATTAACACCTAAATATTTAACCACTATAACAAATCATTAGTAATACTTAAGAACTATAACCTATAATCATAGCTCATAATATCTAACACCTAATCAATTAACCCTTTTACCTATGATCACTATAACCCTTAAGAAATATAGCATTTATATCCTACCAAAACAAACTCATCACTATGATTTAACCCTTATAAGATTTTACACTTGATAGATATAAACTTCAACATATAGCTCAAATAACCAATAATACCTAACCTCTATAACCATCAAACTTTACCCAAAATACAAAAGTTCTATAACAACTAACTAAAATGTTGAATCCTAATAGTTTTAGTTGTTATAATAACTAAATCTTTTATCAGTTACCAGTCATAAACACTAACCCCTATTTCTAGCTCATTAACTTAAATAAAACCTAACAAATACAATCATTATACTTGGTTATTATTTATATTTTATGTCCCCAAGAACATGAATCCCTAAAATATTATAATCACTATAAACATCGAACTCATATAACAAGTTTCTCTCTCTCTCTCTCCTTTATAAAATTCATAATCCTTAAACATTTTAACCCATATCTTTCATAGGCCAATTGTGCTCATAAATCTCTCAACACAGTTCCCAACCACGAGCTGGGAATGATTTCCACAAGGAAAGGGAACCTACCAACTCATACATAGCCAAACATATACCACAAATTATCCAAGCGAGTCCATAGCTGGGTTTATGAGGTTGTAAAGGCATTAGAAAGGAAAGAATTGTTAAGCTAGTGAGCTCATTCTCAGAGCTATCATAACCTCTACCAGATTTAGCTAGCTTGGCCCCCACAATACCTCAACACCCAACACAAGGAAGTATCCCCTTCACTGCTCCATGGTCCCTTAGTCCATATCCTCCCTTCTAGTTCTCTTTAGGGTGTGCATAGAAAGGTAGCCAAAGTGCTATCATCTTTTGTGAGGTTACACTCTTCACAAGATTTATCAAGCCAATTCTAGGTCCTCTTCTACTCTTGCTTGCTTACATCTAATTTCAATCCAAACAAGGAATGCGCATCATTCCAACCACAGCGATATCCCCCCACACACATAGAAAACACAATTTTTTGGCATGGAAAAACTATTTTAACTATAGGATGAACAAAACGATATTTCCATGGGTTTTCCCAAATCGTGGCAAACCAAAAACAAACTGTGGGATGGAAAAATAACCACAGGTATTTACCAATTAAATTCCATCATATACATGGGAAACTGAGTGACAAAAATGGATCTCATAGACCCCCAAATCGATTTCCCTTCTTCCCCATTGTTCTACCACACAAAAACGCCCTTCTTCGAGCTAAAAAAGAAGGAAACACAGGTAAAATACGTGGAGAAAACATCGAGCAAGCCTAGAACACATGAGAGAGAAAAAATGATGGATGAATAATGGGTTGAGGAGCAAATTTGTGGGGTCCTTTCTTTTTTGGGTGTTAACACCCAAATTGACCCCCCTGAGCTATGGAGGAGGGCGCACTAGGGTAACAAAAAAACCACTTTAGACTTGTGCTACTAACCTAGAACAGTCTGAGAGGGATCTCTCTTAATAAAGGACTGAAAATATTCAGAAAGAAACGTAGAGCCTTAATGCTCAAAATGTTCATACACGGTTCATTCAGAATGTCAGATTTTTGCAAGGGGCAAAGTTGTTAAAGTTTGGTAGGATAATCATGAGAGAGACGTGGTAAATGGAGTCAGGACACGATACATAAATCAAATAGCAATGCCATAGTGTGGGATATCATAACAAAGGCAAGGTAGCCACCCGCTTCCCATCGAAATGCTAATTTTAGGTGATAAAAGAAGAAAGCAAGGACAGACCATCGATATGAGCATCCAGCGTGGATGAATTCGATATTGACTTTAGTGGAGCTATTGATTGAACATCTGAAATAGTAGCTAGAGTTTGTTGCTAAAAATTCTATACTACTATACACTGATTTCAGATATGAAAGAGAAAACATAACGGAAATGAATAACAGGAAGCACGATCACATTAGAGAAGGAGAATAAACAGACGGTAAGCAAAGCGACACATGAATCTCTGTCGGGACACCCATTACAAGCACTTCCATTCTATTAAGAATGATGTTTCAGAGATACAGAATTAGGCTCTCCCAGGCCTTGGCAAAAATGATTTTCCAACCCTTTTATATCCTATTACATAGCTATTTATAAGTTCACGGCTCTCGGTCAAGCATCACAAATAGTTACAAAACATATCGCGACCATGCTACCACCTACACAATTCAGTTCACTAGTCTTGAAAGCAAAGTACAAAAAACGATTGTGACGACTATCAGGCATGCCGCAACCGACTATACAGGTGTCCTTTGCAGGGTACAAACCTTCGTGGATTCAAACAATAGACATACCCTAGTTTGGTCTCAAAAATGGAGGAAAATATGCCCATACACTAAGCCAAAGATACACTTGACAGGGAAAAGAAAAGGGAATGCCACGGACGAACTGCCATCTCATTCTACAATCTTCAAGTTGCCCTATGGGTCAAAGAAATCTTCTACTTTCAGGGGGTCTTCATCCGATGCCTTCTCGTCCTAAAGGGGAGGTGTTGCATCCTTTGTGGGTAGTATGTAATCGTGGATGATATCCATATCCTGATGAATGTCCTGCTTGTCTCCTCTGGTCCCTTTCTCCTTTAGCTAACGTTGAACCTGCTTGTCCCTTTGCTGGCCTGCGTTCTCTTTCGATTCATTGGCTGATCTCTCCTCCACGTGGTCGAACGCTATCGGAGAGGAGGGAACAGGCTCCTTCTCCACCTCAGACCACACCTATTCTGGCATGACAACCACTTCGGCTCTCTTCCCACTCTCCATAACCTATTCTCAACTGAAAGATGCCCAAATGGTCGAGCTCGCAACCTTCCGATATGGACGTGAGTCGTGCACCTTGGGGAGCCATGCTTATAACTACCATGACAATTATGGTAGTCCCGAGCAATCATTTCGCCATAATGGCCTAATGGGATCTCTCACTCAAGTAGCCATGATGCCTGAGACCTGAAATGACGTAGAACATGATTGAACCGGCTCCCATGATAGGTGGAAAGATGCTTGATGGCGTTGAGATGTTCTTTGTCTTGTTGGCGATCATTGGGTGACAGAGGAGGTGCCCCTTTTGTAGCATGTCACCCTGATCGAACACATACTGTAGATCTCAACCTCGTTTGTGATCCGGACCCTTCACAAAATTTGGACCCATCGACTTTGCACACAAGTAATATTTGCGAAGTTATCCTCAGCCGTGGATCGTCACCTCGCGAGATCTGAACTGTTAGAAGATGCAGAGCCTTAAACTTCATAATTTTGAATCACGATCTTTTTTCTTGCAAGTTGCATAGTGAACAAAACATGGATCGTTGATCTGCCCTGTCCACCATTGTTCGAACTTTAACATGTCCGCCGATTAGTGCTCCTCTCACGCCTAAACAATCCTTTAACTTTCCCTGCAAAGAGAACCCTCGGCCATCAATCTCCGCTACCTTCTATCTATGCCATCCAAAGGTGTTACTATGCGCTGCGAGCGCCAATCTTAGCAATTTTTCCTTCGGCTCTATCAATTTTTCCCACCTCGGCGCATGTCTATTACATAGGACTTTGAACGTTCAACTTTTTGGGCTGTGTGGACTGAGAGCTGGGGCTTCCTTTAGTTAATGGAATGGATTTTATCTCTTCCAACCACTTAGCACAATCCTGGTGCTAACAACAGGCTCCAACTCAGGGATGCTACCCTCCCTGTGAGGTAGCAAAGAACCCCTGGTAGACCAGTGCCTCATCCATTGGGCCCCTTTCCCCATCAAAAAATCCGCAACCTATAGCCCTTTATTATTAAAAACTGAAAGCAACCTAGAAACAGGAAAATATTACTGTGCTTGGAAACTTCTAAAAGAGTGCTCGTCGCATTGAGCTTTTTTATCTACAAGCTATCCTGTCCTAAGGTACTAAAAAGGGGCTACCTCCTCAAGTGATGCAAAAATGCCAGTGTAGTGAGTCCAACCATTTGCTTGACAAGTCGACCCTTTCATCATGCTAGACTAAAATTCAGGAATATGAAACTAAAGGTGAATGGTCTTGATAACAGGCGTAATTTCTTTGGTAAAGGAAGCAATCACTTGGACAGAAGAAAAAATCCAGATAATAGGCCATTGGATCACATAGAGCCTGATACCTTTCGAACCTCTCTGTCGCTCCTCCGGCCCAACAAAACCGCCTCGACTGTTCCCTACCTGGGATTATATCCAACTGACATTCTGCCTATAGTCTACCAAGTTCTCCCTCTACAATAGAAATGTAGGAAGCATATTCACCTACTTTGTCATACTCAAGAGGTACCTGGGTTGGACCTTCATAACGAGTCTTAAGGATGACCTGAAAACCCTGCATGTTTGAGTCTTCATATATCCTAACAGGATTGGAGCAAGTAGCTTTATGCATTTCCTTCTGCTGTGATTGCGCTTCTGCAATATGGGAGGGTGTTTTAATATACGAGCTGTCTTCAGAACTAGTCCCTTGAATGCTTAGAATCCATGGATTGGAAACCTGATTCTTCTCAAGTGTCTCAATAGAAAATCCTCTTTGGCTTTCAAATGGGTCAAGCAAACAATTATCCTGCCTAGACCAGGGTTCAGGATTAGAAAAACATATGTAATCATCATGTTGTCCGGCTTGGTTACCTTCTAGCATCTCAGATATTCGGTTAACTTGTTGAAGATATATGCTGATCCCAGGGACCTCTTCAAGGATCCCATACTCTCGTTCATCTCCAGTCCAAAAATAAAACTCTACCCACTGGAGATTTCCAAGAACCTCTTGATACCTGCTGGAGAACATATAAAATGGTACTTCTATCATCATGGCAGTTTGCCTATCATATCTTATCTATCTTAATCTGTTTCTGTACTGGACTACGATGTTGTTCCTTTTTGCATGGGGAAAAATACAAAAACCATTTTATTCAATCATTTCATATTTATACAGAATTATTAACTTATACAAAAAACTAAAATAACTTATAAATTAAACAGTGAAAGTTTAATAAACAAGAGAACTGTTATATGCCAAACAGATAACAAAACTTAAAAATAAAACAGATAAGACAATAGAACCTGTAACTGACGATAGGCCGATAAACACCCAAGGAGGACTGTTCCTCCCAACCTGCTTCAGAAGAAGCAGCTCAACTCCTGACTTCTAATGAACCCCCGAGCCTGCTTACTGATCCAGTAAGTGGGTGGAATCTGTGTAGAAGCAAGGCACTCAAAAATACCTTCTCCACTCGGTATCAACCTCTTGAACTCAATAAGATTTTGGCAGACTCACAACATGATCAACAACAGCATATCCCCTCATCAAATCTCTTGGGTACAAACACAGCAAAACCCCAAGGTAAATTTCCTCGTCAGGAAAAGTGATGAACCTCAGTTCAATATTTGATGGCTATTATATAGACTTCGTAGGTCTTTTAGAGGTCAGCTTGGAATAAATGAGCCTCAAGCTCTAGTCCCATATTTCAAGGCACTATGACCACATTTCAAGGGAGTTGTCCCATACCAATAGCTAGTTAGTTGCATCATGATGCTGCCACTTGTCCATTGCCTTCTACCCCAGATTCCATTCCACCTAGTGGATCAGTAACCACTCTTTCAACAATCCTCTTAGTTGTTTGTCTCCTATTTTATTTATTAAATAATAATATATTGTGCAAATTACAGTCATCCTTGGACACCTGTCCAATATAAACTTTACAATAAAAGTTATCATAATGTTTCTAAACACAAAATGTTTTCCAGCTTAAAGGGTATGTTACATGATTAATTTTAGATGATGGGAGGTCATTTGAAAATTCATTTCTAAATTTTTTAAGGCTCATTTTTTATATCTTTATACATGTAATAAAGTTTGAAAAACATTTGATTGGGTTTTCATTTCAGAAATTTCAAAAGACGGGTTTCGGTAGGTAAGCACTTATTTAAAATGGTCCCTAAGCTACCGAAATCCCTGCTTTCGACAGCTTAAAGGAAATTTTCGAGGCTCTCCTAGCTACAGAAAGTGAAAGGACATACAGTGTGAGTCAGGGGGCAGTTTTTGGTGTCTCGGGAGAATACGATGGTGTTCATTGGCCACCGAAAGGTAAATATTTTTTTGCAGTTCGCAGTGCAAGTTTGGAACCTTCCGTAGCTACCGAAAGCAAAGTCATTTTCATAATCCATGTGGCCGTTTCGGGGGATTGGGAAAAAAAATGGTGTTCATTAGCCACTGAAAAGGTGGATACTTTTCACAGCTTACCATCCAAAGGATGCATTTTTTACATCCACTGAAATAGAGCTTTCGGTAGCTAACAGAAATCAAGCTGAGACCTACTAGCTACCGAAAGCCTAAAAATCACAGGAAACTATCATTTTCGCACAGATCCAAGTTTTATCATTCTAAAGGGCATGAGGATGCTTTCTAAGTGAATGTTTTAATTAATAGGATTTGTTTCAATGTGTTGTTCCAGTTTTGAAGGTGCCAGCAAGATGGAAATAATGAAGAAATGTAGCGTTTTTTACTGTCCCGAGTCATCATTTTCAAATGACGATTCTGAGTGTCTGGAGTATCTTTTTGTAAAACGATCGGATTTTTTTGTTCCTAACATGTCATAGAACAATAAAATATCCCCGTTTTCCTACAAGTGTTGCAAATTGAGAGAATCGAACCCGTCACTAAGCCCCAATATTCAGATCTCAGAATCTGCCTGTTTGACACATGTTTTTGAATTGAAGATCTCAGAAAAACCAAAATGAGTTTCAATATCTGAGAGAGGTTTTTGCTCACAAAAAATAAATGCACAATAACATCTTTCAGTTTATACATAGGTGTCACATAGGTGGATAACTGAACCCATCTCTGAGCCTCTTTTTCAGCAGTTTCAACAAAAGTGGCATTTTTACTATGCAGAGTCATCATTTTCCAATGATGATTCTGAGCGACTGGAGAATCATTCTGCAAAACGCTCAGATTTGTTTCTTCCTAACATGTCAGATAATAATAAACTCTCTCAGTTTTCCTATAGGTGTCACATATTCGGAGAATCGAATGCATCTCTGATCCTCAATTTTCAGCAGTCTAGCCAATTAAAAATGATTTTTCCTGGTTTGTTGAAAAACATTTTTGGATTTTCCATCTGGAGTAAATTTGACCCAGCTTCTTAGGATCTGGGTAGATGTTGTAAAGGCTATAAAGCCTGGAACTCATGCAGAAGAAGGGTTGGACTTTGGATACTTCTCATTCCTGTAATCTCAGACTTCTCATTACATATCAGTATTATAAGCTTCTTTTGCCATTGATGTTCGGACTTTCTCCTTCTATTTTTCTGTACTTGCACTTGAATATTATGTTCATGTTCTTCATGCTTGTCTTATGCCTAATAATTTTCATCTTATCACTGTATTGATAAGTTAGAATTGCAAGTATTCCTAACCTATTGTAATTGGCCATTCATATACGCTTTGTGTGTATGTTTCTGCTGATAGAATAGGTTTTCTCCATACATTCAATTTTGATAAACTCTCTAAACAATAGTGGTTGAAAGCCTTGTCCATCTGAGTGTTTTAATGCATGTTTTGAGTGAGAGAGGTTTGATTAATTCATCTAACTTGATCCGATTTCCCATACATTATTGATCTATTTAAGTTACCAGGCTCATTCCCTTCATAGTCAGGGAAAGTCTCTTGGAGAGATAACACTATTCCTTCTTTCTAGGAGAAGCCATGAGCCACAAATCTTGCCTTGTATTTATCTATGCTACCATCTGCAGCATGTGTTATCTTGTAGATCCACTTGCAAGTCACAACAGACTTACCTCTTGGTCTTGGGACCACATCCCAGACATCATTCTTCATGATCGACTGGTACTCCTCGATCATGGCATCCTTCCATTACTGCATCCCTGATCCTGGGAACTCCAGATTCTTCAATATCTTCAATAAGTAGTTTTCTTGAACTTCGTCGCTCGAACAAATGTTGTTGTTTTTGTAGGTGATTGTACACGATCCTTCCTACAAGTCAAATTCAATTGCATGATTAGAAGCATCTCATAGTTTTCAGAACAAAAACTTACACATAAGGACATATGTCATACAGTCATGCAATTATCTTAGCCAATGCTTCAATAAAACATTTATCCATATCCCGTAACTTTCTAGATTCCTTCCATTTCTACCAGAACATTGTTAAGAGTGTGTGCTACTCCAACATGTCAGCAAAGAGGTTTCATTCTAGATAAGTAGCAATGGAATGTTGTACAGTACCATAAGCCAATTACCCATTACTTGCATATTAGTAGTATCTTGTTCATTAATGCAACTTTTCTAAAATGCATAATATACGTCCTAAATCTAGAAACATACATATGTACATGAATAAACAACATCATTTAAGTAATCATATATATAAGAAATGACAATTCAAATACTTATCTTTGTTTGGTTGTTGGGTGGACACCCTCTCAATCTTTGCTTCTTGCAGGAACTACTAGAGTGTGCTCCCTCTTGATCTTTGCCTCCTTGCAGGATCTACTAGAGTGTGCTCCCTCTTGATCTTTGCTTCCTGGATTATCTATCTTTGAACTTATATCCATCATGGAGCACTGTGCATGCTGAAGTGTGCACTAGTGTCATCATTGTGTCATCCTCAAGATCTCATACATAATCATACATTCATTAGTATAATCTTAATACTATAAAAACATTATGATTCTAAATAATCTTAGACACGTATTGTCATGATTATTTCATATACAGGTAATTTATCACAAGCATTAGTATTCAAGGTTTCAAGGAGTACTTTTATGCATATTCTTATATGACCATAGGACTCTTATATTTTGTCATATCATTAATCAAACTAAGAAGCATAATATGCATAAACCCATGATTAATCAAACTTATAACTTCATGAATAATCATTATCAATCATACAAAAGTATACTTATCTAATATCCTAACACAAACTAGGATTCTAACTCGATATAGGGAAAACATACCTAGATTATCATGCTTGTCTAACATACCCAAACAATGTATTCTACGTTTTCCTCAATGATTAATGAACCTGCATATCTCATACGTTAAGCATTGTAAAAAACAAATTATACATACCTTGTAAGTAGAGCTTCTATGTGATCAATGACTATGGATGAGTCTTTGTCTTCATGTCATCATGGTCATATAAATTTGTCTTTCTTGATGTACCTTTCATGTTAGCAGACATCATCATCCTCGTACAACACCACACGTGCATTAGTACAATCATAAGTGTCATAACCCTAATCAATGAATGTATTCTATTATCCACATGCATTCATACTTTTACTAAGGTGATCAGAAAATCTAAAATTAATCATGATTTTACTAACCTCAATAATAAGAAGACAAATATATCATGAACTTAATCATAAAACAGATTTCAAAACATACCTGTATCTCCTCAAGTCATACTTGATTTATGTTCTTTCCTTCAAATAGCTTGGTCAAGGAATCAAACATCTCCTTGGGTGTCTTTAGAGAAGACACATGTGGTATGAGATGGTTTTTGATAGAATCTGCAATGATTCTCTTGGCCTTGACTAAGTTCTTCTTATGTAAGGCCTTAGCCTCATCTCCCTCTAGAACTTGAACCTCTTCACTTATGTAGGTGTCTAATTCATTCTCTTCTAGGATTAACCCAATCCTATACTTCCATGCTCATAAGTTATCATCCCCTTCAAGATTATTCTCAATCTTGGTGTGGTGAGACATCTTAATGAGAAACTCAAATGAAATAAAATATTTAGGTCTTACCACATGATTTGTTGAAACTCGATCTGGAGCAGGCTAGGGTTTGACAGAGAAACCCTAAAAATACAGAATTGGAACTTCAAACTTCTTTCTAGATAGGGAGATACAATTGAATGAGGCAAGCAAGCTGGTGTGCTCATATTTTTAAAACTTCAAAAATTGACCCTCCAAAAATGACCTACGAATTTTGGATCTGCAACTTCTGTCAAATTCTAGTTTTCTGGTTTTTCTGGTCCAAAATTCGAACCAGGGTTTGATAGATCCTCGGGTTCTACCCTTCCGAAATCTTCGATCTTGGCCTCTAAATTTTGATTTTGCTGAGGAGAGAAAACCTTTGCTAAGAGAAATCCAAAATTCCACTTCTGTCAAAAGCCCTTATTTCCCACAGCAGTGACAAGCCAAAAATGAAAAAGCTCAGAATCCAATTATGTTTTTACAGGAATATATGTCATATTGGTTTTAGTGGATCTTTGAAATTTTGGATCCTTAGGGTCTGAAACTTTAGCATGTGGTATAATGACCTGTCATCTTTCCAACCCCATAGATTAGAGCTCCAATCGATTCTCAATGAGAGAGATATGCTAAGTGTCACAACATGACCTGTTTATGGGATGAAACAACATAGCGAACTTGTATGGAGTGCCACGTGTCACTGTTTCAACTTCGGCCTCTGAAAATTGGACCTGTGAAACTACAATTTGTTTCCTAACTTCTACTTTTAACACAATTTCATTTGGATCTTCCTAGCCTAATATATTACCTTTGTTCCTAGGTCACCTCTTTAGGGCTGCATTCTGGAAGAGGCAAGAACCCTAATTTGTACGAATCATATCTCACAAAGTACAACAAATTTGATGCTGAAATTTTTCAAAGGGTACATCCGTGTTTGATATTTGGCATGTAAAAAATTCAGATCCTGAACCTTCACCAAAATGGATTTATAGTGAATGTTCCATGATGACTAGTTTTTATTATACCAAGCCCTAGCTTCCAATTTGTCGCAAGTGCAATTAGTGTCATAAATGCCATACAATGCCTTCCTTCAAGATAGCTCTAATACCATGTTATTTTTTCATCATTTAATTCGATATGATCTAGGATATTAACTGAGAGAAAAAGATGTACAACATATCAAACACAAGAGACAAGAGACACAAAGCATTTCACTGGGGAAAACCAAGAAGGTGAAAAACCCTGCAACCTCCTCAGAGATAGATTGAGCACCAATACAGAGATCACAAAGATCAAACCCAAAAACATAGATGTCTTCAGTAGCTACTCCTCCTCCACTTGTGTGCACTCCTCTCTCTCAGCTATGTGAGTTGGATGAATGAGTGAATGAATAGAATGAGAGATTCACACTCTCTATTTATACTTTAACTTAACCTGCCTTTAACACTAACTGGGCCGACTTCCTAAGGAAGCCTAATAACCCTTCCACATAACTCATACAAGTCCGACCCCACCAAGGTGGTCTAATAACCCATCAAATATAAGTTACGACACTTACAATGTAACTTGCGACACTTGCAAATACAAATGACAACACTTCCAATCGGAGGAATAATACATCTCCGTTGGGGATACAATAAAGTAGAAATGTAATACATACAATGTACAAGTGAATATGTTCCAAAGTTACAAATACGTCAACATTCAATGGATATTTTTTCAGCATTTCCTTATACAAAATGGTTTCCCACGTTCTCAAGGCCATCTCCTTGTATTTATAGCAAGATGAGAGGATAGGTTTTCAATGGTAAATGGTTAGGGAGGTTATGGTAACTACCATACCCATATCTAATTCGATTTGTAATATATTTTTTTCATGATTATTGGAGGTACCCACGGGTATAACACTTGACACCCTACAAGTAACCCGCGAGTATAATGCTAGTAAACTTGCAGGTGCAAATTTTTGGGAAAAAATGTGGGTTGTCAAATGGAGAACCTATGCTTGACCCATGAGTTGAAAGATAAAAGAGTCGTAGTTATGGCTCAAAAATACTTCACAAAATAACTAAATTGAAGAAGGTATTGTAAGATTTAGATCAAGTGCATCTATAGTCAATCAGGCTCTTCGATCCATAAGGTCCTTTTGTGTTACCAACAATGCAGTGTGGTCACGGATGGAGAAGTTTCAATATGAATAATAACAGATGCCCCCTAATGCATGAGGTCAGAAGGGTAATGATGGCCGAAATGCATTACAAACCAAGAAGTGGAGGAGCATGAGAGCCATAGGAACAAAGTCTCAAATAGTACCTGAAACAAAACAAGGTTAGCATGCAAGTAGAATCTTGATATAAGGAGATGTTTCAAATGCTAGAACATGATCTCTAATACATAACAGAAAATATGTATATATCATGGCCACTGAAATACAAGTGTGGATCCATGTCAAAAGGAGATCATAGCCATAAAAACAAACTGGATCTATGTCTCATGATGAGCCAATATATGTAGGGCTTGGTCTTGCATAACTTGGGTGGTAACAAAGGAGTTGTATAATAGGGTCTTTAAACCAACCATCGATAAAAAAGTACAAACCCTAATCCATGTGAATAAAGGAGTTCAAGTCAAACATGGAGGATTTCCTTTTATTAATGGTCCATGATGAGAACCATTAAAAATGAGAGGACACCAACCAATAATGAAAATGGGGCTCGAGGTACTAATTACATCCTTACAAGTGTGAACAAGAGGTCTTGAAGTCGAACACTTGAAGAATCTATCAAGTAAGAGACATTGATACATTCAAATAACTCAACAGTGAGAGGATATGCCACTAATTCGCATAAATCTCAAGGTACTATCCGGGAAATCTAAGTCTACTTCCTAGAGCAAAATGTGTTGATGTCAATAGTAAGAGACCTGTGAGAAGGAAAGAATTAAGGTATCCTTCATCATCTCTCATGAGGAACACTGGGAGATTGAATTGAAACAAGAGCGAGGTAATGGATGGCCAACATGAAAGGTCAAGATGAACTGCAGAGTGGTCAACACAGGGATAATCCTTGAACATTGAGCACCAAATGGAAAGTGACATAGGCAGATTGAACAGACAGGAAACATGATATAAGTTTTCCATGTAGGAGATATAATAAACGTTCCATATGATTGGAATATTAACCAATCAGAGGAGTCAACATTTATAAAAAAAAATCGTTTGTGAACAATCAGAATATTGTTTTCTGATTGTTCACAGAAGAGTAACCAATCGGATGATTTTTTTTATAAATGTTTTTTAAAAATAGACAATTTATTATTGATTTCTATTTATCAAAATTTATTGATGATAGGTTTGCTGGGGAAGTGGTGAAACAATAATATAGCGGCCTAGCTCCGCTCCTTCCAGTCACACAAGATTGATCCCCATTAGTCATTCTTTACATACATATTTCACACACATACTGAGTCATTGATTCATCATCTTGAATGCTCTCTTCTTTATAACCATACTTTAAAGAAGGCTCCTATCTAGGATTTTTAGAGTTTAGTACAGGATTATTCCAATCTATGCAACCCAATCTATAATTGGCTAGGAAACAAGAAGAATGAGATAGTTCTAGGACACACCCCATCCTAAGGGATACAAGAAACCTACTAAAAAAAACCCATCTAGAATTGTTACTTAACCATCTGATAGAGATTTTACTACTCACAAGTTGGTGCCAGAAGATAAAAGTTGGGCAGTGGTTCACTCCAAGAATAAAGGGAAGTGGGGCCCCAACCACCTTGTAATGTCCCCTATTTAAATTCCATCAGAATTTTCCCAAATTTCCTGATAAGATGACTATGGAATTTTGACAAAAAAATGGTTTTCAAATTGTTTTAGCTTACTGGGAATTAAATCTAATTGGTTGTAGTATTAGAAGAGAAGTATGCCCAATCAATGTTGATAGAGCACCTTCCTTGCTATTCCAAGCGTCTTTTCTGTTCATCCTACATAGGTTTGAAAGGATAGTTTTATGTTGTGTTGAATGTACCTTACAAAGGCATATTTCTGAGTTTGTTGGCTGTACTTGGCAGGGGTATTTTTCTCAGTTATTGGATGTACTTGACAAGGTAAGATTTATGTTCTTGTTCGTTGTACTTTACAATCAAGATAGGGACAAGCCTAAAGGTGGAATATAGGCTTAAGGGAATGTGAAAGTTAACTTGTACTTTTAGGGCTAATTTTAAGACATTTAGTTGTGAGGTAGAACCATCAAATTCAAAATATTTGGTATTCTATATAATCAGATATATTTCTACACCTATTCCCATTTAGCCTGGAAAGATTTCCTTCCGAAATCCTTGTATTAATTTCTAGACGCTTTGTGCCATTTACACTGAGAAGCACTTCTCGATATAGTCAACACTCAAGTTGATTATTTGGGTTCTTCAAAATATAGTGCTTCATAGATATAAACCTTAGGATCATTGTGAACCCTTAAAAACAAAGTGCTTCATTGACACTATGTCAATGAACCGATAACATTGAGTTATTTCAATGAATTAGAGAGTAAGACAAAACCCTTATTGGATACTCTAAGAATTTACCAAGACTTTCCACCTGTATGGTTCCTTTTCCTGATTTTTGTTTGATTATTCTTCCATGATAATGTCTCAATAAAGCAGTAATAATTTGCAACATTGGTAATTTTAAATATTTCTATTATTGGACAGGACAAGTCACTTGTTGCATTAGCTAATGAGGATAAGAGGAGGGAGTATGTAGCAGCAGAGAAGTATCCTGAAGTGGAAATTGAATTCCACACTAAATACTCCAAGTGAATACAAGATATACACAAAGCATCTGGTTGTTTAGTTTTAAGTCTATAGTGCATAAATTTGAATGAGGATGTAACATACAAACTTTGCTCTGTTTCAAAACTGAACATGGGTGGAAGTCATATGAATATATTTCTAAAGATGTAAGATTTCTTGTTTCCTTTGGAAGATATACCATTCTCAAGAAACTATATCAGATATATTATCAATTGTTGTCACATCATTTTCCCCGTAACTTATTTGTATTCATTAAATTCTATGATCAAGCTATCAGTTTTAATTTTTTATTTAATTCATTAAACTAATATAAAAAAATATCAAGTTGTTGATTGCATTTTGCTAGATTACAAAATATATAATCAATGATAAATGTTGCATTCTGGAAATGAACGCTAGATTCTTGTCATAGATCTAAACCAGTCATTCTCATCCAAATACCAAAGGAAATCTCACTTTGCTTGGGTATTTATTAAAGATGGTAGCTTGCATATATGAAACATACTTTCTTTATATTATGCCATGGAAAACATTTGGAGTTGAGAATGACACATATTTAGTAAAAAAGGGTTGTAAGTCTAACTTTCATTAGAAAATTAGTCGAATTAATTCAAATTTCCTATTATATTTTTCATTTTGCAGGCTAATTCAGCCATGCAACCATTTCTTTTGCTATGCTCATTACAAAGTTCACTTTTTGAAGGACTCTCCTTGCCGAGAGAGATTTAACTCCCTCATTGCATATGCCTGAACTCAATAAAGAGTATCTCATGTGGATGTGGTTTTGGTTACTTGTAATATTTCTGACCTAAGGTAAGATGATATTATCTCAAATTTTATAATTTATAGTACAATGTTTTCACCAACGAAGACTAGTTAACTATAACATACCCTTTTTGCTGAAAAACATTTTATGTTGGAAACATTATGTTAAATTTTATTGTAAAGTTTTATATTGGACAATTGTCCAAGGATGACTATAATTGCACAATATTTTATTATTTAATAAATTAAATAGGAGATAAACACCTAACGGGACTATTGAAAGAGAGTTTACTAACCCACTAGGTGGAATGGAATCTGAGGTAGAAGGCAATGGACAAGTGGCAACATCATGATGCAACTAAATAACTGTTGGTATGGGACAACTCCCTTGAAATGTGGTCATAGTGCCCTGGAAGGTGGGACTGGAGCTTGAGGCCCATTTATTCAAAACTTACCACTAAAGACCTAAGCAGTCTATATAAGAGCCACCGAATTATGAACTGAGGTTCATCACATTTCCTCACGAGGAAATTTACCTTGGGGTTTGTAACATCCCAAGAAAAATCACAAAAACTTAAAAATTTTCGACATAACAATAAATGCCTATTCTAACTATGCAGAAAATAATAATGCATAAAAGTTGTCTTGCTGTACTAAATACCATGCTGGTTTATAGTGTAATATTTGTGACTAAATGATTTAAATTTATGTCTTGATGTTATTCATACTCAGCTGTACTTTTACAAAACTTCGATTGTTGATACTATGATTGATGATTTACCTATTTTGACTAAATTACTTTTGTTGATGATGAAGGGGTCCTACGGACGCCCCGAGGCTTACTTAGCAGTTGTGCTAAAGCATGTGAAATCATTCTTGATGCAGTTTACAGGTAAGGTAATTTCAACATGTAATCAAAGGGTCCTAAAACAATTTTCTGTGTCTTCTACGTCTTACTAATTAAAAGTTCTAAAGTGATTAGTGTTGAAGGTGAGCTCTTCAAAAACCTAGTAGGTGGAATAATAGTCTCATAATAAAAAGTTCTGAATAAAATCTCTATACCGATTGTCATTTGGTTAGTCAAGAAATGGAATCCATGATTTTCTACTTTTGTACACTTTTGATTATAAAAGAAATGCTATTAATTACGACTTATGAGTGATAGTCTAAGCCTATAATGTATTGACTAAGCATTTTCAAGATATATGACGACATGCAAAACCTAAGAGATTCATACAAGAAAAGAATTGCTTTATTCTAGGAATTATTGCAATTCACTATATTCATTTGTTATCATACAATCCTTGTGCAATTTATTATATTATCCATATAGTCTATTGCAATGTGTATAAAATATGAAACAATTCTTTACAATAAATTTATGTGATATATGGTGTGTGCATTTAACGTGACCCCATGTGATACAATTGAAAACCATAGCAACACAACTATATGCACTATACCTTACCATTCGATATTGTTTCAAGGTCGAGTATCACGATTTCCCATATAAAATGTATAGAGAATAAATGTGTGATGATAATGTATTATAAATGCAACCTGCTGGCAGGTACTGGTATATACTTGGAAATTTAATGCTCACTACTGTCGAGGCAGTGGAGTTCCACCGTGTATAGCATCGTTGCTAAGGAACGTGATAGTATTGTGGCATTCCAAGTCCTGTGATGAGTTGTAAGCAAACTGATTCGAAGGTTTAACTGAGCTGGATCCTTCGTGGCAGTAGTAATGATGTATCATTTAATATAGTAGGTTTGCTTGGTGTTCATGAAGCTACCCCAGTGATCTCCTCCGTTGATCTAGTAGAGCTTCGATGGTTGCAATTGAAACCTTACCTCCACTACGTTTATTCTGTTTAATCTCTATTGTATCCTTGGAATTCAAAGGTAGTAACTCTGAGAAGAAGGCCGAGAGGCTGAGAGGCTTGAGGGTTCTGTTAGTGAGTTTTTCTATTGAGTACCAAGAATCGAACCCGTGATCAGTTGATAGCTTGGGAACTTAACCAGTCATGGCAATTCACAGTAACTGATGGTTTTTAAAATATGTAGGGTGATCGATAAGATTCTCGGCTTTCTAAACAATTCGATGGTAGTTTTTCCAGGGTTGTTAGATAGTATCTATGGTAAGACTTCATGTTTGAAAACTTAGGGTTGTTGAGAGTTTGTAAAGCTAGACTCTATGAGAAGTTACAGTCGCAGCTTGCTATTTCTGGGTAAAAGACCAAGTTCTCCCATAGTGGTTGTTGTCTTTGGCTTTTGTGGTTGCTTAATGGTAAAGTACTGAGAGGGGTTTCCTCCTTCTTGGCATACGATGACATAAAATAGTTACAGTCACACGAACTAGGCATTCTTGTTTTGTTTTCGAAGGTAAATTTCTTCGACTACATCCCTGTAGCTTCCATACTCAAATGTAAAAAATGTCATGCTTATTTTATCAATACTAAATCTTTATTTAAAATAGTTTTAACCACGTATCATATGATTGTAGGCTCAACAATTTCGATGGCTTCTCCAATCTTGGTTATAGTAGTGGCTACTGCTATACAGACCGGTAAGCCTTGGAGGTTACCTTGTGTCCCTGGTTAGATGGAAGTGATGGCCTTTAAATGTGTGTTTCGAGATCTTCGTGTTTATCTCTGATAATTTGTATTTCATCGAATTAGGGTTTGTAAAATGTAAAAGATTTGGGGAGGATAATGCCTCGACCCAAAAGGCATGAACCCTATTGTTTTTGTTTTGCAATGTACAATCTGTAACATTCATGGGGAAGTATTCTTATTCACAGACTTGGATAATGTAAAATCATATGTTTCAATGAGCAATGGTATATGTTTTGATTCTTCTCGACGTTATGATTTCGGCATTAAACTTATTTTTGTTACTTTTGTTTAGGGTTTTTCTACTATTAATGATGTAACAGAAGAACCTTGAGATGATACCGAAATGTTTGACTAGCTCGATCTATAGACGAACGTAGTTTGTATGTTTAGTTTTATGACAATGAGATACGTGGTTTGACGTTATGTTTATGAACTATTAAAACGATGGTCGTGTGCCGAGAGTTGAGAGTTGATGATACTATGAAGAAGAAATGAAATTTTAAGTTTGGAACCGTGTGGTGAAAGATGATAATGTTAAAGCTTAGTTTCCAGCTGTTTGTGATGTTTGAAGCCATAACTAGGTTCTGTCCATAATGTAATGATACTCTTAATGTTTTTATTGCTATCGTTCAAAGAAATATTAATAGTTGACAGTTTGGTTTGTAAGTGAAAGTTCGAAAACCCTAGGTTTGAAACATAAGACTCTATTGTATAACAAGAAGATTATTTGTTATAATGATTAAGTAAATAACATAGTATTGAATAATTATGTGCATGAAGAAATTGGTACTTTTTAACTGTGCACTGTTTTCAAAGGGAAAAAATAATAAGTGCTGTATAATGATAATGAATCTGCAACTATTATGATATATATATATATATATATATATATATATATATATATATTAAATACTATCACACAGGAAGATAATTCTTATATTATAGAAAGGGAAACTATTTGTTTCAAGACATAAGATACTTATTTATAGAATGAAGAAAACATTATTGTGTGTTTAGGGAAAACAAATATCCTTTCTTATTACTGGGAAATTTGAATACTAGTTTCATGAAAGAAAAAAAATGAATTCTGAAACAATTTATTTGTACAAAAAATGATAAGGAAAACACTTATATATGTATACATAGAAAATTGATAGTAAGAAGGAACTTAAGAAAATATAACATTTTTATCTTCTCATTCACATGGCTATTTTGCCTATCATTTATCTATCTAACTTAATTTATATCTGTACTAGAGAATGATACAGATCCACTTGCATGGGGAAAAATGCAGAGAACTATTTTATTCAATCAAAATCATTTCTATACAAAAATTTTAACTTACTCAGAATCTGAAATAAATTTATAAAATAAAATAGTAAAAGTATTATTCAGTAGAAACTTTAAATGCTCAAGATTAGAAAAAGATAATGGAACCTATAATTGATGATAGAGCCGACAAACACCCAAGGAGGCCTGTTCCTCCCAACCTATTCCAGAAGAAGCAGCCTAACTATTGGCTTCTTGTGAACCCCCGAGCCTGATTACTGAACCACTAAGTAGATGGAATCTGTGTAGAAGCAAGGCACTCAATATGCCTTTAGCACTCAGCATCAAACTCTTAAATTCAAAACATGCCTTCAGCACTCAGCATCAAACTCCTGAAACTCAATAGAGTTTTGGCAGACTCACAACATGATCAACAACTTAGCATATCCCCTCATCAAATCTCTTGGGTGTAAACACACCAAAACCCTAAGGTAAATTTCCTCGTCAGGAAAAGTGATGAACCTCAATTCATAATTTGATGGCTATTATATAGACTTCCTAGGTCTTTAGTGGTCAGTTTGGAATAAATGAGCCTCAAGCTCCAGTCCCATCTTTTAGGGCACTTTGACCACATTTTAAGGGAGTTGTCCCATACCAATAGCTAGTTAGTTGCATCATGATGCTGCCACTTGTCCATTTCCTGCTACCCTAGATTCCATTCCACCTAGTGGGTTAGTAACCACTCTTTCAATAGTCCTCTTAGGTGTTTGTCTCCTATTTTATTTATTAAATAATAAAATATTGTGCAAATTACGGTCATCCTTGGACATCTATCCAACATAAAAACTTTATACTAGAAGTTAAGATAATTTTTCCAACATAAAATGTTCTTCAGCAAAAGGGGTATGTTACAGGGTTTTGCTGTGCTTGCACCCAAGAGATTCGATAAGGGGGTATGCTAATTTTTTTATCATGGTGTAAGTTTGCTTATTATACTATTGAGTGCAGAAGTTATATTGCTGAGTGTAGAAGGCATATTTGAGTGCAGAAGTTATATTGTTCAGTGCAGAAGGCATATTTAAGTGCAGAAGTTACACTGTTGAGTGCATAAGTTATATTACTATGTGCCTTGCTTCTACATATATTCCATCTACTTAGTGGTTCAGTAAGCAAGCTCGGGGGTCCGAAGGAAGCAAGTAGTTTTGGTTGCTTCTTCTGGAAAGGGTTGGGAGGAACAAGCCTCCTTGGGTGTTTGTCGACCCTATCTTCATTTACAGGTTCTATTTGTCTTTTCTAATTCTAAGTATTGAAAATTCCTATCTGCAATTATTGATTTACTTTTTTCAAGGATATTATTAATCAAATGCATTTATTTTAGTTTTTGACCTAATTAGGATTTTGTATAGTAATGATTATGTAAGATGAATTGAATAAAATATTTCTCTGCAGTTTTCCCCATGCTAATGGTTCTGCATCGTACTCTAGTACAGAGAAGATATTAAGGTAGATAAATTGATAGGAAGATTTCCAAATGAAAGAGAAGATCAATAATGTTGTAATTCATTAGTTTTTCTTACCATTAATTTTCTGTATTAAACAATATAATTCTCTGTTATTTTCCTTACTTTTAAAATGCATGGTATGTAAACTTTATTATAGGCTTCATCTCTTTTCTCTTCACAAAATTCTAAATAGATATAAACATAGAAATAAATTTTAACAGTTAGATATTGTAGTATCTCTATTCTTGTGGAAACAGATTTAAAATAAGGTTTAATGATTTCGGGATTTTCTAGACTTATGCAGAAAGTAGAAATAGATATAAGTTAGTTAGTATCCTTCATACTCTTGCAATTATACTAATAAAATATTAAAACTAACCTGTATTACAATTATTCAGCATCCACTCAGGTTATCCTTATTCAGTAATTTACAATAGCTATCATCACATCAGAAGCTTATAAAATCGATCTTATTATTCTTTTCAGAACTTTGATTTCTAAAACATATATATTCGTGTATTCATTAGACTAACCAAAACAGGGTTAAACCCCTATTTATCTTAATCAAACCACTCATTACAGGTTGTACTGAAAACACTAAACCAGTTTATACAAACATAACGAAAGTGGGTAAGTTACATTATTAACTGTCTACTATAGTTATTCACCCTTGTAGACAAGCGATGTGGTAGAACAACGAGCCAAGCCATTCGGCTTTTCATTTAAATAAAAAGATAGTAAATTTTGGGTCACATAACAAACCGAGGGTTCGAGGATCATAAAAGGATCTTTAAATAAAAAGGAAGAAGTTAACATTCATGTTTGAGCTCTCAAAAGCAAAACATTTAAACTTTGTTTTTAAAATCTTACCATTCAGAGTTATCTCTTAAACAAAAACCTTGCAATATCATTCAACTCAAATATGTAAAACCCTGCTCTGAGGCTTAAACGTATAACGTATTTTTGAAATTACATTAACATCAGAACCCTTTTCATCACATCAATGACAGGGGGTGTAAACTCTTCAAGGGAGGTTACATTCAACAAGAAAATTATAGTGAAACACTATAAGGGCTATCATCAAGTAGACCGAGCACCTCTGTGACCTTTTGATGTTCTTAAAATATATCAACGACGGCCATACTCTCATCCTTGTACCAAAACCCCAACTTATTCTAAAAATATCTAACTACAGCAATAGTTTCCAAGAGACGAAACCACCGAGTCTTACCCGTTGTAACGCCTCGTCACTTCCAAAGCGTCATTAAGATAGATTGCAGACAAAGAACACCTGCCAAACAGTAATCGTGGTCAAAACCTTTCTATTTTACAAGTTGTGAAGTCAAATAATCATAACCGTAATATTTCAGGACTTGAGATCTTACCTTCAAGAAAACTTATCATCTGGAGCAAAGATGCTACAACAACGTAGAACTTGCACCATCACTCCTAGCAGCATAGCAAAGTCTGGATGTTTTTCTAAGAACTTCCTTATATGCAGAACGAACCTCCGATGGTCAAAAATATTTACAAAAAAAAATTACTACAACTCTAGAATCACTCCATCTATCAACCATTACAGCAAGTATTCATCCCTGCGTCTTATTATGCACTCTCACGTCTCAGTTTCAAAACCTCGAAGTGCTCTCTCCCACTAGTAACCCTAATATTTCGCAGTCGGTTGGCTACCCTGCGAGAAACTCTCCCACAACAATGAATGCTAGATTACTACCACGCCGAGGTAATACCAAGGATGTTAGGGTTACAGCAACTATGAGGAAGCCATCATGTGTTGGTCGACATGTCAAGCCACTAGGTAGTCCTTTCGAAAACTCCTTTAATGCACTTTATGAATCCTGGTTATCACAGTACAGGAAATCCCTTCCACGAGATCATACATCGAACTTATATTTATGCATTATCCTAAGTTTCTCGTTGTTGTAGACCTCGAACTATTAGCACGTACAACCTGCCATCCTAAAGGAAATTGGGATTAGGTCCAATATTCCATCACTGATTAAAAAAAAACTAAGGTTTTGATGTTATATGTTATGCATGGTTAAAACTATATTGGCGATGGATATTATATCAACCACCCCTTTTGTAATTGTTCATCACTCTAATGTTACATTTTGATAACATGTGTATGACCAAATATTTACAATAACTATGTTGTATTATACTTTAATCAATCCCTATGCGTAGTATAAAGATTACTACTGGATATTGTAAAAATGCAAAAGTTTATAGTACCACCGGCATCGTATTATCCATAGTTCAACATTAACAATAATATTCTAAATGAATAATGGTATTAAGAGTATCTAATACTTTATCCAATGTGTTTTATAGACAAAATATTAGCTTGTATCAAAATAACTTCTATACTACCCCTTATACTTCATAGGACAATAAGACCTAGGTTAGAGATGCTTAAAAATGCTTAATTTTGAGGCACATTCCTTTCACCAAGAAAATTAAAGAAAGCATCATACTTCTGTAACTAATGTTTGACATTTAAAAATGAAGTACATACATTGGCTATAATGAGAATTTGAGAACATAGACATGCAAGAGTAACATATTGGAATTATAATTGAAGAAAGACCATTTTAGACCTCACCATGGTTTTTCCTTCTAAGCAATCCTTTTTCTCTTTTATAACTGGGAAATTTAAATAATGATGTTTATATTTTGCACTTTTAAACTTGTCCTTACCTGCGATCTGCGAAAAGTACGTTTCAAATGCTTTAGCATAAATGCTAAGTAAGCCTCGGGGTGCCATAGGGCCCCTTCATCACCAAGGAGAAAAGCAAACAGTTAGCACATGCAAACCATAGCTGATGTTATAACAATCACCATCACCATTTAAGAATTTAAACATTTCACAAGCAAAGTCACTTCCTCATTTTATTTTCTATATGTTCTTTGATTAAATGAATAAGCAATTATTTTATCTTCTGCTTAGTAAGTACAACATTGGTCTGTATGGGAGGCCGACACTCCCCATTTTTGTATTAGTTCAATATGTTAGCTTTAATGTATTAGCCATAATATTAGATTAGATATTATTAAAATAATGAATAGCATTTAATGTGCTCTCTCCTTGTAATCTATAAAAGGCACCTTGCCTCATAATACAAACAAGTTATTGTGTGCCATTCTTGTGTCTGTTAGTTGGTTTAATGGTTGTTGGCGCTGAGAGTTCTTTTGAGGTTCTCCATTGAGAGGTGAGGCTCTTCTAGCCTCACTCTCTATTGTTGTATTCAGTTTTAGTTCTTGCATTTCAGCAATATCTTAAGTTTTAGTTTTATCATTGCATTTTAGTGCTTACATTGCGGATCAATTGGTATCAGAGCGGTTGCTCCTGCACCTGATCATTCTGGTTTTCTCTCAAAAATAAAAGGCTTATTGTTCCATTTTTTTTATATCTCGGTTTAGGTATTTTGTTGTTTTCTTCGATATGAGATTCGTCTCTCTGGTTTAACTCTTGCTCATCTCCTGCAAACCCCAATACTCAAATTCTATCACCTGCTCTAATGCTGCCTAGCCATCTCAGCCTTGCTCTCACACATTGCCCCCAGCTCACATTCATTGCTCTTTCCCTCCAACATCCAAGCGTTTCTGCCGACCTACATCTGCATTCACGTTGTGGTTGCCTGCTCCATTTCACATTCACGCTGAGCCCTAAAGCCATTATAGGCACTCATGCATTCTTTTACCTAATCCTTCACACACTCCTTTCTACAACTGCTTTTCCATCATTTCTACATTTACTCCACTTCCCCAGCACCTTCAACGCACATCACCTACACATTTCCCCATGAATTTTGCAAACCATCATCTCCAGCTAGCCATCACTCTCCCCCACGCTCAGCGCTCATCATGCCAACTCTCGCTCCCTAACCTGCATGCTCCATCTGCCATAACTCCCTTCTGCCCATATTCACGCATCCTCCTTTATCACTCTAATACCTAACCTGCACTCCTAGCACCTGCATCCGCTGCCATACTCTAGCCCTCACGCAGAGCGCCATGGATACCAATAACTAGCAGAACGAGGAATCCAGGAAAAAAGATCGTCAATAAGATAATGGACACTCTTCAAAGACACATGCCATAGTCAGGTGCAGATGGCATGAATGAACTTAGAAAAATTGCTTTGCGGTTTGAGGAGAAGATTTATATAGTCAGTCTGACTCAGCAAGACTATCTATGAAGGTCAATTTTTACCTCCCCTTCTCAACTGGTTTGGCACCTTCCTTTTCTTTGATTCATAATGGTCTGCCAACTATGTATGGAATACCACATAACTCAATTAATATCTCAGGAGGTCAAGTTTTACCTCCCCTTCTTGCAAGCAATTAGAGGCAGCTACCATCAAGACAGGAACAGCACCAACATCAATTTTATCAACATCAGTTTCAACAGCAACAACACTACGAAGGTAAATCTTCACAGGAAAGACCAACATGGTGGACGTTTTAGTCCAAGCTCAGCGCTGGTTTCACATTTTTGGTACAAAGTTTTACTTTGCAGTAGTATTAGTTCTCTTTCAGTTCCATTTTTGCTATTCATCCAGTAGTACTCTACAGCACTTCATATATTTTTGTAGCACTCGTCATCTTGCTCCAGAGGTTCCTCTTCACTAGTTCACAAGGGTTCTCTTTTGCTTTGGGGCAGTCAGGTGTCTCCACCCTCCCCAACTACGCGGCACAACACACTGAGCAGCCAGGTGTCTCCACCCTCTCAGTCTCAGCCGCACTCACTGGGAAACAAGGTGTCTCCACCCTCCCATTCTTTGCAACATCAACAATCCTTTTGTTCTAGCATCACTACAACTTCTGAGCAGACATGGCAATCTGCACTCCATCCACAGTGCTCTCAAACTTCAACCGGGAGGAAGGAAAGTAGGGATGCTTTCCACTTCAACCGAGAGGAATTGGTCTATATGGGAGGCCCACACTCCCCATTTTGGTATTAGTTCAATATGTTAGCTTTAATGTATTAGCCATAATATTAGATTAGATATTATTAAAATAATAAATAGCATTTAATTTGCTCTCTCCTTGTAATCTAAAAAAAGGCACCTTGCCTCATAATACAAACAAGTTATTGTGTGCCATTCTTATGTCTGTTAGTTGGTTTAATGCTTGTTGGCGTTGAGAGTTCTTTTGGGGTTCTCCATTGAGAGTTGAGGCTCTTCTATCCTCACCCTCCATTGTTGTATTCAGTTTTAGTTCTTGCATTTCAGCAATATCTTAGCTTTTAGTTTTATCATTGCATTTCAGTGCTTACATTGTGGATCAAGCATTAAATGCTACCTAATTTTTTTTTTAATTTTTTGGAATGTTACATGTGCTATCAGAGCGCGAGGTCAAACTCTAGGCCTGAAATAGGCTTACCCGCGCAAACAGAAAATAAAAATCAGAAAGTTTATGTTACTAATTTTTTTTTAAAATTTTATTTTTGTATAGAACAATTTGATATTAATTTGCAGGTATAGACATACCGGAGGAATCAGTAGAGGACATATCTCCTCGTAATGAGCACAATAACAATAATAATAATGAAGGAATATATGTTGAATTAAATAACAAATCTTCAGAACTTCTTCATATTGTAAAAGATTTAAAATCCGAGATAAGAACTGTTAAAGAAGAAAATGAATGCATTATGAGAGCACAGGAAGAGTTAAATCAAATTCTAATGGAGAAATACCATTATGAAGAAAGAGGAAGGAAATTAGAAGTAAATTTTGATTCTGGTACAATGTCTCACAAACATAAGAGTAAGAAAGTTAAAAATGGTAAAAGTATTAGTTACTCTTCATCTAAATTTGAATGAAGTAATGATAAATCTAATCTTGACAACAGTGATAATGATTGTTGTTCCAAGAAGAGGAAACACAATTATCATGAACAAATTACTGGAGAGTTTAAAAAGATTAAGCCATCAATTTTTAAGGGAGAAACTAAAAAGGGTGAGACAGCTAAAGCATGGCTATCTGGAATGAAGAAGTACTTTAATATTTACGATTACTCTTCTCAGTTAAAAGCCAAGATGGCTATTTACAATCTGATAGCAAGGACAGATATCTGGTGACAAGATCTTAAAAGAATTAAGAGCATAAAGGAAAGGGATGTAATGGAATATGTTTAAAAAGTTATTTAAGAAAAAGTACTTGTCAGAACAGTACTATGAAGATAAATCAAAAGAATTTTATGATCTTAAAGTGGGTACTATGAACATGAAAGAGTTGTGCAGTAAGTTCCTTAGCTTACTGAGGTATGTGCCTTACATGGTCAAAGAGAAGCCTAAGGTGCAAAGGTTTCTAATTTGTCTACTTTTCAATATAAAAGATAGGATTGAGTATGATAACCCTTCCACTCTAGAAGAGGCCATGAGGAAAGAAAATTTATGTTTTGACCAAAACATAAAAAGAGAAGGAACAACTGGTTGGAAAAGTAATAAGTCTAATCAATTCGAGCATAAAAAGAAGAGCTTTAATCATAATTCTGGAAGTTTTAAGAAAAATTTTAATAACAAAAATTTTCCAAGTAATAATAACTACAGAAGTAATACACTATAGAATTTTACTGCTGCAAGAAATGTACCTAATAACAATAACAACACCAGGTATGCTGAACAGAAAGGACCTTTGAAGTGTTTTGATTGCAGTGGACCACATAAGAAAGCAGATTGCCCATGTAACAAAAGGACAGTCAACAACATTCATAGCATACAAGCATAGCCAACAGTTGGTGATGTGGCAAGAGAAATACCAAGGATAAATGCAGCACTGTAAAATTGGTAAGCAGACCATCAAACATTCATGGTCGAAATCAAAGGTATGCTACAAAACCGATCTATTTCTATTTTGATAGACACAGGTGCAATTTTGAGTTACATTTCACCTGAATTAATGAAAAATTGCAAGTTAAGAATAGAAAAGTTTGATCGTTCTTGGTTAGTTCAGCTAGCAACGGGCACTAAAAGAAAGGTTACAAACTTTGTTAAAAATTGTGATGTATTTTTGAATCAGCTGAAAACCCAAGTTAATCTGAATGTTTTACCCTTAGGGTCATGTGACTTGTTGATTGGCATGGATTGGATTAAACAACATAGAGTAGTGCTTAATTGTTATAAGAAATCTTTTACTTGTCTGAATAATGAAGGTAAAAACTGAAACAGTAAAAGGAATTCATAGGAAGATTTGAGTAAGACAAATTTCTGTGTTACAAGTTAAGAGAGCTGCCAGAAAGGGCTTTAAAATGCTTGCTATTAATTTTATTAATGCCGAGTGTTCATCTAAAGAAGACAAGTTAAAACTAGAGGATATTCCCATCCTCAGGGACTTTTCTGATGTATTACCGGAAGAAATTCCAGGATTACCTCCGAAAAGGGAACTTGATTTCACCATTGAGATAGTACCAGGTGTGGTACCAAACTCAAAGGCTCCCTACAGGATGAATATTCTAGAGTTAAATGAGTTAAAATATCAGCTGAAGGAATTAATAGATAAAAACTACATAAGGCCAAGTGTGTCTGCTTGGGGAGCACCAGTAATTTTTATTAAAAAGAAAGACAGTACCATGCGACTGTGCATCGATTACCATCAGCTTAATAAAATGACAATGAAGAATTGATATCCCTTGCCCCACATTGATGATCTATTTGATCAAGTATGTGGAGGAGAGATATTCACTAAAATTGATCTAAGGTCCGGATATCATCAAGTTAGAATAAAGGATGAAGACATATTCAAAACTGTATTCAGAACGTGATATGGACACTACGAGTTCGTAGTTATGCCTTTTGGGCTAACTAACGCATGGACAGTGTTCATGTGTTTAATGAACAACATTCTGCATAAATATTTGGATAAGTTTGTCGTTGTGTTCATTGATGATATTCTGATTTACTCAAAAACTAAAGAAGAGCATGACGAACATTTAAGAATAATTCTGCAAGTCTTAAGAAAACATCAACTTTATGCTAAGTTCAGTAAGTGTGACTTTTATAAAGATAAAATACAGTACTTAGGTCACATAATATCTAAAGACAGAATTTCTGTCAACCCTAATAAGATAAAAGCAATTAATGAGTGGCCTGTCCCTAAAGATGTAACTGACATTCGATCATTCATGGAGATAACAGGTTACTATTGAATGTTTATTGAAGGGTTTCGAAGAATTGTGAACCCCATTACTTCTTTGTAGAAGAAGGGGAAGAAATTCGTACGTGATCAAAAGTGTCAAGAAAGCTTTAATAAGTTAAAAGAATTATTAACCACTGCACCAATTTTAAAAATTGTTGATCCCAATAAGGATTTCGTTGTATGCACTGATGCATGCAACAATGGACTTGGAGGGGTCTTAACTCAAGAAGGTCATGCCATTGCTTTTGAGTCAAGGAAATTAAAATTTCATGAAACGAATTATGCAACTTATGATCATGAGTTGGTAGCTGTGATATATGCATTAAAAATGTGGCGCCACCACTTGATTGGAAGAAAATTCATACTAATGACAGATAATAAGGGTTTAACGTATTTGTTGAATCAAACAAATCTTAATGCAAGGCAAGCCAGATGGCTAGCTTTCCTTAACAAGTATGATTTCGAGATTCAACACAATAAGGGAAAAGAAAACAAAGTTGCTGATGCATTAATTAGGAATCCCATACTAAGATTTATGGCAGAAATCAGCATGTTTAAGACATATTTGGAAAATCAAATTGAAGAAGGAATTAAACAAGATGAAAATGATCAAAAATTGCTTGGTAAAGTTGTTGAAAATGTATCAGAAAATTTAATAACAGATTTCAGCATTAATAAAAAGGGCTTAGTGACTTATAAAAACAAAATTTATGTACCAAATGTGTCAAAGGTTAAGCTGTTAATTTTGGATGAAGTTCATAAGAGTCCTTATTCAAGACATCCAGGTTATCAGAAAATGATAATTATGTTAAGGGATGATTATTTTTGGCCCAACATGAAGAATGAAGTGGTTGAATACATAGCTAGATGTTTTGAATGTCAGACCATTAAGGCTGAACATCAACATCCAGCTAGACTATAGCAGCCATTTCCAATTCCAGAATGGAAATGGGAGATTATAAGTATTGATTTTATTACAGGTTTGCCTAAAAACCAGAAATAGAATGACTCCATAATGGTGGTTGTGGACAAGTTAAGTAAGGCTGCTCATTTTATTCATGTTAAAACCACTTTTAAAGCTTCTAACATTGCAAATGTATTTATGAAGCAAATCTTTTGCTTCCACAGAATTTCAAAGGTAATTATTTTTTACCAGAACTCTAAGTTCATTGGAAATTTTTGGACAACAATGTTTAAAGGTTTAAATACTAAACTAAATTTCAGCACTTCTTTCCACCCACAAACTGATGGTCAAATAGAAAGGGTAAACTAGATTTTAGAATACATGCTAAGAATGTATGTCAAAGATAAACCATCTAAGTGGGAAGATTACTTACATTTAGCATAATTTGCATACACTAATCATTATCAAGCATCTGCTAAGTTAAGTCCATTTGAGATTTTGTAAGGAATAAAATGTTGTACTCCTATTAATTGGGATAACGTTGTAGATAGATTAATGCTAGGACCAGATTTATTGAAAGAAATGGAGCTAACCATTAAACAGGTTCAAGGTAACTTAAAAGTTGCCCAAGATCGGCAAAAACGTTATGCAGATTTGAAATGCACTGAAAGAGAATTTCAGGTTGGAGACCATGTTTTTATAAAGGTAAAACCTAAGAAATGTTCTTTAAAGCTTGGGAGTTGTGCTAAACTTGCACCAAGGTACTGTGGACCATTCGAAATCCTATTAAGGAGCTGTTGGATATCAATTGGCCTTTCCATCTAATTTAAAAATCCATAATGTTTTTCACATTGTTGTTTTAAAGAAGTATGTGCACGATGCTACTCATGTGCTGAATTGGAATGACATATAGGTGGAGCACGAAGGAGATTTTTAGGTGGAACTGGATTGTATTCTTGATCAGAGTGAAATTATGCTTCGGAATCATACCATAGGGAAGGTAAAGGTGCAATGGAAGCACCTTAGCCCTGATGAATCTACCTGGGAACTGGAAAGTAAAATGCGGGCAGCATATCCAGTTCTATTTCAGGAAGGATTGGATGATGAATAAGCAACATCGAGGATGATGTTGAGCTTAAGTGGGGGTGTTTGTAACATACCCGTTTTGTTGAAAAACATTTTACGTTGGAAACATTATGTTAACTTTTATTGTAAATTTTTATATCGGACAGGTGTCCAAGGATGACTGTAATTGCACAATATTTTATTACTTAATAAATTAAATAGGAGATAAACACCTAAGGGGACTGTTGAAAGAGAGTTTATTGACCCACTAGGTGGAATGGAATCTGGGGTAGAAGGAAATGGACAAGTGGCAGCATCATGATGCAACTAACTAGATGTTGGTATGGGACAACTCCCTTGAAATGTGGTCATAGCGCACTGGAAGGTGGGACTGGAGCTTGAGGTTCATTTATTCAAAACTAACCACTAAAGACCTCGGTAGTCTATATAAGAGCCATCGAATTACGAACCGAGCTTCATCACTTTTCCTGATGAGGAAATTTACCTTGGGGTTTTGCTGTGAGCTTGCACCCAAGAGATTCGATGAGGGGATATGCTGATTTTTTTATCATGGTGTAAGTATTCTTATTATACTACTGAGTGCAGAAGGCATATTTGAGTGCAGAAGTTATATTGCTGAGTGCAGAAGGCATATTTGAGTGTAGAAGTTACACTGTTGAGTGCATAAGTTATATTACTATGTGCCTTGCTTATACACAGATTCCATTTACTTAGTGGTTCAGTAAGCAAGCTTAGGGGTCCAAAGGAAGCAAGTAGTTTTGGATGCTTCTTCTAAAAAAGGTTGGGAGGAACATGCCTCCTTCGGTGCTTGTCAACCTTATCTTCATTTACAGGTTCTATTTGTCTTTTCTAATTCTAAGTAGTTAAAATTCCTATCTGCAATTATTGATTTACTGTTTTCAAGGATATTATTAAACAAATGCATTTATTTTAGTTTCTAACCTAATTAGGATTTTGTATAGTAATGATTATGTAAGATGAATTGAATAAAATATTTCTCTGCATTTTTCCCCATGTTAATGGTTCTGCATCGTACTCTAGTACAAAGAAGAGATTAAGGTAGATAAATTGATAGGTAGATTGCCAAAATAATGAGAAGATCAATACTGTTGTAATTCTATAGTTTTTCTTACCATTAATTTTCTGTATTAAACAATATAATTCTCTATTCTTTCCCTTACATTTAAAATGCATGATATGTAAACTTTATTACAGGCTTCATCTCTTTTCTCTTCACAGAATTCTAAATAGATATAAATATAGAAATAAGTTTTAACAGTTAGATACTATAGTATCTCTATTCTTGTAGAAACAGATTTAAAATAATGTTTAATGATTTCAGGATTTTCTAGACTTATGCGGAAAGTAGAAATAGATATAAGTTACTTAATATACTTCATACTCTTGCAATTATAATAATAAAATATTAAAACTAACCCATATTACAATTATTCAACATCCACTAAGGTTATCCTTATTTAATAATTTAGAATAGCTATCATCACATCAGAAGCTTATAAAATCGATCTCATTATTCTTTTAAGAACTTTGATTTCTAAACCATATATATTCATGTATTCATTAGACTAACCAGAGCAGGGTTAAACCACTATTTATCTTAATCAAACCACTCATTATAGGTTGTACTGAAAACACTAAACCAGTTTAGACAAACATAACGAAAGTGGGTGAGTTACATTATTAACTATCTACTGTAGTTATTCACCCTTGTAGACAGGCGATGAGGTAGAACAACGAGCCAAGCCATTCATCTTTTCATTTAAATAAAAACATAGTAACTTTTGGGTCACATAACGAACCGAGGGTTCGAGGATCATAAAAAGATCTTTACATAGAAAGGAAGAAGTTAACATTCACGTTTGAGCTCTCAAAAGCAAAACATTTAAACTTTGTTTTTGAAATCTTACCATTCTGAGTTATCTCTTCAAAAAAAACCTTGCAAAATCATTCAACTAAAATCTGTAAAACCCTGCTCTCGGGCTTAAATGCATAACATAAGTTTGAAATTACATTAACATCAGAACCCTTTTCATCACATAAACGACATGGGGCGTAAACCCTTCAAGGGAGGTTACATTCAACAAGAAAATTACAGTGAAACACTGTAAGGGCTATCATCAAGTAGACCGATCACCTTTGTGACCTTTTGATGCTCTTCAAATATAGCAACGACGACCATACTCTCATCCTTGTACCAAAAGCTCAACTTATTCTAAAAACATCTAACTATGGCAACAATTGCCAAGAGACGAAACCACCGAGTCTTACCCATTGTAACACCTCATCACTTCCAAAGCATCATTAAGATAGCTTGCAGACGAAGAACACCTCCCAAACAATAATTGTGGTGAAAACCCTTTTATTTTACAAGTTGTGAAGTCAAATTATCATAACTATAATATTCTAGGACTTGAGATCTTACCTTCAAGAAAACTTATCATCTGGAGCAGAGATGCTACAGCAACGTAAAACCTACACCATCACTCCTTGTAGCACTACAAAGTCTGGATGTTCTTCTAAGAACTTCCTTATATGGAGAATGACCCTCCGACGGTCCAAACTATTTACAAAAAAAATTACTACAGCTCTGGAATCACTCCATCTATCAACAATTACAGTAAGTATTCGGCCTTGCATCTTATTATGCACTCTCAGGTCTTAGTTTCGAAACCTGGAAGTGCTCTCTCCCACTAGTAACCCTAAGATTTCGCAGTGGGTTGACTACCCTCCGAGAAACTCTCCCACAACAATAAATGTCGATTTACTACCAGGACGAGGTAATACCAAGGACGCTAGGGTTATAACAACTACGAGGAATCCATCATGTGTTGGTTGACATGTCAAGCCACTAGGCAGCCTGTTCAAAAATGCCTTTAATGCACTTTATGAATCCTGGTTATCACAGTATAGGAAATCGCTCCCACAAGATCATACATTGAAGTTATATTTATGCATTATCCTAAGTTTCTCTTTGTTGCAGACCTCGAAGTATTAGCACGTACAACCTGCCATCCTAAAGGACGTTGGGATTAGGTCCAATATTCCATCATTGATTAAAAAAAACTAAGGTTTCAATGCTATATGTTATGCATGGTTAAAACTATATTGAAGATGGATATTATATTAACCACCCCTTTTGTAATTGTTCATCACCCTAATGTTACATTTTGATAACATGTGTATGACCAAAGATTTACAACAACTATGGTGTATTATACTTTAATCAATCCCTATGCATATTATAAAGATTACTATCGGATATTGTAAAAATGCAAAAGATTTTAGTACCATAGGCATCGTATTATCCATAGTTCAATGTTAACAATAATACTCTAAATCAATAATGGTATTAAGAGTATCTAATACTACCCCTTATACTTCATAGGACAATAAGACCTAGGTTAGAGATGCTTAAAAATGCCTAATTCAGAGGCATATTCCTTTCACCAAGAAAATTACAGAAAGCATCATAATTCTGTAACTAATGTTTGACATTTAAAAATGAAGTACATACATTGGGTATAATGAGAATTTAAAAATGTAGACCTACACGAGTAACATATTAGAATTATAATTGAAGAAGGAAAATTTTCACCATGGTTTTTCCTTCTACCCGATCCTTTTTCTCTTTTATAAATGGAAAATTTAAATAATGACATTTAGATTCTGCACTTTTAAACTTGTCCTTACCTGCGATCTGCGAAAAGTACGTTTCAAATGCTTTAACATAAATGCTAAGTAAGCCTCGGGGTGCCATAGGGCCCCTTCATCACCAACGAGAAAAGCAAACAATTAGCACACTCAAACCATACCCGATGTTATAACAATCACTATCACCATTTAAGAGTTTAAACATTTCACAAGCAAAGTGACTTCCACATTTTATTTTCTATCTGTTCTTTGATTAAATGAATAAGCAGTTATTTTATCTTCTGCTTAGTAAGTACAACATTAAATGCTACCTAATTTTTTTTTGTAATTTTTGAAATTTTTCGGGATGTTACATGTGGTATGAGAGCGCCAGTTCAAACTCTAGGCCTGAAATAGGCTCATGCGCACAAATAGAAAATAAAAATAAAAAAGTTTATGTTACTAACTTTTATTTTTAATTTTATTTTCGTACAGAACAATTTGATATTAATTTACAGGTATCGACATACTAGAGGAATCAACATAGGATAGATCTCTTCATAATGAGCACAATAACAATAATAATAATGAAGGAATATATGTTGAAGTAAATAACCAATCTTCAAAACTTCTTCGTATTGTAAAAGATTTAAAATCTGAGATAAGAGATGTTAAAGAAGAAAATGAATACATTATGAGAGCACAAGAAGAGTTAAATCAAATTTTAATACAGAAATACCATCACGAAGAAAGAGGAAGGAAATCAGAAGTAAATTCTGATTCTCGTACAATGTCTCACAAACATAAGAGTAAGAAAGTTAAAAATGGTAAAAGTATTAGTTACTCTTCATCTGAATCTGAATGAAGTAATGATAAATCTGATCTTGACAACAATGACAGTGATTGTTGTTCCAAGAACAGGAAAGACAAGCATCATGAACAAATTACTGGAGAGTTTAAAAAGATTAAGCCACCAACTTTTAATGGCGAAACTGAAAAGGGTGAGACAGCTGAAGCATGGTTGTGTGGAATGAAGAAGTACTTTAATATTTACGATTACTCTTTCCAGTTAAAATCCAAGATGGCTATTTACAATCTGATAGGAAAAGAAGATATTTGGTGGCAGGATCTTAAAAGAATTAAGAGCATAAAGGAAAGGGATGTAACCTCTATTATGTTTAAAAATTTATTTAAGAAAAACTACTTGCGAGAACAGTACTATGAAGATAAATCAAAAGAGTTAAATTATGATCTAAAATTGGGTACTATGAACATGAAAGAGTTGTGCAGCAAGTTCCTTGGCTTGTTGATGTATGTGCCTTACATGGTCGAAGAGAAGCCTAAGGTGCAAAGGTTTCTAAGTTGTCTACCTTTCAATGTAATCGAACCATTTTCTTGGAATTCCATCCCGAATTGATATTTTTTAGATTATTTGTTCAAATGTTTCACGAATTTGTTCAAGTTCTCCATATCATGATCCTATTAAGTTGACTTTTGTATCATCTAAAAATCTTACCCAAAAATCTAGTTTGAGTGGTGAGGACCTAATGGATGATTATTCAAAATGCTCCATGAAGAGATTTTCCACTATAGGGGAGAGGGGGGATCCCATTGAGACTCCACATGTTTGTTCGTATAAGCATCCCTCGAAACTGGAGAAAGTCGATCGTAGACATAGCTCCACCAAACATGCTATTTGGGAATCTATTAGGTTCTTAATTATGGTCACGACTTCATCTATGGGGATCTTGGTGTATAATGATACCACATCTAGACTCAAGAGGATGCCATTATTGTTGATCCTCATGTTTTCTATCTTACTTAATAGGTTTCTACAATATATGAGATCAGTTTCTATGTTACCCACAAGAGTTTTTAGTTTGCTAGCTAGGAGTTTAGCTAAGAGGTAGGTAGGGGATCCAATAGTACTAACAATAGGTCTTAGGGGGGTATTATTCTTATGAATTTTAGGTAACTAGTAGATTCACGGAATAAGTCGTGTAACTGGGATGAGTTTTCTTTTGGTTTGGTCATCTAAAGAGGATGCTTTGATGGTATTCATGCGTACTTAGATTCATCATTTGAATCATTGTTTGACCTCTTCGACACATTCATTATGTTATACTTCATGTGTTGTCATGTCATGCTCTAGTTGAGATGGCAGCTTGGGGTTTTTCGCGTTATGAAATATCGCCATGTCTCCTTTTTTCTATCGTTGAGTTCAACTCATCTCATTGATCATGCTCATATTTTGTTTTCCAAATTCTGAGTCTATTAATTGACCCTCTCACCAATCGGTAAAACTTTTGGCAAGTTAAATTCTTTTGATCTTGATAATGAAATCTATAAAATTTGCGTCCTCCAAAAAATTATCATTGGCACCTTCCCATTAGTATTGTCCTCACGCTTATGCTCAGAAAGTTAAAAAATCCATCCTTGGTGTCCCTCATTATGAAAATTCCAATGTCTCCTTTTTTAATAACAAAATAATACTCCCTCCCATTTTAATGTTCTCTCGAAATTTTTAAATTAAAAAATAAAAATAAAAAGATAATAATAATAATCCACTTTGCACATTTTTACCTAATTCAATATGTTTTTACTATATAATAGTTCTCTTGCACTTTTTAAATTTTAAAAAAATAAAAATAAAAAGATGATAATAATAATAATAATCCGCTTTGCATCGTTTTACCAAATTAAATACGTTTTTAGTATATATAATAATTAATATAATATGTTTTTCATATATAAATAGATTATAGTTAAACATTATATAATATATTAATATTAAACAATTAAATTTACATTGAGGGAAAGGATTTGGGTAAAATAAGAATTACGAATGAAGGGAAAGGATTTGAGAAAAATAAAAGTTTTACAAAGAAATTGGGAGGAAATAAAAAGAATATAATAATAATAATCTCCTTTGCAACTTTTTACCAAATTAAATATGTTTTGAGTATATAATAATTAATATAATATCTTTTTCGTATATAAATAGATTATAGTTAAATATTATATAATATATTAATATTAAACAATTAAATTCACATGGAGGGAAAGGCATTAGGGGTGTTTTGAGGTATCAATGGGCCTCCTAAGGGAAATAATAAAATAAGAGTTCTAAATTTCAGATAGAAAAAATAAAAACTAGTTTACCCAAATTTCAAGTTTGGGCACTCCTTGTATGCAAATTTTAATTCCGTATCCAACCCATACCCGCACTACATACTTCTGAGGTACCCCCGACATGAAAAAATGAAAATTTCAATAAAAAAACATATTTTAATATTAAATGCGTTTATTTTATTGAAATTTTCATTTTTCATGTCGTGGGTAGCTAAGTAGTATGCAGTGTGGGTATGGGTTGGATGCGGAATTAAAATTCTCATCAAAGAGTGCCAAAACCTGAAATTTTGGTAAACCGTTAAGGAGATATGTCAAAAATAAGATAAGAAAAAGTAATTTTTTATTTTTCCCTCCAATTTGTTTTACAAATTTTACCCTTATGGTTGACATCATCATCTTCAATCCTATTGGTTCTTATAAAATGAATTTTTATGGTACATTATTTGTTGTGAGACCCATTTCTAACTTCAAAACTCCCCTAATGATTTGGGTGAAATAAAAATTAGGAATGGAGAGAAAGGAATTGAGAAAAATAAAAGTTTGGCAAAGAAATTGCGGAGTTTTGCTATCTTTTAGTGGAAGCTGCAAGGGCTTGTGCCAGTTTTGAGAGTGTTTTAATCATAAGTTGAATCATAAGTTGAGAAGAGTTTATGATTCAAGTTGAACCCTAGCTTCAGTTTTCTTGTTTTCATGAGGATGGTAGAAGAACACCAATCGAGGACCAAGCTCTGAGCATCTAACCCTGATTTCTTAAACATTGTTATGTCTGAGAGAGACAACTACGACAACCAAGGGGATGCTCTCAGATGTACATATCAAAGCTCTATTGCTGGTAAGATTTGAATATTGAATCGCTTTAATACCGAGTAATATAAAATAGCATCTTTTAAATATATATTGGTTTAACATGCATATAGTATAAAAAGATATCATTCCTAGATTATGAGATAGAGATTGGTATTGAGAGATAGCCTTATCAGATAGAGAAATTATCGTTAGTTGATAGAGATTTTATGGAACTATGATGGAACAAGGATTTCATTCGGGGTTATCTTAATGGATTTTTATTTTATTTTAATGGTTTTTAAATGAGATGTGATAATTTGAAAAAGTTTTAATCATTATAAGTGGTTTCAAAAAAATTGATTATTTTATGTATTTGATAAAAGCTAGAATCAAATTGATCGGTTTTATCAGTGATGTGAGATCATATTGATCTCTTCATCTTATTGATCTCGTCTTAGAATCTCATTTAAGATTGATCCATCAAGGAGATATTTTGTTCATCCATTCACTGCTCTATTAACATTAGTCCATGCATTTTTGTTTTGCAGAATGGATGTGGATTCTATATCAAAAGACAAACTGGTGTCTTCAACAAGATACACAGTATCCCCTTCCATTCTCTACTACCCAATGGGATTATGCGTTTTTGTTTTGCATAATGGATGTGGATTCTATATCAAAAGACAAACTGGTGTTTTGTTGGCCATGGGATCTACCTAGCCTCCGTGGAATTGATTGTCTTGGATCGACTGAGCTCAACAATGAGATCTTGTTGGCCATGATTTCCTTGGATTGACTCAGCTCAACAAAATATAGAAAGACTACAAAATTACAGTCATGTTTTTTGTGAACCACTCTACAATATTAGGATCTAGGTGAAACCCTAGTTATTCGTGTTTGAATTATGGTGAAGAAATTGCCACTTGAAAATTAGTGAGCTATCCTATAATTTGCTAATACTGTAAGAAAATACAAAACCATTTTTATGTTATCCTATAATTTCCTAATACTCAAAGAAAATCCAAAAGCTTTTTTATGTTTTTAGATATGGTTTGATTTTGATTGATAACATCTTTGGGTTTTTGGTTTGTAACCTCAACTGCAAATGGTGCAAATCGAGCACATCAAGACCTTTGCGCACTATTGATCGCAAAGTGAAGTGTGAAAACTGCTCTGCTATCTTGGTGGAGTGCTCTGGTCACTTTGGGCACCTGGAGCTAGCCAAACCCATGTACCATATTGGATTTATGAAGACTGTTCTTTCAATTCTTCGTTGCATCTGTTTCAATTGCTGGTGCATTCTCGCATATGAGGCATGTCACCTAGTGGCACGTGAATTCATATCTACATAATATTTTTTTGTTTTCCCTTTAGCCTTTTGCCTCCAAACCCTAAAGACAGTCTTCCTTTGACTGTTAATTTAATGCCCTAAATATTGATATTTAGAATTGACAGCGATGATCATGTAGTCAAACTGCCTTAGACTATGCCTGAAAATGATTCCAATCCTGTCTAAATCATAGCGAGTTGCACCAGTGTGCATCATCTCCATCGCACAACATACAAGGCCAAATGAACTTCTTCCTCGCCCAATTTACAAGGATATCACTCTTCGATACCACTCATTCCGTCAGCTTTGAAAACCTTGTGCATTTGTGAAATTAGCATTGAAACATAGTATTTTAGATGATGAGATTTCTTAAGAGTGCTTTCACTGTTTGATGTTCTACTTTCGAGATTTTTTGGGCACTAACTTGGGCGCAATAGATAATGAAAAATGATCAATATCTCCAGAAGTGAACACTGAATCGGAGGCTTCAACACTTTACAATGTTTCAAATGATGGTAAAGGAGATTACGCACCCCTCTGAAGCAGTTTTAAATATTCGCCCTTACTTTTGAAAAATGCAAGAGATATGCAGGTTGAATTATTGTATATGAAACAATTCCCAATCTAAATTCCAGTTCAAATCCGTTCATGAACAAGTTTAAATACATTTTCAAATATTTGCTCATCAATGGGCTTACTTCTATCCAGATATATAGCATAGCACAACCTCTTGATTGTATTTCAAAATATAAAATGAATGGTCGCTCGAGTGCTCGACATTCTTTTGGGGCACTATTCTTCTTACTTGGATACATTTCATAACTTTAGTATGCCATTTTGACACTTGAGCTTAATTGACTATTGCGTTATTGACGTGCTACATTCTGCTCTAGTGCACTTGTCATTGACTATGACACCTGGGGATGACACCGTTTGGTTCATCTCGTCGTTTGCTTTTGGATGCTCTAACTCGGTTCTCCATGTGAACGCTGCCTGCGATTGGGTAGCAGTTGAATGCTCCTCCATCTGACCAATTGATATGGAATTTGCTTCTTCTAACTGGATCTCAAGGTAATTCCTGTTCATTTGCAAATGCCTCTTCCTATATATAGTTTTTCTTAGGGTATCAGGATCAAACTTGTTAGAGATCTCCATTAAGAGGAAAAACAAAGGTATTGCAACCTCATGATGAAGATTCAAATCAACAAGAGAAACAAACTCTACAAAGTCACGAACAAATTGTCTAGCAACATAAAATATTTCAGAACTGCAAACAACAAAGCTTTCCTCATGAGCTCCGTTAGCGTCTTTGAACACTTGTTACTCAGAACTTGGAGGCATGATTGGCGATGAAACTTTGATGGCGCACACCATTTTCTTTCAAAGGCACCTTTTTATAGCACTGAACTACTTCTAACAATTCAGTTTTCGGTGGATTGCATTGCCACTTTATCCCGCATGTAAAAGAAAAAGGGGCCTTTGTGTATTTATATACGAAGCTCTGTTTAAATATCAAATTGCTTAATTCTTAACGCATGAATACTGCTGGGTTCTCTTCAACACTTTGCGTACTCTTAACATTTGAATACTCGGTGCGTACTCTAACATTTGAATACTCGGTGGCAAAGGGTGGCCACTGTGGAGTTTGGTTGCGACCTTGATTAGTGATTTGGATGGTTATAAAGTCAATCTGCTTTGATTATTTTAATAAACATAATCAAAATAATAATTTAGTAAACCGACTCCTTTTAAGAAACATAATCAAAATAATAATTCATTAAACCGACTTCATATAATGACGGGATGTTGACCATAAAACAAAAATAGAAGACGGCGCTTTAGGACACAACAATGAAGACTAGACGAAGAATTTTGGTGATGTGAATTTGGCAAAAGTTATGCAAATGAGTTTTAAGGTGTTCCCAGGTTTGTGAGCGTTTGAAATGAGATGTTAGATAAAGGTATAACTTTTTTGTAAAAGAATTTGTTGTTTTAAGTATGGAGGTGTTACCCCCATTTCGAATGGGTACCTATATGTGTTTAAGAGGAGGTGATAGGTTGATGAAGATGTTTGGTGTCTTAGTCTCTTGAGAAGGAAATGAAGTTATGATGGATCCAGACCTATATTTCTATTCTGGAAAACTATTAGTACTAAAGAAAATGGGGCAGCAAGCAATGTATCTACAGTTTCTCAGATAAGTGACAGAAAGCAAAGAGCATATGTTTCACCCAACTCCTGCTGGAAAATCATATGTTTGCTTAAGTGGGTTTGTTTATGTTGTGGTTTTGATTCAATTCTATCATAGTTTAGTCACTGTTTCTCAAGCCACTCCAGTTCTATTGTTGGCGTTAGGGTTGTCTACGTCGTGGTCTTGATTCAATTCTCTCATAGTTGAGCTACTATTGATTGAGTCACTCAACCAGCTAAAGTAGCTCTCTGCTTACTATACAAACACCAAAAGATGGTCATGTTTCTCCCATTTCTTTGCTTCATGTTTTCTCTTTTATGCAGTGTTTTCTTTCCCCTTTTTTCTTTCTTTTTCAGTTATTTACAACCAAAGAAGGCCATCTGGATTTGACTGCAATTAATTCTTAATCACTCTTTATTTATTTTGGTACCTTTTACATTGGTAATGTATATGTTCATAAAACTTATATATTTTGAGCTAAATGCTTATAGGGCATGCCATAGGTTGTATTTTCTGATGTGGTTTAATTCACGTCAAAGCAAAACTTGAAACAATAAAATTCTGGTGGATATTGTATTAAAATTTTAGTTTTTTCTTGGATATCTTAAGCATCTTGTTCTAATGCTTCTTTCTCTTTGACAGGATGACCATCGTTTCAAACAAGCATTGAAATTCAAGAATGACCATCGTTTCAAACAAGCATTGAAATTCAAGAACCCAAAACACAGGGTAAACAAAGTTTTGGATTGTTGTAAGAATAAAACAAAATGTGAGGGTGGAGATGTGATTGATGAGGATCAAGGACATGACGGTGATGAAGAAGTTAAGAAGAAGTGTCATGGAGGTTGTGGTGCTCAGCAACTGAATATATGTATTGATGGCATGAAAATAATTGCTGAATATAAAGATCCACACAAGAAAGAAGATGACCAAGAACAACTAATGCCAGAGCCCGCGGAGAACAACTAATGCCAGAGTCCGCGGAGAGGAAACAACAACTTTCGACATAACGGGTATTCCATATCATTTGACACGCCAGTTGGGTGATTTGGGTTCAATTATTGAAATACTATGTATAGAGCTTTCAGTTTTTTATCTATAATGACGTAATCTAGTTTGTCTCAACTCTAAGTAGGTTCTAAAGGTTTTAAAGCGAATAACTGATGAAGAGTGCAAAATGTTGGGCTTGAATCCCAAATATGCTCGCCCAGATTGGATGATTTTACAGGTTTTCCCAACTCCCCCTCCTCGTGTGAGGCCTTCTTTCATGATGGACACTACATCAAGGAGTGACGTAATTCTTCATGTTGTTTTTTTTACCTTTAAAATTTTTTCTGGTTTTTTTCTTCTTAATTCCGTTAATTTTAATAGAGATTATATTCTGTTGATGCTATGTAGCATTTCAAAATATTAGTCCGGGGAAAGAGAATCCCCACTGAGTTTAGAATGCTTGTTGTTTCATGTATAATCAAATATATTTCTAAAGATAGTAAGGCACAAGATGGTGCTTTAACTGTGGAATAGGTCGTGGATTTCATTTGAGAGTCCTTCATCCCTTGAATTAAGTACACTGCATGGTTTTTATTTGGCACTTATCACTTCTTCAGTATCTACACTAAGAAATAGCATTTGTATTCCTTTTTTTTCTCTCCCTCAAACATCCCTTGACGGGAAATATTAGGATTATATCTGTACCCATGGAAACACTTTTATGCCTTCCCTTCATTTTTCATTTTGTGTCAACACTTTTATCCCATCCCTTCACTTTTCTTTTGTGGAAGACTTCCAAGATGGATACCTTCTGCAAAAAATTCACAAACAAGGGGCTACCTTAATTTGTGTCAAAAACTATGTAGGGCTTTTTTTTTTCCACTCCCATTTGAATAAGTGGATCCAACGTGTGGGTGATAGAATTTAGGTTGGTTTCTTGGGATGTGTTGTTCTTGTAACATACCACTAAGAGACCAACTTACTCCCTGTGTTTTTTGTTTGTTTGTTAGATGAAATAACATATTTTGAAGCCCTTATCATTTATTTGGGGATTATTATTGTGGTAATTTAACTAGTGGAAATTATTTTGAAGCCCTTATCATTTATTTGGGGATGATCATTGTGGTAATTTAACTAGTGCAAGTGTCTTTTTAGGGTTAGGAATTATATTTTTTCTCTCTTCTGGTCTAGTATGGTGGTTAGATTTGCTATGTTGTATTTGCATTAATATTAAAAGGGAATTCTCAACATAGTTTTGCTTGTGATGATTTTGGTTAATGCACTTATACATTCAAAGATCTGATGCTTCATAATCCATTGTATTTGTATAGAACACAAGCATTCAAAAATCCATGGATGCGAGTCCTAGATCTGGAAATAAAGGTCTCAGTGAAAGGGGGGATCTTTAATGGGTGGTGGATCTATTAGGGCAATCTATCGTTCTATTTTACAAGGTATGATATTGCCCCATACCACTTTTTTATAGTGATAGTACCATTGAATAAAATCATGCCCATTATAATAAACCAATATACGAGACTTTGATTTAGATTTATTTGTCCAGATTTTAGACATTGAATCTTCTTATGGTGTGACTATGTTATTTATTTAAAATGCAGTAATTTAAAACATGCTATATGTTTTCTTCTTGCCCAAGGTTCTAGGGAAATGACATGAAAAAATGTTTTTTATTGTAAAGACTACAAGTATATCACAGAAAATGCATAACTAGAAATGGCATATATAGTATGTATACAATGTAAAAATTTAAGTGAGTGTGACTTGCAAAACAAGTGGGAAATAACATGGCATCGATGCATATACTGTATATTGTTTAAAAAACTTATTTTAATAAATATGTGGACTTCTTTTATATAGATATTTGTGCTAGTAAGGGCTCAAATGCAAGGGATAATGGTACCTATAAAATTGCAAACAAGGTTGACAACTCTGCCATACCTCCATTTGCAAATGAAAATGTCCAAGCTAAGGCATGTGCTTCACAAACAAGGAAGAGAGCTTTAACACAATTGTATTGTGGTAGGAATGGATTTTACTTTAGATTGTAGTAGTATACCCTCTCATTATGATTAAGTAGACACAAGATTATGGGAAACAGGAAATGTTTATATAAAGTTTTGATATGTTGGGAAACATGAAATGTTTATTTCTATTTTAAATGAAGCAATTGTGAGGCTTGAGCAATATACATATAGGTACAAATAGGTTGATTCCCAAAAAGGAGTAGAGGAACAAAAGTCCAAGCTTTCAAAAATTTTACTTGTTGGTTCAAACTTGCTTTCACTTACAATAGGAAAACTAGATAGCTTGTTGTGAGCTAAGAGCCAAAAGAAAGTATTCATTTTGGGAATTGAATGTTTGGGCCCAAGTATTTCCAATTGTGTTACATGCTTCCAAAACTACATGTATGCTTCTCCAATTGTATACTCTCCCTTAAGTCTCCATGTTCTGGAGTCTCTTATATTTTATTTTTTGAATTAGGGAAAATAATATTAGGCTTCTATAAAGTCTTGGCTCATTTGATAATTAAAGAGGAAGAAGGCGAGACAGAGGGATCTGCAATGGTGGTGATATTCTTTATAGTTAGTCTGCCTTTGATTTTGTTGACTCTTTTATTTGACACTCTAGTAGGGTGAAGCCTATCTACCCATATATTCTCTGATTTTTCTCCTTTTTGCATCGAGAACAAGGAATTTTTAATTAAGGGAAGATCCTAAGTGGGAACTTGGAGGGAACGATTGTGAGTAGTCTATAATCAATTTTCTATCTACCGGGTTTACTATGTAATGTTTGAATAACTCACATGATTTTGCTTCCTACTCCATTAACTTTTATTCTTCTATTTAAGGGTGCTAAATCAATGGAAGAGAACTTGCCTTCAAGGAAAGAGGTTGGTGGTTTGATTCCTCCATGCCGTATATACTAAAATCAATAACTAATTAAATGACAAGTTAATAAAAATCAATGACTAAATAAATAGTCAATTAACAACGATCAATGACTACAAAAACGACCGGTTAACTACAACTAATGACTAATTGAATGACTAGTTAACAACAATCAATTATTAAATAAATGACCAATTAACAACAATAAATTACTACTACAAATCATAAATTTGTGACTAAAAAAATGGCTAAAATTCGTAGATATATAACTATATAAACTACTATTAGTAGCCAATTTCAACTATCTTATAGTTGGACTAACTTAGTTGTATTTATTTTAGTCATTAATAGTTGTCTTATTTAGTTGTATATTTGGTCATTGATTTAGTCATTAATTGTAGCAATTAATGACTAAATCAATGACCAAATATATGACTAAATAAGGAAACTATTAATGACTAAAATAAATATGACTAAGTTAGTCGAGCTATAAGATAGTGAAAATTAGCTACTATTAGTCGCCAATTAAAAAATAGTCGTTTATATGTGAATTTTAGTCCTTTTTTTAGTCACTAATTTCTCATTTTGTACTAGTGGTATTAGTGAAACTTGTACTTGAAACAACCCCATCAAGAGGTATCTCTATGTCACCCATATAGAGAAATGGACATCCATCATTAGATGTGCCCTCAAAAACTAGGTACCCATCAATAGGTGCCTCTTCACAACATCCCTCAGTAGATACCTCTTTAGAATTTGAGAAACTATTAGTAGATGCCTCTTCTTGACACCCATTAGTAGCTACTATGATCCATAATTTGTTGACACTTAGCATAAATGGTGATGGATTTTTCATGCTTACCCTCTTTGGAATATCTACTTGAAGAAAACCCAAACAATCTCTTCATGCTAGAAGATGTGGCTGTATTTTTTCTTCCTTCTTCTTTACTCACATAGGTGGAACAACTTGTTTCCTCTATGAGTGGTTTGTTTCTCTCTATTGAATCCAAACATTCATCCTTGATCTCAAATCCAAATCTGCAATAAAAAGTAATCTTTGAAATAAATGGCCTTACCAATCTCTTGTCCCAAAGGCATATACTCCTGGTCGTGGTAGGGAAAATTTTTACTTGCAGATATCCTCTTTGCTAACTCCTTCTCAGGATTAGCCATCAGTGGTGCATTCTAGTGATATATGTACACATGTTCATAAATTTAACCATCCTCATCTCTTTGTAATCCTCCATCAATGTAAATTATCTCTTATTCCTCATACAACTCAAAACTTTCATCTTCCATGCCTGCCACTGTTTCCACAATTGCAACTTGAAAACACTTCTGAGATATCCTCCACACTTCTGAGATATCCTCCACTGAGACTTTATTTCCATAGGATGACCCAAGGAAAGTGATATTATACCACTATAATATACCTAACCTATTATCAGATGATATTATCTCAAATTTTAAAACTTACAGTACAATTTTTTCATCGAGGAAGACTAGTTAACAGAACTATTGGAAAGGGCTAGTTTAGGGCACAAGCAGATTCCTCCTATGTAATGCATTTGGGATATTTAGGTTCTAAAAAACATATTGGTGAATGTGAAGAAAAAAACATATTATAAATAGGGCTAAGTACTGATTCCTATGCAAAAATTACTGGGGTCATTTACATTTCAACAACAACTGTCATTGAGGTCTACTTTGAGGCTTCCCGGGCACTCCATCATATGCATACTACGATTAGTTGCATAGAACTGAATGTAAAAAGTGGTGTATATCAGAGATTAAACTAGCACTTATTTTTTGGACAATTTATTCTGAGAATTTGGGAGGTTCTTGTTGAATTTGGGAGCAAAAGAGGCAAGTGCACTATGTTGGACTGCTCAACTAGCTTGTTTCCAAACTATTCCAAATGGACTATGATGATCTAGAATTTGAAGTAGGAAGGTGGGATGGTATTCCAAAATGTCTTAGGGACCCAAAAAATTTGACATAATCGAATTTGGGCATACAGATACATGTCAATTGATCAAACTGTAAAACTAGTCAATTTCGGGTACCTAATGAGCTAGTCTTGATAACTGAGGACTCAAACAGCCAAAGAGGGTTATGAAACTCTGATTTTGGGATGGGAATGGATTATAAAGATAGTTAAAAAACAACAGAGACCTTCATAAAGAGAATTAGTTACTCTGATCTATGTATAATGCATAAACTGGAAAACTAGTCAATAGAAAGTGTACATTAAGCTAGTCTTAGAAAGATCGGACTCAAACTACCACAAGAGGATATATAATTAATATTATGATATTTAATTGGGATCTAATGTGTTATTTACAGCATAATAAAATAATAATTTAGTTCATTAAGCTTAAACATTAAATGGCATATCTTCAGACATCATATATAATCTGTGTACTTGAATTTTTACACTGATGGAAGAAGGATATTACGGAAAGGAGTGAGAAGAGAAGATGTGATCAATGGATCAGATATGTAGGATGGCTCTGATATGATAGAATCTCATGAGGTGTGCACTGGCCTCCTGTATATTCTTGCAAGTTCTCCAACTGACTACTCTTTCTCTGTGAAAATCTACAAAACCACCTCAAAAAATATGGATCTTGCATCAACTTCTGAAGGATGGATCTACACATTAAATGGATGGATCATATATGCAATTTGGTACCAATGACTGCACTAGATCATGTGCAGAAGATTGGAAATCAAACTATGGGGCACATCTCCCATAGGTTGGCTAGGGAACATCTCCTTGCCTTGGTAAGCTAAAGTGCTCACACACAAATTCAATAATGATCAAAATTTGTGAAAAGGAGTTTCTTACCTTCTTTTATAAACTTCATGATGACTTGTTGAGAAAATTGATTTGCTTGGTTACCTGTGAGATCCCTTCCAAATTCTCCCTCCTTGAGTGGATAGTATTTCCTTCTTTTCCACTCTTACAACTTTTCATCTTTTAGAAACTGCGCCCTCCTTGACCTGAGTTGTTTCCTGCTTTGTAAACTAGTTGCCTACTTTCTAAAATGGCCTCAAATTTTGAAATTGCACCCTTTGGGATGTTTTGATTTGTTGACTGACCTGCTTTTGGAAACTGTGCCCTCCCTTGGATTTTCTGGTTCTTTCCAATTTTCTTCTTTTGACAACTTCTTAGACCTTTCCTGCTTTTCATCTTTTGCTATTTTCTTTCCTCTAGTTCCATTTTCGCAACCTTATCCTCATGATGGAACCCTCTTGGCCTACTTGCTCAAAATTTAGGAATATTTATTTATAAAAATAATTAAAATTAATAAAAATATTATTTATACTATACTAAGGATAATTTTTATTCTAAGCATACAATTTTTTTTATCTCCTTAGGGGTTTGTTAACACCCAAATCGTACGCTCTGAGCTGCAAGAGAGGGAAAGTCTAGGCAACCACTAACCAACTCTAGACTAATGCTACTGACCCAATAAAGTCGAAGACGGCTCTCTCTACAAACTAATGAAAGACGGGAAACATTCAAAGACGTCAACAGTGAACTCACAAACCAGCCTTTATCGCTCAAAAATATTCAATTAAACCATTAACAGAAGGTCAGATTTCTAATGAGAGAAAATGTGAGGAAATTGTTGGAGGGATAATCACAAGGAAAAAAAATAGGGCGATGGAGTCAAAGTATTACACATCAATCAAATAACAATGCCATAGTATGAACTACTTTAACAGAGGCAAGGTAGCCACTCGCTTGCTGTCGTAGAGATATTTTCTGGTGGTTAAAGAAGAAAAGAAGAATAGTCCATTGATATGAGCATCCAGCAAAGATGAATTCAATATAAACTTTAGTATAAATATTTTGTGAATAGGTAAGATAATAGCCGGAGTGAGTTTCCAAGAATTCCAAACTATTATACATTAATCTCAGACATGAAATGAAAAGCATAATGTAAAGGAATTACAGAAAGCACATGCACATAGGGAAAAAGGAGAAAACTAACTACAAGTTAGAACAACATAGGAATCTCTGCAAAACAATCTACCATAGGCACTATACATTGTATTACTATGAAATTCTCAAAACCCGGCTCGCCCTTTAGGCCTTAGCCGAATGATTTTCCAACCCTTAATTATTCTATTACAAAATTTTATAGGCTCTTGGACTAGAATTAGTCCTTGGGAAAGAAACAAAAATACACTGCCACCTTGGCCGTCCCAAATTTGGAATATTACATATGTGTCAAGTTCAAAAATAGATTGAATAAGACGTGACAAAGAGATATTATGAACATGGTGCCACCTTAGGAATTTTCAATTGGCCTTGCGAATCAAAGAAGTCCTCTACCTTCAGAGAGTTGTCAACCTGTGATTCTTCAATAGAAGGAGTAGGTGTCACTTTTGCAGTGGAGAGCATGAGATCATGTATGACCTCCGTGTCTTACTGGACGGCCCCTTCTCCTTAGGGAACTTTCTCTTTTCTCCAACATCGTACTCTTTTGGACACTTGCTGCTTTTCTGCCTTCTCATCACCACTATCAGAGCTATATTCCTCGTGGTCGAACGCCATAGGAGACGAAGGAGCATGCTCTTCCTCCACCTCAGACCATGCCTGCTCTATCATGAAAACCACCCCAGATTCCTGCTCCTTCTCCATGATCCGATCCTAACTGAAATATGCCCCAAGATGCCAGGTGTACCATCCTTTCTATATAAAGATCTCGTACAATGGATGAACAACCATATCCATAACTGTTGTCATGATGACAAGATCTATGTGCGGCCATAGTCGCCATGATAACCTGATCAGACTCCTCAATCAAGCAATAATGATGCCCTAGGTCTCAGCTGACCTAAAACATGCTTTGTAAAGTTCTCGAGACAGACGATGTAGCGGGTGGTGACGGTGAGGTGGCCTCCATCGCATCGATAATCATTCGGGGTGGCAGAAAGATTCCTTTAAGCGGTTCATCCCTCTGGCGCCGTCTACGTCACAACACCTAAAAAATCCTCAAGGGTATAGAATGCTGACTCTCCGAACCAGGCACCTTCAAACCATAGGCCTTGGGCCCATTCAACCTTAACCTCCCTGAAAACTTGCCTTCGACCTGCCTCCTTGCCACGAATAGACTGAGCTTTGCCATGGGACCCTTCTTGTCCTACTTAGACAGCTTGAGAGGTTGTGGGAATGGCCTCGCCTGTTCCTTTCTTAATCTCTCCCATGCCTGGAGGCTTCCACCCCTGACAGGTCTTAGAAAAAATAAAAATGTCAACTTTACCCATTGACGTTTATATATGTAAGCCCTCCCATTTATCCTCTGGGCTTCTTTGTCAGCCATCCACCACTCTCGGTCGTTGGTCTTTTACGTGCCAATCTCTACCATCAGATCCAGAGTTCTCTTTAACCATTGATTTGACCCCCTTTCTGTTTCTGTCGTTGGATCATTCCACGTGTCCCATTTTCCATCATCGATCGCTAAGCATCATACCCTGACAGAGTGGGATCGCATGCCCCTAAACCAATTTTTGCTTTACCGCTCATCTCCATGCGGCCGCCTCTGGTGGTGTCATCTGGCGAATGGGATTATGCCTCGCTACCACCTTCCTGTCTATCCGATGAGCATCTTTTCAATGAGGTGACCACCATGGATCGTCGATCTTCCCAAGGCTGATCTAGACCATTTACCTTGTCACATTGCACTTAACTCTATGGTCCATTAATCTAGACTGTAGGATACTACTCGCTTCCCTGAGCCATCCATGTCGCCAGAGATCTACTTTACGCTCTGGTGGTATCGCATGTTTATAAAAATGACACCACTTACCGCTTATCATGCTCGCGACATCTCCTCATGCTGCCATCTGGCCGATGGTATTCATCATCACGACCGCTCTTATGATTATTCTCCGCGTGCCTTAGTTACACGACCATCAATGTGGGCCGTTGATCTCACTCCTGCTCCATTCAATGGTGGAAACCAATGCGGTTGCTAATTTCCTTCAGACTATAGACTTTGGCTTATTTGGGTTAATTTGGTCGCATTTTAATGCGTTTCTTCCCCATTTTTCCCTTTCTTAGTACCTTTAGCACCTCCATCTCCATTTTGTTATATCTTTAGCACCTGGCTATGGAAAGCAAGGGTATTCCCTTGTTTTTATCAAAAATATTAGTGCTATCCCTTCATTTCACCTCCATACCCATGTTGTGAAAAATAGGTGCTAACAATTGGCTCCAACCGCGGATGCTATCCTCCCTGTGAGGTAGCAAAGAACCTCGTAGACTAGGTGCCTGATCCGTTGGGCAGCTTCTGCCAGAGGAAATGTTTCCCAGTAGACCACTTGGGAGGGCTCTTCTGAAGATATTCATGGAAAAAATTATGGGGAATCAGTTGTGTGGTGCTCCTTGTGGCGACCTGAACCCTAGCAATATGCTCCGTCCTACTGCAGACCAAAAACTTCTTGAAATCAAGAACAAAAATGAAACTGTATGTTCTGAAAACAAACTGGAAATTGCTGTAAGTTGAAATTCACTACTGAAAATGGAGATGCCCAAACTTGAGGCTTATTTATATACAACCTACTCTGCTCGAGAGGCTACGACTCTAAGTAATGCAGAAGTGCCAATGCAACTAGTCTAGCAGCTGATATCCCAGGCAGGTCTTCTCATCTTTCTCCACCGACTACAAAAAAATGAAGGCCCATGGCCCGAGGCAATGATGATGGATGAGGACCCTTCAAGTGAAACTAGAAACTTTGTCCCTGCTGCGGAAGACTTCCATATATTCTGCTATCGGATCATAAAAGATATGGTACACTTCACTTGTCCCTTGCACCATAGCAATCTTTCTTTTAGAAGAAACGCACGGATGCCATTTAGTTTCCCCAGCGCCCACGTCTGGCCCTGGTGATGTGTACTTCTGATCAACCTCCATCAAAATCTGAAACCCATGCAGTTTGAAACCCCCGTATGACTGGGCACGACTGAAAATATCAACTCCAGACCACTTTCTTTTCGGGCTGCTCATGATTCTTGGGTTGAAAACCCCGTTCTTCTTTGTAGCCCCAGGACAAAGTCCATCTTGTCTCTTAAAGGGGTCTGGGAAGGGCCATTCTTCCCGAAGACCGGACTCTGATCTTGTAAAAATTGCATGAACATCCACCTGCTCAGCTTGGTCTCGTTCGAACGCCTCGATCATCTGATCGACTGGCCGGAGATATTGGCCAAACCTGAATACTTCTTCGAAGAGTCTATGACTAGCTTTGGTCTAGGAGATGGATTCTGTATAAGAATCATGTAGGCCACCTTGGTCATCCCTTAGCCTCTCAGCTATCTCGTCGATTTGCTACGAATACATGCCAGATTCTAGAATTTCTTCCAGGATCACTTATTCTTCCTCTTCATCCATTCAAGAAGAAAACTCTGCCCGTTGGGGGTCTTCAGGGGCCCCTTGATCGCCATCTTCTTCTTCTCTCAACGAATGGGAGTGTAGCCTTCCCTTTAGAGCCTTGAGGGCCTCTTCATCCATTATCTTGAAAAAGCTTATGAATTTTTCCAAATGGTCCCCTTCATAGTCATCATATTTAGGTGGAATGAGAACCTCACGGGGGCCTTTAGAAACAAAATTTTAAGTAGGCTGGTTGTAGTCTACATATATCAGACCAGATTCACCCTCTTCCGGCACTTCACTGAGCTGCTCATCTTTCTGCTCCTCATGGGGAGGACTGGGACATAAAGCAGGCTCCCTTGGTTCATGTATCTTTTCGAGCCTTGTTTCTTCTTCAATCCTCTCATCATCACCTTGTTTTGATAGCTTCCCAAAAATCCTGAGGTTCTCCTCAACCTCCACTGCATCCTTGAGCATAAGTTGCAAATTGGGAGAATTCCTCTCCAAAAGATGAAAAGACAAATCCAGAGGAAAGACATATGCATAGTATAATTTTGCAGCATTCTCTCGGGGCTGAATTTTCTTGGGCATGTCATAATAAAAGTTTGCAAACCTCCTCTTAAAGTGCAACATAGTTTCACTCTCTTTCCTTCTCATGGAGTAAAACTTTGAAAGAACCAGACCCCACAACCTTCTTTTTCCCCAGAACCCTAGAAAAGCCTCAGATAATGCCGCCCATGTATCGATACACTCAGGCTGCAAATTCCTAAACCATCTCTTCACATTGCCTTTGAGGGATTTTGCAAAAACTCCCATAGAAATGTCATCATGCTCTATTTTGAAGAGATCCAAAAAATGGTCGAAACCTTGAAGATGTTTCTCCGCAGTGAGAAACTTGGACTCTCCATCAAAAATAGGGAGGTATTTATGGTAGTCTGGAGGAAAATCATGAAGGACAGGGGGTAACTTTAGGGGGTTGTATCTTAGCTAGGCTCTGGAAGGCAAAGTAGTGGACGCAGCAGGGGTATCATTGGCCTCACCCTCGGAGAATTCATGAAGCCGGTTATAGTTTCTACAGGGTTCAAATGAAAGGTCGGGATCAAATCTAGGAGTAGAAGGAGGATGTACACTTTCAAATTCTATGCGAGGGATATACAAAAGAGGCTCTCTCATGACCTAGAGCTCTTCGGTGAGACAAGAAGTTTTTGATGTATATACATAAAGGAAAAAGGATGCCGACAAAGAAGAATAGGGCTTCTTTGAAGATATTGATACTTTGATACCTTGAACTTAATTCTTCCATGTTGGAAGCACTTGGGCTCGTTCTCCAGTGGAGTCTGCAGATTAAACTTTAAATAAATGAGTGGAGTCACAAGGTGGATGATATGCAACTCTTCTGGTGTCTGATTTTTGTCCACCATCAACAATCAACTATGAACTTTGTCAGTTTACCAGGACGGTAAAAGAACCCTTCCCCAACAATGGTGCCAATTTGTTAACACCGAAATCGTACCCTCTGAGCTGTAGGAGAGGGCAAGTCGGGGTAACAACTAACCAACTTTAGAATAATGCTACTAACCCAGCATAGTCGGAGAGGGCTCTCTATACAAACTAACGAAAGAATGGAACATTCAGAGGCATCAACAGTTAACTCACAGACTAGCCTTTATCACTCGAAAATATTCAATTTAACCATTAACAGAAGGTAAGATTTTTGATGAGACAAAGTGTGCGGAAATTGTTGGAGGGATAATCACAAGGAAAAAACAATTGGGAGATGGAGTCAAAGTATTACACATAAATCAGATAACAGTGCCATAGTGTGAACTACTTTAACAGAGGCAAGGTAGCCACTCACTTGCCGTCGTAAAGATATTTTCTGGTCGTAAAAAACGAAAATAAGAACAGTCCATTGATATGAGCATCCAACAAAGATGAATTCAATATCAACATTAGTAGAAATATTTTGTGAATATGTGAGATAATAGATGGAGCGAGTTTCCAAGAATTCCAAACTAGTATACACTAATCTCAGACATGAAATGAAAAACGCAATGTAAAGGCATTACATGAAGCACATGCACATAGGGAAAAAGGAAAAAACTGACTACAAGTTAGAATGACATAGGAACCTCTACAAAACAGTTTACCATAGGCACTGCACATTGTATTACTATGAAATTCTCAAAACCAGGCTCACCCTTTAGGCCTTAGCCGAATGATTTTCCAACCCTTAATTATTCTATTACAAAACTTTAATAGGCTCTTGGCCTAGAATCAGTCTTTGGGAAACAAACAAAAATACGCTACCACCTTGACAGTCCCAAATTTGGAATATTACATACGTGTAAAGTTCAAAAACAGATTGACTAAGATGGGAGAAAGAGATATTATGAATAGGGTGCCACCTTACTTAGGAGTTTTCAATCGATCTTATGAATTAAAGAAGTCCTCTACCTTCAGAGAGCTATCAACCTAAGATTCTTCAATAGAAGGAGGAGATGTCACTTTAGTAGTGGAGAGCACGAGATCATGGATGACCTCCATGTCTTGCTGGATGCCCCCTTCTCCTTCGAGAACTTTTTGTTTTCTCCATCGCCGAACTCTTTTGGACACTTGCCGCTTTTCCACATTCTCATCGGCACTATCGGAGTTGGATTCCTTGTGGTCAAATGCCATAGGAGACAAAGGATCATGCTCTTCCTCCACCTCAGACCACGCCTGCTATGGCATGAAAACCACCACAGATTCCTGCTCCTTCTCCATGATCTGATCCTAACCAAAAGATGCCCCAAGCTTCCAGGTGTACCATCCTTTCTATATACTGATCTCATATAGCAGATGAAAAACCATATCCATAACTGTGATGATGATGACAGTAGCTATGTGTGGCCATAGTCGCCATGATAACCTGGTTGGACTCCTCAATCAAGCAATAATGATGCCCTACATATGAGATGACCTAAAACATGCTCGAGAAAGCTCTCCATATAAACAGTGTAGCTGTTGGTGATGCTGAGGTGGCCTCCATTGCATCGATAATCATTCGAGGTGGCAGAAATATGCCTTTAAGTGGTTCATTCCTCTGGCCCTATATACATCACAACACCTAACTTCATGTCTCCCCCACATGCCGAAAGACATGATTCACCTCATACTCGAAACCACTCTGGCCACCTATCAGTCCGGACAAGCGACCTTCCTCCTTCCTACACCCCTTTATCACCTGCAGCTATGGCCTTTTCTTCCCCATCGTCAACCAAGATCGTAAGCTTCCCCATCCAGTAGTGCCATTTTCTACATCGGTAGAGCTTCCAGCGTTTCCATTCTATTCCCTTCCCCAATTCTAGAGGCCATCTTTCTTAACCCACTGATGCTATGGTAGCACCTACGGGAAAAACCTATCTCTGAGTAGTGACGACGGATCCCCCCAAAAAACCCTCTAGTTCCGAGACAAACATATCTTTGACAGATGCGACAAAGGGTGAGATGCTACTTAAAAACCTCAAGGGTATAGAACGTTGATTCTCTGAACCAAGAACCTTCAAACCATAGGCCCGAGGCCCATTCAACCTTAACCTCCCCAGAAATTGGCCTTCGACCTACCTCCTTGCTGCGAACAGACCGAGCTTTTCCATGCAACCCTTCCTGTCCCACTCAGACAGCTTGAGAGGCTGTGGGAATGGCCTCGCCTGTCGCTTTCTGCATCTTTCCCATGCCTGGAGGCTTCCGCCCCTGATAGGTCATAGAAAAAATAAAAATGTCAACTTTACCCATCGATGGTTATATATGTAAGCCCTCTCACTTATCCTCTGGGCTTCTTTGTCATCCGCCTGCCAATATTGGTTGTTGGTCTTTTACATGCCGATCTCTACCGCCAGATCCATCCTTCTCTTTAACCACTGATTTGACCCCCTTTCTGTTTTTTCCGTTGGATCATTCCACATGTCCCATTTTCCATTATCGGTCGCTAAGCATCATACCCTGACAGAGTGGGATTGCATGCCTATAAACTGGTTTTTTCTTTACCACTCATCTCCTCGCGACTGCCTCTGGTGGTGACATCTGGTGAATGGGTTTGTGCCTCACTACCCCTTCCTATCGGTGAGCATCTTTTCAATGAGAGGATCACCATGGATCGTCGATCTTCGCAAGGATGATCTATACCGTTTACCTCATCACATTTCACTTACCTCTGTGGTCCATTAATCTAGACCATAGGCTACTACTTGCTTCCCCAAGCCATCCACGTGGCCAGATATCTACTTTACGCTCTAGTGGTATCGCATGTTTATAAAAATGACACCGCTTATCGCTTATCATCCTCGTGAAGTCTCCTCCTGCTGCCATCTGGCCGGCGGTATCCATGATCACGACCGCTACTATGATTATTCCCCATGCGCCTTAGTTACGTGACCATCAATGTGGGCCGTTGATCTCACTCATGTGCCATCCAATGGTGGAAACTGACGCAATTTCTAATTTCCTTCGAACTATAGACTTTGGCTTATTTGGGTTAATTTATTCGCGTTTTAATGCATTTCTTCCCCATTTTTCCCTTTCTTAGTACCTTTAGTACCTCCATCTCCATTTTCTTATATCTTTAGCACCTGGCTATTGAAAGCAAGGGAATTCCCTGGTTTTTATCAAAAAATTTAGGGCTATCCCTTCATTTCACCTCCATACCCATGTTGTGAAAAATAGGTGCTAATAGGGTTATTTTGTCCCCTTTACCCATGGAAACCAGGGATAATTTTAAGAACACCCCTAGAATTTATATGTATAATAAATGGGCGAATATTCCTAATATATAAGAAAATCTGAAGGCTATTTTATCAACAATATAATATGTATATATAATCTTTTGGATAAGATTTCATTCTATTATAGAATCTTATAAAATCTTGGTGAATCTTTCACTAAATTATAAGATATTGTAACATCTAGGCGAATATTTCACTGAATTATAAAATATTGTAAAAACTTGGCGAATCTTTTAGCAAATTATAAAACCTTGTAACGTCTTCGAAGAATCAACATTTGATTTTTCAAACTACTAAGGTAGTGCAATAGAAGACCGTATACCATAGCTCGACTCTCTTGACTCCTAGACCCTCAAATGAACAAATGCATGAATGTAGAGAGGAGGGATTTATTTATACATTGCACAAGCAGTATTGGGTCACTCACAACAAGAGGTGTTGGTGAACACAACTACACTAACTAGGTTTAGGAAAAGTGGGGACTCCACTTTTTATCTCATCCCATTGATGGTCCAATGGACATATGGGGACACTGTTGAATATTGTAACTTCAAAGAATATTATATTTGTATATTATTTATTCCGGAGATGTTCCATACCTCCGATGTGATTATACTATGAATCCGGACATGTTTATTCCTCCAAGAAGTTGTGGTAACTAGGGTTATTAGACCCACCATGTGGGGGTCGGCCCAGTCAGTTATAATAGGGTATTTAACCTAATGGTTAAATACGAGCCTACATGTACCTGTGTAAAATATATGTCAAAGTAGTGTATAAATAGAGGAGGTGTGTTCCTCATTATACACATTCACTCACTTGTGGAAGAGTGCGCACTTGTCTGGGAGATCTGCTAAGGAGACAAAGAAGGGAGGAGCACATCTTGTATTTTGGTTGATCATCTTATTGAGGAAAGCTTTGCTGGGTTTTCTACCCCATGAGGGTTTCCCAGGGTATATTGTGTGTCTATCTTGTGATTGTGTTTCTTTCAGTGATCTTGCTTGTCTATTTGGTTTAAACTTAACATGGTATCAGAGCTAGACTGAATAGGACATCTTTCACAAGGTAAGAATACCTCTCTCTCTCTCTTTGGTGAAGTTAGGGTTTCAGCCCAAAGTTGGTATTATTGATTTTTGATTGCATGGCTGGATAGCTCTTTTCAATACCTTTCTTTTGAGCTATAGATCGAACTTTTTGGTTGGGTAGAACTCCGGGAAATCCAAACCCTAATTCTACCAAAAGTGCGATACGTCAGATTTTGGTTTCAGAAAAAAGTTGTAATTTTTGAATTCTGATTACATGGCTGGATAGCCCTTCTCAAGAGCATTCTTTTGAGCTATAGATCGAACTTTTTGGTTGGGTAGAACTCCGGGAAAGTCAAACCCTAATTCTACCAAAAGTGTGATAAAATTCTGTTCCAGATTCCGGAAAAGTGAAAAGTAACTTCCCAGGTAAGTCTACTCTGTCTCTTGGACTCCCCCAAGAGAAGATGGCTCCAAACACTAAGATTGAAGACAAGCTAGAAGGCATAGAGAATTTCCGGGCATGGAAATACAGAATTGGTCTCATTCTTGAGGAGAATGATCTTGCTCATTATATCAAGGAGGAAGTTGCAGAACCAGAAGAAGATGAAGCCAAAGAAAAACACAGGAAGGATTTGATTAGGGCAAAGAGAATCATAGCTGATTCTATTAAAGATCACTTGATTCCCCAAGTGGCTTCCAAGAAGACTCCAAAGGAAATGTATGATGCCCTAGGAAGAATGTATGAAGGAAAAAACATCAATAGGAAAATGAATCTAAGGACTCAGTTGAAGAGTACCAAGATGCACAAAGGAGAATCCATTCAAGACTACTTCTCAAGAGTCTCTCTAATCAAAGAGCAACTAGATGCCATTGGTGATACTCTTGATGAAGATGAACTTGTGATGATAGCTCTAAATGGTCTCACTAGACCTTGGGAGTCATTCATTCAAACTATGTGCGCCAGAAAAGAAAGTATGAAGTTTGATGTAGTTTGGGAGGATTGTGTACAAGAGGAGGCTAGGGTTGCAAATCGAGAAGCCTTGCTCAAAGAGGATGACCAAGCCTTGGCCACCCACACCAAAAGAAGAAGGAGTCAATCCTACTCCAAAAAGGGTAGTCACAAGGAGTCTCATCCTCCACACAGATTTCATAAGAAAAGAGGATCTACTCAAAGAAGAGATCACTCTTCTTTCCAGTGCTTTTCTTGTCACAAAATAGGACACATTGCTAGAGATTGCCCTCTACAGAAGAAAAAGGGCACTCACTACAAAAGGCACCAAGCACATCTTGCAGAAGATGATAGTGAAGAAGAAGAAGTAGAGGAAGAAAGGTCTCACAATAAAAGACCTAGAAATGAAGAGGAAGAAGAAGAAATGACCTTCTTCAAAAGAAGGTCAAGGAGAAATGCAGAAGAAGATGTAGAAGAATATGTTCTCTTCTCCGCACTCTCTGGATCTATAACCCCTGGAGATGGTACATGGCTTATTGACAGTGGTGCTTCAAAGCACATGAAAGGACAGAAAAGGACTCTCTCAAATCTTGAAGAAAAGACTTCTCCCCAAAAGGTATCTCTAGGAGATGACTATCAATATCCCATTAAGGGAATTGGTGAAGCAAATTACAAACTCGATTCTGGAACTCCCATGAAGATGAAGGAAGTTTTATATGTTCCAGGATTGAAGAAGAATTTGCTTTCAATCTCAGCTTTAGACAAGAAAGGCTATAGAGTGGCATTCATTGATGGACAAGTGTTAATGTGGTCCAAAGGCAAATCTATTAAGGATGCAATTGTTATTGGTGAAGAGGAAGGAGGTTTATATAAACTCAAGGGTCATCCGGAAGCTACTCTTATTCATGAAACCTCTAGCCCCAGTGAGCTATGGCATAGAAGACTAGCTCACATTAACTACAAAGCCTTACCCTATGTAAGCAAGGTGGTTATAGGACTACCAGATTTGAAGGTTGATCATGATGGCTCATGTAAAGGATGTAAGAAAGGGAAGAATGTCAAGAACCCCTTTCCAAAGAGTGAAACAAAGACTAAGGGTATCTTGGATTTAATACACTCAGATGTATGTGGTCCAATGCCCACCACCTCTCTAAGTGGATTTGAATACTATCTTTCATTCATTGATGATCATTCAAGGAAAACTTGGATATACTTTCTAAAGGGTAAGAATGAAGTTTTTGGAAAGTTCAAAGAGTTCAAGGCTCTAATAGAAAATCTCTCAGAAAAGAAAATCAAGATTCTCAGAACAGACAATGGTGGAGAATATACTTCAAAAGAGTTTGAAGAATTCTGTAAAGAAGCTGGAATCAAGAGAGAACTAACCACTCCCTACAATCCCCAACAAAATGGGGTTGCAGAAAGGAAAAATAGAACCATCATGGAAGCTGTGAAGACCATGATACATGACCAGGATATTCCCATGTATCTATGGGCTGAAGCAGCCAGAATAGCAGTATATGTTCAAAACAGATTATCTCATAGTGCTCTTGATTTCAAAACTCCAGAAGAAGTGTTTACTGGAAAGAAGCCTGAGGTAAGCCATCTTAAAATATTTGGGTGTCCTGTGTACATCCACATTCCAAAAGAAAAGAGAACCAAGTTGGATCCTTCTGGTAAGAAAGGAATATTTGTTGGTTATTGTGAATCATCCAAAGCCTTCAGGATTTACATACCAGGCTTTCATCATATAGAAATCAGTAGAGATGTAACTTTTGATGAAGAAGCAGCTCTCAAGAAATCAAGAAAATGCCAACTTGAAGAAATCTATGAAGAAGATCCTTCTTCTAGAAACTTAGAGGCTGTTCACATCCCTGAAGATAATCCACCAGAGGATCATGACATGTTGGAGCCACAAGAACCTCCTATCTCAGATTTATCAAAGAAAAGAAGGCCAGCATGGGCTAGAGATATTATCCAAGGGGCTGAAAAATATGGTGCTCCTGAAGGCTCCATTAGAGAAAGAAAGAAACCAAAGCTAGTGTCCAACTATATGGCCTTGATGTGTGATCTTGTGGATCAACTACCTACTAGCTATGAAGAAGCAGCTCAAAAGAAAGAATGGGTAGAAGCAATGACAGAAGAATATCAGTCAATAATGAAAAATGATGTTTGGGATATAGTCCCCAAACCAAGAGATAAAAGTGTAGTTTCTTCCAAATGGATTTTCAAGATAAAACATGTTGCAGATGGTAGCATTGAAAAATACAAGGCAAGGTTTGTAGCCAGAGGATTCTCTCAAAAGGAAGGAATTGACTATGAAGAAACATTTGCACCTGTTGCTAGGTATACTTCAATTAGAACTATCATGGCACTTGCATCAATGATGAAATGGAAATTACATCAAATGGATGTTAAGACAGCTTTTCTGAATGGTGTAATTGAAGAAGAAGTATACATAGAACAACCTCAAGGTTTTGAGGTCAAAGACGGAAGGACCCATGTATGCAAACTGAAAAAGGAATTATATGGATTGAAGCAAGCTCCCAGGGCTTGGTACGGAAGGATTGACAGTTTCTTAACAAGCATGGGCTTTACCAAAAGTAAAGCTGACCCCAATCTTTATCTTAAAGTGATGGATGATGAACCTGTTATATTGTTGTTATATGTAGATGATCTATTTCTAACCGGAAATGAGAATCAAATCATTGAAAGCAAGAAGAAGATTTCTTCAGAATTCGAAATGAAAGATCTCGGATTAATGCACTACTTCTTAGGCCTAGAAATGTGGCAAGAGCCAAAAGGAATCTTTCTAAATCAAGGTAAGTATACTGTGGAGATTCTCAAAAGATTTGATATGTTGGAGTGTAAAGCCATGGCCACTCCCATGGACTCCAACCTGAAACTATTAGTTAATGATTCATCAGAACTAGTGGACATAACCCTATATAGACAAATCATTGGATCATTGATGTATTTGACAAATACTAGGCCGGATATATGCTTTGCTGTAAATACCCTAAGTCAGTATCTAGTAGAACCTAGAAAGGTTCACCTTATAGCTGCAAAGCATATAATGAGGTACCTAAAAGGTACAGTGGACTTTGGCCTATACTATCTTGGAGGTAATGAACTCAAGTTAAGTGGTTACTCAGATTCTGATTGGGCAGGTAGTGTCCCAGACAGAAAAAGTACTTCAGGCGGATGTTATGGCCTTGGATCTGCCATGATCTCCTGGTTCAGCAAGAAACAATCTAGTGTGGCCCTCAGTACTGCTGAAGCGGAATATATAGCTGCTTGCTCTGCCAGCTGTGAAGCAGTGTGGCTTCGGAAACTCTTATCTGGAATTTTTGACTTAGAAATGGATCCCACTGTGATTATGTGTGATAATCAAAGCTGCATTAAGATGACTGAAAATCCTGTGTTCCATGATAAGTCAAAACACATTGAGATCCGTTACTTCTATATACGAGACATGGTGCAGAGAGGAGCCATCAAGCTCGAGTACATAAGCACTGAGGATCAGATTGTCGATATCGTGACTAAACCCTTGTCTCGAGTAAAGTTTGAACACTTCCGAGACATGCTTGGCATAGTCCAGAAGGACCCTCCTCGAAAGGGGGAGTAGTATAGTATTTGATAACAATTTTGTTTTGTTTCACTTAGCTAACAATTATTTAGATTTAGAACTCTTTTATATCTTTTATTTCTATGGATAAATATTTTGATATTAGATGTATTAGTAAGAATACATGCTAGATGTATACATGTTTTGGTGTGATGTATACATGTTTTGATGTTAGATGTATTAGTGAGAATACATGCTAGATGTATACATGTTTTGATGTTAGATGTATTAGTAAGAATACATGCTAGTTGCGATGTATACATGTTCTGATGATTAGATGTATTAGTAAGAATACATGCTACATGTGATACATGCTCTTGGATATTTGTACCTGTATAGATGAAAATACAGAAGGGGATTGGATCATCCCTGGACTTTCCGTCCTAAAGAGAGTCGTAGACGTGAGGTCTCCGAGAATGAAGTCCTTGGTGGACAGTTGAGGGGATTGGATCATCCCTGGACTTTCAGTCCTAAAGAGAGCCGTAGACGTGAGGTCTCCAAGAATGAAGTCCTTAGTGGACAGTTGAGGGGATTGGATCATCCCTGGACTTTCAGTCCTAAAGAGAGCCGTAGACGTGAGGTCTCCAAGAATGAAGTCCTTAGTGGACAGTTGAGGGGATTGGATCATCACTGGACTTTCAGTCCTAAAGAGAGCCGTAGACGTGAGGTATCCGAGAATGAAGTCCTTAGTGGACAGTTGAGGGGATTGGATCATCCCTGGACTTTCAGTCCTAAAGAGAGCCGTAGACGTGAGGTCTCCGAGAATGAAGTCCTTAGTGGACAGTTGAGGGGATTGGATCATCCCTGGACTTTCAGTCCTAAAGAGAGCCGTAGACGTGAGGTCTTCGAGAATGAAGTCCTTAGTGGACAGTTGAGGGGATTGGATCATCCCTGGACTTTCAGTCCTAAAGAGAGCCGTAGACGTGAGGTCTTCGAGAATGAAGTCCTTAGTGGACAGTTGAGGGGATTGGATCATCCCTGGACTTTCAGTCCTAAAGAAAGCCGTAGACGTGAGGTCTTCGAGAAGTGGGGATTGTATCATCCCCGGACTTAGGTCCCTGAATTGATCCGTAGACGTGTGGTCTCCGAGAAGTGGGGATTGTATCATCCCCGGACTTAGGTCCCTAAATTGATCCGTAGACGTGTGGTCTCCGAGAAGTGGGGATTGTATCATCCCCGGACTTAGGTCCCTGAATTGATCCGTAGACTTGTGGTCTCCGAGAAGTGGGGATTGTATCATCCCCGGACTTAGGTCCCTGAATTGATCCATAGACGTGTGGTCTCTGAGAAGTGGGGATTGTATCATCCCCGGACTTAGGTCCCTGAATTGATCTGTAGACGTGTGGTCTCCGAGAAGTGGGGATTGTATCATCCCCGGACTAAGGTCCCTGAATTGATCCGTAGATGTGTTGTCTCCGAGAAGTGGGGATTGTATCATCCCCGGACTTAGGTCCCTGAATTGATCCGTAGATGAATGGTCTCCGAAAAAGTGATTTTATTGATGATGTGGTTACTTGTATCGGTAGGATACTTGTATTGATGATGTGGTTACTTGTATCGGTAGGATACTTGTATTGATGATATGGTTACTTGTATCGGTAGGATACTTGTATTGATGATGTGGTTACTTGTATCGGTAGGATACTTGTATTGATGATATGGTTACTTGTATCGGTAGGATACTTGTATTGATGATGTGATTACTTGTATCGGTATGGATACTTGTATTGATGATGTGGTTACTTGTATCGGTATGGATACTTGTATTGATGATGTGGTTACTTATATCGGTAGGATACTTGTATTGATGATATGGTTACTTGTATCGGTAGGATACTTGTATTGATGATGTGATTACTTGTATCGGTATGGATACTTGTATTGATGATGTGGCTACTTGTATCGGTAGGATACTCATATTGTTGATATGGTTACTTGTATTGGCATGAATACTTGTACTGCTGATAGTGTGATGACGATGCTGCTGATCGTGTGATGACGATGCTACTGATCGTGTGATGACGATGGTGCTGATCGTGTGATGACAATGCTGCTGATCATGTGAAGACGATGCTGAAGATCGTGATGTTGATGATGATGTTGACATTGATGTACCAGTAACTGTTTGAGTTACTGATGAAGACAAATTGAAGAAAGCTTCCGATGATTTATAGATGTATCATGTATAGTGACTCCTTGCTCCTGCAGATGCTGTTATAATATCCTTCTCGTTAAGGGGGAGTGTTGAATATTGTAACTTCAAAGAATATTATATTTGTATATTATTTATTCCGGAGATGTTCCATACCTCCGATGTGATTATACTATGAATCCGGAGATGTTTATTCCTCCGAGAAGTTGTGGTAACTAGGGTTATTAGACCCACCATGTGGGGGTCGGCCCAGTCAGTTATAATAGGGTATTTAACCTAATGGTTAAATACGAGCCTACATGTACCTGTGTAAAATATATGTCAAATTAGTGTATAAATAGAGGAGGTGTGTTCCTCATTATACACATTCACTCACTTGTGGAAGAGTGCGCACTTGTCTGGGAGATCTGCTAAGGAGACAAAGAAGGAAGGAGCACATCTTGTATTTTGGTTGATCATCTTATTGAGGAAAGCTTTGCTCGGTTTTCTACCCCATGAGGGTTTCCCAGGGTATATTGTGTGTCTATCTTGTGATTGTGTTTCTTTCAGTGATCTTGCTTGTCTATTTGGTTTAAACTTAACAGACACAAATCTTGACATACCAATAACCAATAGAATTGAACACTTTACACTGTGGAGTGATTATGGCACCCACGAACCACATGGAGCATTATCGAGACCCACAACCTTAATATAGTGTATGAATTCCCAATTAGCTTATTTTCCAAATCTCTAATTTTTAAGCTACCCTCTAAGAAAAAAATAACACGCTTCTATGTTTATAGATACAAATGCCACTTTTTCCTTTCTTTTGTTGACAATCAAAATATGAATTATGTCATTTGATTTAGAATTTTTAGAGTTAGTTAGAAACTTGCAATGGTTATTAGAAATAAGAACATAAACTAACAAGAATAGAAAGCACATTAATGCATCATCATATGTATCATTAGAAATACTCTTTTAAATACTATGCTTTCTTAGATAAACTAAGGAGGTGTTTGTATCCATGTCCTTGAAATTTTTTAAAGGATGCAAAATGTGGTAAAATTGTTTTAGCACCCTCATTGAATGCAAAAGACTAGATATCAAATAGCACAATGTCTACATCTCAGGTCAAACATGCCCTGTACATATTATATACAATCATGATGGAAATGAAGTATCATGTTCCCACTAAATCATATATTTATCATACATAACTAGATCCATTTCTATATGATGATAGAAATTACACATCAAAACAAATCACAAAAAAAAAACTTTTGAATGACCCTTACAAAAAAAAATATATCATAAAACAAGTACCAAACCCAATAAATTTAGGTCACAAATAAAATTGACAGATTTGGCAATATGAATAAAAAAATATACTAGTCACGAACTTCTCAATACAAATAAAAGAATCTACCAAAACACTTTAGACAACTCTAAAAGTAGATAGAAAAAATAATGTCAATTCCAATGTAACCCTGCCATTATAAACAATGTGCATTCATTTATATTACAAACATATCAAACATCAACAATAAAATACATAAAATGTGAACATATACACTCTCATTAACGCCTTAGATCCAATAATAATTGTAGAGAAAGATCCTAATAAAAACCATGTGGTGTCTCTCCATCAAGAGTATCATCCACTAACAACATATAATGTCAATCAATAGTTTAAACATGAAAAGGCATAAAATAAATCATATCCTTTGAGATCTAAACACTTTCATGGAATCAATACTCCTAGGATGGAATAAAACCATAATAACACCAAATGATACCTAAGAATCCATGATAAAAAAACATGATAAAACATAAATTTGCAATATAATAATAATCTATTGTAACTGTGGATAAAAAGCATAAAAAACATGATTAAAATCATATCGCGTTAATTATTGGATAAAAAACATGATATGAGTTTGTATTCTCTGATAAATTGCATGTGTGGAATGCCCCTTCAAGACTTGATCTTTCGACAATGGAGATGTTATACAAATATTAAAATGTCGATAAAACTAAGAATGAAAAGTGGAATCGCATCAACTAGAACCTTCACCCTGCAAGCACAATCTGATGTGGGTGAACCATCAATCAATGTAGCCTTTATATAGAGCAAAATAGCTCCTGATTTTCCCTCCAATACTGGAAATCGAGTGCTCAAAGAAGGTATCACATTAAATTAACTAAAAATACAGGTGAATGCAACCATATACCCAATTTACAAGGAAAATGGAGGGCGAAATAACCCTTGGGATCCTCCATTACTGAAAATTGGGGGTGAATGAATGATTTCACTAGAATTTCTCTAGAAATTGAGGGCAAAAGATAGATTAGAGTGAGATTTTGCTAAGGTGAAAACAATTTTTTTCATTTTCCTCATTAATATATGGGAGGCTATTCATTTTGGATTTATTTTTTTTCTATTAAATATTGGGCAAATATATCTTAGCTAAAAAAATCCTTTCCATATAAGAAAATAGCCCACTAAAATTTTGTAAACCCCTTAATATAGCCCATGGGATATATATATATAACCCCTAAAATTATCCATGATTGAAACTAAATCAGCCAAAATTGGCGACATGACATTACTTTTTAGGTTATTGAAATGATTCAGCTTCTTATCGCAATTCTAATTTCAAACACTATAGGTTTAGGGAAGTGAAGTAAATATGAAATGAATCCTCCTGTTTAATCCTTATTTACTGGGAATCCAGAGGGAAGTGAAGTAAACATGCATTGGGTTGAAGATATTTCCATCTATTTCCACCTTAATAGCTAAGGATAGGTTCTATGAACACTAATGTTATAGTTTGGAGGCCAACTTTTAGGTAATCCACTCCCACATTTGAGTTGGAGACACATTCACCCCAAAGGGATACCTATATATCTAGATATTTTTCCTCTCTTTATCTACTTCCAACTAGGGGGGGTCCTTTCAGGTTTGTCATCAAACCTTATAGGAAGGAGGCTTTTTTTTTCATGATGGATAAGCTCCATTTAATATTTACAAAATAATTAAGGCATTGCACCATTTTCTATATGATGGATTCAACCATAAAAGGAAACAAATCAAAGTAATAATCCAAATTAGAGTTTATAATTTGTTTTCCCATGGGCATAGGGAGACCTTTAACTCTGCCAACTTTGGAAGCATCCTCTAAGAGGTAGCCTAGGGAATCCAAGGCTAAGATTAATAGGTAGGGGGTAAAATGAAACATGTGCTTCATAGATATCTGAAGATGGATTCTATTTTACGCTTGCTTGTTGATGCATACCCTAGTAGAAGCATTCACTAAAAGCAAACTGATGTTCGAGATAAATGACTTGCCAAAATGTAACCATTCCAACAACCTACGAGACTTTTAATTGTATGGTGTAGCTTGTCCCTTTAACCTCAATTTAGGGTGGGTTGCTTGACATAGATTATATTAAATAATAGAGTGAGTTTAGTTTAGTTTAGTATGAGATTAGCTATTATGAATCTAAGTATAGCACCTTAATATTACTCCTTTCCTTATAAAGAAGTCATTCTACCTTATTAGCTAACTAAACCTATCTAAGAAGAATAGCTTTGTAATTGAAAGACCTTATCTCTATTAATTCCTATTTACTCTAAGATTCCCTAATTTATTGATAAAGAGATTAGATTAATGTGGGAGATAAACGTTATTTTAACGTGGTATGTAATTTCTTCTAGATCCAAATATAGAAATTAATAACGATATTATATAATCAACATGTTAGATCTCGAACCTCTAGTTTTTGTTGGTTCAAATGATATCACAAATATCGTATAGTAATTAAATCATACATATTACAGAGAAAAATGTGTATCGAACTTATTATATGATGTATGCTTTGGATTGTAGATGGTAAATCATTCATAGATGATGCTAGTGAATTAGCTAGTGTTTGCATGTGCTAATGATCTCTCAATTATCTTGTCACCGTGATTTTAAGAAGGGATATATGTATTGTTTATGTCGGTATTTTTTCATAGAAAAATAGATTTAACAATAGTTTTTTATAGAATGATGCTTTCTCCTCCTTTTCTAAGGTTAAGATGGGAGAAAGGCCAACCATATGAGCTTTAGTTCCTAGGATGCCTATGAGCTTTCATGATTTATGGATTAACCTATGATCTTCCCTTACATGTGATCTTACGTTATGAGCCTTATGAATGTGGATTAAATGCATAAAATGAATTTATTGAATGCCTGGTCCTAGTGTTATCTTTGATTTCAAATGAAGAGATTGTTCCTACTATCTGATTGCCCTCTTGATAGACCTGTAAATGAATGAATGTCTATCCTTGTGTTCGTAATGAATGAAATATAGGTGTAAGAGTAATCTCCAAATAGTAAACGAGGAAATAATTGGTTCAAAGAGCCCAAAGATTGGTTATTTACATCCCACTTATCATATATCTAGGTTTGGTTGGTGCTCGTGACTAAGTGCCTACTAGTAATGGTAATTGGAAATATTATGATGGTGTCTCATTGGGAGTTTCTATGCTATCCTTGTGGAGTAATTCCTAAAGGTTTTACAGGTGATCAAGAGCATCTGATCAAGTTTGAAAACCATCAGTCAGAATATGGGGTTTACTAAGTGGGAATTCTATCTAAGTAACCAAAATAAGATCAAAGTAGTTGATAGGGGGCACCAGTAGAACGAGTACGAGTATCAAAAGTAAACCCAAGAGTACAAGTAGGTAAAGTAGAGCTCTATGAGATGCTACATAACTTGTATAAAATCCCATTATAAACCCAAGAGCTTACCAGTTTTCTAAGCCCCATAACTATTAGTTTCGAAGGTTTTTTGTTCATGATAGGGATCTCAACCCATATTGAGTATTTCTTCATGTCTTGTAGAGGGAAAAGATGGCCCGTTGAATAATTCATAGTGTTGGTTCCTTCCTCTCTTGCTACTATACAATGTTGGGTATCATGAAGATATAAAGCCAAGGTTCAAAGAAGGTATCGAAGCTATCTGTCCATACCCATACTTAGATAGATAGAAATATGCTTGTGTTAATGATAAGAGATATATTAATTAATGATGGTTTCCTAAGATTGATAATGTTGGTTTCAATGTTTGAGAATGATATATCACCTCTATAGAGAAATGTAGAATCTTCTTGTACTAGTTTGGTTTGTTTATCCATTTGGTTGTGTTACTAATAATTCAATAGATCTGGGTATGTAAAGTGATGAGAATTGGCTTTGTAAAGGGTCATTTGCACCCCTTTGTATATTAGTATTTCGGTGATGACCTTAAAGTGTAGTTACCTAAGTAATATGGCTTAGGACTAAAAAGTGACAAATTACTCTAATATCAATCCCGAAGCCCCATATTAGGTTGTTCGATGATCCCATACTAATGACATTGGGTTCATTCATGATTTCATGATTGTAGTGTGTCTCGCTAGGAATACAAGTAAAAGAAACCAGTTCTAAGTGTCAATGTTGGTTGATAGAGACAATGTTCAAAGCTTGTACACATGTTCAGAATCATAACATAAATATTAGTGGTGAGTGGGGAATAAGCTATCGGATCAAGAAATAGGTGGTGATCCCTTTTGACCAATTCCCTGGTTCATTGTCTAGTCAATCAAGGGTAACCTAATTGGATAACATAGTAAGGAGAGTAGTATCGGTAGCTCCCAATATTCAAGAAGATTCTATAAAGATAGAAGGGACCCTATTAATGATTACAGCCTTTGAACAATGTTGTTGTCCATTTTTGTCACCATTTTTTATCATTCAATTTACTCGAAGAGGTGTTATTTCTATCAATTTTTCTATAGTAAATTGTTTTCTTAGCCATTCAGCTCATCAAAAAGTCCAAGTATGCACAAATTCACTTACCATGCAAATCTTGTTTATGTTTCATATATTATGGTTTATTTATGATTAAAATGATGTTTTTGGGCATAATTAACACTTATGGTTTTAATTGACAAGCTACGATTTTAAATGACCCATCATTTAGACCATGCACTACGTGTTCAGCTTAAAATGTGTTCAACTCATCGTTTAGCCCTTTGTTCAGCCCGTGAAATCCTTGGTTGACACATCTCATACCATTGAATGAAGAGAAGGACACATGGGTTCTATTTTCCATGTGGTGTTGATGGTTAATTAACCGTTGCTCTAGAATATCCATCCTTATGCTCACCAAGCTTGACAGCACATCTCACGTCCATGTGAATACTTCAACCTCCGGTTCGTCTGCGCACTCATCCTGGAATCATGCTTAGTATGCCGACATAACTCCTGTGCCCGTGTCAAAACTCCAGTGCACCAGTTCTCTTGTTCATTTGGCTGGGAGTTACACACACTTGTTCACGCCTGCTCACGTTCATTCATGTTGTCATTCTGGAAGGAGCCCGCCTACCCACGATTCATTCTGCCAGCACGCTGCTCATCCACGTCTAGGTAGATCGACACTATGGTTTCCTTGTGAAGAAACCAACCCCGTCAAAGTCTGAAGAATGCTCCTTGCATTGGCATGTATCAATTAAACCAATAGTTACAGTCATTTAAACACTCCTATTATTAGAGAGGTCGACTTTGTTGACCCTCTCACCCATTGTAACTTATAAATAGTTGTCTTCATGACTGAGAGAAGTTAGTCTAAACCTTTGGAATCTAGCTAGTTCACAGTTGTGAAGAGTTTGCAGTCGTAGATAGTGGAAGACAGAGTCCTGTAATTTTTATCAAGTTAATGGAAGTAGCAGCTCGTTGATGTTCTGTTGGTAGTCATTTAAGTTGATCTAGTTCACCCTCTAATTGTTGGGAAGGGCCCCTCATCAACTAGAGGTTTTACTTACATTTTCTGCATTTGTTTTCTTGTAAGTAACTAGTATATTTTCTGTGTGTAATCTATTTTATTTTTCCTGTGTGTATCATCTTCATTCCTCTGTAATTAATATTCTGCTGTTAATAAAACCTTCCTTCTTTTCAGTTAGGAAATGATCGACCAATAGTTCATTAGTTTATAATTTGTTTTCAATCTTCCTTCCATCATCATAGTTAGATATTGCTACCCAAATTATTCCATAGTGAGCATTCCTTTCTTTGTCTTCTCCTCTGTTAGTCCTTCTTCCTATCTGTTGTAGGTTAATTATTCCTTCTTCCATTCCAACCTTCTTCCTACTTCTCATGAAATTATTCTTCCTCTTAGGTAATGATTAGTGTAGATAATTTCTTAATAGTTTAGCTTCTAAATAATCTCTCTACTGCTTCCTTTGCACAGTAGGATCACTTGCATAAGCTAGCTGGTAATTAAATCATCCAAAAACTCTTCTTTCCCTCACTTTAAAATGTTTTCTTCCATTCAAACTGTCATTCGGAACACCATTCAAACCGTCATTCGGATCGTCATTCGAACCTGTGTGTTTTCTGTATTGTTTTAGGCCTTCTTTAGAATCCAATTTCTTCCACCTTTCACTCGTCATTCTTCCTGTTCCTCCTTAATAGTTTTAGATGTAATTCAATCTTGTTTTATGTCATTTAGAGTTCTTAATTAAATTTCATCATTATTTCCTCCTTCCTTATTTCCTCCTTATCCTCTTCTTATCCTTCTTCCAAAATTTAGTTCTTTAACCTGTTTTGTTACTTAGTTACTATTCAGAATCTATCAATCTTGTTCTGAAATAGTTCTTTTCCAAGTTATAGTTGATAATTCTATTCTTTGAGTTGCTTTAGTTTGTTAATATTAAGACTAGTTTTTATTTAATGAAGATGTTCATGTTGTAAGATTTGGACCAATAATAAAATATCTTTATCAAGTTCTCTGCTTGCTTCCAAATCTAATATAGTTGAGTTTAACATCTTTGTTAAGTTTTCTACTTGCTTCCAACTTATATTAGTCTCATGTTGTTCACATGTGGATAGACAGTAGTTCATGATGCTTAAAGTTAGTTGTAGTTGGTTGATTTTTAGTGTACATCTGTTTGTAGAAGTTAAGCTAGATTTACTTCCATTTAGCTTCCTTATTACATTTGAAAGTCATTACGATACATTTACTCCAGTTCCTATTATATTTGATGTACGTAATCAAGAAGAATGGAATTAGATGGTTTAGTTTAGAATAATTTATATTTACAAGTTCTCCCTATTAAACATCTAATATATGTAGCTCTAATTCTGTTCATAGTTGTTATCTGGAAGTTTAATTCAGTAGTTTCTTACTTTTCTAGAAGTAATTTGTGTTTCAGTACTTGTTTCCATCTTTCTTATTATTTAACCATAGAAGTAAAGTAGTATGATCTAGTACTACTCTGATCGATGATTTAATTTCTTAGTTGTATTCTTAAGTATTTAACTCAGTTTTTCATTTTGAAAGATCTTTCGATCTTTTTCCTTACTAAACATTTTTTTGGTCTGACAAGCCTGAAACTTTAGGAATCCTTTCTACCTTGGCATATATTTTGCTTCAACTCTAAGTTTACTGATCCTGGTTGATAAGTAATATTAGGTGTTTTTATTTGAGAAAGCGCACACACCCAACAAATAACAAATATTCATTTCATCATGTGAGCATAACGATTGTGGTCTATTTATTGCGTAGCGGGATGTACTGGTCGATCATGTGCTACTCAACACTGAGCTACGCTCATATTTGGATGACAACTTACAGAAACATGGGCTGTTACATCATTTGGTTGTCCTCAAGTTCTAAGTAAGACATAGAAGGAGGTGTTATCCAGACATGAATAGGCACCTAAGGTTTGAGGAAGCAAAAATGCAAGAGAGCTCTATGGTCTGATGAAAGGCCCTAATTTTCCTCTTAACTAAGAATATAGGATATCAGCTATGTAATGAGCACAATGAAGCAATGCTCGCGGGTTACCCACCAATTCGTTTATTCCCCCTACCATCAAATGTACAAATCCTTTATAGATATGTGGTGGATTGTCTCGACCCTTCCGTACTAAGGTGTAATCATACCAGAGAAAATAAGGGATGATCGACGTAGTAGTGATGGTTCTTTTTGTTTCTTTGGTTTCTTTTGAGTTATGTGCTTGGATAATAATCTAAGTACTCATAATTCATTAATAATGGATAAAATGCGCGTATGTAAATATCAGCTCTTGTTCTTCCATTCATATAGAGAAATGAGTAGATGATTATGATATGATGCACTCACTATTTATAGCTTTTGGTTTCAATAAACTTGACACTAATACCCTTTCTATTTTTCCTACAAGTTGGATATGTAGTGACAACTTCTATCACCTCTTTCCTTACCCTGGTACCCATAATCCTTTTATTGCTCCTTCAACCCTTTCTTCCTTTGCCACGACCAACCATTTTGTTCCCGGAGAAAGAGGAATGACAAGCACAAGGTATTTTTTGTGGATGGGGGAGGAGGTACAAGTAGGAAGGAACACTTAGTTTATTTGAAACAAACATAAAGCCCAAAACTAGATAGAAGTATCCTACCAGAAGTAGGGTATGAGCCAACAGATTTTGAACCCAAGAGGAGATGACCATGAAATTACCCAAATTGTTGAGTGACAATGGTATTTTTTTCTTGCATTGTAGCCGAACTACAATGCAATTGTGGCCTGATTCATCATTCCCATGCATAATATTGTATACTGATAACCACTTTGTGGGTACGAAGATACAATTGTGTATTGTATCCTTCCCTATCTCCTCACTTGAAATCTAGGTTTCCTTCATAATCACGGTGTTAAATTCCGGTGTTAAATTCTTGCATGATAGCCTTCTTGTCCTTTGTTTCCAATTATAATTGCATGCATTGGATCATGGTGGGTACAAGTGTCATTCCATATGCTTGTTAAGTGAGACAACCCATTCAAGGGATGTCGATCTTGTGACGCAAGGTTATTGTAGTCAATGGTCAATGTTGTGGTCGACTCTAGATTCCATTCCATGTCCATCACCTACTGATCAATAGTGACTTTTTCGTTGGCTATTAAATTTTCCACTTTACTGGTTGTTCGTCGAACGTGGGATACAATTAGAACAAGAAGGAGAGCAAGGGAGTTCTTTATCTATTATAGTCCTTCCTCCAATATCTAACTCTTGGAAAGTTATGTATGGGGATGCCATGCTAAAGTTTTGTTAACATATCTATAATTAATTGGGAGTCACCTTCAATTATGAGCTTGTGATTATGTTTATGTGTTTTAAATTTTATATATTTTATTTAGTTAATTGATTGAAGTTACTGAAAATTCCCAAAAAAATCATTTCCTTGTTCCCTCTAATTTTATTGAAAAAAATATTTTCTTTCTAGAATTTAATGTTGTGATTCATATTTGCATCTTTATCTTTTTTATCTAGGTTTCAATATTGATAGAAAAAAAAAGGTTTAAATGCGACTAAATCCTTGTCCATATAGCATTTCTTAAAAGTAAAGATAGGGAGTTTTGTCAATTTGTTATTCTGTTAATTTACAATTTAAAAAAAAAAAATCAAGATTTTATTACAAGTTAATCTCAATATGTCTATATTTAAATTTATTATTTAAACATTTTTCCAACCCCTTGAATTTTTTGCAAGTATCTTTTATGAATGATCTCATCCTATAGAAAATCTCCTAACCATATTCAACAATTTTCTTCATATTTGTGAATATTTCCCTACCGAAATGCTTGGTGACAAACTTCACCACTAATAACATATGCAACTTGACTAAAACTGTTCATCACAAGATTATCTTCCACACTTCAACCTATACACATAAGGAGTATAGTGGAATCTTCTAAGTTACATTGAAAATATAGAATGAAAGTTTATTTTACAAAAAAACAAGTTACAAAATATACAGTCAAAATTTTAATTTGAAAAAAAAGATGTGTAATCATCCAAGCCGAATCTTCTACCAATTTTGAAAAATCAAAGGATAGCTTCGTTCCAACTTTTGACTAGCACCATGACAAAGCATTGCGTATGGCACTAAGATTATACTAATCTTCCTTGTAATAACCAATGAAAATATTTTAAGTGGAAAAAAGATAGATTCACATATGGTTTGCATCTGATGATGATTTCTATACCCAAAATACGGGGAATGTGTTTTTATTTACGTAAATTTTTACCATCAAATGTGAAAAATTTTAATGTCTCTCCAACAATAAAAAGTGAGGTTTACTCTAATTTAAAAATGCAATTAGAGTCATGGTTATTCATAATTTTGCTCAAATTTTAAAGACATTTGCACGTCTTATTCCAAATCATTTCAAGAAATACTTACTTGGCTACATATTCCTGCAATTATTAAGCATTTAGATGGGATTATGCATTGAATGAGACTGTTCAAAATGATTTTTTTTTTTTTTTTTTTTTTTTTCAGAACCCCAGCATACCCATAGGATTGAACCTATGAACTCGTGACAAGAGGGCATATCCAGAGGATCGCCTCCAACCTCGTGACAAGAAGGTCAACGGCTTGAAATTCAGAGGCTTCAACCAACCGGGCTACCCATGCTATAAAAACAAAAATATCGTAAGGTAACTAATGCCTAAATTAAGAAACCATTTTATGTGGTTTGTCGGTGTGTTGGATCTCTCTTGTAGCTTGTGGGAAGCTGTTATTTAAATTTTTTTGTACAATGATATGAATACGAAATTTTTGAATAGTTTTTATGAGACCCCACCTTTCCCATATGAGAAAGTAACCAATCTATTCTGCACCAATTTTCTTAAAAAGGTTTTCTATCATAATCCATCCTAACTCTCTACACCACTTTGCTTAAAACATTTTCTATTATAATCCATCATGATTCCTTCTATGTGGCTTTATTTGACCAAATAATAGAACATTAATAAGCATCTTGAGGTAAATGTTTGGTTGGGTACACATCTGTGTGTGTGTGTGTTTGTGTATATTCCGGTGGGCTAGCTCAAGTGGTTGAGTGTTGTAAGTTGTGAGCAGAAGGTCTTGGGGTCAAATCCCTAGGTGGTTATACATTTCTATATAAGGGCCTCACTTGATGTCCCCATCGGGTTAGGCCCCATAATCAAGGCCGATGGTTTACCTTGGATACCATCCTCAAAATAAGGGGAAGCACGTGAGGGTTTCTCCATGACATGTTCAAATGAATATATATATATATATTTTGGCTACATGTATATATAGATTGGGTATATAAATTCCTAAATATATACATTGGTTGCATATAGGAGAGATAATTTAAATAGTGGCTTAATGCTCTAATGAAGAGGTTGGCCCTAGATTTGCATACTTTAAGGTATGCAAAACAGAATATGTTGTAGAGGTAGGCTTTTCATAACTAACAGTTATGTAGGTAAGATTCTTAATGAACAATGCTCGTGAGTCATGTAAAGGTTCACCAAGACCTTATCTGAATAGACCTATCTCAGGTAAAACTAGGAACAAGTTTATACAGAGTTTAGGTTATTTTATAATCATCTCAGATAACAAAGTTGGTGTTTCTGGGAAGAAACAAAAAAACTGCCTCTCTAGAAGGTATTTTTTCATGTATATCACCTCCACAGTATTGTATAATGGCTATGTAGTAAGAGATACGTTGTTAGATTACTGATCTTCAGCAATCCCAAAGGATATATTTTCAACAAGTGTTCTAGGAAGGTATATGGTGTCTATATAGACATGGCAGAGGCACAACGAAGCCTTAAATGGGTGTTTTGGGTGTCAACACGATGAAGAGACATATATAGGATTCACAGTTTTGAGACTGAATTCATTTGTTCTCATGGAGATCTCTCTCTTATTTTGCTTCATATGTGCACTCAGTATCACAACATACTGCTTTAATTTTCCAGAAATGCCTTCTACAAGTTTAGGAGCCATATTGGGATTAAAATTCAATAAGTGAGGGGCATTAACAATCCTCCTTTTTTTCTTCAATTTGTCTATTTTTATTTTTTATATTGACAATTGGTTTCCATAGAGTGCCTACAGGGAAACGATCATAGATATTGATGGAAGGAGATTTTTATTAGGAAGAAATACCTTGAAATAGTGATTAGTATTTAATCAGATTAGAATTGGACTGGAAGGAATATGTTTAAACTGTCACGGTATGCTATATTTTATCTGACTAGAAAATCTACTGAGCAGGAATATTGAGAAAAATTACTTATACAGAGTTAACAAAAATGACTTATATGGATTTTTGTTGGCTCACTATATCCTTCTTAGGCTGACCTCAGTTCCACGTGGTTAGAGACCCAACAAAACCCCTTTTCACCGACCCTTTTAGCGACAACCTGTGAGCAGGTTAAGGTATCACCCGAGGCAAAGTTATGGGGTGATTACAGAAGCAGGTTTCTGTAATATTGATAATGCACAAATATGGAATCATTCCTTGGAGCAAATTCACACCTACTTTGCATATACCTAGAATACCACTGCGCATACATGTGACTGGGCACTTCGTAGTTACCACATTACAGACTTCGTTGACTTAGTGTTATCTATGCAACTACGCATTCATCACATTCATTGACACTTGCATATTTAGTTATGTGTGTTCACCAGTTAGCATATTATTCTCATCAACATACTTATGAAAATACATACAAAAGTGTAAACATACATGAACATGAAACAATCTCATAGGTTCAATCACACAACGTAGGTATTTACATGGTACACCCCTTGGATGGGAGATACGTCCACGGGAACTATTGTTTATATTAATGGGAAGGGTTAATAGTTCCAGTCTGTGCACATAGCTGCAGACTCTTCTCTACAGTGGGTCCTTGCTCACACAGCTGCAGAGCTTCTTTCTCTTTATCTTCTCTTTTAATATTCAAACAAAATCTAACAACCAACCCAAAAATCCAACCTGTCCCTATACAAAATTTCCCTTTTTATAGATTGTGCCCAAAGGTCACATCTTTACAATAATTATGGGCCAAAACCCCATAATACCCTTAAACCCCCCAAAGCGATGCGATTACCATGCTAACCATACATTTCCATAAATTATCAGCTACTATTCTTGTCCTTGGTCTTCCTTTGAGCCACTTCCTTGGATTTGACACTCTTCTGACATCTGATTTCTCTGACTATACGAAGCTGACTGTATCCTAGTGCATCCTTTACATAATTCACTTCTTTAACATTGTTCCTGTAGCTGTCAGGCCGCTGTTTCTTCCTTAAATGTTCCAACTACCCTGGCCATCCTTTGTACTATGCCTTTACTAAGGAGGCAGGCACCTATTTTCCATCTTCACATTGCTCCATACCCTGTTCCTGGGAATCACGGAGTTGTTTCTCCCCCAAAATAGGCCAGTACTAGGCCTCGCCTAACATGTACTTCTGCCTCAAAAATGCTGCGCTTGAGCCTCACTTCATCAAAATTGTGCCAACTTGGGCCTTGCCCAGCAGGCCCATAACACTCACTCGTGGGTCATCCCTAATCCACTTCTGTTGTATGGCTTCAACTATGCATCCCCTCAGGTAGTCAACTTCGTAGTGAAGTCCTGAAGAGTTACACTTAGCCTCGCAACTGTTTCCTTTTTTCCTGCTCAAACTCCTTATTAGTCTCCAACATGTCCTACAAGATGGCTTCTTCAGCATGCTCCGTTACCATATACTCTGTCGTGTGGAATTCTTGTAACTTCTCTTCAATTTCCTCAAAAAGATCGAGTGCTTGTTCCTGCATAGGATGTAACTTCGCTGAAGTATCAACCTCCTTTTCTTTCAATACTTTCAACTCCTTCTGTAATTCCTTGGTCTCTGTGAACTTCTGGATCTTCTGGCTTGGTGGAAAAGTATTCATAGTTGTATTCATAGAGTCAAGCTATTTTTGTCCCTGTTGCAACTCATCCTATATATTCTACAACTCAGGATATTCCTGTAGCATAGACCATACTTTATTGGCTTCGTTAAGCAGATCCTAACATCTCACCACCTCTGCTGAGATTTTTTCTCTTGACATCCTGAACTCTTCGCTTCTAGATTATTTGTCATCCTGCAGAGTGCCAGTTTGCTGCTAAGATTCTAGAGTATAAATCTTCTCTTTATAGGAAATATCCATATCCACCATCTATGCCTTAATAATTTCCACTGTGGCACCAATCTTAAGTATTGTGGCTTCTACCTCGGGTTCCTCTTCGCACTCGAGTATCTTTGCACAGACTGCTGTGACCGTTTCTTTTAGTCTACAATGTTTTTCTTGAACACTTATTAGCTCTCTGCTCTTCTCCACAGATTCATCCTTCATCTCCTTATAGATTTCCTCTAACTGCAGATGCTAGTTATGGGAAATAATGTCTCTATCATGAATTTCTTCCACAACCTGTAGATCCAGATTATGTAATTCTTCAAGGGGTAACATGCCGATATTGATATCCAATTGTGCGAGTTTCTTTGCACCTTAAACAAGTTCATCACTTGGGAAAATGACATTGATTGGATCAATTCTAACTAAGCAAGGTCTCATCGTCAATTTAGGCATCCTTCTCTTCCTTTGGCTTGAATCGCCTTACTTGCCTTTAGAGTTGGATTCACACACCAAGTCCTGTTGAACTTGTTCTATATTCACGACCATGCTTTTTAGCTCTGTGAGGTTCTGAATTCGGTTCTCTTGGACTTCTTCGCTTTTACTTTTCTTCAGAGCGAGTGCCTCTTCCAGGTGCTCACTAACTCACACTTTTATGCTTTCATAGTCATAGGCGTGTAACTGCGCTTCAGCCAGTGATTTAGTCCCTTTGTTCTTCTTCCTTTTTCCTTTTTCCAGCACTCTGTTCTTAGGGTCCTTCCTCTTTTCTCCTACTATTACCTCAGCGGTTACTTGCTATACCTCTTCCTCACCTGTTTCTTTAGCTTGCGTGCTAGTCGTTTCTTCTTCGTTCTACGGATCTCCAACTTCGCTTTAATCTGATGTTGTGTTGATCATTACTGGTGAATCAACCTTCCACTCCGGCGGCCAGTCTTCCATAATCAACTGCATTTTTGTTGCATCTAGTTGATATAACCCTTTGAACCATTATGGGTTATGCTTCTTAGCTCTTGGATGAATGTATATGAAATGGAGTTTGACTTTGAATTTTAGTCTGCGTATGTGCACATTTGTCATCTCCTTGGAAATGTGCGGAGTGCACTGAATCACTTCGCACAGCTGCTCATTGTAGGTCTACAACAGTTCATTATTCAACCATTGTCTCCCTCGCCTCGTGTTTTCCCACATGTTTGCAAACCTTGTCCCTCCCCAGTCTCCTATGATGATTGGGACATTCTGTTGGTATAGTGGCTCTTTCCATCCCACAAATGTGACTAGCACCAGTAACCAATTATAGTGGAAAGGGCTCCCACTCTCTTGAGCCTCGCGGACATTGTCCAAGAACTCATTCAATAGTTAACTCGACCAATTGTACAGAGTCCCATACTTAGCCTTTGCAGGTAAGGAAACTGTAGTGGTCGGCACCTCTGTCGGTTTGCATTTCCTCAAAACTTTTCTTGCCAACAACTGGACTATAAAGCACATGCAGTGAACGTATCCGTTCACTAAGTTAATAGTCGAATCCGACTCTCATATTGAATAATAGATAAGAATATATTGATTGATGATAATAAATTACAATAAGATCGCCTTTTATAGGGCTTGATCCAACATTGTGAAGGGTTATGCCCTTTCACTAGTAACCTAATAATCTGTTAATTTATAAATAATAATATTAAATAAATATTCACAGCATTGCCACTCCCTTTTAAGGAGATTTGTCCTCAAAGCTAATTTTTCTAGTATCAACTTTATCCTGGATTTGTATTGTAATCCTTTCTACTTGAGTGGTGAATTTTTGAAACAATACAATTTGTAATTATTTGTCTTCCATATCACCTTTTGGATTTCATGTATGAACACTTGCGGACCTTCATTACTTCCACTTTTTGCATTGGTTGTGGTTCCAACATTGAATGTCATAATGATGGAGGTATTTTTAAAAGATGTTCTTCGATCTTGGAAATTAGGACAATGGTCATCTTTAAGACTTTGAAGTTTGAAAATCTCCATATGAGTCTTCTCAATTTCTTGGAGCCATATTATTGTAGATGGATTCCATCTTACAATCTTAGTATCTATGCACTTAAATTCCAACAATTTCAAAGATATGTGGTGGTTGTCACAAGAAATATGCACATCTAAACTGACATCAATATGATTAGAAATCTTTAGGTCTTGTACTAGTTTCCTCTGAATCGTAGCCTTCATGGCTTCTTTCTTGGAAGGAACTTTAAGGACCTTCATTCTTGATTTCCATATGACTGTGTCCAAGGATCTAATTCTGGAACAATATAAATGTTGTTCATCTATAGTAACCTGCTCCACAGGGATTCCTAACGATGTGGATGAAATACCTTTTTTGTCCTCTAGCTTACCAACATTAGGCCCATTATCATATTCACCATCATTTGGAACATAAGTGACAGTGGGAAAAGAAACAATTTCTACATAAATATCTACACTTGTGTTTGTAGAACCATCATTATTTCTTCCAACATGTTTAAGTAGACATTCACTACTTCCATGGCTTCGAACTTCATCAATCAGATCAATAGATTTATCTAATAAAACTAATTGGGAACAATGTTCAAGTGTCTTCTCCTGTTCAACAAGAACAATTTCATTTGAAATGTCACTTGCTATTGTAGACCTATAATCTACAACTTCATGATCCACAACTGGTGGATGTTGATCTAATGCACATACATGCTCTATCGCTTTGATGTCATCTTTTTCTTCAATTTCTATAATAGGTTTTCTTATTCTATCTTCCTCATCTTCTGTGTATATGTCCTCTTTTGGATATTTATCAACAATGGCTTGGTTCTTATCAATGTCATCTCTATACGTGCCAATTCCATGGGATACATAGGTTTTAAATCTTTTTTCCTCAAAACTATCATCGTCGTCATCGAGAGCGGGCCAATCTTTTCGATACTTATCAGCAACACCAGTTTGAGTATCCTCGGTATTGTGAACAATGTCATATTTACTTGTTCCAATTCAACGAGAGATGATGGCTTTAAGTCTCTTCTCCTCATAGCTTTCATCTTCATTATTGAACCACTTCATGGTTAAAAGTTTGAGACTTAATTAATAATAGGAACTAATAGTTTCCACTTAAATTTAAATTTTATAATAATAATTATAAAATTATTATTATGGAGCAATCAGGTTTTAATAAAAATAAAATATAAAATATTATATAATAATATTTAATTAATATTGCTTTTTTTTGGTTTTGTTTTGTGTAGGGCTACGTGGATAAGAGATGGGAGGTGGCGGCTGGAAGAGGAGGAGCAATGGCGGAAGGGTGTGAGGAGGAGGGTGTTGAGGGAAGGCACATAAAGAATGGGCGTGGGAGTGAACGAGGGGTAGGAGGGTGTGAGGAGGAGGGTGTTGAGGGAAGGCACAGCAAGAGGAGGGTGCGCAGGACATAGGACGTGAGGGAGATGAAGGGGAGCGGGGGAAATGGGAATGGAGTGGTGGTGCATGGGCAGTATTTTGGGGAGTTGGAGCAGTGGTAGCAGGGTGTGAGGGAGATGCAGGCGATGGTGGGGGAAGGCAGCGGAGAAGCGGGTCTGGGAAAAAATGGAGGGAGCTACGTGGAGTGGAAGCAACGCGCGATGAAGGAGGTAAGGGTGTGGACAAGGGATTGAAGGGAGGAAGAGCGGGAGAAGGAGTGGGGGCTGTACGCGGAGTGGGACGCAGAAGGTGGCGGGAGTGCCAAGTGAGCAGGAGGATGTAGACACAAATGGTGGAGGCTGTGGATCAATGGAGCGATGGAGGAGATGTGTGGAGAATGAAGTGGTGGAGTGGTGCAGGTGAAGGGTGGATAGAGGGGGAATGAAGGACGTGGTATGAGCAACGAAAAGTGAGAAGAGTGGTGGAAGAGCTGAATCCGAGCTCTTAGAGTGGAGTGGAGTTGAAATATATGTGAGCCGAAACCGTGCTCAGCAACCGTATCCGGTTGGACTTGAAGGGAGAGCTGAAACCGAGCTCAGGTCGAAGGAGCCGAATCTGAGCTCTGATACCAAATGCAGTGAACGTATCCGTTCACTCAGTTAATAGTCGAATCTGACTCTCATATTTAATAATAGATAAGAATATATTGATTGATGATAATAAATTACAATAAGATCGCCTTTTATAGGGCTTTATCGAACATTGTGAAGGGTTACGCCCTTTCACTAGTAACCTAATAATCTATTAATTTATAAATAATAATATTAAATAAATATTCACAGTAGCACATAGCTTGGTCCTTGATTCTAGCTGCGATATAACCATAGCTTCCCTTTTGCAAGCCGGACTCTTCCTTCATTCGGTTCGCAAGCTCCTTATCCTTGGTTTTTACCATGAACTCCATGGCGAAATTAACACCTTGCTTACTGATATGTGTGATACGGTGGATTAGGTCGATGTTTATGTCAACCTTACGGTCTAGCCACAAGTAGCCACACATCACTCAAAATGCGAGATGTGTAGAAGGTTTAGCAACCCTCATGACACTAGCAGCATAAGCCACTCCTATGTGTGAAGAGAGGGTTTCTTCATGTTCTCATCGACCCTTCATCACGTGTACTGTTCGGGATGGAACTGAGGGTACTTCGATGCCTGAGGGTCCTTCCCCTCCTGCAGCAAATCATGATCCGACAATTTACGGTTGAGAATTTTTCCTAGCATATTCTCGCGAATGCGCACATGACTTGAGATTGGCGGTAGTGGAATATCATATTGTGGATTCTTCAGGAGACGAATAGGTGGTGCATCAACTCTTCATGAAGGAATATACTCAGGCGTAAGGAATATTGGCCTATCATGAGGTGGTTCCTATGGAGGTTGCTTCGGCATTCCCCGTGCCTTCAGCTTCTCTAGTTTTGTGGTCATCTACTTATCCTTTCTCTTCATCTCTAATGTGTGGAGTCGTGAGCTTCTTGATGAGGTGCCTCTTTCTGGAATGGCCTTCTTCACAGGCATTTTTCATTAATCTCTCAAACCCAGACATTTTGAAGTCTCTCAAAATATCGTCTAGAGTCGATTGCTCAAACATTCACTTGTGAATTGCTCTTCATCATATGACTGGTAAAACTTAGAATTAACATGCAGTAAAAATTGAAAATCATGGTAAAGTCGATAAGTATGCGGTCAGCTTATAGAGTTTAAGGATTGGTGATAAAAGTTAAAAGGATTATGGATGATAATTCTTAGAGAATATAAATAATATGGCTTATAGCCATTATAATGATTAACTTAGGATTAAAGATTATATATTATAAGAGTTATAAGTTATAAGGGTTACATGAAAGATGTATTATTTATTTATTAGAGTTATGAGGGTTAATGTCGATATAAATTACATATTATTAAAACTAGTTTTATAAGAAATTATAGAGAATAATGATTAAGATGTATTTAAGTGTTAATATTTATAAGTTAGGATTATAAAATTATAAATATTAGATTATTTAAGAATATATAATTGAACGATTTGGGGTGATTATTTTAGGGTATTATAGATCTTATATGTGTTCAAAAATTTATAAAAGATATATATGTTATGGATTATAAGTTCTAGTTGTTTTGTTTTATATGGTTATAAAATTAAAATATTTATTAGTTTTATGAGTTAGGGATGAGGAGTTAGATTTTATAAGGATTATATGATTTACTAATAATTATAAATATTTTATTTTAGTATATTTGTAAAAAATATTAAAAGTTCGTCATTGGAAAATGTACTATATAAAATTAGGAAATACATCAGAGTAGACAAACGAAAATTAAAGGCTATTACAAAGTTTAGAGTTAGTATTTCATTTTTATAAAAGTTAAGAGATTTATTTTTAAGTTGAACAATGATAAATTTATAGGGTATAAAAGTCCAAGATATGTTTATTGTTAGAGTATAGAGTAATGGTTTATTGTTAGGGGTTATATTTATCATATATATGATTGTAGCTATAAGTTAAGTTTGAGATGTGTTAGTTTTTAATGGTAATATAAATTATGTCATGGACTATAATGGTTAGGTTTTAAGTTCTAGATAAATGATTAAGAAACAAAGCAAATAATTATATGAAATTATTTTAGGGAAATAATAATTAACAAAATTAACGTATGCTATATTAGATTTTAGAATGTTTGAATATAGTGTTACCAAAAGGGGGTCCTTCATTAGACAACTTAAAAAACATTGTGTATACATGGTCAACCACCCAACTTGGGGCGTACTATGAGGGCTTCTCTAGGATTTACCTCCCTCCACCTATTACTAGCAAGGCGTCCTAGTTCCTTGCTACATCAAAGGCACATCTGTCAAGATTCCAACTTAGGAAATTATCACCACACAATTTCCCATAATGTTCCTTTGGTAACTAAAATAAATATGCATATCATTAAGTATATATACTAAAATATAAAATAATTTTATATATGAAAAAATACATACACAACAAATATAACACTCACCACTATCAATTTCTATTAAATTTTTTAAATTAGTATTTTTAATCAACAACTAGAAAAATAATAATAAGAAGTTGCAAAACACATTATACTATAATAATTTAAATAAAAATAATAACATTAAAAAAATACATATTTACCATATGAAAATATAATACATAATATTATAATATAAGAAAATTTTCAAATTATAACCACAATTATAACATTACATTTTATAATTCTTACATCATATTATATTCTAAAAAACATTTAAATTATCTCTATGATAATCATTTTTTTAAAACCAATATACCAAATACCAAATAATCTGTTACACTATAAATTACAATTTGATCAAACTTTAATCAATATTTTGTAAAATAAAAATAATATTTCTTTCTAAAAATATTACAAAAATTTCAAAGTATAACCATAATTATAATATTACATTTTACAAAACCTACTTCTTATTATATTCTAACTTGTAACCTATTTCTTATTATATTTTAATAAAAATTGAAACTATTAGTTTTAAAAAACCAATATATCAAATACAAAATAAACTATAATTTATAATTTAATAAAACATAAATCAATTTTTTTAATTAAAAATAATATTTATTATAAATAAGCAAAAAAAAATAATCTTTAGTTTTAAAACAACAATATACCAAATACAAAATAAACTTTAAGCTATAATTTATAATTTAATAAAACCTAAATCAATATTTTATTATGCCTACGCACAGCCTACATTAATCAATCTCGAATGTCGGATGAAGGTAAATAAATCTCATTCTTCTTTTAAATGTTTGGCTACTGCATGACCGTGGGTTTGTGTTCCTTTACACAACCTGATTATACCGTATAAGATTTTCTTTTAGGGTTGACCCATAGATTTTGCGATTAATTTGACCCACTAATATCTATTTGTCCATTTAATTTTTTTCCATGTAATTCTTAACTAAGTTTACGTCTAAACAAACTAAGGTTTTATATTAGCACATCACATATAAGGTAAGGTTTATAAGGAACCCCTAGTCTTTTAAAACATATTAATATTCATGTATCTATTTGTCCATTTAAAGTTTTTCCATGTAATTCTTAACTAATTTTTAACTAAATACAAGTATAAACCAATAAAGGTTTTATATTACGCACAGCACATACGAGGTTTATAAAGAACGCCTAAAATATTTTTTTAAACATATTAATATTCGTGATATCTATTCGTTCATTTAAATTTTTTCCATGTAATTCTTAACTAAATATAAGTCTAACGAAACTAAGATTTTATATTAGGTACATATAAAGTTTATAAGGAACCCTAAAATATAGTTTTTTTAAAACAAAGAATTGTCTTATAATTAATTTTAATAAAAATTATAAATTAAATAGATAATAATGATAGAATTTAATTTCGATAATAATATTTTTAAATTAAAAACATCAATTAATAAATTGATATAGATAGTGTCAATTAATCAAAACAAAAAAATGAGAGGGATATGTTAACATTAGATTTACAAGAAAGGAAAAATAAATTAAATTCCATAGTATGTTAACTAAAAGTTCTAAGTTTTAATAAGATAAGAATGGAAAGCTAAGAATCCTCAATGAAAACTAAAAATATAGATCACACAAATTGAGGTGTGCTATGAGGAAAATAGACCAAATCAAGTTGGGAGAAATATATGGAAGTGACATAGAAAGGTTACTTTAAAGTTGGGAGAAATATTATTTTCTAAAGTTATTTGTTTGTTTTTTGTTAGAAGCACTCTCATCCTAAGTAGATAAAAGTCATAGCATTTGCAAGAATTTATATTATTAATTGGATTTTGGAGTTCAAAAGAAAATTAAGAAAATAGAATTGACAAAAAATATATGATGAAAACCATTGATTAAATGAAAAATGAAAAAAGATTGGTAAAAGCTAATTAAAGAAACATGTAATGAAAATGATCAATTAAATGAAAAATCAAAATGATTGGTAAGAACTGAATAAAGAGTAATATGATAAATTTCTCAAAGTCTTTTTTAAATAAAATTGAGATAATTTTGTACAACACTGTATTCGAGAGTTTTAGAAGGAAAAAAATGTCTAAATGACCTAAGAAACAAGGAGATTTGTTCCTAAGAAATTTAAATAGTGGAGAAATTAAAGTTCTTTCAACAATAACATTGGAAATGGTTGTATAATATGTAAAATGTTAAACTTAAACTGGTAATTGATTTATGATTTACTTAGTTAGAGTGAATTACTTTTCCAAATCAAAATATTAATTAAGATTTATTTGGCTAATTTCTTTCTGACTGGGTAACTAATTTCCCTATGACTCCGTAACTAATAGATTTTGCATTAACTTGAAGAAAATGCCAAAATTGAAATTAAGGAACAAAATTGTTAAAAGAAATGGATTTTAAATTACAAATATAAATGTGAGATGAATGGATGTGAAAAAAATGTGTGAAAATTAAAATTATGGAAAATGGATTTTAAGTTACAAATATAAATGGAAAATGAATGGATGTGATTATGAATGAAAGACATGAATTAGTTCTAGTGTAGCATAAAAATACGTCGTAGCATCGGACAAGAATTCGAAAAACATAAATGTGTCACTAGGAAACGTAAATTTGAGGCACTGCTCAAAGAGACGAATTCATGAATTTGTCTCCTCTAGCCTCAACGGAAAAGAAACTCTCTATATACTACGTCAAAATATTTGAAGTCTATGTGTGCATGCACTATAAAGGCATAGAATTATGATTACTAATATATATAGTAGAAATCCAAACCCACTTTAACTACTATTTCAATTTAACTACTATTCCCTTGACACTATTAAAAAATGGTTTAATTATTGTTTTATACTGACTATTAATAAGCTATTAAAGTCTTACTGATTATTAATAAGTTATTAAAGTCTTATTATGTAAAATAAAACATTAAGTAAAAAGTAGACTATTATGTTTATTATGTAGAAAGAAGTCTACTACCAATATGGTAGTTATGGATATGGAGCAATAACCATAAACATAGATAAAGAGCCTCTACAATGCTTTTAAATGTACATAATCTAGCATATTAAAATATTTAACTTATAATTATTTGTAATCTTCTTAATAGCTACTTCTACTCCTAATTTAATTGTAAAAGATCTTGATATTCCCCAAGGAATGGTAAAAATAAGATGTCATGTACTCCTAAATCAAAGTGGAGATCTTCTTGTAAAGTAGAAAAATTCCACTCCATTTAAACACTATTCTCAACCTCTTTTAACATTTCATTAATATTTGTTACTAGAATCTACATACATGTTTAGTAGGAACACTTAAAGAAAAGCATCCTTAAAACACCCTTAAAATAGAGAAACAACCATGTATTCCCACATGAATTATATCCCTTTCAAAAAATAGACTACTCTACTAACTAAAATTAGTTGGACACCAAGTAAGTTCAAAGTGCACAACTTTAGTTAACAAGGAAATGTATGATACAATGGTATGAATAATCATCATTTATGGAGCCTCACATCATGTATAACATAGCAGCAAACTGAAAAAGATGATAAAGAGGAAAACCATGGTAAAGATATCACAATAGAGAGGAAAACCGTAGGTAAGTCATGATGTTAATAAAAAAAAACTTGATTATAGGAGTAGTATGTGTTTTCTTTTTAAAATCCATAGCATCAATTAACGTAAATGATATCAATTAACAAAAGAGAAAATTGTGATTGAGAGTTGAGAGGAATGGGTTCATATGAGCATTGAAATTGACATTTGAGAGGGATGTGCCAATCTTATCTTTACAAGGTGGGAGGGAACAAATAAATTAATCATCAAAATAATCACCACAAAATGAACTTACATAGGAGGAAGAAATTAGGAGGCATTAAATGTGAGGAAAATAGAGAAAGTAAATTTGGGCAAGGAACATCCAATGATTCCTCTAGAATAGAGTTTTATTAGTATATAACGGTATACATAAACTAGGAATTATGCGAGTTTAGTTATATGAGTGCAAATTAAAACACTCTTTTCTCATGTTAATTGTTAGTGTCAGGCTAGAGATGATATTTGTGTTGGAAGCAGTCTCAAGTGAAGTAGATAAGAAACATACATTTTGTCCCTTTTTATAATTATTAATTGGAATTTTTCAACACATTGGTAATAGTTGAGGAGTTGAAAAAGAAACATAAAAATAGAAATGGTAAAGAAAAATTTATTGATGAAACAAACAAATTTAAGAGAATGGGAAAGAATTAATTGTAGAGTATTATGCTAAAAATCCTAACTTGAAATATGATTTTGTCAAAGTTCTTGTATTAAGATCAAATTTTACAAGAATATATATAGGATCCTTATAAAATGTGGATGTCTAGATTGCCTAAGATATGAAGAAATATTTTTCTTAAGAAATTAAATTTATTATTATTTATGGAATAATTGTATTGAATGGAAAGGGAATTGAAACATTGGAAGTACTAATATGCTTTCATGAATAACAATAGAAAAATAGTGAAATGGTTAAATTGTGACTTGAATGGATAATCTATTTACTAATTTGGGGAAAACTATCAACCACAAATAATAGCATGGCCATCAATTACCACCATAATTTAATAATTGGCATTAGCCTTTTCAAATATATATATATATATATATAATTATTTTTTAATTTATTAATTTTTTAAATAATTTTGACCAACTTGTAAATTTTTAGAATCCTTCTTAGACATCAAACACCATTAAATATTGACAATTCTCAACTATTTTTAACAGCTCAATAATAAAAGTGGTAATTTACTAAAAAAAATTTCATTTAATTCTTAATAAATACAAGACCAAACTAACTAAATTCTTATATAAAGTAATTTTTTCATTAATTATAATATACATCTCAATAATATGAATGTAATCTTAAAACAACCAAGGTCCTTTCATTAATTATAAATGTAATACTAATTTTACCAAAAACAATGTTAAAACAGAGTATCCTTAAAACAGAAAAGTGCAAAAGAAAAAAAGAAAAAAATCCCAATCCCAATCCAAATTAATTACTTCTTTAAAACTGATCATAAATATGCTTTCTAAGTCTGAATAAATTGGGGCAACCTATAATGACGTGACTATGATAACACATGACTTTTATAACCTTTCCCTTGGTTTGAGTGTACTTCGCTAAAACTAATCATAAATATGGTTTCTAAGTCAGAAGAAATTGGGGCAACCTATAATGACGTGACTATGATGACACATGACTTTTATAACGTTTTCCCTTGACTTGAGTGAATGATTTCAACACAAAATTATCATTCCTATCATATTCATGTGAATGGTTAGGAAACCTCTTCTATTATAAATCTAATTTGAATACTTCCAATAAAAGCTATTTCCAACACTCATATAATACCAACTTTCACTTCAAATGTGAGACGGAAGATCAATTCTGTGCTAAAGAAAGGGAGAAAGGGAGGAGGTTGATGTTTTGAATCAATCTCCCAGAAGGTAGATTCATTATTGGCAGCCCCATATCTGGACATGACTCTCAGAGATAAGTTGGCTGGATATGAAATAGAAACGAGTTCAAATTGTTTTGTCATATGGACCTCACTGCCCAACAATAAAGTAGAGGAAAAAGCATACCCCTATGAACCTTCCACACCCGTATGAGTGCTGTAAATTAGTTAGAATCTTCCATTGATATGCATATGAACTTTGTGCATGAGAATTACGATGAAAAATCGTAGCAGTATATGAGGTTAGAGTGTCCAATTTCTTTAAATTAACCAAGTATCTGCCACAGATTCAGAGTCAACGGTTGAGGTATCTGCCAAAGATTCAGAGTAAAAAAGGCAGAAGCATGGATAGGTATAGGCGAAGCCATCACTCGCAATTCAAGGACCGAATAGCGTAGATTGAATCCCTAAGAGTTGGAGATGGATACCCAGCGACGAAGGTCGCAGGTAAAGTTATAGGTTCAGTGGTTTTATATATTTCGGTAATGTACTAAGAGCAAACGAACTAGAAAAGACTAAAGAAGAGCGCTCATTTTATTTTAAGGGAGCAGGGTAAAGTATAGATCAGGGAACAATATGTGAGTTAAAGAAACGCAATCAAGTCTGGCAAGGAACAATATGTGAGCTCCTTACAATAGAGTTTTTATGAGTCTACAGTCTAGTCATATGACTGCAAAATTAAAAGATTTTTTTAAAAATTGTTTGTCGATTACACAACAAAAAAAATGGTATTTGTTTTGAAAGTATCCTTACATTAATTAGAATAGTTTCTATTTTTCATTATTGCTACCCATGGAGTCTCACAACATGGACAAAATCCAGAGCATTAAGGAATAGATACAAACTTAATCAAAAGAAAAAAGTGAGACTTAAAATAGAGAGAGCTATTTGCTAACATTAGATTTACAAAAGGAATGGATAAACTAAATTAATTATTAAATGTTAGAATATATTAATTAAATATTTTGATAGTTCAAGGTGTTCAGAGAAATTGGTAATGAGTAATTGAGATAAGAAGGTGTAATATGAAGATCACAAGTTCAAATCCTCATAAATAATTATTTAAAGTAGAAATTAAATGGACTCATAGAAGAAGTAATCAAACCTAAAATTATTGTTAGACTTCATGTAAGATAACTCTGCCATTGCAATTGTAATCATCATCAAATGCAAGACTCAAATGTTAAAAAAAGCTAAGAGTGGTCATCTTAGTTGACAATTAATTAGGGACTAACTAGAAAAATATGGATGAGGGAGAATTTGGTTAACTTAAGTAGAATTGGATGTATGTCTTTGTAAATCAAGAGTATTGATTATCATAGATTTAATGTAAATTAATCAAAAGAGAAGATTGATATTTAGAGTTGAGAGGGATGTGTTAACATTAAATTTATAAGAAAAAAGAAGATAAAAAATTGTGAAACACTTTTATAAAGTTAATTGTTTGTGTCACTTTAGAAATGGTATCTGTGTTAGAAACACCCTTACTTTAAAGCCATAAAATTTGCCAAAAAGAGTTTATATTAATAATTAGAATAATATAAAGTCATAAAATTTGTCTAAAAAGAATTAATAATTAGATTAATATAATTAGATTTTTTTAACATATTGATGATGAACAAGAAAATAATAAAGACAATTTAGTAATAAAAAAAAAAAATGTGTTAAGAAATAATTGAAGAGTAATATCATACATTTTTTGAATAGAAGATGTTTTCAGCAATAACATTTGAAAAGTCTGTGAAACGAATGGATGTGATTGTAGAGGCGCTTTTAATTAATTAAATATGTAAATAGAAAATGAATGGATATGATTTCGAGCAAAACTAAAATAAAAAATCATTTTCCAATTAATATATAATATAATTTTTCCAAATGATTTGACATATTAATTAATGTCGATATTAATCACTGTCATGAAGGATAGAAAGACGCCGTCGATTTTTCAATGTAGATTTTTGGGAAAACAATTCGAAAGAGGTATCAAGCAAAATAATTACTTTGTTGGAAATGGAAAATCATTACATAATATTTAATATTTTTTAATAATTATATGTTTAATCGATGCATTAGCAGGCTGATTAATTAAATACCGTGAATCAACTGATCATAACCAAATGCCATATCCTAGACAAATACCAGGGTCAAGATACGGTACACATATAGCTGCTAAAGCTAAGTTTACAAATAAACCTTTACGAATTTATAACTAATTTTAACCATGTTTTTAAAGATTATGTTCATTAATTTTTAATTACATTATATAAAATTTTATAATTAATTCAATAAAGTATAATTTAAAGAAACTAATATCATGTAGATTAAGACTGTATTTATAATATAGGTCTTTGTGTTATGTCTGTAATTTAAAATATAGAAATTAAAATTAGTGAAAAAAAAGAATAGATATATAAAAGAATAAAATGGTATTTATAATTAAAATATGTATTATATTTATATTTTTAAAATAGAAATTAAAAATAAAATAAAATTTGTAAAAAAGAAAAGAATATATATATATATATATATATAATAAAATAAAATAAAAAATTAACTTTAAGTTATTTTTATTAAAACCATCAAAATTATAATTATATATTATTTATAATTAATTACTAGAGATAGGATCAGTTTGTTAAAATAACAATCAAAACCATTGCAAAGTTCACTTTAAAAATATCCCTGTGTGCTTAAAATTCATTCTTGTATAGATAAGAATGACCTTACATGATTTAGAACCATGCTGGAATGTTAATTTAGTTTTATGACAATGTGACGTGGCAGGTTGAAGGTAATTTAAAACAAACGTTATGACATAACCAATTCAAGAAAATACCATTGATAAAACCAAGATTGAAACCAATTCAAGAAAATATCTTTGATAAAACCAAGATTGAAACCAATTCAAGAAAATACCATTGATAACAACATTGCACAACGCCAAACTGTATAACAACATTGCACAACTGAAGGAGGAGGGCGCAGCAGGAAAAACACACAACAGCCGAAAGGCTCACCAAAAACTCTATCTCCTTGTTAACAAAAGAAAAGGATTTTTTTACATATCGACCGTTCTCTCGAAACATCCAGGATCTCTAGAAACATCCAACAAGAGACTTCTTGGAGAAGCAATCAGGCAAATAAATGCCAGCATTAATTAGACCAACCACAAAACCATACACGTGGCGGGAGAAATTATCACAATTGCCAACATTCTCCCCTTTAATTTCTACAGCCACATACTAAATTCATATACAGAAAATTCATATACAGAGTTTACATGCTTTCAAAAATGCAGATTTCAAAAACACATGATTGATGAACATGCCTGCTGGTCTTATAGTCTCGGCTAGGCTTACAAAAGGATTAAAAAAAAACTTATGAAGCATTCAAAAGACACATAATTCTGGAAACTCAAACTTGTTTGCAGCTTTTCCATCTTCGACGACGCCAAACTTTAAACCAGCGGTGCTTTGGCTCTCTCATTTTCACTTTCTTCTTCAGCATCACATTTTTCTTTGATTCTTCAAATTTTTTGTATTCAGCGTCCTTTGGCCTTATTCTTCCATCAACATCATCAAAGTTTTCAATAACTTTCAGTTGGCCATACTCAGAACTTTTCAGCTGTAACATATCTATCCTACATTGAACTAGCTGCTGCCATGAAATCAACTGATAATAATGCTTGATCTGTTCAGAACACCATTTTGCAAAGATTTCATTCTCAAATTGTCCTTTAATATCATTTTGCTCAAAAGTATTCATAACACCTTCATTATATTCACCTTTTGTACTTTCAGAAACATTCATATCAGCTTCAATTTCTTCAATTAAACTGGCTGCAATTAAATTCATATCATTTTCATTTATATTATCCATTTCTCCAATCAACCTTCGTTCTACTGATTTCAATTTCATACAAATTTGCAGCATTTTATCAATCATTTCTTCAAGGACTACATCACCTGCATAAAACTCTTCATCAACTTCTGTTGATTCTGAAACTTTCAGTTCTGAACAATCTGCAATGTTCTCTATAGCTTCAGCTGCTGCTAAATTTTCCAGTGCATCAATCTTATCATTAACATTATCATCTGGAAATGAATTTTCTTTACAATTAAGCATTTTTAAGATCAATTTCATTTCAATCTCGATTGCAATCTTTTCAGCTTCAGTTAGAACTTCTTCATCATAAATTGGTACTTTCTGAATTTCATTTTCTTCTTTAATTGCCAGAAATTTTGCTGACTTTTCATCATCTGCACATGCTTCAGCACCAGCATTATCATCCTCAAGATTGTCTAAAACATTAACTTTTTCATGAAATTTATAAAATTCAACTTCATTTTCAGCAATGACATTTTCATCCATTTTAATTTCAACTTTGTTTTGTGTTGCAGCATCTACAAGGCTGCTTTCATCTTTCATCAAAATATTTTCGTCATGGATACTCTCATGTACAAACGTTCGCGACTCAGCACAGCAGCATTGAACCTGATTGAAAAATAACGCAAAGTGTGCAAGCTCTACAGCTTGATCAACATCCATGTCCCTTGCAACTGCAGCTCCTGCAGTTGGGCCAAATCCCGAAACAATATTCAGGACACCTGGAGGCAGTCCAGCCTCGTGGAAAAACTTTGCTGCATAAAGAGCTGTTAATGGTGTATGCTCAGCACTTTTTAATACAACGCTGTTCCCACAAGCTAGTGCAGGACCAACTTTCCAAGCAAACATAAGCAGTGGAAAATTCCAAAGAATGATTTGACCCGCAACTCCAATAAGTTCATGTAAAATTTGAACGCAATAAGGTCCATCAGCTGGGACTGTAAGGCCATGCATTTTATCTGCCCAATCTGCATAGTAACGTAACAGCCGCACTGTCATTGGCACTTCAACCAAGGATGCTTGCTCATAAGGCTTCCCATTATCCCATGTTTCCAAAGCTGCAATCTCGTCATTATGCTTTTCAAGCAAATCAGTAAACCGGAGCACAATACATGATCTCTCAAAGGCAGTCATTTTTGGCCATGGGCCCTCATCAAAGGCTTTCCGTGCAGCCTTAATATAACGCAGAATTTTGTTAAACTGCTCCTGGTCAATCTGAGGACCTTGCTCAACACCTTTTCTAAAAGGATCACCTACAACACGACTAAGGCACCATGCCTTTGCCTTTTCTACAAATTCATCATTGCTTTTGTCTTCTTTTACATCTCTAATTTTTGCATCTTCAATGTTATCTTCTGCTTCAGCAAGTATTTCATTATCTTTATCACAATTTCTAGTATTGTCCATGACAGCTATATCAACATTCGTGCTTTCTAGCACATCTTCCAATTCTATTTCAACCGTTGATTCACATGTTGCATTATTTGCACATTCTGTAACTTCAGATTCCTCGGGTAGATCTTGCATGAGCTGTTGCTCGTTACCAACTTCAGATTTAGTATCTTTGTCTACAAGTATATTGACATAGTGGGATTCACTGATAGATTGGCTGACTTCAGCTACTACTGCAGAATTTTCTATTGATTCCTCAAGAACCTTAACTTGCTTTTGAGTTGCGTTGCTCCCCCTTACATCGAATTCTCTTCTCAAGTGTTCCCAGGCTTCTTTAGCACTAGCTGCATTAGCAATCGTGGGTATTATTCTCTCATTCAAACCTTGTCGAATGAGGAACAGTGCCACATCATCATTTCTCATATTTTCCATGAGCTCAATCTTTTGGCTTTGGGGCAAAACCTCATAGGCTTCCTGGTTTGGGGGTTCCTTGAATCCACTTTCAACTACACTCAACACACCTTTAGCGCGAAACAAAGTTTTCATTTTAATAACCCAGAATTCAAAATTCTTACCTGAGAAAACTGGAATGGGCAGTTCATCATAGATTTCTTCAGTCCTTGGCTCTGCTACAGCAGAATCATTACCATAAATTTGTGCAAAATAAATTGCTTCTGCCCTTCTATTCATTCTTCTAATCTGTTTAAGACGTCTTTGTTGACCCATGACACTTTTTCAACTGGATTCCTTGGATTTTCAAGCCAGTCTGCGATGCACTTTAATTCTGCATGAAAAGACACTGTTTTTGCTTCTCCTCCTGCAACTTCTGGTTCTCTTCTTGAAATTCTGAGCTTTTGCTAAACTCAAAATTCAACTCCAGGCTTCAGCCTTCCCAATTTTCATCCGCAAGAGTAAGCGGGGTTCACTAGATTGCTCAACCATTTAACCATGGGAGCGTTCAACAATCAATCTGCTCTACCGTTAACAATGGGAGCACTCAGCAGAACACATCAGAATTCTGAGGACTTCAGAACTGATGACTTCAGCAACTTAGCTCCAGCAACATGCCAATGCATTTTGGAGGGTTTTCTTCTTTCTCAAAAGAAAAACGGCCTACCATACTGCCACATTACAAGCTGGGAAGATTGGCTTCTGTTCATTAATAATTATTCTTCCCCTCAAATACATACAGTACTTGATTTTCACCAACACAAATATTTGCTATGCAAAGGGTTTACCAATCAAGTCCACTAACTATTATGAGAGTTCACACCAGCAACTGCTACTTCATTTCCACAACAACAGCACTTTCAGCACACAAACAATATGACTCATAGGCGTGCAGACAACACTACAAACCATGTCCAGCAATAGAAAAAATGATTCAAATGTGGACTCTTACAAGCTATCGGGCTCAATATAGATGCAGAATTAGACAAAGCAGCGCTACAACTCTTTCTTAAACCCAAGAAACATGGTTCCCTTCACCAGGATACAGAAGAAACAAGCGGCTATAGGCTTCAACTAACCTCAAATGAAGATGACAGAGCAGAAATAAAAACCCCGAAAACAGAGCATAACAAAGTGTTAAACAATGCTGCAGAACTTCATTTAGTCCAAGACATTGGACAATCTAGTCTTCACTTTCAACAAAAATAATAAAACCGATCAGCAACACGGCACAGGGTTACCTTTTTGACAATGTGAGGGAGTGTAACTCAACAATCATCAGCGTAAACCGGAACTTGAAGACTTCTTCAACAACCAGAAAGGATTTTCATCATACACGTCCAGAGAAACTGCCTCACTCTGTTGCTATGAACAGAAATGGTTTAATTCCCTCAGTAAAGGAAGATGACCAAAAAAAAACTCTGCAAAGATGGCTGCATCTAACCACGGCAGCACGAACTAATCCCAACACCAGATGTTGGTCGCAGGGGATTTCTCACCAGATTCTACAGGTCGAATTCCACTCTCGGCACCCGTTTACATGCTCCACTTCTACCATGGGCTACGGCCCTCTCCTTTTTCTGATCATCCACAGCCTCAGAATGAATACACAAAGGCATCACGGGTTAGCCCAAAGACTCGGCGCTCAGGCTACTTACAGGCATCTGGAAAACTAGCGGCAGTGCTTGGCCAATCGCCATTTTGACAGCAGCAGACATCATGGCCATGGCTTCCTCTGTCTTTAAGTAGCCGCTAACCGGAAACGGATTTGCAAACGAAAAACCAGTCAGCTGTTGAAGAGCCTGAAACTTTGCAGATTTCGTCTCGGAGCTCTGTTCTATGGGGCTGCATTCTCCACTGCTGTCATTCTCACTTGAAGAAACGCTTCCAGGAAACGACAGGCTTAAGGAAGTCGGTGGATCGAGAGCGCCAGCTGAACCAGAAACAGAAACAAAATCTAACATCACCTTCCAAGGACAGAGCTACCTCAACACCTCAATAGCATGGAACGATACAGCCAACTCATCTCATGGCACTTTTTACTGCGCATCAGTGACAATCTTCGCTGCGAATTTTATAGCCAGGAACATAAGTTTTCAGAACACGGCCCCTCCTGCAAATCCAGGTGACATTGGCGGTCAGGCAGTAGCATTGAGAATCGCAGGCGACCAAGCTGCCTTCTATGGCTGCGGATTCTATGGTGCACAGGATACCCTTCACGACGATAATGGGGGACACTACTTCAAAGAATGTCTCATTCAGGGATCCATAGATTTCATATTTGGCAATGCAAGATCTCTCTACCAGGACTGCCAGCTGAGTTCTATAGCAAATCCTGTGGCGAGCGGAATTAGTACGGCCATAACCGGTGCCATAACATCCCATGGAAGGCAATCTGCCCAGGAAAACATGGGTTTCTCCTTTGTGAATTGCAGCATTGGCGGAACGGGAAAGATTTGGCTGGGCCGAGCGTGGGGTCCTTACTCTCAAGTGGTCTTCTCCAACACTTACATGTCGGATATAATTGCTCCTGATGGCTGGAACGACTGGAACGACCCCAGCAGACAAAAGACTGTATTATACGGGCAATATCGATGCTCGGGCCCTGGTGCAAACCAGACACTAAGAGTATCATACGCACAGGAGCTTAACCAGACACAGGCAGCGCCATTCCTCAACATATCTTATATTGACGGAGACAAATGGATTAGTCTTCCTTCACATCACAATTCCCCCAAACCTCCAAGGAAACATCACTGTAAACATCACCAGCACTTTGCCATGTGATTCGAACCATAATAGGCGCACAATTCTTCTCTGGAATGAGAGCTCGGAGCTTCCTCTTGCATTTGCCAATGGCGACTCAAGCTTACACAAACCCTGTCAACTAAACAGCTCAATACACAGATCTAGGGATCTTGTGAAATACATACCTACAGGAGATTAAATCACAATTTCTTGATAACACTGGGCCTCCAGTGAGGGAGTTATGCCCAGACTCGCTCTGATACCAATTGAAGGAGGAGGGCGCAGCAGGAAAAACACACAACAGCCGAAAGGCTCACCAAAAACTCTATCTCCTTGTTAACAAAAGAAAAGGATTTTTTTACATATCGACCGTTCTCTCGAAACATCCAGGATGTCTAGAAACATCCAACAAGAGACTTCTTGGAGAAGCAATCAGGCAAATAAATGCCAGCATTAATTAGACCAACCACAAAACCATACACGTGGCGGGAGAAATTATCACAATTGCCAACAACAACTGTATAACAAATAAGCTAACTTGAGATTATTTGAGAAAGACCAATTCGATCATTGACATTCTGTTTCCGTTAGAGTAGTGATATTTTGATTAATCATATCCATTTTGTAAACTATTATTGTGATTACGTTAGGTTAATAATTATGAAAATTTATCAATTAGATATAACTAAGTATAAGATTATGTTTATTAATTTGATTGGTTTAAAATATTCTAAATGTATTTATAATTTAATTATATATATTATATTTATAATTTCAATAAATTAAAATTAGTGTAAAAAATGTGAATTTTATTATTATTATTTTTTAAAGACAATAACGGTTAGATTTTTTGTATTAGAAAACAGTGGCGAGCCACTGGGTTCGTTACATCGAAAAGAAAGTTCTCGCAAATCAATGGAACAAATGCCTTAGAGATCTAAATCTAAACAGAATCTGGGCACTAAAGCTATTTCAATGAACGAGTGCGGCTTCGCCTCATTACATCTTTTCTGGTTTGATAGTTTTTTCTTTTTCTTACACGGTGTGCCCTTCGTTGCTTTGATCCTGAGATTGACTGTCCGTCGGCCCTCGAGGGTCTTCTTCATCAGCAATGTCGGCCCAGCTTGAGGCTGGCTGGATTGGGATTGGAGACTTGCGACGTTCGGCTTCTGTTGGGGCTTTCTCCTTAGCGGTGTCTTTGGAAACGGATTCAGCTTCCTCTTCTGCTGCTGGCTCCCGAGCCTTGCTTTCTGGGAGTGGCTCCGATGAAGGTCCGGTCCACCAACTGGGTCTTTGGCTCCTGGTCGACCTTTTTTTCCCAGGTTGTTTCTCACAGTTTCGAGCTATATGCCCCGTTTCAAAGCAGTTCCTGCACCTGAAGCAAAGATTCTCGTAGTCTAGTTTCTGGTTCCTTGAGTAATCCTTGCCCTGAAGGATGATTTCGGCTGGGAAGCCTTTGTTGAAATCCATTTCAACGCAGATCCGAGCGAAGGTGGAGTGCGCTGGCTTGGACTCCGGGCTTCTGCAGAGAAACTTGCCGAGGCCATTGCCCATAGACTCCAGAGAAATGTCCCCCCAGAAATGCAGTGGTAAAGACGGAAGTCTCACCCAAACTGGAGCTGAAGAGATAGAGTCCGTGGAAGGATCAAAGGCAGGGGTTTGCTCTAATGACGAGCGTGAACTAAAGCTTCCTGCGGCATTTGATTAGCCAGAGCCGGTGCTTCAGGAATTGTTGCATGCCGGCCGGAGGAACGGCTCTGACGGGTAGCTACCTCTTTGAAAGAGGGCCTGGTCGCAGGAGGGGTAGCCGCTGGAAGGGAAGCTGATGAAGGAGACGAAGGGACGCCTAGTCCCGGAGGAGGAGAGTCCTCAGAAGGGCGGCCGCCGGCTGAAGAAGGACCCAACGCAGACGAATCCGCAGGAGGCGGATCCGAGGGGGCTGCCATGGCGACAGAACCTCACGAGCAGGCGAAGAAGAGGTTGCAGCGGAGGCCACGGTGCCCGGAAGGGATCTGGAGAGGTTGAAATTAAGAGTTAAAGAGGAATGAACTATATTAAATTGAAATTAAGAGTTTAGAGGTTTTAGTTTAGAGGTTTTTCTAGACAAATAAAATTAAAATTAAGAGTTTAGAGAGATGCCCTAAATTTGTGAGATAGAGAAAGTAAATTCATCATGGAGTAATCATTAAAAAAACAGATTCAGATAATATTGAAGCTAAGGGAGATGCGCTTAGTCTGTGCAAATTACTCCAAAGTAGATTAAAGAAATATTTCAAAAGAATTAAACTATTTATTTTTTAATTATATATTTTCATAATAACTTATCTATAATTGCACAGAGCGATATTAAAGAATTACTTACATGTTTGAAGCCATTATATTTATAACTCATGATCTAAAAACACAGTAACACTTTTTCTTTTCTTTTTTAAAATTTTATTTTTTATCTCAGTAATCGCTCACCTGTGCGGATAATTATATATCGTAAATTTTCTGAAAAGTTCCCACATAGTAAAGGAAAAACTAAACTGCAATTTTACTAATCATTTGGACGGTTTTAGAAAATCACAGTGCATCGAATTCTTAAGCGCGCTCGGATCCTTGATTATGTATTCCTAAACTAGCTCGGAGAACTTATGTGTAATTAAAACCCTAATCGATAATTCTACATAACACAAGTCCGTGGAAACTCGCACTACACAACTCTACATTAACAAAAAATATTCATCGGTGAAACTATAATTATATGGCATCCTCTGCTCATAATTATATAATATAACACCGAGTAGACGGCAAATGGTGGAGATAAAATTTAACCAACGGACCATCGCAAAATTATAATTATATGAGGGCATCTTCTCCTAATACCATTATCCACAGACTATAATAAATAGCAGGGACCACATTACCCGGAATGAATCTTATTTCCAACTATAAAACTAACCCTAATCCTGACCATTTAACGAATTTTAAGAGTGGGAAGGAGTAATGGAAAGGAGTAACCCTACATCCTAGCGTCAGGACAAGACAGGAATAAAATAAATCAATTTAGAAAAGTAAGTTTACTCATAAGAGTTTCTTAACATTAGAGACCTCCCTAGTATAATGATTAAGGTGGTTTCGCACCAATTAATACTAGAAAATTCTTATATGCAGAAACTATGCAAACTAATCTGCCAGATTAAATCAATCTAATATAAATTTCAGATTTTACACACATTCCACATTATTTTGAACACATGGATTTTAATTTATTCCATTGCATTATGAAGCTATGAAAGGGAAACGATACCTGTTTCATTTCCTTATGCATTTGGGTGTGTAGGCGATCCAGCTGTGTAGACGATCCAGCTGCTTCTTGTACACAGTGCCTCCAGCGTGCCTCGTCAATTCCTTCAACGTAGTGCCCGCGTAGCATGATCAACACAGTGCCTCCTCAGGTGCTTTCATTCTGTGATTAAAATTCAACACCAAGAATTCAAAAGCTATAAATCTAATTGCCGTTGATGAATTAAAATTCCATTTGAAAATCTATGAGAGGGAAACGGTAGGTTCATTTACCTGTGTCATTTTCTTCTGTAGACGATCCAGCTGTTTTCGATTTTCCATTCTGCCATGATTTAACTCCATGCCACACTTTCATATACAATCCATAGATAAAACAAGATAACTGGATGGCTCAATCCACAGAGCGTTCCCAACGCCAAACACAGAGATACAATAATCATAAGAAAGAGAGAACGTTTTATGGAGTTCAAACACACAAAACGGTTGTTATTTTCGTAACGGATACATTGGATCGGATTTCCGATATTTTCGTAACGGATACATTGCCTCGGATTTTCGATATGATCGAACGTAGAGTTTGTTGATCTCTTATTACAGAAGTGTCGGATATTTTGTCAGAATTGTCAGAGATTTTGCTTTTATTTGTTGATTTTCTTAACCGATTCTATTCAGGGAATTCAAATTAAGCGGTTGGGTTATGATGAGTTTTGTAAGGCAAATGCTGAGTATAAAATTTGAATTCCCAACAGCTTCAATTTGTGTTAAGTTTTGTATAACGCAAATGCTGAGTATAAAATTTGAATTCCCTATTATAACTGAAATGTGACATTGGATCAGATTCTCGATCGGATTGGACACTGGATCGGGTTTTCGATAGGATTGGACGGTGTTGATCTCTTATTACCATAAGTGTCAGATATTTTGTCAGAATTGTCAGATATTTTGCTTTTATTCTGCAATATCTTTGCAAGGATACACTTAATTCTTAACACTCATATTAAAATATATTAATTTTAACAAATAAATCAACCAAAAATATAAATTATAAAAAATATATAACATAAAATTAATTATGTTAACTAAAAATATAAATTATAAAAAATATATATCATAAAATTAACTGTATTAGTTTTTTTTTTATAAAATTGTATTAAATATTTAATTTATATATTTCGAACAAATAATTATAATCTTATATATTTTTAAAAAAATTGAAATTTTTTTATTTTATAAACAACATTTATTAGATGTTTATTAGATGTGTTCTTTTATAATATTAATTAACATAATAAAAATTGTACTTAGTTTTTTTATTTATCTTTAAAAGTTTTATTAAAAAATTATTTTATTTTTAATAATATTCATTATAAATTTTAGTGATAAGAATTGAAGTTTTATTAAATTCAAACTCAAAAAAGGTGGTGATTTTCCTAACGCATACAAGTGTTGGGTTACGATTAGTTTTGATCCAAACTTAACGCATATGGTAACAATAATTTTATTTTTTTTGGATGGTTTTTTTTTGGATTGTAGCTCCTTATGTTAAGATGATAAATTCGATTTCTACATGGGATCCAGATTTAAATTAGGATAGAGTGATGGATCAAACTTGAGTCGCAAGGTTTTATTTCACTTTGAAGGGTTTTATGTCTTGGTTTATTTTTTATTTGTTTTTGTTATTGAAGATGACATATTCATTCATGGTTTATTGCCATTTCTAACCCATGTTAAGATGAATTTCTACAACTTAGAATATTTATTCTACTAGTCCTTATTTTGATGTCAAGTCTATTTAATATTTAAACTATTTATAACCAATTTAATATTTTCCGTTTAAATACATAGCATTTTGTGATTGTAAATTTATATTTCACTTAAAAAAATGAAATTAGATATTCACATGAATATAGTTATTTATTTCATTTCTCTTATGAAAAGGTTTTATTTAATATTTAAATTAAAAAATATATAATAATTATTTTTAAAATTTATTTATAATAATAACAAAATTAAATTAAAAAATATATAATAATTTTTTTTTAAATTTATTATAAAAAATTAACGCTATGAATAAATTATATATTATAATAATTAATTGAATATATATTTAAATGATATTATATATGAATTATACATACTAGTATTATTTTTTAATAATCTATATTTTATAAATTTAAATACAAACATTTTTTATAAAATCCAAAATATATATCATTTATCTATCATTTTTTTCAATTCTTGATGAAAAATGCTTAATATATTAAATTTTTATTTCTTTTGCCTTTCATGTGAATAATTATGGTTATTAGTAGAGTTATCAATAATTTAAAATAGTGGTGAGTATAGAAAAAGAGTTTTCTAACACACCAATTTGAATTATTTGATTTAATATTTTTATTTGGAAATACGAAACAATTATTATTTAATTATTAAATGAAGCATTAATTATTAAATAAAACACTAATGAATCACTGGTTTTTAAGCATTAATTTTTAAAAGCACTAATGTAAAATAGATTTTTAATTCTTAAGTATCATTTATTAAAGATTAATAGGTTAAATATTAAATTGAAACATTTTATTTTGTAAAGATAAGGTACTATATTCAACTAATAATAATTACTATTCTAGCTTATTAACCTTTAATTATTAATAATTTATTACTATTAAAGTTCTTATAAATATTATTAGGATTAAACATTAAGTCTCCTAGGGTTTATGTTAACATATAGAATCCTATTTATTAAAACCATATACCATTTTCCATTGAGGCATTATTTCTAGTGAGGATGGACTCTACTAGTACGTCGATTATACTCTTCTCTTACACAGGTTTCCAATTTGCCTTCAGAAATTATTATTTTGTAAAAGAGTTATAAAACTCTCACATGCTCATGTGGGTGAATATTATGAACAAGAAATATTATGTCATTATTGATCAAAATAGATACGTGGATCATCCAGTTGAAAGAGGGGACACTATTATGAGACAATGCACAAGTGGATAGCAAGCAAGTTATTTGGTATCAATATCAATCAAATCCAAGTCAAAAGCTCAGCAAATCTACGAGATCCACAATTGTAGGGATCAAGATATTTGATTGAGATTTGATTGAGATGGCACAAGACCTGGGGAAAAATTATATAATGGTGCATTGAGAAGATATATGATGATGTGTGGTTCATAGAGAGAAATTGTTGCTATCTTGAGGGAAAGATGCTAAGTACTCTCTCTATTTGAAAGCCCATCTTTTGATCTGTTTAGAGACTCTTGGGAACAATGATGTGTTCGCATTGGCTTTGCTGAGTTCATTGGTCTATGGTGGTGATCAAGTTGGGGGGTGAAGCTGGGAAAGTCAGCATGCATCTCCTCTTCTACAGTTGGGAAGAAATGCAAGTGTTTTTCCATTATTGTTTCAATTAAGTGCTTCTAAACTCTTCTATTGCTGCTTGTTTATCATTAAATTAACTTGAAAACTAGTGATGGATCTTTTATGAAATTATTTTCATTAATTATTGTAATAACCCCATTAGACTATAAATACAGAAATTAAAGAAAATTAAAAACTTTTATTATTCTTAATAATACGTAGTATTTTGGATAACTTATTTAACATCAAAATCCAATCTTCATGAATTGACATCATTAAAAAAATATACACAAACATAACTTCTTTAAACATTAAATCCAATCTAACTTCTTTAAATATAGAAGAAGTATTATATTCTATCATAACAATCATAATATTTAATAAAGTTAAAACCTCTTAATCAAGTATTTATTTAACACTTTTGATCCCAATTACTTCAAATCTTACCATATAAAGGTAATATAAGAATTTCTTCTCAAACATGTTTTTTATTTGTCTTTAGTTTATCCCTTCTAAATAGAATATTTTTAAAGCCTAAGTTAATTTCCATCAAATCCCCACTATGATTGTCTCCCCTAGCAAAGGTTTGTGAGAACGTTTACTTTTTAGTTTAATTCAAAACTTAGAGTTTGTTTTCCAATCAAACTATATATATATATATAAGAATAAAAGTCAAGTCAACCTTGGTTATGTATTCCATGTTATCCCTTTTTAAAATCACACCATAATATAATAAATTAAATTATGCCATAACTATCTCTCGTAAGAGCCTTCGTGGCGAAGAAAACAACCACATACTAACACGAAATAACTATCTCGGTTATTAGTCAGGAGGAATTCGAATTTGATTTAAATAAATGTTACACTTGGTAGATTACAGTGAACTGACTTCTCTCTAAATTTTAGTTGACATACAATATAGAAAGAGTTTACTGTGCGATCTAGAGGAATACATATGTTTGATTAACACAATTTATTTTTATGTTAGTCATCACATATCTCTGTAGTATGATTGCTGCATGCATTGCTGGAAGAGTTTGTATTCATAATCGTCGCTTGGTATAGGTGCGATCTATTGTGGGTAGATTCAAAAATCGAACTCTTATAGTTACTTTTGCTTGGATAGTGATCCCTTATGAGATAAGTGATTCCTTTTACTTATATAATCGGAGGATATGTTACAATGTTTTCATACTCGAGGTTAGCAAGGACATAGTCCCTTGCTGGGAAAAGGGTAGTGTTAGGATAATTATATATATATATATTACAAGGATGTTGGAATTTACTAAATAGTAGTAAGAAAAGAATAAAAAACATAATCTCCATATTTATGTACAAATCTAGAAAGGGATGTTACTCTTAGACTGAAGTCTTAAATATGCTTATTGGGTGTAAGTGATGGAGGGATGGCTTAATGGGCCATCCCTTGGCTCCACCTTCATGCTTTTCACATCACCCCCACAGTGCTTTTCACCCTCTGTATCTTCAATCCTTATGGATACGTTGGCACCAACTCCGCCAAATTCCTACACAAGGAGTACAAGCATATATCCAATCCTTCTCCAAGCTTCGACTTCAACTCCACATTCCAGACCCACAAGAGGTATTAATCCTTAAATTTAATTCTAGTTTATTGGTTCAGTTCCGTAGAGAAGTTGAGTTATTTGAAAATTCTACATTGGATAAAGCTTTTCAAAGAGCATTGGTAGTCGAAAGAAAGGTAGCTACTCGGGGCCGTACTCCTAAATCCCGTCCCAACCAAAATCCCTATGCTTCACAAACTTCCCCACCCAATACTTCCTCTCGCTTTCCCTCCGCTCGTTCTACCAAACAAAATGCCAATACACAGTGGTGTTCCTTCCACAAGATTATTTCCCACAACACTTCAGATTGTTGCATTTTACAATCTCTCAAGACCAACAAAACTCTCTGCATAGAATCAAATTCATCCCAACTTGTACATGAAATTGATGAGGTTTCTCTTCAGAATCCTACTAAAGTAGATCCCTCATTGATCTTAATGAGATCTGAAGATTCCCACTCGTCTTCCCTGCCCCTCTTTACTCATAACTGCCAAATCAAAAATTCCTTGGCCTTGCAAATCCTGGACAATGGCAACCAGAAAAAAATGGTTTCACAAGAGCTTGTGCAGAGCCTCCATCTACCCACCACTCCTCACCCGAAACCGTATCATCTAGGATGGGTCGAAACGGATGGTCCCTGTCTTCTGGTTTCTCATCGTTGCTTGGTAACATTTTCCATCGGTCAATTTAAAGACACTGTACTCTCTGATGTATCACCATTAGATTTTGCTGACTTACTTGTTAGCCTCCCTTACCAGGACCAACAAAATTCCATTTATATAGCCAAATATCACCAGTATAAACTTACCAAGGATGGCCACACCTATATCCTGACCGCAGCCCCACCCAAAACCATGCCAACAAAGGAGAAACTCCCTCATGTCCATCTTAACCAGTACATCTCTCTTTTTCTTGTCCGGCCCATTCAACCTGTGAAATGTTAATTTTTGAGCATTAATTCAACATACTCTAGGATCTTTACTGAGAGAATAACATGTACAGCATATCAAGCATAGCAATGCATATCAAATTTTAGAGTTAGCATTGATAAAGCTCTTTATGAGAGAAGTTAGAGAAAAGTAGGAAAGTGGTTCGCAACAACTTTGTTGCTGGATGTAACTAACCTTTTGTGGATGTAGCCCTAGAGTGGGTGAACCACAAAAAGTGGTCTCTCTTGTATGTGTCTTTTATGAGTGAATTTATTCTTTATGATATGGTGCGTTGCATCTCTTGTGTTCCAAAATGATTCATTGTTAATTTGCATCATAGGTAGTTTAATGTTATTTTTGGTCTCTTAATTATGTGTGAAGTTTTGTTTCTTAATTATGTGTGAAGTTTTGTTGAGAATAACTACTTATAAGGTACCTTGGGAATTGCTTGTTCATATGTATATATATATTAAATGCTTATGTAGATGTATCTCATAAAAGATATTGATAATCCATACGATGAATAGATGCATTCCAGTAAGAAATGTGTAAATGCTGACTTTGGGTATATTACATTATTGGCCTTTATGTTTAAGAGTAAAAAATATATCTCACACTTCATTGTTAATGTTTAATAGTAAAAATAAAATAAAAAAATCTACCAAAATAGACTTAGAAATATTGGGTATGTTACAAAAATATTAATACTTATAATTCATATATAATATTATTTAAAGATATATTCAATTAATGATTATAATATATAATTTATTTATAGTCTCAAATTTTTATAATAAATTTTAAAATAATTATTGTATATTTTTCAATTTAATCTTGTTAAATACTAAATAAAACCTTTTACAAGAGAAATGAAATAAATAATCATATTAAAGTGAAGATGTAAATTTAATTTTTAAAATCTTGATATATAAATTTACAATCACAAAACGCTATGTATTTATATGAAAAATGTTAAATTTGTTATAAATAAATTAATTATCAAATATAATTTCAAAAAAATAATATTTTGTTTAAAAAACTTGTAACTATCAATTAAATACAAATACAATCTTTATGTTGTTAATTAACATAATAAAAAAAACACACAATAAAAATATTACCTATAAAATATTTTTATTCAAATTTCTTCAAAATAATATACATTCTCTAAAAATATTACCTATAAAATATTTTTATTCAAATTTCTTTAAAATAATATACATTCTCCAAAATCATTCCAGAATGAAAACAAAATCTCTTAACAATTTTCTTGATAAGAGGTAAACAATCTATATCATGTTTTTTTTTTTTAAATATACGATTCTAATTTATTTATTTGAAATCAAACAAAATAATTAACATTGCCAGTTTTATGTTATATAATCAAACAAAATAAATCTCCTACACTTGTCACAATATCTCTGACACTTTTTAAGAGAGTAACAAACTCTATTGTTCGATCTTAACAAAAAAATCCCATCCAAGGTCTAAAATTCTGTTACGTTCAAACAAGGTCTAACATTCTGTTACGTTCAATTTGGCTTTTTTACTTAACACTCATGTTACCGTTGGAAACTTGGATCCTGATTTAAATCTGGATCCCATGGAAAAATCGAATTTACCTCCCAAAAAAATGAAATTACTATAAACATATACGTTAAGTTTGGATCAAAACTAATCATAACCCAACAGCTTAATTTGAATTTTCTGAGTAGTACCATTAGGAAAATCACCACCGATTTTTGCGTTTGAAATTAATAAAACATTATTTCTTATCATTAAAATTTATAATGAATATTACTAAAAATAAAATAATTTATTTAGTAAAACATTTAACCATAAATTAAAATAAAATAATTTATTTAGTAAAACATTTAACCATAAATAAAAAAACAAGCACATTTTTTATTATGTTAATTAACCTTATAAAAGAAAATATCTAATAAAAAAAATGTTGTTGATAATTTTTTTTTTTTTTAATATAAGATTACAAAATTATTTATTTGAAATAAATAAATTAAATATTTAATAAAAATTTATAAAACAAATAACGAACAATGTTATATATTTTTTATAATTTATAATTTGATGTTATATATTTTTATAATTTATATTTTTTGGTTGATTTTTTTGTTAAAATTAATATATTTTAATATTAGTGTTAAGAATTAAGTGTATCCTTGCAAAGATATTGCAGAATAAAAGCAAAATCTCTAACAATTCTGACAAAATATCTGACACTTATGTTAATAAGAGATCACCACCGTCCAATCCTATCGAAAATCCGATCCGTTTAATTTGAATTTTATACTCAACGTTCGCATTCCAAAACTTTTCGTAACCCAACGGCTTAATTTGAATTCCCTGAATAGTATCAGTTAAGAAAATCACCAAATAAAAGCAAAATCTCTGACACTTGTGACAAAATATCTGACACTTCAGCAAAATCTAAGATTCGATCTTAGCGAAAATCTGATCCGATCGATGTTTAATTTGTTGTTTTTACGGCTTAACTTGAATTTCCTGAATAGTATCCGTTAGAAAAATAACGACCGTTTTAGGCGTTTGAACCCCATAAAACGTTATTTCTTTGGTATGATTACTGTATGCTCTTTGCTTCCATCTACCTCGCACGCTCCTCTCTCTGTGTTCGGCCTTGTGAAATCGTGGCAGACACATTTGAGGAAAACATGGCAGAATCACAGAAGGAAAAATCTTTGGATCACATAAGATAGTGTGGCATGGAGTTCAATTGGCGAACCTGATTTGTTTGTGACTGTAATTTCCCTTTATTTCTTTCCTTCTTCTCGCTGATTTGATTATTTTATATGATGAATCTGTCATTTCAATTCATCTATCGAAATTTGTGATGTTAATTTTTAATCACAGAATTGAAGCAATTAAGGAGGAGGAACTGTGTTGTTCATGGGACTAATATATTTGAGCGAGGAAAATGAAAACAACAGAAAATGACACAGGATCGTCTACAGAAGAAAATGACACAGGTAAATGAACCTACTGTTTCATTAATGGAATAGAAACACACAAAATCCATGTTTATAATGTAATAGTTTCTTCACTCTATTTTTCTGTTTTGATTCAATTGTAATTGAAATTCGTTAATGAAAATTTTCGCTTCATTCTGATTTGATTTTTGTTGTTTTAAACTTTATTTCACAAGAAGGAATCGTTGAGTTGATGTCTTTGGTGGCTCTAATTTTCTTTCCTTCCTTTCCCTGATTTGTTTATTTTATACGATGCATTTGCATTATTTTATACGATGCATTTGCAGACTGAATTTCAATTCATCTACGGAAATTAGATTTATAGCTTCTGAATTCTTGGTGTTAAATTTTAATCCCAGAATGGAAGCAATTGAGGAGGCACTATGTTGTTCATGCTTGGCCGGCACTGCGTTGAAGCAATTGAGGAGGCACTGTGTACAAGTAGCAGCTGGATCGTCTGCACAGCTGGCTAGATCACATAGACACACAACTGCAAAAGAAAACGAAAAGGCTGGATCGTCTACACACCCAATTGCAAATGAAAATGAAACAGGTACCGTTTTCCTTTCATAGCTTCCTAATATAATAAAATCCATGTGTTCAAAATAATGTGTCATGTGTATAAATTCTGGAATCTACATTAGATTGATTTATTGTGGCAGAGTAGTTTGCATAGTCTCTACATATATGAATTTTCTAGTATTCTTCATACATTCGGTGTTAGTTAACTGATAGTTGTATTAATTGGTGGTGTGAAACCACCTAAATCAAAATTATAATAGGGAGCTCTTTAATGTTAAGAAAATCGTATCAGTAAACTAAGTTTCATAAATTGATTTTATTTTAATCTCTTCTTGTCTAAACTCTAGGATATAGGGTTGCTCCTTGCCATTACTCCTTCCCACTCTTATAAATCGTCAAGATTAGGGTTAGTTTTATATTTGGAAATAAGATTGATTCTGGGTTAGTTCTACTGTTGGTGGCTAATGATATTAGCAGAAGAGGTTGTCATATAACTCTAATTCTGCGATGGATTCTGGGTTAATGTTGGTCGGTTAGTTACACTGATGTATTTACTACTGTCGTTGGGTAACGATTTTAGATGTTCCCTTTTCTGTCGAAGTCAGGACGCGAGAGGATGCAAATATGGCTGGCTGGTTTCACATTAAATGAAAATTTATCTCCACCATTGGCTGGTTCCACCGATGAATGTCATATAATTATAGTTCCACCGATGAATGTCATATAATATGTAGTTCGAGCTTCCACAGACTTTTGTTATGTCGAATTATCGATTAGGGTAGTGATATATTCCTAAATGTGCTCGGAGAACTCATGTGTAGTGAAAACACAGAAATAGAAATGTGGTAAGAAAATTAAGAATGGATCTAGGACTAGCTAAGGTAAACGCGGATGGAGTTTACTGTTATAATTAGAAACTCATAGAAGTAATTACTGAATATGTTTGGATAACTTCTGCTTTAATTCATTGTGTATTTTCTTGGGTTTGTACAAGAAAGTTTAAGTTTGATTTTTGATCAATAGTCGTTAGCCATTCTCATGCTTTATTTTATATTCCTTTAAGAAAATATGAAATCAAACGAGATTGCATATTTAGGTTTGCAAATTTAGAGCAGTTGATTAAATTTACTTAGGCGTAAAAAATACAAATTATGGTTGCATTGGTTGCATTACACTGTTTTTTCGTTACTTTGTAAATATTTTACCATCCATTTCTTAGTCGATTATGAATTAATTTTTTTGCTTTTGAAATTAATCCATCCATGGTTAGATAGTTTCACTTTGTTCTATTCATGTACTAATACACTTGAGTTTTGATCCATGTATGGTTAATAGCTTTCTATTCAGTACTAATACACTTGAGTAGTTGATTATGAATTAATTTTTTTTCTTTTGAAATTAATCAATGCATGGTTAGATGGTTCCACTTTGTTCTATTCATGTACTAATACACTTGAGTTTTGATCCATATATGGTTAGATAGTTTTCTATTCACATGCTAATACACTTGAGTTTTGATTAATTACACATTTATTTATGTTTATTTAATAACACAATTATTCTTCATGCACTTAGCATTTTAGCATCATTAATCAACCCCGGATTCCATCCTCTTGTTTACTTTACTTGACTCCTATTTTCTTTCATCAAATTTTCTTTCCCACTAATTTCTTTTCCCATGTGACTTTGATTTTTAAAATTTATAATATTATTATATTATATTGTATAGTGTTTCACTATAATATATTTATACATTAAAAACATATTATATTGATATTATAAATTATATATAACCCTAACATATTATCTATATATTAATGTAGAATATGTTAAATGTATAATATCATTAACATATTATAATGTCCTCAAATTTTGATTATTAATCATTTGAGAAAAATAATTAAATTTGGGATATCATTATCTATAATCATTTTACAAATTTAAATTCAAAGACTAGAAGGAATGATGTGGATCACAATTTTTGTAATAAAATAGCCAAATATTCATAAATAAGGTGGCAATGGTCCAAGTCAACTAAAAAAGATCCATAAAGTGGACCCACAAAAAAATTATAACACCCCAAATCAAGGAGAGCATCCACAAATGATGTCAAAACCTTTAATTTTCATAGATATTAGTACATCTACTTAATTTAGAGTTAGAAAACACAAGTCAATTTGTAGAGATTTTATTCTATAATTCAAATACTCTCGTTAATTATAATTATAATTAACTTAATTAAAATAAATACAAAAAATTTTCCAAATAAAATCGACGAATATTCAAAGAACACTATTCAAATAAATTACACATAAATTTACACCGAAACATTTTACCATTTTTTAAGTATTAATATTAACATAGTGATGATTATCTCAACAATTATTGTGCATATGAAGTAGTAATACTGCATGAGAGACGAGCGTGTGGACATTGTGGAGAATTGTTTTTCATATTTAAATATTTATTTTTATTAAATAAATATTAGAATGCACAAGATTTTAAGGGATTCACTATATATTTTTTAAGATTATTATTTAACTTTCAATGAGTTTAACCAAAATGTAAAAATGTACTGTGATAGAAGTGTATTAAATTCATTAGGAAAATTTTTCATAACAAGATAATAATGGTTTTTTCTTATCAAACAAAAATTACAGAGAATTGGTTTCTGTGTGTACCTTTTCGGCCTCTATTAAATCTTCATTTCAATTTCCATACATCACAACATTAAATGAAATTTGTGGATTTAAAAACGATGGCATTCCATACATCACAGCATTAAATGAAATTTGTGGATTTAAAAACGATTGCAATTTTGCCATTTTTTAAACTTGTTTTAAAGTTACATGTATCCAATCTTAAAACCAGAAAGAAAAACATATACTCCATCATACCAAAATATCTGTGGATTGAACAACGATTTCATTTCTGCGATTTTTAAAACTTGGTTTAAAATTCCATGTATCACTATATACTCCATCTTACTAAAAGATTTGTGGATTTAAAAACAATTGCAACTATGCAATTTTAAAAACTTGGTTTAATGTTGCATGTATCCAATCTTAAAACAATACTGATAATCACACATTAACGATACTTATTCAACTATTGCATGGCTTCGTTGTTTTTCATATGGTGGGTTTTCTTATTGAAAAGAAAAAGAAATGAGTCAATGATACAACAAAATCGCACGGATAAGAGTTCAAAATGAAGATTAAGCAATCCTATAACATCAAAAACTACTCAAAGATGGATATGGATAATCTGAATCGTGATGTGCAGAATATACCTCGTTCTATGTCTTGACATCGTCTAAATCCTCTCCACGGCCTGATCTGCTGGCTATGCCACCGCTGATGTAAATGATACTTATGTGCCCTGCAAAGCTTCTATTAAAATTCAGTCTTGCCATCTTTCTTCTCCGGGCCTGGAAGTGGTTGTTTTTCATATGGTGGGTTTTCTCCATGCTGGTTTCGGATTCTGTAAAGAAAAAGAAATCAGTCAATGATACAACAAAATCGCACGGATAAGAGTTCAAAATGAAGATTAAGCAATCCTATAACATCAAAAACTACTCAAAGATGTATATGGATAATCTGAATAGTGATGTGCAGAATATACCTCGTTCTACGTCTTGACATCGTCTAAATCCTCTCCACGGCCTGATCTGCTGGCTATGCCACCGCTGCTGTAAATGATACTTATGTGCCCTCAATCATTCGCGAATTCTTGCGATCTTTCTTCTCCGGGCCTAAACAAATTATTTTATTTTTCGTAATATTCATTGCAAATTTTATTACTGTAAATTTTAGTAATAAGAAATAACGTTTTATTAATTTCAAACGCAAAAATCGGTGGTGATTTACCTAATGGGTACTATTCAAAAAATTCAAATTAAGCTATTGGGTTATGATTAGTTTTGATCCAAACTTAACGCATATGTTTACAATATTTTTTTTTTTTTTTTTTATAAATTCGATTTTTCTAAATCTGGATCCAAGTTTCCAACGGTAACATAAGTGTTAAGTAAAAAAGCCAAATTGAATGTAACACAATGTTAGACCTTGTTTGAACGTAACAGAATCTTAGACCTTGGATGGGTTTTTTTTTAAGATCGAATAGTAGAGTTTGTTACTCTCTTAAAATGTGCTCGGAGAACTCATGTGTTTTCATTACGAATATATCACCACCAAGGATCTGAGCCCGTTTAAGAATTCGATGGGCACTGATCTTCTAAAACCCCCGAATATTAAATGATTGGTCAAAATTTTTATGATATATAATTAGCTGCATAGGTTAGCGACTAGTGACATAAAAAAAAGGTGTTGCTGGGTTTTTAGTTCAAGACTTATAAATATAATGACTTGAAACATGTAAGTAGTTCTTGAATGCAGCTAATAGCTATGTGCAATTATAAATATAATTAATATGTATGATTATAAATAAGTTATTATTGAAAAATATAAATAAAAAATAAGTAGTTAAATTATTTTCAAATATTTATTTAGGCCAGTTTGGAGTAACTAACAAAGATTAAAGTTAATTAAAATTTATAACAAAGAGATTTCCATAAATTACTTTTGCATATATTTATAATTATTTATTAACATTTTTATAATTTAAATAAATATATTAAACTTACAAAATTATTAATTTAAAAATATATATAAATATTAAATTTAAAATTTTAATATTATAAATTATAAATATGATTAATTATAAATTAGAATTTTGTTAGATATAATTAATCTAAATATCTTGAAAGAGTACCAGTCATCTTGATGCTTCTACATATTAATTAAAATTGAATCGCATATAGCTGGTGTTAGAGAGAGAGACCCTACAATATTGTTTCCCTAAATTGATTTTATTCTTTCCGTAAAATAATGGCAGCCTAATTTATATATTTTTAATTGATCTTTTCTTTCTTGTCCTATGAGTCCATATTTTTAATGATTAATTTACTTTCTTTGTCCTACTAATTCTTAATTCTTAATTTCAATTTTATCTGAGTCCGGTTTTTAATGATTACTAAGTGATTATTTTATACGATGCATTTGCGGACTAAATTTCAATTCATCTACGGAAATTATATTTATAGCTTCTGAATTCTTGGTGTTAAATTTTAATCCCACAATTGAAGCAATTGAGGAAGCACTGTGTTGTCCATGCTTGGGTGGCACTGTGTTGAAGCAATTGAGGAGGCACTGTGTACAAGTAGCAGCTGGATCATGTGCACAGCTGGCTGGATCACATAGACACCCAACTGCAAAAGAAAATGAAAAGGCTGGATCGTCTACAGACCCAATTGCAAAAGAAAATGAAATAGGTACCGTTTTGCTCTCATAGCTTACTAATATAATAAAAACAAATAAAATTCATTTGTTCAAAATAATGCACAGCAAGAATAACCATGTTTTAGCACCATAAGTTAGCACCACTTATATTTTATGGTGTTAAGGTTGTGGTATTATCACGAGTTACAATTTTGTGGTGTTAAAGTGGTGATATTAGCATCACTTACATTTTGTGGTGTTAGGGTGGTGGTATTAGAACCACTTCTAATTTGTGGTGTTAAGATGGTGTTAATATAAATGCTAATACCATTAGAAGTTGAGTTTTTCCATAAGAGAAATGACATGTTGGTAAGTACCATAATTGGTGCTAAGTTATTATTTGTCACATGGACATGTCCATGTAGGATTTGATTATGAGCATTTGCGCCATAAAACATAATTATTTTACAAATAACTTAATTAAATTATTTTATTATTCATTCAAATAAGTGATCAATATTAATTTATGAGTTTTTACAACACAATCACAACAAATTCATTTGTTTATTTTTTTGCTATTTAAACAATTAAATTCACAAGATTCATTTATGAGGTTTTGCATCACAATTTCTAAATAATTCAATTCCATTATTAACTTTTAATATTAGTTAAACAAATACATACATAAAGGTTCTTAACATTGACAAATAATACAAAAACAATATTTATTAATTTATTATTATTATAAAGTAACAACATTTATTAATTTATTATTATTATAAAGTAGTAATAAAAATTATTTGAATTGATATTTTATTACTCAATTGAGAAAAAATGCATTGAACTCATTAAATCTATTGATGGACATTAGTGTCATTATTAGGTTTTTAGTACAAAGTATGGATCTCATATCCATGGACATGGTCAAAGGGGAAAACCTCTAGCTTTGGCCATAAAAGAAGCTTTGAGGAATCTAGGACCATCAAAGACACTTCAAAGGTCACCACACATCTTCTTAAGAATATTCTTAGCCTCTACATATGGACATGACACTATTATAAGATTTTAATGAGTAATCATAAAGTTCAATAAATATCATCTGGGGAAGTACCATATAGTGGTGTTAAATGCTTATTTATGGCATGGACATGTACAAATAGGATTTAATTATGATGATTTGTACCACAAACACAATAACATCAAAAAATAATTATTGTGTAAATAACTTAATTCAATTTTTGTTTCATTCAATAAATACTCAAGATTAATTTATACGGTTTTGTTATCACACAACTTGTAGTTGTCCCTAAAGGTATCCCATCCAGGATGGTAGAGGTGTTAGACAACTAAAGAGGTGACCCAAGGCTTGCCACGGTTCCCAGTGCAAGATGGGTGTCACGTCAACTGAGGCAACCTTCACTTTAGATCAAGACTAAGCAAGATCAAGGGGGAGACCATAGATAAGCCAATGCATCCTAGTGAATGCAATCTAGACCTCCTAGGTAAATGTGATGATGAAAGAGTAGGAGATCAAGATAAGACAAGATATACATCTAGGGTGATTAAGTGGACCCAAAGAGTTAGGATATGGTTGAAGAGGCTTATGAAGTGACAAATAGTTCAACCAATGAATGATAAGGACCACTTATGAAGTTGGATTAATAGATCTAGAAAGATCTATTGCCATGAAAATTAGGCAAGTGGGACCCACTCCTTAAAGAGTGGAAAATGGTCCAAGTTGGGCCCACAAGGTCAAAGTTGAAAATAAATGGCACTAGGGGCATGCTATGACATGGATCTAGAGGTTTGATGAGGAAATAGCAACACCCAAGTATGGGATCTGGAAAAAGCCCAACTACCCAAGGAGTGCGAATTGCCTCAAGGAGGACTAGTGCCTTGGATTAAGGGGAAAATGGAGTCGGATGTCCACCAAATTATAGATCGGGATAGTTGATATGAATATCAAGGCGGGTTTTCAATTTCAAGTACATGCCATGGCTAGATATCCATAGATCTATTGCATCACCAAGTGACCCAAGTGGGGCACAACCCTCAAAATGAGGAATGGGGCCCACAAGGTGAAAATCAACAAGGTGAAGCACTAGGGGTAGGTTTTAAGGGTTGAACTATTCAATGCAACAAGAATCTCACATACCCACATCTTGGAAGTAGCAAAAATCCACTCTCCCAAGGAGTGTGACTTCCCTTAGAGAGACTAAGTGCCTTGGGAAAAGGGTCAGATGAAGGCCAAACACCACCAAACTATATATCCAAATTTTCGTGGATGCTATAGAGGTGGGTTCTTGATATCATTCCCAAAAGCATGCTAGATCCAAGTAGATCTAAAAAGAGAGAAAAATGAGGGTTTTGACAATTAGGGTTTGTGGATCTAAGAGAATAGATGGTTAAGGTGGAAGAATAGCATACCTCCTTGAGTGTACTTGGAAAATGAAGATGGAGATTGCTTGTCACGAGGATTACTTCCCACAAAGATCGAATTCCAAACTTGATGAAGCCCTTCTTTTTAACGTTTTGCCTCCTTCAACCAATTCAGCCTCCCTATTCTTGTCAACCAAGGACACAAAGATCAACTAGTTAACAAAAATGCAAGTATATGCAAACAAAAGAGATGAATAACATGAAATTGTTGGTACAAAGAAAAAACAATTCCATGTAACCCAAAACAACTTGTTGAAGATAGTAGGGTAGGCCTCCCCACCAATACGCACTCCCTCAAAACGTCTTCTTTGCCTGCAAATCGTGTTAGTGAAGATAAAATACAAGATGGCCACCCAATGTATGTCAGTGCAGAGGAAACAACATTTACAGTCACCACAAGCATTCCCACTCCAAGATCCAAAATGCCCAAGAAAATAATTTTATTCCAATATCCAAGAGCCAAAAATCTCTACATGTCTTTACAATGAGGGGGTCTTCTCCTTTTATAGCAGAAAAAGACCAAAACCCTAAACCACTTTTGAAAACTAGTGGTTGAGATCAAAATATATAATAATGTAATCAACGACTAAGATGAGCCAATACAATATAACACATGGATCACTCAAATAGAAGGCAACATCATAGCTACAATGTCTCTAGGAGGGGTGTCGTCACATATGGGGGGTGGCTAGATAGCATGGAGCCACAACATAAGACATAGACAAGTGACTAGGAGGTATTATTTCCCTTCGCTAGCATCTCCCCATGGCACAATAATATAAAATATGAGTCTATGACATGTCCAAGTATACAAATGATCAAATCTTGTCCACATAATAAGAGAGGGAAATGCAATAAAAGAGCTCATGTGTCCCATGTCGACCCCACTAACTGATGCCAATAGATCTAGAAGAAGGGGGACACACCATGGATGACCTCTGAGCAGACCAAGTTCCAAAACCTTGCCTCAATTTCCCAAATCGAAATCCTCAATGACCCATTTATTCCATTTTTTAATCTGCTGAAAAACCCTGAAAGTGCCCAAACCTGCCTCTTAGGTGCCTACGCTCTCCATTTGAGTGCATCATCATGTCTAGAAGGCGGGTAATATGGTAAAAAAAGGTGGTTGCATCACCCCATTCCTCTGTAGCTCCCTAGGAAATGACTAGCCTCCAAGGATATTGTTGGACAGGCCACATCGGCATGGCCAATCTCATCAACAAGTGGAAAATTACTAGTATCATGCTAAGGAGTGCCCGAAACTGAAAGATAAGTGTCTCAATGGATCCACCGCATGATAACCTGTAGGGTCCACCATACTCGGATTGTGTAAAATATGATGATTTGGAAATAATAATAAAATGACCAACTGCATCCATCATCATCTGGAGCATATATCCAACATATGGAATCATCAATAGGTGTATGTGGGACCATAAATCAACATAATAAAGCACAAGTGGTCCATCTCATCACGGATCCCAAGAATGACCATGGTCAAACTATGTTTGACTAGGTCAAAATACAACCAAAGACTAGATTATAACAAATGACCAAGGCATGTTCCTTTAACCATATTCACAGCTTAACTTAAAGTATAAACATCAATCAAGTGGCAGTTAATAAATAGATATTAAATGTTATTTATAATTTACTTGCAGCAAAGCTTTAAAGACATACTCATCCAATGGACATGTTCCAACTGCTAGCAGAGGGTGAAGGCTAAGGACAAGGTTAGGGAAGAGGGGTGACTTGACCAACTTAACTAAGTGATACTTTGAACGGGGAAAGGGGGAAGCTACACACTATGCTGGACAAAATAAACAAAGGGAATGGCAATGTCTCACAAATGGGTAAGTTGTTTAGAGAGTGCTTATTCAACCTTGGCATCATATCTATATCAAGTTGATCTAGGTTCATTAGGATCATTCATTTAATTTCCATGGCCTTTTTGGCCTATGTGACCCCTTTGGGATTTTGCATGCGCTTAAAAGCATAAGTAATTGTAGCTTGCATCCAGGGCATATTTGCATTTACGAGGCCATCAATCTTTAGATATAGCATTTATTTAACCATTGCGTTTTAGACCTTTTTGGACCCTTCATGGTGTACTTTAGCATTTCATTGCTTTACCCTTTAATTCATCGTGTCGTTAGAAACACATTTTAGAATTTAATTTCATAGGCTTTCAGAAGAGATTTCCAATAATTTCCATAAGTAGCACACGTGCTTCCAGTTTTAGCTAACGACATCTCATGTGACTAGGGGGAATTCCGTAAATCTAAACCAAACACCGGGGCAACTGACTATAATGATAAAGGCATATAATCCAACTTACCAAAGGCAAGTTTTGTCACCAACTCAGAGCCAAGACAAAAAACAAACGTGGATGCAATCCAACACAGAGGTAGAAGTGGGGAAGTCCTCCATATCAAAATTCGTGAAGACAAGTCAGGGTGAAAGCCAAAATAAGGAAGGTCATGGATGGATGGAGTCCAGTGAATGTGGTGCCCTAGCTAGCAGACATAAATGTTAGGAAAGACCATGTCCATGCTCCTAAGAGGGTAGTGAAACCAATGAGCATAGTCAGTGAACCTTTAAGTGCAAGTAATACATCGAATTCATCATTTAGATCCAACCAAGATATTTCATTTTATTTATTTAAGTAATACTGTCACATCATGAGTTATATACCAAGTCAATGCTATGAAGATGACTAAAGCAACAAGATAATAATGCATATTAAAAATCACAAGTCTACAGGTCATATCATGTCATATGATCAACTAGAACCAACTGAAACACTGCTGCAATAATAACATCTGAAACTCTAGGCACTGAACTGAAACTGTATGAAACAAAAGGTCATATCGGTCATCAAATCTAAGCTCTCAAGGCTCAACCTTGGCACAAGGTCTACTCAATGTATGATATACACTGCTATGATCTGTAAGTGATCTCAAATAATGCCTCTCATCATAACTGAACTCTGTAAAGACACAGCTTCGGAAAGTGCAGATACCCGCTAAGCAAGAATAGTAGCCTAGCTACTATGATGTGATAACAGGTTTTACACCATAGTCACCACAAATTCAATTATTTGTTTTTAAACTATTTAAGCAAATAAATTCACATCATTTATTTATGAGGCTCTACATCACAACCCCAAGAAGTTCACAAATAATTATCTTATAAATAATTCATTAACTCATTTTTAATTTTAGCTAAGTAAATAAATACCTAGGATTCTTAATATTGACAAATAATTAAATGCAACCATTTTTAATTTATTATTATTATAAAATAGTAATAAAAGTGATTTGAATTGAAATTTCATTATTCAATTGAGTTTTTTTTATTGATTTTATTAAATTCTTGATAAGTATTAGTATCATTATTAGGTTTTGAGCACAAGGCATGGGTCTTAAACCCTTGGACATGATAGAGGGAGGAAACATCTACTTTGGACCCTAAAATAAGATTTTAGGAATCTAGGACCAATAGATACAGTAACACATGTGTCTTGTTGAGAATATTCTTAGTCTCTATGTGTAGGCATTAATGTCACCTTAAGGTTTTGATTACTAGAGATGGGTTTACTACCCCTCAATCTAGTTACGAGATGAAATTTAAGTCTTAGGCTAAATGAAGCTTCTAGGTGTGTAGCGGTAATAATGATGTGTTGATCCAATGAAATTGAACTTTTTAAAGGATCCACATGGCATTATAAAATGATATAGTGGGGAATTGAAGGAAATAAATCTATGTAAAAATTTTTGGGGCATATACATGATTAAGGCAGGAAACCAAGACTTGGATGTTAGAGGAAACCTATAAGAATATAAGAATTAGAAAGTGTACCTTAAACCACCACATGAGAGGTCTTAAAGGTATACATGGCCTAATATTGCGGGTATCAATGTAACTAAGAGGTTTTAAATACTATATATGGGTGTCAAGACCCTTGACATGTTTGAGGGAGGAAACCCATGCATTGGCGCCTAATAAAATATTGTGGGCATCCAAGGCAAAAAACAACACCTTGAACCACTACAAATTTCCTATTGGGGGTATTATCTAACTCTAAGTGAGGACATCGACACAATTATGAGGTTTTTTCTACTAATTATGGCTATTACGGTTTTGTATAATGTTATAGGAAGAAACGCGGGCCTTAGGACATAATGGAAGCTTTGAAACACACCTATGAACTCCTAATGTTATCCTTGGCATATGAGTGTTGATATAAGTGACACCAGGTATTTGTCCTAAAACCTTAGACATAGTCATCAGAGAAATCACAGGACTTAGTCCCTAAAGGAATGTTTTATGCATCTAGGGCTAAGAGTGATGACTCAAAGTATCACATAGAAGATCATGCATTGTATAGGATATCATTACACTTAAAGTTGGATATGTATGGAAATATTCAGTTTTGTGCACTAGGGATGGGTTTCAGATCAAGGTTTGGGAATACAATAAGGGAATTATACCCTAACATAAGATTACTAAGGTAATGGGAAATTATCAAGGCCATGAAACATAGCATACACGCTTTAAATTAGATCTATGGCATAAAAGTTGGATATGGGAACAATCGAGAGTTCTTCAAAAGTGGAATGGGTCTTGAGGCGATAACTGGATTCATAAGAGGAAAGAAGGATGATTATGTAAGTGTCCCATGGACATGGGAATAACCTTCGAGGGAAGAAGACCATGTCTTTGACCTTAAAGAAACCATTGATTCATCCAAATATGTGAGCAATGCCTTGAAGGAGAAGACTTGAATCTTAGTCCCTAAAGGAATATTCTATCCATAAATATATAGAAGGTTTCCTCCACCAACCACGTATGGAATCTTGAGAGTACACTTAGCCTATGATTGAGAATGTTGATTTCATTAGGTGGTTTAGAGTAGGATCTACATGTCTTAGGGCCTTGGGAATGATATTTCAGGGAAGATTTCCATTCCTTTATCCCTCAAGAAATTGTTGAGACATCAAAATCCATGTCCATGAACAATGCCTTGAAGCACCACACATCAATTCTTATGGGTATCCATGCTACTATGCATCTATGTCTTGTGTCCTTGGGGCCTTCAATATGGTTAGTGGAGGAGACTTGTGCCTTGATCCTTAAAGGAAGATTCTGGCTATCCATTCCTAAGAAGGTTGCCTCCACCAACAACACACGACCTCCTAAGGGTATCATTGGCCTATGGTTGAGGATGTTAATACCATTAGGTGGTTTTGAGTAGTATGTATGTGTCTAAAGGCCTTGGGAATGATATTCTATGGAAGACGGCAATGTATTTCACCGTAAAGGAACCCTTGAGGCATTCAAAGCGATAAATAATGCCTCAGAGAACTGCACATAACATCACAAGGGTATACAAGGTGCTATCATTTAAGTCTTGGGGACTTGACGCCTTGGACATTATCAAGGGAGGAGAACTAAACCTTGGGCTCTAAAGGAATATTCTATCCATCCAAGGATAATAAATTTTCCTCCAACAAATCATGTACTAGTAGTGTGATTGGTTTCTAAGGGCTCTATTTTTTAGGTGTCCCAAGGTTTGAAACTCCATGATAGTGGGAGGAGACACCTAAAAATCAAGCCATGCTAAGCATTGGTGTGGCCTAGAATGGGTGCAATCCTTGGGTTATTTTGACAACTTAGATGCCCCTGGGTCATGGTTTCTTAGACCACATGCTAGTGCCAGAAATCGCATACATCCTAGCAATAAAAAAAATGAAGGTTTCCTCCACCAACCACTAATGGGCTTATAAGGGTATCATTAGCGTAAAAATTGGGGATGTCAATGCGATTAGGTGGTTTTCAGTAGCATCTATGTGTATCATAGCTTTAGGAATGTTATTCGAGGGAATAAGACCATGTGTTTGTTCCTAAAGAAACCATTGAGGCATCAAGAGTCATTAACAATGCCTCGAAGCACCATACATGACCTCATAGGGATATTCATGGCATTATGTATCCATGTATTTGGGCCTTAGGGCCTTGAACATGACTGGGGGAGAAGACTTGAATCTTTGGCCCTAAAGGAATATTATTTCCATCAAAGACCAACACAATTACCCTGACCAACCACACATGGCCTCTTGAAGGTCTCATTAGTGTATGATTGAGGATATTATTTCCATTACATCATTTTGAGCAATATGTACGTGTATCAGGGGCTTGAGAATGTATCTCTAGGGAAGAGGATCATGCATTTGGACCTAAAAAAACCATTGAAGCATTTTAAGTCATGAACAATGTTTCAAAGCATCATGCATGAGTTTGTAAGGTTATCCATGGTGCTCTTTATCCCTAAAGAAACCATTGAATCATCCAAATCCATGAATAATGACTTCATAGGGGTATCTATGGCACTAGGTATCCATGTCTTGGGGAGTTGGCGGCTTGGAAATGATCACGAGAGGAGATCTATAGCTTGGGAACTAAAGGAACGTTCTAGCCATCAAGGGATAAGAAGGTTCCCTTCACTAACCACACATGGACTCTTGAGAGTACCATTAGATTATGATTGAGAATGCTCATCCTATTAGGTTTTTTTTAGTAGTATGTACGTGTCTTAGGGCTTTGAGAATGATATTCTAGGGAATAAGACCATTCCTTTAGCCATCAAGAAATTGTTGAGGGTATCATTTGAGAAATATGTGCATGTCATAGGGCCTAAGAATGACTTTCTTGGTAAGAAAAACATCTTTTTGGACCTAAAGAACCATATAGGCATCCAAAGCCATGAATGATGGCTTGGTGCACCATGCATGACTTTGTATGGGTATCAATGGCACTATGTATCAAAATCTTGGACACTTGGGAACCTTGGATGATTTTCAACAATATGTACATGGAAAGATGTAAAAGAAGCTTCTAGGAATGCAAGCCCATGAATGATGGTTCAAACCACCACACATGACCTGTCAATAGCATCCATGATAGCTATGTGGGGATATCAATGCCATCAGAAGGTTATCAACAATAGGTATGAGTATTAAGGATATACACATGGTTAAGGGGCGATCCCAACTCTAAGAATTGAATATGATTATAACACAAAGAGAAGCTAGAAATCATCCAATTTAACTTGAGATTCTTTAAATTCTCCTCATAGATAAAATTATATCTTCTTGAATTGATCTAAGATAAACTCAAAACCATCCCAAGAATAAAAATTTGGCAACTTGTCCTCAATCTCAGTGAAGAGTCTGTCATTAAAAGTATTTTTTGGCCTTTGCCAATGAAATAAAGGCCTTCTTATCCCTCTTCAAATTGTTTAGGAAGAGTTGAGCAAACACAAAATTAGGAGATTGCTCACTATATGGAATCCAAACTACCTTGATAAAATAAATATAACTGAGATACAAAATCCTCAATCCATTGGAGATTCATATTGGATTTAGGGGCTTGGGATCCACACTAACATTATCGTGTATGAGAGGATAATGATAAACCCCCCCTTAGGGTACCCATTGATGATAGGAGAAATAAGGCTAAGAATATTTCCTCCACTAAAAACACATGGTATCTTGAGGGTATCATTGGTCTATGATTGATTATGTCCTTTCCACTATGTGGTTTTGAGTAGTATCTACATGTGCCAGGCCTTAAAGCATCATGTCTAACTTTACAAGGGTATCCATGGAACTATATATACAAGTCTTGGGTACTTGAGGGATTGGACATGTTCATGGGAGGAGGCACGAAGATCAATCACTGAAGGAATATTTTAGCCATCCAGGGATAAGAAGGTTGTATCCACCAACAACGCATGACCTTTTGAGGGTCATTGGCCTATGATTGAGGATGTCAGTGAAATTAGGGTGTTTTGAGGAGTATGTACATGTCTCGAGGTGTTGGGAATGAAGTTCTAGGGAGGAAGAGCATGCTTTTGTCCCTAAAGAAATCATTGAGGATTCCAAATCCATGAAAAATGTCTCAAACAACCACACATGACTTTGCAAGGGAATCCATGGCACTATGTATCTAGGTATTGTGGCCTTAGGGCCTTCAGTATGATTAGTAAAAGAGACCTAAACATAGGTCCATAAAGGAAGCTTCTAGCATTGGCTTATGATTGAGGATGTCAGTACAATTAGATGATTTTGAGTAATATCTACTTGTGTCAAGGCCTTGGGAATGATTTTCTACCATTAAGGCATCTAGAGCCATCCATAATGCCTCAAAGATCCATGCATGACTTTGCATGGTTATCCATGGTGCTATGTATCTAGGTCTTGTGGTCTTAGGGATGCATACATGGTAATGGAGGAGGCCTGGAACACAAGCCCTGAAGGAATATTCTAACCATGTAGGGATAAGAATGTTTCCTCCACCAACAACACATGGCCTCTTGAGGTTATCATTGTCCTATGATTGATGATGTTTGTTCCATTAGGTGATTTTGAGAAATATGTATGTGTCCTAGGGAAATGGGAATGGATTTCCAGGGAAGAAGACCATCCCTTTTTCCTTAAAAAAACCATTGTTGCATCAAGGGATATTCATGCCATTAGGGTATTTTAAACACTAATAATGGGACTGAGGGCCAATGGCATGTGTAAGAAACCAAAGCCTCATTCCCTAATGGAAGGTTATAGTCATCTATGTCCAAGAACAATGACCTTAAATACCACAAATGACCTCTTGATGGATTCATTTGCATTTGAGAGGTGTATGGATTACATTAGCACTTTCTGAGATTTGGTTATTGATCTCATGTATCTTGACATGTTTGTGATATAAAAATTAGAGTCCTGACTTGTATGTTGTGATTGGAATATAGGTGTTGACTAGCGTCTTCTCTTCTGCGTGATCAGTTCACAATAGTGGCGATAATCGACAATGGTAAGTCAAGAATTTTCCAACTCTTAGCTCCTCCTTTCGCCCATGTGGGGATTACTGTTGATGTATGTTTTTACTGGGAACTGGTGAACTTATTTGAGTTCAATGTGACAAGTTTCGAATCCCTGGAACTTTCCTTTTTGGCTGGACTGTGGTGTGAATGTATCTATTTGTCTCTTTGCAGACCCTAGAGGATATTGGTGTGGGGTTTGGCTATACGGCTCTGTTTAAACTTGGTTGAACTCACGTTACTTGGAAATAATGCCCAAGGATGAACTAGGGTTTATAGTTATAGTTTTATGTGTTCAAAATGTATTTGTATGGGTCCTGAGATGCCCTGCTGTGTAATGTTTATGAGGGTTTGAGACCCTATCCAAATCTCTGCGTTTTTAATATGGATATGGGTTCTTGTACAGTCGTACACTATCTGAGTTTTCTATTTGGAAATGAACTTGTATTTAACCCTATGAAGGGAATGTGTATCTATTTCTATGTTTTTAAGTACTGTTGCTCCACTCTGTGATCTACTTGATTTGATGGCTTCATGCTTTTAAATGTACAAGAGTTGAGTGTTGTTTGCTGGAAAAGAATGATGGAATGGAGGGAATATGTAACCCTATAATTGTTTTATCTATAAGTCTGAAGAGTCCTGGGTTCTTACTTCTGCATTTTCTATTTATTTGATAGAAAGACAAAAGGATCTTTAATGAGAGTAGTGGGAATCGACCCCTGTATCGATCGTTTGTTGATTTCTCTATAGTTTCGTGTATAGTTTACTGTAGAGTGAGATGGGGATGGGAATCGATCCCTGTACCAATCGTTTCTGTATAAAATATTGTAGATTTTGTGGGGTTCGATCTCCTGACCCATGAAATGTTATGTTTAAATAAATTGAATGTCGTGGACTGTTTGATCTCTGCAATGAAACGTATTGGGCTTTTAATCAAAAGTTTGGGTTGTAGGAATGAAATGTCAAAAACTAAGTTTGTAAAACGTGAGACCTGGAAATTACTTGATGCGATTAAAATCTTGGAAATGTGTTGATTGTCTGCTATCGTGGTAGTGGTTGAATAATTCATTGGTAATGAAAGCTCTAGTTCATGCTATAGCTTGTTCCTTCTGTCTGGGACTGTAATTCGATGTTTGATAGTTTCAAAGGGTAGTGCTATTGAGAGTGTCAATGTCTGTTTGTTTTATTTCTATTTGATAATGGTTTCGAAATAGAACTACTAATAAAGTAAGGAAAATAGCATGCTTAAATGGGACCCTATATTGTGAATAAGAAATACGATTTTGACAGCAGATAGCTACCTACAAGCAATAAATTATAATTACCCTAACCTAGAAGGTAATATTCGTTGTCTAGCAAAGGCTAGCTTGGATAGCCTTGCTAGACTCTCCACTAAGTTCTGGGCAGAACATCGACTTCTGATAATGAAGACAATTTGGTAATGACAGCAATGTTGTAATATCTAAATTTTTAAAAGAAATATTAACTGCTCCGTACCTGGCTGCTTGAGCACTTGGTCCCTTCCTGCAGAAGTCTAACCACTTGGCACTTTAAATCTTCCCTATAGCAACCTTCATACTAAATCAATTGTTAAAGTAGAGCCTGTTATATCTTGCTGACCTGTTAGAATGTTTTCCTTGGGCTGGATGACTTTGGGGCTACCGTGTTCCTCCCAACCTTGACCCCTGAACCATTTCTGGTTTTATCTGGATCCCCCCGAACTTGGTTCCAACATGCAATGAGAAGTAGAGGCCCTAGATCCACTTCTGGTTCAGTTGTGAGAATTTTTAGGTAAGGCTACTTCAGCTTCTTGGAGCATAATAGCTTTCTTGGACTACCATAAGAGAATGATAATAACCAAGAATGATAGGTTATCCCCAAAACTTGGGATCTGCCCTCCTTAAATAGGGAAATCTTGTATTAGGACTGTTGAAGTAATTAGTTTCTTTAAATTCAATATTTAATAATTTAAAAGATATGATTTAATTAAATAACTTTGTCCTCTTGAACTAGGACTTTTCCAACTATTTGTCTATAAGTCATTTTTTATTTATGCTCTTAATAATAGCGATAATTATACTAATAATTATTCTTATATTAAATATATTTCACTTAACTTATTAATACATCATTTAAAATATTAAATAATGCATAAATCAGATATACTAATTATATCGCATAATTAAATAATAACACCTAATATTATTCAAAGCTCTTAATAATAAATAATAATAATAATAATAATAACTTGGAGGCCTTTAATTAGGTTAGTCATAAAATACTACTGATAATTATATTTTCTTTAGTTATGTGTCATCACATGACACTCTTTTCTCTTTAACTTTTAGGGACATGGTCCACTTCTTTTGGATGGTCGTGGTTAGCTTGGTTAGGTACCTCTAGTCTCTCTCTTTGCATGTTGGATTCTCTCGTTTAACATGGTAGCTCCCACAGTAGGTGATGATGGATAAAAAGATGAATCATTTCGTCAATTAAATAAATGTGATAAAAGTGCTCTTCAGAGTCTTTCCGACTCAACACTTTGAAACTCTGTAACCCCGAGTGCTCTTCAGAGCCATTTAACTCAACACTCTCACATGGGCGTTACTCTAGTGCAATTCCAGAGTCCCTGCTTGACACTAGTGCTAGAATGTGGTTGTGAGGGACATTTAGAATATTTAGGATTCCTTGGATCCGGTATTCGTTTATCAATCTTGGAGTGCTCTAGGGCTTATGCCCAACACTCAATGTACATCAAGGCTTACTCCCAGTACATCATATTTCCTCTAGGTACATCGGGGCTTTTGCCTAGTACGTAGGTAATCTGTGTGTTTCTAAGTCCACGCTCAACACACCATATAAGTCAATTATGTCATTCACATCACTGCATAGTATGTAAAAAAAAAAGGTCAGAACATTGGGGTATCCTTGCCCAGTATATAATCAAATAATGAAGTTTAATCAGGGTCCATTCCGAATATGTCAGTCTACAAAAGAATAAATCATATGTGCTAGGGTCGTGGCCCAATATAACATCATAAAATAGTTAGTCCAAAAATTTGGGATATTTAATCCCTCCCCGCTTAGAACAACACCATCTTGGTGTTTCTAGGGACTAGGAATGAGGTCATGAAACAAGGCAAGGTATTCCTCTTTCATGTTGGCCTCATTCTCCCAAGTAGCGTCATCTGGTCCAAAGTGCCTCCATTGCACTTTCAGCTGAGTAATGGTCCTCCTTGTAAGCTCGACCTCTCTCTTGTCCGGAATGTGGAGTGGTTCTAGCGTGAAATCCACTTCGGGCTCCACCTACAATAAGGACCAATCAATAACATGTATAGTATCCTATACATATTTCTTTAATAATGAAGCATGAAAAACATTACAAACTTTTATATGTGCTGGTAAAGCCAATTCATAAGCTACTGGGCCCTTCTTGGCCAGTATTTCAAAAGGTCCACAAAATCTTGGGGCTAGTTTCTCGTAACGCCCCAAGCTCAAGGAGCTTCGTTTAGATTTTATTTTTAGGAACACATGTTCGTCGACTTGATAGTCTTTGTCCTTTCTTTTCTTGTCCGCATAACTCTTTTGGTGGTCTTGTGCTTCTTTTAAGTTTAGTTGTACCTTGGAGACTAGCTGTTCCAAGTCCTTTAATAGGTTAGGTCCTAACCTAAGTCTGTCTACTGGACTATCCCAAGTCACGGGAGTCTGACATTTCCTACTGTAGAGTACTTTGAAAGGACTCATTTTGGCTGAGGTTTGATCACCGTTGTTGTATGCGAACTCTGCTAGGTGCAAATAATCTTCCCACTTGGTGGGCTTATTCATGACATACATTCTCAACATGTCCTCGAGGATCTGGTTTACTCGTTCTGATTGTCCATTGCTTTGGGGGTGGTACATGGTACTGAATTGTAATTGGGTTTCCAGACCGAAGAATAATGCTCTCCAAAAGTTGCTAGTGAATTTCGTGTCTCGATCCGAATAGATTTCTTTGGGTATCTTGTGCAATCGAATGATCTCTTTTAAGAATATTTCCGTGTTGTGAATTGCTTTGTAGGTAGATTTCACCAGTATAAAGTGGGGTGCTTTCGACAGCTTGTCTACCACTACGAAGATGGAGTCGTTCAGTTTCTTACTCTTGAGTAAGCCTGTAATGAAGTCCATACTTATTACCTCCCATTTCCATTTTGGGATGGGTAAAGGTTGAAGTAATCCGGAGGGGTGTTGGTGTTTTCCTTTAACCAATTGGCATTCTTGAGATTTCGTGATGAACATTGCGATGTCAGCTTTCAGCTTAGGCCAAAAGTAGTGTTTCTTTATGGCCGATATCATATTTTGATATCCGGGGTGCCCTTAATAGGGTTTCTGGTGAAATTTGGTGAGAATGTTTGATCTAATGTCTCCACTCTCTGGGACGTAATGTCAGTCTTTAGACCAGAGTAGTCCCAATTCGTCTATATTATATTCTTTCTACTGTTGGAAAAGTGTGTCTTCCTGAATCTTCACGAGGATTTCTGTATAATAATGGTCACTCTTACAGGCCATCCTAATTCTGTGTTGTAAGTCAGAGTCAGTTTGGCTTACCGTGAGCTCGCAAAGCATATGTGCTTGACAGCTTAACGCATCCACAATCTTGTTTTCATTTCCTTTTATATGCTTTAGTTTGAAATGGTACTCACTAAGGAAGGCTAGCCACCTGGCCTGCCTGGCATTTAGGTCGGGTTGGTCGAAAAGGTTTTTCAAGCTCATGTTATGAGTCATCAATAGGAATTTCTTTACAATGAGATAATGTCACCACATCTTCAGATCATGGATGATGGAGGCTAGTTCGAGGTCATGAGTAGGTTAGTTCTTCTCATGCTCTTTTAGTTTCCTTGATTCATAGCATATGTAAAAATTGTCTTGCATAAGGACTCCCCCGAGTCTTTCCTTGCTTGCATCCGTGCAAACAACGAAGTCCCCATTGGGATCCGCAATACACTAAATCGGTGCACTAATCAGTAGTTGTTTCATCTTTTGAAAGCTCTCTTTGCACTTATCCATCCAGATAAACTTGTTTGCGTGTTTCTATAAGGTGGTCATGGGACATGTGATCCGTGAAAAGTTCTCAATGAACTTTTTGTAGTAGCCAGCTAATCCTAAGAATGACCTTATGTCGAATACGCAAGTAGTTGTGGGCCATTCTTCGATAGCCTTTGACCTTTTCAGGGTCGACGACTATTCCCTTCTCAAAAATGATATGTCCTAAGTATTGAATCTGAGGTCTGTAGAAATCGCACTTACTAAACTTGGCGTAAAGCTTGTGTTCTCTTAGTATCCGTAAAACAATTCGTAGGTGCTCCTCATGTTCTATCGCGTTCTTGGAGTAGATCAGAATGTCATCAATAAAGACTAGAACGAATTTATCGAGGTATTTACGAAAGATATTTTTCATCATGCACATAAAGTTGGCCGGTGCGTTCGTCAGCCCAAAGGGCATCACTATGAACTCGTAGTGGCTGTAACGGGTTCAAAATGCGGTTTTATTGATATCATGATCACGGATCCTCACTTGATGGTATCCGGATCATAAGTTGATCTTCGAGAAAATATTTTCCCCACTGACTTGGTCAAACAAGTCGTCGATCATGGGGAGTGGGTAGCGGTTCTTAATGTTCATCTTGTTGAGTTGGAAGTAATCGATGCACATCCGCATTGTGCCATCTTTCTTCTTGACGAAGAGTATCAGTGTGCCCCAAGGGGACACACTAGGTCGAATGTACCCTTTGTCAATTAGTTCTTGTAACTGAAGTTTTAGCTCAACCAATTCTGGTGTGCTCATGCGCTACGGGGCTTTAGAAGATGGTACTGACCCAGGTGTCAGTTCGATAAAAAAGTCTAAGTCTCGTTTAGGTGGTAATTCTAGTATTTCTTTGGGAAATACATCCTTGAATTCTACGAGGACTGGAAAATCCTCGATCTTCTATTCCTTATCAGTTTCTATGTTTTGGATATTGATGGCAAAGAGTTTGGATCCCTTTCTGATATATTTCTTTTCCTTTAAGGCGGAGATCTATCTTACCGACATGTTGTTGCAGCAACACCCCTCCCCAAAATTTTGTACATGTTGGGGCCCCTCCTGTAATTTTTGTAGAAAGTTTGCCTGAGAAGCCATACCAGCCGTCAGCTCTGTTTTCAACATAAAATCTTACTTCCCTACTGAGCATCTTGCCATCAATCCTTCCGTGTTTTCCCCAAACAGCCCAAGAAGAACTTAGTTTTTCCCCAACGTTTTGGAATAATTTGGACTATCTCCCCGACTTCAAAGACAAACGTCCAATCTTTCCGAAAGAAGGTCTGAGATTTTCTTTGTCAAAATCTGCGGAAGCCATTGAAAATTAGTTCCCGAAACAACGGAAGCTTTCGCTCAAGCCTTCCGCAACCGCGGAAAGGTTTGAGTTATTCTCCCGAAACGGCGGGGGAATTCAACAAAACCTCCCGAAACGGCGGAGCCCTTTACTCAAGCCTTCCGCAACCGCGGAAAGGTTCTGGCTTTCCTCCCGAAATGGCGGGACTCATTCGCCTTAGTCTCCCGAAAATCACTTAGAACATTTTTCAACCGTCTGCGGAGAGATTGGAGTTTTCTTCCCGAAACGGCGGGGACAGTTCGTAAAACGCTCCGAAACAGCGGAAGGGATTAGGAAAGACGCCCGAAAAAGTCGGATTGGTTTGTTAAAATTGCGGAAGGTTTTGATGAAACCCTCCCGAAACGGCGGAAGCCATCCGCATAAGTCCCGCGGAGGAATTCACGTTTTGTTTCCGAAACTATGAAAAGACTTAGAATTTTTTCAGGAAACTGTCGCGGAGGCCTTCAGCCTTTGCTCCCGAATCGCGGAAGCCTTCGGGCTACCCTTCCGAAACGGCGGAAGGCAATCGCTTAAACCGCTCGGCAAAGGACTCCGAAACGACCTCGGGTGAATGTGCGGAAAAGTATGAGTTTTGCTCCCGAAACGGCGGAAGCTATTCGTATAAAGTGCCCGAAGAGATTTAGCAAAATCCTTCCGAAACTAGCGGGAGCCTTCGCCAAACCTTCCCGAAAATCAATGAGACTTCGAATTTTTTGGTTCGCGGAAGCTTTCGCAAAAGCCTTCAGAAAAACACCGGGAGCATTCGCTATATCGTTCCGAAAGGGCGGAAGCCTTGGCGATACCCGTCCGCTACGCGGCGGTCTTTCGCGGAAGGCTTCGATTTTCCTTTCCGCAGTGACCCCTGAAACGGCGGGAGCTTTCGTTGAACCTTCCACAACGGCGGATACGATTCACAAACTGGCCCCGCGAATGACGGTCGCACGAAAACCGAAATCGTTTGACATGACCGCTACGCGCGGCGAATTTAAACCTCATTTTAACCACGCCACCTACCAAATTGAATGCTCACACGTGCCCATTTTTATAAAATGTGGTTGGGGCTCGAACCAATGCACCACTGTTTTCGAATTGGCCAACGACGTGCGAAGCCGTGCAAATCGCTCCAGCTCACCTCGCTCATTCGCGCTCGCGGCCACCTCGTTCAAGCGATCCCCAAGGTGCCAGGTAGGATTTTAACCTTGAATTTCACTATTGAGTTGTCTTTTGGGGGAAAACAATGGGTTTTAGTGGGGTTTTGACGGGCAAAACACCCGTCAAAGGCTATGTTTTGCCCGTCAGATTCAGTTGAATGGAGTTTTCCTCATTTACAAAATCGTCGTAGACATTCGTTAAAACTTTAACATTTTGCTTCGAGCAGTGATGGTGGGTGTGGGCGGTTAATCTTGTCCCATGTTTGAAACCCCCGGGCCGCGCCCCTCGTTTTGAAAAAATTTGTCGAAGCCCTTTAGGCGTGTTATGCCCCGGCCAAAACTCAGGACGTAAAATCTCGGGCCCTTCCATAAGTCTCAGTCCCAGCGCGCAATCTACCCAGGGCAAAACCTTGTCTCCGATGCCATGGCCCCGTTGAAAACCGGTGAATACTCAAGCTGCGCAAGCCAGGACCCAAAACCATGACCGCTTGAACCTTTGCGTCAGTATTCCCCGGCACCGGCGCCCTCGCTCGAACTACTCCCCATGGAGCACCTCGGCATGTCCCGCAAATAACATTAGCATTCGAATGCCCTTGCCTAATCTTAGATATGAAAGGGGTTCACCTTTCGGCAAAAGGTCTGCCCATCCGAGCTCACCCGCCACGGGCCTCCCAACCACAGCAGTGACGAAAACTATCTTATCCCTTCCCCAAGGCTAACCCGAAAGCCCATTGCTTCCGCAAACCGCCTATCGGTCCGAGAACCAATGGCTTCCGTAACACAGTTTATCCCCGCAAAAGCAACCCAATCCCATCCTTTAAGAGATTCAAATGTTTCAATTTATGTTTTGAATTATGTTTTTTCTTCCTGAATATACAGCTTCATTGTACTCATCTTATTGATATATTCAAAACAATGATGCTTTCTGTTAAAGCCTCACAGCATGTTGCTCAAGATCATGATGAATTGTATATGGATGTTATCAGGGATAAATCAAGATGCCAAAAACCGGTAAGAAGAAGGCAAAGATGACAGAAAAGAAGCCTGCCCCTCTCAAGATTGAAACCTCGCTCCAGGACACTAAGTGCACCACTGGTGTCCCTCCAGAAATCAGATGGGATGACTTATATAGAATGATCAGGGACCAAGAGATCCCAGATATGTTGCTGGAGGAGGCACCAATCTATCAAAATATCAGAGCCTCAGGCATAACTAGAGCCGCTACCCGCCCTGAGCTATTCCCCTGTGCTGAAGTGATCGGGTGGATACTCCAACATGCAGATGCTGAAGGGAGAGTGATAAATGACAGTGGGAAAGTGGCTATTGCCTCGTTTCAACCCGCGTATATTGCGGCGGCCTACAGATTTCCCCGTGTCCAACAAGCTCTGACTGACGAATGGTTGGGCCAAATGGATAACGTCGAGATGGCCAAGAAGCTATTGAGGGGAGGGAAGCATTTGAGAAAGAAGGGAAATGATGAATATGACGTACAGAACCTGAGGGCCCCTTTCATATTGATCGCTTTAATGCTGTGTAGAATCTTCGGCATGCCAGATGGCACAGTATACAAGATTCAGTGGGTCCCTATCATTCACTATGTGGCATTTCAGGGGACAGTGTTTGACTGGGCCACTATCCTGTCAGATAGTCTGGCCTCGATGATAAGTGCTGCTAAGCCAGGGCTAGCCTTGAAGAAGGCTGAATTTTTCATGTCTTCATATCTGATAGATTGTATTCTGGCCAAGATAGAGTTCCCCAAATTGGGATGTACGTGGGATAGGGCCACCGCCCCGGTTTACATCGCATTCAAGATATTGTGGGCTCAGAATTACAAGCCCAGCTACAAACTCATCTGTGAGGGGTTCATCATGCCCCTATACGAGAAAATGTTCAAGGAGGAACCAAACTGTCTGTCAGAAAATGCTTTGGAAGTCCTTGGGGAGTATGGGGACTTTTACTTTTCAGAACAAGGTACCTACCTGAGAATGTTTGGAGGGACTAAGCCCCCATACATATTGCCGCAGTACGCCACAGACTATGTGGTACTCAAGGAAGCAGTAAGACAACTCTTCTTAGATGGGGTTGGAGCATTCCTCCACAAGCAACACAAGGCTTCCTTTCCCCCTCTACCTTTTTGCATCGGCGCTTACAAGTTTTCAGGGGTTGCCTCGGCCAATGATTTTATTCAAGAGTTGAAGGCCTTCCACTTCGGTGAGGTCATCTTCCACAGGAACGACAGAAAGGGTAAAGTGGCCGAGCATTGCAAAGGCAACTATGCTTACTTCGAATACTCCCACTACCCTGATGCCGAGGAGGAAGCATTCAGAGGTATCTGCAACATGGCCGAGCTACGAATCTGTCGCCAAGGCACTGGAGCAAGCTCTAGTTCAGCCAAGATCCAGGAGACCAGTCAGCGGCAGGAGAAAGAAGCTGAATTTGCCCGAGCTCGAGAGGAGCTCAGATTAAGAGAAGAGGCAAGAGTGCTCCAAGAAGCTGAAAGTGCCAGATTGCAGCGGGAAGTGGAAGAAACCAGGTGGAAGCAAGAAGCTGAAGCAGCAAGATTACAGCAGGAAGCTGAGGTGGCAAGGATGCAAGAAGAAGCGGAGGAGGAAAGCCGGCGCAAAGAAGATGAACTAGCTGAAGCAGAAAGGAAGGCAGAAGAGGAGAGAAAAGCGGAGGAGGATGCCCAAGCAGGTGGCTCTGGTACCCAAAAGGAAGGAGTAGACCCTGCTCAGGAAGTCCGGACCCCACCTATGGAAGAGGACATAGACATCATAAACCGACCAATTGTCCCGTACACTCCATCATGAAAGCGTACGGTGTCCAAATGGAATGAGTTTGTATATGATAAGAAAAGAAAAGCGATGGTCCTCCAATCAGAAGAGAGGATTAAAAGTCCCTTCCATGAAGACATTGTTACTCACCGGGAAGTCACCGTCATGCAGAACATGGATCAAGATCCCATTGCTATGGCAACCGTGGTTATAGCAACAGCACAGGCATCATTTGCCAATGTAGGTGTTATAGTTAAAGAAAATATATTGACAAAGAAGAGAGCACGCACACTACAACAAAATGTGGCTAATGAGCAAGCCCAAAGAGATCTGGCAGTAAACAAGTATAGTTGCTTGTACGCTGAGCATAAGGAGCTGTCAAACAAGTACAGCCAGCTGGAAGAGGAGAAGGACCAAATGGCACTCCAAATAATGATTGTAGAAGCGGAGAAGAATGGAGTGGAGGAAAAGGCCTCTCAGCTAGAAGCAGACAAGCAAACATTAGCTGAGCGGTTAGAGCAGGCTGAGAGCAAAACGATAGACTTGGCTCCCTTTCATGAGCTGTCCTGCGGCATTCTGAAACAAATAAATGACACGCAGGAGCTGATCACTGACGAGGTTTGCAAACTCAAGGCCATGACAGCCAGATTAAAAGAGGTTAATATGGAAGCCCACAGGCTCAAAGCTAAGAATACCCGTGTCAAGGCAAATGTCATAAATCAGATGGCATGGAGAGAAGGGAGAGGAGGTTTCCCCCCGCATCTTCCTTTTAAGGCCGTGGAAGATTTTAATGAAGATATAGCCTTGTTGGAGTTTGGCCGGAACTGTGCCAATAAGATGATGGCCAGTGTGCAGAGGACAACAGATAGAATCAACAACCTATACCAAAATCTCAAAGGAGTCCATGACAACTGCACATTGAGTTTCCCTCAGACCCTAGAAGACTTCCCGAAGAAGGAGCAGCGGTTGTCTCAACTGAAAGAAGAGCTAGGCGTCCAGATGGAATATGTGAAAAGGATTGATGTCCTGGCCATGGATGATCTCCAGCATTACATCAGTTCATCAACACTTCACAACCATCTTCTAAAGGAAGCGCATCAAGCTGCTGAAGCAGAAGTCCAAGGCATTAAAACAGAGCTCGGGAAGAATGTGACTTCTCAGAAAATCCTGTTTCCTGCTGCAGCAAACGTAATCATAAGGGACACAGGTGTGTGGCACAGCTACATAGAAGAGGAGGACAGGAAAGCAGCAGCAGCAGCAGGAACATCAGTGGATCCGGCAGCTTCTCTCCCAGCAGCCTCTTCCCCAGCAATGACAGAAAAGCCGACCAGTTCAATTCCCCCTTCCCAATTAGGAGCAGCATCAACAGGGGATTCGAGGGCCTCTGCCCAGGCAGCACCAGTGACAATCAACTTGGGCGACCCTTTGCCAGCAGAAGCTCACGCACAGGAATGAAGAAGCTGAATTTAGTGAGCCACTCTCTTCAGCCAGACACGTGCCCAGCAGGGAACGCTTTGATGTTAGCAAATTTTCTGTTATGTATATTTTGAATATGTAAGGCGTAAGCCGTGGGACAGCTGTCCCTAATTTTGTCAAAATATTTTTTGTAAAGGAAGTGGCCATTTTGGTGGTCGATTATAGTGAAATTCCTGTAAATGACAGGTGGGGAATGCTAGGTGTCAGCCCAGGGGGCAAATTTGTAACTATAAATAGAAGCTAGGAAAGATTTAAAGGGACTTTTGGCAGGGAATGAAAATTTTGGAAAACGATATGAACTATCTTGTATCGGGTCTGTAAATTGAATTTTCTAATAGAAGCCACGGGAGATGGAAGTTTTGCCTGGAATGTTGGATTGCGCTATATTGGACTATTCTAATGACTGCAATTCTGCAATGTGAGATCACTCTTGACATCTGAATTATTTCTTTGCATTAATGATTCTGCTCTCCTCTGGGCATGCGTTCTCTCTATTTTGTGAACAATGAAAGGTATTGCTGTAGATTTCTTTGTCTAGATCGAATGGCTAACTGTTCTTTCTTCAGGGTAATTCATGTGGCTCATTGTTCATGATTTTAAATTGCTCCTTGCAGGGATCTTTTAGTTTAATTCCAGTTTTGTTACATCTAGATCTGTCTCTTTATTCTTGTTACGTAGATAAAATAATTTTGCTTTCTTCTGTTCATGAACAATAGATGCGTTCTGTAAGTTTCATTTTAGATCTGTTTCTTCATTTGCTTTCTTCTGTTAATGAGCAATAGACGCGTTTCATGTTGAATGAGAAGCTATCTTCTCAAGATCTTTGTCTTGCTGTAGCTTTGGTTGTGAGAAAGAATAGCTATCTATTCTTTGTTTACGGTACTTGTTACGGCTGATTGCTCCTCCCTTTTAGCGTGTTCCCTGTAAGGATAGATAGATTTGTTCCAGTTTTAGGCTTAGATCTGTGTTAATTGCATTTAGATTAAGTATAATTTAGGCACTTGCATCTGATATAAAAGTCATAAAAAACCCAAAAAGAAAGGTGGATCGGGCCATAACCGGTAGAATCGGATTTAAAGTCCAAAACCACGGTTGCCGAAACCGCTAACCGGACGGATTCCCTACACCAAACGGGAGATAGTCTAATTGGGACCGTCTCTCGGGGAGAATCCCTTTCTGATTGATGCTACGATATCCGAGGCATCAACAGTTTTTGGCGCTAGAAGGAGGGCTTGAAGTGCATGGTTGATAGAGGAAAATCTTCCACGGTCATAGATAACACTGAAAACTCGCTTGAAGAAAACTTTTCAAACAGCCCAGATCTTGGATTAACGGATCAAGAACGCCTCATTTCTGACCCTGAGCCTCAGGAAGCTTTGTACGCTGTTCCTTTTGCAGAAATAGAGGACTTGAGAAGACATACTAGATCTTACGTTAGACAGCTAGGTGGTTTAAACGCTGTCAACTTCCTCCCTAAGAAAACTACACCCAGAAAGGAGCCGCAATACACCCGTGATTCAATCCTTGTTCAGAGTTTTGAAGAACTGGTAAAGCTGACGTTGGAAGAAATCTCCGGCACTCTTAACAAGACAGACCAAGAAGATCTCGAAGAAATTACCACTCCCAAAAGTACTCCACAGGATTCACCCTACAATTCTCCACCAGGGTCTCCGCATCCAAACCCAAACATGGCGGTACCTGCTTGGAGAGCAAGGGGAGCGCTGAACCTAGCTGGACCATTCCATAATCTCCCTGAAAACCCAGAAAAGGTCTTGCCTAAGTACGATCCAGGGAAAGCCATTTCGGCGGAGGATCACCTCAAGAGTTTTTACTTAGCCCTGAACCTTTTGAATGTACAACATGAAGACGTAGTCTGCAGGTTGTTTCCGTACACATTCGAGCCCAAGGTATCATCTTGGTACTTTAGCCTCCAACCCAGCTCAATCTCTAGTTGGGATGATTTCGAAAAGTGTTTCCTTAAGAAGTACGGGAACCAAAAGACTGTAGCCACGCTTATGAAAGAACTCTTATCCATGAGAATGGAGAAGAAGGAAAAGGTTTAAGACTTTAATCAAAGATTCACAACGCTGTTAAATAACTTTAGTGAAGCTAACAAACCCGCAGAAGAGTCTTTGATTGAATACTACACAACGGCTCTTGAAGGTCCAATCGCAATGTTTGTAAAACGATCCAAGAAAACAACCCTGATAGAAAATTTTGAGGAAGCTAGGAAGGTAGAGGAAGAGGTTGATAGCATCGCTAAACATGCCTTAGATGTAGAAACAAAACCAGCAGCTAGCAAGAAACCTTTGCTCCTCACGAGAGGCAAGGAAGAGCCATCTACGGACATGGAAAATGTAGTTAAAATGATGCAGAAATTATCTAACAAAATCGTAGATCTCGAGAAAGACAAGGCTGCTAGTACATCTAGGAAACCTTTCAAGCCATTCTACAAAAGAAGGGAAGACGGGGAACAGTCTCATCCACCAATGAACACTGCCCCTGTTTTAAATTTGAATGAGATTGGTATGGAAAATTTCTGCACCTTTCACCAAGAACCACATTCGGAGAAGAGCTGCCCACAATGGATCAATTCCATGAGCTTGGTCATGAACCAAATGTTAGATTCTCAGATCCCAGACCAGGATATTTCTCCAGAGGAGTCAAGCCCTGAGTTAGAGGAACCAACCCCGGACACTACTATGGTGTTGTGGGATTGGGTACCTATGACTGAATTAGTAGAAGAAGATCACGTAGATAGCTCTCCCTCTACCATAAATGTTGCCACTCGCAGCAAGGGCCCAATTGCGGATCCTGTACCAGTCACCATTCCCCATAAGCCTAAAATTTCGAAAGATCCGCCTAGGAGGCATATACCAATCATCCCACCACAGCCCAAAGTCAACCAGACAGCGGCCAAACAGCCAAATGCTGATAACACAGTCCAACCGAAGGTCACCATGAACAAAACAGATCAGTCCATTCGAATTGGGAATGAACCCGATATAGGGTATGATATTATCAAAGATATCAAGAAAGTTAAGTCGAACGTATCAATTTTTGACATGTGTAGCTTGCCCCATCAACGAGACAAACTACTGCATGTTTTACAACCAAAACCCAGCACTGCGTTAACAGATTCTCAAGACAATTCTGAAATTAACGAGGCTAGCATCGGGGGGAAATCCAAGTCCCAAACATTGCCATTTCTGTTGACATTTGAAATTTTTAATCACAATGTTCACAACTGTCTGGTAGACTCTGGAGCTTCTTCAAACGTTATGCCACTGTCAATTTGTAGGAAGATTAATGGGCAGCCCGTACCATCTCCAGCTCAAATCATACAATTAGATAGGACTGCTGTCAAGGTTATAGGGGAGATGAAAGATGTTCTAATTAGATTGTCAGCCGACCCTAGAGTCTGTCAATTTATTGACGTAATGGTGGTCGATATTCCTGAAGCTTATGGGATGATTTTGAGTAGGGATTGGTCTACCAAGTTGAGTGGCTACTTTGCTACCGATTGGTCTCATCTATGGCTGCCTTATCAGAACAGGAAGAATCAGATTAAAGTTCTTAGGGAACCTCATATGAAACAAAACGTAACCCAGCTAGAAGAAAAAAATGAGGCTGTAGCTTTCTCTTCCTCGGTCCTGGGAAATTACTTCTTAGAAATGGATCCGGGTAACTATCAATCTGAAACCTTTCGCCATGAATCAGATAAACAGTCCGATCTCCTTCATTTCTCTCGGACTGATGATGTTGATTGTAACATAGTCAATTTAGTTGCTAACATAGACCACAAAGAAACTAACTTAGTTGAATCTAAAGATACCTTTTGGACATTATACTTTGATGGCTCTAAAACTCTGGAAGGATCTGGAGCCGGTTGTGTTCTGATGGATCCAAAGAAGAACAAGTTTTTTTTGTCTTGTAGATTAGAATTCGATTGTACTAATAATACCGCTGAATATGAAGCTTTGGTACATGGTTTAAAGAAGGCCATTGGCTTAAATGTTAAGTACCTGAAGGTTTTTGGTGACTCCGAGATAGTTGTCAGACAGGTAAGGGACACCATTCATTGTCTCTCCCCGCACTTGAAAGGTTACCAGGCTGAGGTATGGGATTTAATCATGTATTTTGACGCTTTCAATATAAAATCAATTCCTAGATTGCAAAATTCTGCTGCTGATTTGTTAGCAACATCTGCTTCTAGATTAGTGCCGTCAAATAATAAATGCTCAATCGAATTGATTTTCAGGCCTTCCATTCCCGATAACATCACAAATTTCAGGGTCTTCGATGATGATGAACAAATTATCAGCTTCCTGACAAACGAAGACAGCTTTCAAGGAGCTGCAATAGATGAGGAAGAACATGATGCTGATTTGATGAAGAAGGAAGAGGAGAAAGGAAATTTCATGCCAAAGGGGGTAAGGTCCCTCGAAATGCTTTTCGACCTTCAAAATAAGTTCAAAAGACCAGCTAATACCAAAACTAACAGCTCATCAATGCAACATGAGTTGGTTAATTTTGGCACCGAGGCAGAACCAAAATTCGTCAACCTTGGCAAATGTTGTTCACCAGGAGAGAGAGACAGGTTCATTAAGTTGTTTAAACAGTACAAGGATGTTTTTGCATGGACCTATGAAGATCTGAAAACATATGACGTCCGCATCATTCAGCATGTTATACCAATGAAAGCGGGTGTTAAGCCATTTCAGCAGCAGTTAAGAAGGATGCATCCCACTCTCGAATCGCTGATCCAAAAGGAATTAAAGAAGCTCCTGGACGCTAAGATAATCTTCAAAGTTCGGCATTCCGAATGGGTTGCAAACTTGGTTCCCGTGAGGAAGAAATCAGGAGAGATAAGGCTATGTGTAGATTTCAGAAATTTAAACAAAGCCTCAGATAAAGACAACTACCCCGTGCCTTCAATGGAGCAAATCCTACAAATGGTGTCTGGATCTGAATTGTTTTCTCTCCTCGATGGTTTCTCTGGCTATAATCAAGTGTTAGTAGCCGAAGAAGATCGTCTCAAGACTACCTTCAGGACTAAGTGGGGAACTTTCTCTTACAGGAGAATGCCATTTGGTCTGATAAATGCTGGAGCTACATTCCAAAGGGCGATGGATATTGCCTTCCGAGGATTGGGCGGGCAATGCGTTGTTGTCTACTTGGATGATGTGACAGTCTTTTCGAAGAAAAGGGAAGATCATATTGTTCATTTGAGGCACATCTTTGATCGTTGCCGGAAGTATGGTATTTCTTTGAATCGCAAGAAGAGCGTGTTTGCTGTACCCGAAGGTAAGCTCTTGGGTCATATCATCTCCAAAGTGGGAGTGTCAATCGACCAGGAAAGAGTCCAAGCTATTAATAAGATTTCGATGCCTCACAGCAAAAAATCTATGCAGTCTTTTATGGGCACCATCAATTTTGTCCGCAGATTTGTTCCGGATTTTGCACAAATCGTTAAACCATTGCAACAGATGGTTAAACAAAGCACACAATTCAAGTGGACAGATTTGGAGAAGGACGCATTTAGAGATATTAAGGCAGCTGTAGCTAAAGCCCCTTCCTTAAGAAGTCCAGATTTTGATAAAGATTTCATCTTGTATACCTTCGCTTCGGATGATTCTCTCGCGGCCGTACTCACGCAAAAGGTGGAGTTGGGGGATGAATACCCAATCTCGTTTATGAGCACTGGTCTGCAAGGGGCTGAGCTGAATTACCACGTAGTTGACAAGCATGCCTACGCAGTCTTCAAAGCAGTCAAGCAGTTTAGGCCATACATTTTGAAGAACAGAACTAAAGTCATAGTTCCCCATCCAGCTGTTAGATCCCTTTTCGTTCAAAAGAATTGGGAGAGAGGAGAGGAAACTGGGTCACAACTCTGCAGGAGTATGATCTGGAATTTAAACCGGCTACAATCATCAAAGGACAAGGTCTATGCAAGTTACTGGCGGGAAACTCCACTGATGAAGAGCACCATTGGAGAAATGAAGCTGAGCTCAATTCGGTTGAGGTATGCCATATCTTTACAGCTCCCCAGTCATGGTATAGGGATCTAGTGCACTATTTACAGCAGGGATATCTACCCGAACACTGGAATTCTAAACAAAGAAGGGCACTCCGCTTGAAATCGGCACCCTATCAAATCATTGATGGGATTCTTTTTAGAAAGAATTATGATGGAGTCCTTCTTAGGTGTTTGGAAAAGGAGGATGCAAACAAAGTTGTCAAAGAATTGCATGATGGCCCCGCAGGTGGCCATTATTCAGGAGAGACGACAGGACACAAGATACTGAGAGCTGGTTATTACTGGCCCACTCTGTTTCGAGATGCCCACACATACGCATGAAACTGTGATGTATGTCAAAGAAGCGCTGGGAAGTTACCTAAGGCCGCAGGCCCATTGCAGCCGGTCATCATCTCTGAACCTTTTGAGCAATGGGGCATAGATGTTATCGGAGAAATAAATCCAAATTCTTCATTGCAACACCGATACATTCTGACGGCTACCGATTACTTCACCAGGTGGACGGAGGCCATCCCGTTGCGCAAGGTCAATGAAGACGCAGTCATCAGCTTCCTGAAAGAGAACATCATAACCAGGTTTGGGGTTCCAATTTCCCTTGTTTTTGATAATGCTACTTATTTTTCATCTTGCAAGATAAATGAATTTGTTTATGAATGGGGAATTAAGTTGCATTATTCAGCCAATTACTACCCTTAGGGAAACAGATTAGCTGAATCCTCAAACAAGAATCTGATTCGAATCCTCAAGAAAACTGTGATAGAAAACCAAAGAAGTTGGCATGTGGCTCTCCCAAACGCCTTATGGGCAGATAGAGTAACCCCGAAGAATGCTTTAGGTGTCTCCCCTTTCACTCTCGTCTATGGCAAGGAAGCCATACTTCCCCCAAACATCTTACTGCCATCCTTGCAATTGTCCCAAGCCTCTCAGGGTTCTGGTAACCAAGCCCTACAATCCAAAATCAACACCCTGCTTCGACTGGAAGAAGCCCGACACAAAGCTAAAGATCGATTCCATCAACACCAGGACATAGTTAAGAGGTGGTTCGATAAGAGGAAGTCCGGCAAGAAGGATGTTGAAGTCGAGGACTTAGTCTTGAAATGGGACCATAATCATGAGGGCAAAGGAATGCATACGAAATTTCAACATCTATGGGTAGGCCCGTACCAAATTTCTGCAAAATTAGGCCCATCCACTTATAAATTGACAAATCTCGAGGGAGAGGAAGTGGCCCTTCCTCTCAATGGCCTCGCTCTGAAACAATACTTTGCATAGTCTCCTCGAGACTTCCTGTACATAAATAAAGTTGTCTTTTCACTTTCGCTTTTAGCTGTTTTATTTCGGCCATGTTGTTTCTTTCTTTGTTATTTGAACTTTTCGACAAGTTTTGTTTTCTGAAGGCCCCCCTTTTTTTTTAGTTTCCCGTTGAAGATAGCTCTCTCAAAGAAAACTTGCAACCCATGAGTCTGGAACCTTGCTCAGTAAACCCGGTCTGATGTGCTCTCGCTGAAATGTTCAGAAGAAGGGAAGCCTACCCTGCTAGTCACACTAATCCTGTTTAACAGCAGAGACCTATGACCATCTTCACTACTATCGTTGGGTTCCACCCACTCTCACACTTTAAAGGCATCTCAAGAAGGTTACCTGAGTTGGACCCATGGAAAGTGGCACCTCTCGAGGACATGGGGTATTGAGATGACTCCATGCTGCAGATTTAATAGCCAAAATGGCCTACATTCAAGAGTCTGTTTTCCAGGGATTCTCGCCTCAATTAAAGCATGGCTGAGACAAAAGCAAAAGACATGTAAAATCTAGAAGGCTGTCCAAAAGACTCAGCTCAAAATGGGCTCCTCTCCGTCCGTGAAGTTTGATCAAATCAAATCAATAAAATTCTAACTCACACAAAAGGACACTATGGATTGAGGAGCCTAAATCAAAGATCGTGTCCAAAATAAAATATCCCTGGAAGGCTCAAACAGCTAAGCTGTACAAAGTACAAGCATCCCAAAGGATGCCAGCAGCATGGGAATGAGGAACAAGAACAATAATGTCCATGAGAAAGGGTTGCAAATCCTGTGGAGTCCGGCAGTAGTGACCATTTGAGAGATGACCCTCCTAAAATGAATCTCATACGCTGGCCCTCTGAGAGTGGTGAAGATGTCTCGGTCAAAGCTCCCCTTTCCCCAATGGCTAGCAGGAAAAGTGCCTCTTTCCCCGCATGAGTATAAAGTGCTCAGTTGAGTAGTGCGCCCGAGGTGGATGTTTTAATGAAATTCCGGACCGTGAAGAGGAATTTTTCAGAGATCTGTGTTCTCCAGCGACTCGCCATTGTTGTTGCAGCAACACCCCTCCCCAAAATTTTGTACATGTTGGGGCCCCTCCTGTAATTTTTGTAGAAAGTTTGCCTGAGAAGCCATACCAGCCGTCAGCTCTGTTTTCAACATAAAATCTTACTTCCCTACTGAGCATCTTGCCATCAATCCTTCCGTGTTTTCCCCAAAGAGCCCAAGAAGAACTTAGTTTTTCCCCAACGTTTTGGAATAATTTGGACTATCTCCCCGACTTCAAAGACAAACGTCCAATCTTTCCGAAAGAAGGTCTGAGATTTTCTTTGTCAAAATCTGTGGAAGCCATTGAAAATTAGTTTCCGAAACAACGGAAGCTTTCGCTCAAGCCTTCCGCAACCGCGGAAAGGTTCGAGTTATTCTCCCGAAACGGCGGGGGAATTCAACAAAACCTCCCGAAACGGCGGAGCCCTTTACTCAAGCCTTCCGCAACCGCGGAAAGGTTCCGGCTTTCCTCCCGAAATAGCGGGACTCATTCGCCTTAGTCTCCCGAAAAGCACTTAGAACATTTTTCAACCGTCCGCGGAGAGATTGGAGTTTTCTTCCCGAAACGACGGGGACAGTTCGTAAAACGCTCCGAAACAGCGGAAGGGATTAGGAAAGACGCCCAAAAAAGTCGGATTGGTTTGTTAAAATTGCGGAAGGTTTTGATGAAACCCTCCCGAAACGGCGGAAGCCATCCGCATAAGTCCCGCGGAGGAATTCATGTTTTGTTTCTGAAACTATGAAAAGACTTAGAATTTTTTCAGGAAACTGTCGCGGAGGCCTTCAGCCTTTGCTCCCGAATCGCGGAAGCCTTCGGGCTACCCTTCCGAAACGGCGGAAGCCAATCGCTTAAACCGCTCAGCAAAGGACTCCGAAACGACCCCGGGTGAATGTGCGGAAAAGTATGAGTTTTGCTCCCGAAACGGCGGGAGCTATTCGTATAAAGCGCCCGAAGAGATTTAGCAAAAGCCTTCCGAAACTAGCGGGAGCCTTCACCAAACCTTCCCGAAAATCAACGAGACTTCGAATTTTTTGGTTCGCGGAAGCTTTCGCAAAAGCCTTCCGAAAAACACCGGGAGCATTCGCTATATCGTTCCGAAAGGGCGGAAGCCTTGGCGATACCCGTCCGCTATACGGCGGTCTTTCGCGGAAGGCTTTGATTTTCCTTTCCGCAGTGAGCCCCGAAACGGCGGGAGATTTCGTTTAACCTTCCGCAACGGCGGATACGATTCACAAACTGGCCCCCGCGAATGACGGTCGCACGAAAACCGAAATCGTTTGACATGACCGCTACGCGCGGTGAATTTAAACCTCGTTTTAACCACGCCACCTACCAAATTGAATGCTCACACGTGCCCATTTTTATAAAATGCGGTTGGGGCTTGAACCAATGCACCACTGTTTTCAAATTGGCCAACGACGTGCGAAGCCGTGCAAATCGCTCCAGCTCACCTCGCTCATTCGCGCTCGCGGCCACCTCGTTCAAGCGATCCCCACGGTGCCAGGTAGGATTTTAACCTTGAATTTCACTATTGAGTTGTCTTTTGGGGGAAAACAATGGGTTTTAGTGGGGTTTTGACGGGCAAAACACCCGTCAAAGGCTATGTTTTGCCCGTCAGATTCAGTTGAATGGAGTTTTCCTCATTTACAAAATCGTCATAGACATTCGTTAAAACTTTAACATTTTGCTTCGAGCAGTGATGGTGGGTGTGGGCGGTTAATCTTGTCCCATGTTTGAAACCCTCAGGCCGCGCCCCTCGTTTTGAAAAAATTTGTCGAAGCCCTTTAGGCGTGTTATGCCCCGGCCAAAACTCAGGACGTAAAATCCCGGGCCCTTCCATAAGTCTTAGTCCCAGCGCGCTGTCTACCCGGGGCAAAACCTTGTCTCCGATGCCATGGCCCCATTCAAAACCCGTGAATACTCAAGCTGCGCAAGCCAGGATCCAAAACCATGACCGCTCGAACCTTTGCATCAGTATTCCCCGGCACCGGCGCCCTCGCTCGAACTACTCCCCATGGAGCACCTCGGCATGTCCCGCAGATAACATTAGCATTCGAATGCCCTCGCCTAATCTTAGATATGAAAGGGGTTCACCTTTCGGCAAAAGGTCTACCCATCCGAGCTCACCCACCACGGGCCTCCCAACCACAGCAGTGACGAAAACTATCTTATCCCTTCCCCAAGGCTAACCCGAAAGCCCATTGCTTCCGCAAACCGCCTATCGGTCTGAGAACCAATGGCTTCCGCAACACAGTCTATCCCCGCAAAAGCAACCCAATCCCATCCTTTAAGAGATTCAAATGTTTCAATTTATGTTTCGAATTATGTTTTTTCTTCCTGAATATACAGCTTCATTGTACTCATCTTATTGATATATTCAAAACAATGATGCTTTCTGTTAAAGCCTCACAGCATGTTGCTCAAGATCATGATGAATTGTATATGGATGTTATCAGGGATAAATCAAGATGCCGAAAACCGGTAAGAAGAAGGCAAAGATGACAGAAAAGAAGCCTGCCCCTCTCAAGATTGAAACCTCACTCCAGGACACTAAGTGCACCACTGGTGTCCCTCCAGAAATCAGATGGGATGACATATATAGAATGATCAGGGACCAAGAGATCCCAGATATGTTGCTGGAGGAGGCACCAATCTATCAAAATATCAGAGCCTCAAGCATAACTAGAGCCGCTACCCGCCCTGAGCTATTCCCCTGTGCTGAAGTGATCGGGTGGATACTCCAACATGCAGATGCTGAAGGGAGAGTGATAAATGACAGCGGGAAAGTGGCTATTGCCTCGTTTCAACCCGCGTATATTGCGGCGGCCTACAGATTTCCCCGTGTCCAACAAGCTCTGACTGACGAATGGTTGGGCCAAATGGATAACGTCGAGATGGCCAAGAAGCTATTGAGGGGAGGGAAGCATTTGAGAAAGAAGGGAAATGATGAATATGACATACAGAACCTGAGGGCCCCTTTCAGATTGATCGCTTTAATGCTGTGTAGAATCTTCGGCATGCCCGATGGCACAGTATACAAGATTCAGTGGGTCCCTATAATTCACTATGTGGCATTTCAGGGGACAGTGTTTGACTGGGCCACTATCCTGTCAGGTAGTCTGGCCTCGATGATAAGTGCTGCTAAGCCAGGGCTAGCCTTGAAGAAGGCTGAATTTTTCATGTCTTCATATCTGATAGATTGTATTCTGGCCAAGATAGAGTTCCCCAAATTGGGATGTACGTGGGATAGGGCCACCGCCCCGGTTTACATCGCATTCAAGATATTGTGGGCTCAGAATTACAAGCCTAGCTACAAACTCATCTGTGAGGGGTTCATCATGCCCCTATATGAGAAAATGTTCAAGGAGGAACCAAACTGTCTGTCAGAAAATGCTTTGGAAGTCCTTGGGGAGTATGGGGACTTTTACTTTTCAGAACAAGGTACCTACCTGAGAATGTTTGGAGGGACTAAGCCCCCATACATATTGCCGCAGTACGCCACAGACTATGTGGTACTCAAGGAAGCAGTAAGACAACTCTTCTTAGATGGGGTTGGAGCATTCCTCCACAAGCAACACAAGGCTTCCTTTCCCCCTCTACCTTTCTGCATCGGCGCTTACAAGTTTTCAGGGGTTGCCTCGGCCAATGAGTTTATTCAAGAGTTGAAGGCCTTCCACTTCGGTGAGGTCATCTTCCACAGGAACGACAGAAAGGGTAAAGTGGCCGAGCATTGCAAAGGGAACTATGCTTACTTCGAATACTCCCACTACCCTGATGCCGAGGAGGAAGCATTTAGAGGTATCTGCAACATGGCCGAGCTACGAATCTGTCGCCAAGGCACTGGAGCAAGCTCTAGTTCAGCCAAGATCCAGGAGACCAGTCAGCGGCAGGAGAAAGAAGCTGAATTTTCCCGAGCTCGAGAGGAGCTCAGATTAAGAGAAGAGGCAAGAGTGCTCCAAGAAGCTGAAAGTGCCAGATTGCAGCGGGAAGTGGAAGAAACCAGGTGGAAGCAAGAAGCTGAAGCAGCAAGATTACAGCAGGAAGCTGAGGTGGCAAGGATGCAAGAAGAAGCGGAGGAGGAAAGCCGGCGCAAAGAAGCTGAACTAGATGAAGAAGAAAGGAAGGCAGAAGAGGAGAGAAAAGCGGAGGAGGATGCCCAAGTAAGTGGCTCTGGTACCCAAAAGGAAGGAGTAGACCCTGCTCAGGAAGTCCGGACCCCACCTATGGAAGAGGACATAGACATCATAAACCGACCAATTGTCCCGTGCACTCCATCAGGAAAGCGTACGGTGTCCAAATGGAATGAGTTTGTATATGATAAGAAAAGAAAAGCGATGGTCCTCCAATCAGAAGAGAGGATTAAAAGTCCCTTCCATGAAGACATTGTTACTCACCGGGAAGTCACCGTCATGCAGAACACGGATCAAGATCCCATTGCTATGGCAACCGCGGTTATAGCAACAGCACAGGCATCATTTGCCAATGTAGGTGTTATAGTTAAAGAAAATATATTGACAAAGAAGAGAGCACGCACGCTACAACAAAATGTGGCTAATGAGCAAGCCCAAAGAGATCTGGCAGTAAACAAGTATAGTTGCTTGTACGCTGAGCATAAGGAGCTGTCAAACAAGTACAGCCAGCTGGAAGAGGAGAAGGACCAAATGGCACTCCAAATAATGATTGTAGAAGCGGAGAAGAATGGAGTGGAGGAAAAGGCCTCTCAGCTAGAAGCAGACAAGCAAACATTAGCTGAGCGGTTAGAGCAGGCTGAGAGCAAAACGATAGACTTGGCTCCCTTTCATGAGCTGTCATGCGGCATTCTGAAACAAATAAATGACACGCAGGAGCTGATCACTGACGAGGTTTGCAAACTCAAGGCCATGACAGCCAGATTAAAAGAGGTTAATATGGAAGCCCACAGGCTCAAAGCTAAGAATACCCGTGTCAAGGCAAATGTCATAAATCAGATGGCATGGAGAGAAGGGAGAGGAGGTTTCCCCCCGCATCTTCCTTTTAAGGCCGTGGAAGATTTTAATGAAGATATAGCCTTGTTGGAGTTTGGCCGGAACTGTGCCAATAAGTTGATGGCCAGTGTGCAGAGGACAATAGATAGAATCAACAACCTATACCAAAAGCTCAAAGGAGTCCATGACAACTGCACATTGAGTTTCCCTCAGACCCTAGAAGACTTCCCGGAGAAGGAGCAGCGGTTGTCTCAACTGAAAGAAGAGCTAGGCGTCCAGATGGAATATGTGAAAAGGATTGATGTCCTGGCCATGGATGATCTCCAGCATTACATCGGTTCATCAACACTTCACAACCATCTGCTGAAGGAAGCGCATCAAGCTGCTGAAGCAGAAGTCCAAGGCATTAAAACAGAGCTCGGGAAGAATGTGACTTCTCAGAAAATCCTGTTTCCTGCTGCAGCAAACGTAATCATAAGGGACACAGGTGTGTGGCACAGCTACATAGAAGAGGAGGACAGGAAAGCTGCAGCAGCAGCAGGAACATCAGTGGATCCGGCAGCTTCTCTCCCAGCAGCCTCTTCCCCAGCAATGACAGAAAAGCCGGCCAGTTCAATTCCCCCTTCCCAATTAGGAGCAGCATCAACAGGGGATTCGAGGGCCTCTGCCTAGGAAGCACCAGTGACAATCAACTTGGGTGACCCTTTGCCAGCAGAAGCTCACGCACAGGAATGAAGAAGCTGAATTCAGTGAGCCACTCTCTTCAGCCAGACACGTGCCCAGCAGGGAACGCTTTGATGTTAGCAAATTTTCTGTTATGTATATTTTGAATATGTAAGGCGTAAGCCGTGGGACAGCTGTCCCTAATTTTGTCAAAATATTTTCTGTAAAGGAAGTGGCCATTTTGGTGGTCGATTATAGTGAAATTCCTGTAAATGACAGGTGGGGAATGCTAGGTGTCAGCCCAGGGGGCAAATTTGTAACTATAAATAGAAGCTAGCAAAGATTTAAAGGGACTTTTGGCAGGGAATGAAAATTTTGGAAAACGATATGAGCTATCTTGTATCGGGTCTGTAAATTGAATTTTATAATAGAAGCCACGGGAGATGGACGTTTTGCCTGGAATGTTGGATTGCTCTATATTGGACTATTCTAATGACTACAATTCTGCAATGTGAGATCACTCTTGACATCTGAATTATTTCTTTGCATTAATGATTCTGCTCTCCTCTGGGCATGCGTTCTCTTTATTTTGTGAACAATGAAAGGTATTGCTGTAGATTTCTTTGTCTAGATCGAATGGCTAACTGTTCTTTCTTCAGGGTAATTCATGTGGCTCATTGTTCATGATTTTAAATTGCTCCTTGAAGGGATCTTTTAGTTTAATTCCAGTTTTGTTATATCTAGATCTGTCTCTTTATTCTTGTTACGTAGATCAAATAATTTTGCTTTCTTCTGTTCATGAACAATAGATGCGTTCTGTAAGTTTCATTTTAGATCTGTTTCTTCATTTTCTTTCTTCTGTTTATGAGCAATAGACGCGTTTCATGTTGAATGAGAAGCTATCTTCTCAAGATCTTTGTCTTGCTGTAGCTTTGGTTGTGAGAAAGAATAGCTATCTATTCTTTGTTTACGGTACTTGTTACGGCTGATTGCTCCTCCCTTTTAGCGTGTTCCCTGTAAGGATAGATAGATTTGTTCCAGTTTTAGGCTTAGATCTGTGTTAATTGCATTTAGATTAAGTATAATTTAGGCACTTGCATCTCATATAAAAGTCATAAAAAACCCAAAAAGAAAGGTGGATCAGGCCATAACCGGTAGAATCGGATTTAAAGTCCAAAACCACGGTTGCCGGAACCGCTAACCGGACGAATTCCCTACACCAAACGGGAGATAGTCTAATTGGGACCGTCTCTCGGGGAGAATCCCTTTCTGATTGATGCTACGATATCTGAGGCATCAACACGACACTTTCTTAGGGATACCCTAAATTGTCTTCTGAATCCCTTGGTCATCCCTACAAAGTAAGGATTTGTTTAAGCAGTCTAGTGTTAAATTTTCCGAATTTACTTCAATCTGATCTAGGATCTTAACTGAGAGAACAACATGTACAACAAATCTACATCATATCATTCATGGACACAATAATGCAAGCACATAAGAGACAAAGAGTTTACTTAGGGAAGACCATAAAGGTGAAAAACCCCAATAACTTCCTCAGAGATAGATAGAGCAATGATACAACCAGAATACAAGAGATAGTCTTCTCCTAGCAGCAGAGCCTCCTTCTCCACAAGTGCGCCACTCTCCACAATGTGAGTGAGAGAATAGAATGTGTAAAATGAGAGAGACACACTCTCTATTTATACACTAACTTGACTTGACCTTTACTCAACTAGGTCGGCCTCAACTTAACCACTTAACATAATGTTGACTGGGCCGAGCCCCACTAGGGTGGTCTAATAACCCTTTGACCCACATGGCTGACCCCCAATAGGGTGGTCTAATAACCCTTTGACCCACATGACTTATACAGGGCCGACCACAACAAGGTAGTCTAATAACCCATCAAGTATAAGTTACGACACTTACAATTTAAATGACAACACTTCCGTATAGAGGAATAATAACATCTCTATAGGAATACAATATACATATATGTGAAATACATTCTGAAGTTACATATACATCAACACTCCCTGTTAACTAGGAAGGTATTTCTCGACACAGGTCTTCTAGCAAAAGTCTTCTTCTCTGGATCATTGTCACTGGATAATCATCATCGAGTCATCATCATCGTCACTGCTACTGCTATCTCAATCAATCTCTGAATCTACTCATCATATGAAGTTCTACAGAGCCATTCCTTTTCCATACTGGATGTAGGCCCACCACCTGTGGGTCTTCATCATCTGTGGGAACGGTCTGATAGAGATGGCCTCTCAGGACTAATTTTATGTGCGGATGCAATACCAGAAAGAGTATCCCAGGAACATTTATGTGCCTCAGCACAACCGACAAGATCTCCCAAGACTGATTACATGCATCTCCTCCACAGTACCTTTAAAGAGCATCCCAGGAACATTTATGTGCCACAGCAAGACCGGCAAGATCTCTAAAGAGCATCCCAGGACTTATTACGAGCACACAACTCAACCTCTCAGATCTCTAGGACTGATTACATGTGGATAGACAAAACCTTTAAAAAGCATCCTAGGAACATTTATGTGCCGTAGCACGACCGGCAAGATCTCTAAAGAGCATCCCAGGACTAATTACGAGCACACAGCTCAACCTATCGGATCTCCAGTACTGATTACATGTCTCCGTAGTAATACCTCATCCCAGGACTGATTACAAGCGCACAGCTCAACCTATCAGATATCTGAGGATTGATTACATACTACATAGCAATACTGGAAAGAGTATCCCAGGAAAATTTATGTGCCGCAGCACGACTGACAAGATCTCCCAGGACTGATTACATGTTATTTGCACAACCTGCCACATATCATCTCTGACCTCCAAGTATCAACCTGATAATCATGATCCAACGAATCATCATCGCACAAAGAATCATCCTAATGCTCATGATCACACTGATCATCATCACTGTATCATCCTGATACATATCATCTAGAGCAACACCCTGAAGCTCGTCATCATGATCATCCTGATCATACAATGCATCCACCTGATGCATACCAAGTATCTACTTGATACATATCATCATACATGATCCACCTGATCATACAGTGTATCCACCTGATACAAATACAATACATGATACATATCAACATACATGATCTACATGATCATACAATGTATCCACCTGATACATATACAGATACATGGTCCAAGCATCCGACATGATGCATATACAAAATACATACAAATGATCCAACTGATCATATCCAGCATCCAACATGATGCGTACATACATATACATATAAATGATCCAACTGATCATACAAAGCAAAAACTAGAACATCATTTCGATGCTCATCATCCAGTGCTTACATCCACAGCCATGTGAAGGATCCTCCTTCCAACATGCTTGGAATGGCTTCAACAAATATGTCCATCACTTCTTCCTCGAAGTGTCATCGATCTAAAGAACACCAAACCTCTCTCTGAAGTACTCAAACTTCACTCTGGCTAGTGGCTTCATCAGCACATCCACAATCTGCTCATCCATCGCAACATATAGGAGCTTCACCGCTCCTCTCTGTACCATATCCCTGATATAGTGATATTTAATCTCTATGTGTTTCAACCTGTTGCAGAACACTGGGTTCTCGGACAGCTTCACACAACTCTAGTTGTCACAAAAGATACTAGAAGCCTCCAACTAGAGATCAAATAACTCAGACAGTAGCTTCCAGAGCCATACTGCCTCACAACTAGCTGAACAGGCTGCAACATACTCTGCCTCAGCTGTACTCAGTGCTACGTAGGACTAATTCCTACAAAACCAAGAGATCACACCTGATCCCATACTAAAGCAGCATCTAGATGTGTTCTTCCTATCTACAGCATTGCCAGCCCAATCTGAATCAACATAACCCTGCAGGTTAAACTTTTCATTCGCTTCATACTTGAGCCCATAACCAACTGTACCCTTCAGGTACCTCAGAATATGCTTTACAATAACCAGGTGAACACTCCTCGGCAATCAATCTATCCTCACCTGTAACAAACAGGTCATCTACATACAAAAGTAGTATCACTGGATTGCCTTCCTCAACCTTGTAGTAAAGGTTGGAATCTACTTTACTCTTGGTAAAGTCCAAACTGGATAGAAAGATGTCTATCCTACCATACCAAGTTCTACACATATATGAATCCCTGTCATGTGTCTAAGAACCAAGTGGCTTCTCCACATACACTTCTTCTTCAACTACACCATTCAAGAAGGCTGTCTTGAAATCCATCTGGTGTATCTTCCACTTCATCACTGCATCCAAAGCAAGTACTGATCTAATGGAAGTGTATCTGACTATAGGAGCAAAAGTCTCTATGCTACCACTAGCAACATGCTTTGATCTTGTAGAGTCTCTTGGAAGTCACTACAGACTACCCTTTTTGGGACTGCATCCCAAACATCTTCATGACCGACTGATACTCCTCGATCATGGCATTCTTCCCAGATTCTGGGAACTTCAATATCTTCAATAGATAATTTTGTTGGTGAACAAATGTTGTAGTCCTTCTTTTGTAGGTGATGGTATATGATCTTTCCTACACAACAAGTTAAATTGCATGATTAGAAAACATCTCATAGTTTTCAAAACAAATTCTTACACATAAATAAATATGTCATACAGTCATGCAATTATTTTAGCCAATGCTTCCATATCCCATAACTTTCTAGATGCCTTCCAATCTCTACAAGAACATTGTTAAGAGTGTGCACAACTCCCAACATGTCAGCAAAGAGGTTTCATTCTAGATAAGTAGCAATGGAATGTTGTATAGTGCCATAGGCCACTTACCCATGTATATTAGTAGTATACTGTTCATCAATGCAACTATTCTAATATGCATAATACACAACCTAATTCTAGGAACATAAGCATATACATCATTGAATAACATTATGTAAGAAATGACAATTCAAATACTTATCTTTGTTTGGTTGCTGGGTGGACTCCCTCTGAGTGTTTGCTTCCTTGCAGGAGCTGCTGAAGTAGCTTCTTCTACACCTTTTTCTTGTGGAATGTAGAAAGATGGTCAACTCCCTCTGAATATCTGCATCCTTGCAGAAACTACTGAAGTGTGCTCCTTTGCTTTCTTGCAGGAACAACTGGAGTGTGCTCCTTCTTGAACTTTGCTTCCTGGATTACCTATCCTTGAACTTACATCCATCCTTAATCACTATGCATGCTTATTAGTATCATCATTGTGTTATCCTTGAGGTCTCATATATAACCACACATTTATTAGTATAATCTTAATACTATCAAAACACAATAATCTCAAGCATGTATAGTCAGGATCATTTCAAACAAAGATAATAAACATTAGTATTCAAGGTTTCAGGGAAGTCTTCTTTTACTAATACATATTCTTATTTGATCATAGGACTCTTCTGGTTAGTTGAATCATCAATCAAGATAAGAGATATAATATGCATAAAACCCGTGATTATTCAAACCTATACCTTCATGATTCTTCTAGTTAGTCATACCATCAATTATGGTAAGAAACATAATATGCATACAACCATGATTATTCAAACCTATGACTTCATGAATAATCATTATCAACAACACAATAGTATAAGATCCTAACACATGGTAGGATTCTAGTTTGATATAATAAAAACATACCTGGATTAGCTTGCTAGCTAGTTATGTCTAACATACTTGCATAATTTCTTCTGGTTCTCTTCAGTTACTTGTGCTAGTAACCTGCATGTCTCATAGGTTAACCATTGTAGGACTAAGTTATACATACCTCGAAAGTAGATCTTCTATGTGATCCATGACAATGGATGAATCTTTGTCTTCATGTCACCATGATCATATGTTCTTGAAGTAGAACATGACTTGTCTTTCTTGGTGTACCTTTTATGTTAGCGAACAACATAAACCTCATACAACATCACAATGCATTAGTACATTCATAACTGTCAAAACCTTAATCAATGAATATCTTCTATTAAGGTGATACGACAAGTCTAGCAATTAATCAAGATTGTACTATAATGATATGAAGACAAACATATGATAAACTTAACCATGAAATATACCTATAACCCATACCTATCAAGATTGCTTGTAATCTTCTTATGGAAGGCCTTAGCCTCATCTCCCTCTGAAAGAGGAACTTCTTCACTTATGCAAGTGACCAATCCATCCTCTTCTAGGATTAACCCAATCCGCTTGCTTTGTAGGAATTGGATCTGGAGCTGTAATAGGGTTTGTCAGAGAAACCCCAAAAATTCAAAATTTGAATTTCAAACTTTCGAAAGGATAGAAATATGCGCCTTGATGAGTTGATCAAGCTGGTATATTCATAATTGGAGAACTGCAAAGTTTCACTCCTCAATTTTGCCTTTGAAACTTTCAGATTCACTAGACGTGACCCCGAACTAGGGTTTTATGAAGCCCACTCTTCTGCCCAATCAAAAGATTTGATCCAAATCTCTAAGCTTCTATTTTGATGAGTAGCTTCCAGTCGTGGTCACAGATTTCAAAAATTCTCATTTTTGCAGAAGCCCTAATTTTTCACTTTTCTGATCAAAGTCCTGAACTAGGGTTTGATCAAGCTTGGCCTTCTACCCAACCAAAAATTCTGATCTTGGTCTCTAAATTTTTATTTTTTTGAGTAGCATTCAGCTATGGTCTCTGATTACAAAAATTCTAACTTTCTCCAAAGCCCTAAATTCCGGAAGCCATGAATGAAGGTGCTAAAAATTAATTATGTTTTGATAGAAATCTGTACCTGATTGTTTCTGGTGTAACTCCGAACTGTTCACTCCACAGGGCCTGAAATTTTTTCCTGAGATAGCCCAACCTATTATATTTCCATCCCAATAGGTTTGACCTCAATTGGATTCTCTGAAAGAGAGTTATGCCAAGTGTCCCAACGTGACCTGTTTAGGGGATAATAGAGGAGAGCGAACTTGTACGGCGTGCCACGTGTCCCTGGTTCAACTTTGGCCTCTGAAATTTTTTCTCGAGATAGTACCATCTATGTACTAACTGTCACTTTTACAAAATTTCATTTGGAGCTTCCTAGCCCAAGTTATGACCTTTTTCCAAAGGTCACCTGATTTTGACTTAGATCTGGAAGAGGCAGAAACCCTATATTGTACAGATCATAAATCACAAAGTACAATGAATTAGAGGTTTTCCTTTGGACACTAGGTACATGGGGATCTGAGCTTCGACCTGTAAAAGTTTCATATCCGAAAAATTTTCCAAACGGGATTTATAGCGAAAGTGCTACGATGACTGGTTTTTGCTATATCAATCCCTGGCATCGTAAGTGCAATAAGTGTCATACATGCCATATCATGCCTTCTTTCAGGCTAGCTCTGATACCATGTTAAATTTTCAGAATTTACTTCAATCTGGTCTAGGATCTTAACTGAGAGAACAACATGTACAGCAAATCTACAACATATCATTCATGGACACAATAATGCAAGCACATAAGAGACACAGAGTTTACTTGGGGAAAACCATAAAGGTCAAAAACCCCAATAACTTCCTCAGAGATAGATAGAGCAATGATACAACCAAAATACAAGAGATAGTCTTCTCCTAGCAGCAAAGCCTCCTCCTCCACAAGTGCGCCACTCTCCATAGTGTGAGTGAGAGAATAGAATGTGTAAAATGAGAGAGACACACTCTCTATTTATACACTAACTTGACTTGACCTTTAGTCAACTAGGTCGGCCTCAACTTAACCACTTAACATAATGCTGACTGGGCCGACCCCCACTAGAGTGGTCTAATAACCCTTTGACCCACATGGCCAAATCCCAATAGGGTGGTCTAATAACCCTTTGACCCACATGACTTATACAGGGCCAACCCCAACAAGGTGGTCTAATAACCCATCAAGTATAAGTTACGACACTTACAATATAAATGACGACACTCTGTATAGAGGAATAATAACATCTGTATAGGAATACAATATACATATATGTGAAATACATTCCGAAGTTACATATACATCAACATCTAGGAGGACATGGTGTTCCTCCAACCAATCCATGCCAATGAGTACGTCATACGACCCTAGGGGTAGAATGTTTAAATCTAACCTAGTTTGAAATCCGTTTAAATTTATCTCACAAGTTTTAACTAACTCGGAGATCTTTCGTTTGGTACCGATGGCTAGTTGTACCTATTAATTTTTTAGAATTTACTTCAATCTGATCTAGGATCTTAATTGAGAGAACAACATGTATAGCATATCTACAACATATCTATCATGGACACAATAATGCAAGCACACAATAGACACAGAGTTTACTTGGGGAAAACCATAAAGGTGAAAAACCCCAATAAATTCCTCAGAGATAGATAGAGCAATGATACAACCCAAGCATAAGAGATAGACATCTCCTAGTAGTAGCTTCTCCTCCTCCACAAGTGCGCCACTCTGCAAAGAGTGTGAGAGAGAATAGAATGATGAAATAGAGTGCCTCCCGCACTCTATTTATACTTGACTTGACTTGCCTAATAACCTTTACTAGGTTGGCCTCAACTTAAACACAATGTTGACTTGGCCAACACCCAATAGGGTGGTCTAATAACCCTTTGACCGACATGGCTGACCCCCAATAGGGTGGTCTAATAACCCTTCGACCCACATTACTTGTACAGGGCCGACCCCAACAAGGTGGTCTAATAACCCATCAAGTCTAAGTTACAACACTTCCGTATAGAGGAATAATAACATCTCTATAAGAATACAAACACTTCCGTATAGAGGAATAATACATCTCTATAGGAGTACAATAAATATATATATGAAATACATTTTGAAGTTACATATACATCAACACTCCCTCTTAACTAGGAAGGTGTTTCTCGACACATATCTTCTAGAACAAGTCTTCTTCTCCAGATCATCGTCACTAGATAATCGTCATTGAGTCATCATCATCGTCACTGCTGTTGCTATCTCAATCAATCTCTGAATCTACTCATCATAGGAAGTTCTATAGAGATAGTCCTTTTTCATACTGGATGTAGGCCCACCACCTGTAGGTCTTCATCATCACTGGCCATACTGTTGAATCCTCAGGAATTATTACGTTCATCACAAAACCTCGAAAGGGCATCCCAGGCTGTTACGAGCACACAGCTCTACCTGTCGGATCTCCTAGGGCTAGTATTATATGTGATTGTCACGAAAACTTAAAAGAGTCTCTTGAATAGCAAGAACCCTAAAGAGCATCTGAGGCCTTTTTCATCCTATCCAGATCTCTAGGACTTATTACATGTGACCCCCACCACAAAACCTTAAAAGAGTGTCTTGCCAAGCAAGAATCCTAAAGAGGATATGAGGCCTTTTTCATCCTGTCCAAATCTCCAGGACTTATTACATGTGGTCAAGGAAAAACCTTGAAAGAGCATCCCAGGACTGATTACGAGCACACAGCTCAACCTATCGGATCTCCCAGGGCTAGCATTACATGCCATATGACAAAACCTTGAAAGAGCATTTGCTAGATCACCCAGGGAGCTATTATATGCTAGCGGAAAAACCTAGCAAGAGAATCTTCAAACCTCCTAGGGCTAGGATTATATGTCCTCCAAAGCAAAACCTCGAAAGAGCGTTTGTCAGATATCCCAGGGCCAGTATTACATGCCATAGGAAAAACCTCGAAAGACTATCTGCAAACCTCCAAGGGCTAGGATTATTTGCTTATCTGCACAATCTGTTCCACGGCCACAGAGTATCATCCTGATACTCACCATAAATCATCCTAATGTACACATGATCATCCTAATCATCATCACTACATCGTCCTGGTGCATGTCATCTAGAGCAACATCCTGAAGCTCGTCATCCATGATCATCCTGATCATACAATGCATCTGCCTGATGCATACACAGTATCTGCCTGATACATATCATCATACATGATCTACCTAATCATACAATGTATCCACCTGATACATATACAGATACATACACATGATCCGACTGATCATATCCAACATCAACATGATGCATACATACATAAATGATCCAATTGATCATATCCAGCATCCAACATGATGCATACATACATAAATGATCCAACTGATCATATCCAGCATCAAACATGATGTATACAAATACAGAGCAGTAACTGGACCATCGCCCTCATGCTCATCATCCAGCGCTTACATCCACAACCATTTGAAGAATCCTCCTTCCAACATGCTTGGAATGGCTTCAGCAAATGTGTCCATCACTTCTTCCTCGAAGTGTCGTCAATCTGAAGAACACCAAGCCTCTCTTTGAAGTACTCGAACTTCACTCTGGCTAGTGCCTTTGTCAGTACATCTACAATCTGCTCATCCGTCGCAACATACAGGAGCTTCACTACTCCTCTCTGCACCATATCCCTGATATAGTGATATTTGATCTCAATGTGTTTCGACCTGTCATGGAACACCGATTTCTCAGACATCTTCACACAACTTTGGTTGTCACAAAAGATTCTAGTAGCCTCTAGTGAGAGATCAAATAACTCAGACAGCAGCTTCGGAAGCCATACTGCCACACAACTAGCTGAACAAGCTGCAACATACTTTGATTCAGCTGTACTCAGTGTTATGTAGGATTGCTTCCTGCTAAACCAAGAGATCACACCTGATCCCATACTGAAGAAGCACCCAGAAGTGCTCTTCCTATCTGCAGCACTTCCTACCCAATCTGAATAACATAACCCTGCAGGTTAAACTTTTGATCCGCATCATACTTGAGCCCATAATCAACTATACCCTTCAGGTACCTCAGAATATGCTTTATAGCAATCAGGTGAAGACCTCTGGGATCCGTCAGGAACTGGCTCAATGTGTTCATCACAAAGCAAATATCTAGCCTCGTGTTCGTTAGGTACACCAAGGACCCAATCATCTGATGATACACAGTGACATCAATTGGGTCAGATGAAGCATCACACATAAGCTTCAGGTTTGATGCCATAGGTGTGGCCATGGCCTTGCAGTCCATCATCCTGAATCTCTTCAGGATCTCTACTACAAAATTCCCTTGTCCAAGGAAGATTCCATCTGTACTCTGCCACACCTCCATGCCTAGAAAGTAGTGCATCATCCACAAGTTCTTCATCTTGAACTCGGCAACAATCTTCTGCTGCGTGTCGGTAATCAATCTATCCTCACCTGTAACAAACAGGTTATCCGCATACAAAAGTGGTATCACTGAATTGCCTCCCTCAACCTTGTTGTAAATGTTGGAATCTTCTTTACTCTTGGTAAAGCCCAAACTAGATAGAAAGTTGTCTATCCTACCATACTAGGTTCTGCACATATATGACTTCCCGTCATGTGTCTCAAAACCAGGTAGTTGCTCCACATACACTTCCTCTTCGACTACACCATTCAAGAAAGTTGTCTTGACATCCATCTAGTGTATCTTCCATTTCATCACTACAGCTATTGCAAGTACTGATCTGATGGAAGTGTTCCTAGCTATAGGTGTAGAAGTCTCTTCATACTCAATCCCTCTTTCTCAGAGAAGCCACGAGCTACAAATCTCATTTTGTATTTATCCATGCTACCATATGCAGCATGCTTGATCTTATAGATCCATTTGGAAGTCACAATAGACTTCCATTCAGGTCTTGGGACTACATCCCAAACATCATTCTTCATGATCGACGGATCATGGCATTCTTCCATTACTTCATCCCAGATCCTGGGAACTTCAATATCTTCAATATATATCTTTGTTGCTGGAACAAAATTTGTAGTCCTTCTTTTGTAGGTGACGGTATACGATCTTTCCTACAAAACAAGTTAAATTGCATGATTAGAAACATCTCATATTTTTCAGAACAAATTCTTACACATAAAGAAATATGTCATACAATCATGCAATTATTTTAGCCATTGCTTCAATACAACATTCATTCATATCCTGTAACTTTCTAGATGCCTTCCAATCTCTACCAGAACATTGTTAAGAGTTTGCACTACTCCCAACATGTCAACAAAGAGGTTTCATTCTAGATAAGTAGCAATGGAATGTTGTACAGTGCCATAGGCCACTTACCCATCAGTAGTGCACTGTTCATTAATGTAATTATTCTAATCTGCATAATACACAACCTAAGTCTAGGAACATAAGCATATACATCATTGAACAACATTATTTAAACAATCAAATATGCAAGAAATGATAATTCAAATACTTATCTTTGTTTGGTTGTAGGGTGGACTCCCTCTTAGTCTTTGCTTCCTTTTTGCAACTCCATTCTGATGTAGATAGTGAGAAGTGGTTGACTCCCTCTGAATATCTGCATCCTTGCAAAAACTACTAGAGTGTGCTCCCTCTTGATCTTTGCTTCTTGGATTACTTGTCCTTGAACTTATATCCATCATCGATCACTATGCATGCTTACAAGTATCATTATTGTGATATCCTCGAGATCTCATACATAATCATACATTTATTAGTATATTCTCAATACTATCAAAACACAATAATCTTAAGCATGTATAGTCATGATCATTTCAAACAGAAATAATAAGCATTAGTATTCCAGGACTCTTATGGTTAGTCATATCATAACTTAAAATAAGAAACATAATATGCCTAAGCCCGTGATTCCTCAAACCTATACTTTCATGACTCTTCTGGTTAGTCATATCATCATTTAAGGTAAGAAACATAATATGCCTAAACCCATGATTATTCAAACCTATGAATAATCATTACCAATCATGCCATGTATACTTATATAAGAGATCCTATCACAAATTAGGATTCTAACTTGATATAGGAAAAACATACCTAGATTAGTATGTTAGCTAGTTATGTCTAACATACCCACATGATGTCTTCTTGTTCTCTTCAATGACTTGTGCTAGTAACCTACATATCTCATATGTTAACCATTATTGAACCAAGTTATACATACCTCATAAATAGATCTTCTAAGTGATCCATGAAAATGGATGAATCTTTGTCTTCATGTCACCATGATCATATGTTCTTGAACTAGAACATGATTTGTCTTTCTTGGTGTACCATTCATGTTAGCGGACAACATAAACCTCATACAACACCATAATGCATTAGTACAATCATAAGTGTCAACACCCTAATCAATGAATGTCTTCTATCGTGCATTCATAATTTTATTAAGGTGATATGACAAGTTTAAATTTAATCAAGATTGTACTTACCGTAATAATATGAAGACAAACATATCATAAACTTAATCATGAACAAATCTCAAAACATACCTCGATAAGTCATACCTGTCGAGATTGCTTGTAATCTTCTTATGTAAGGCCTTAGCCTCATCTCCCTCTGAAATAAGAACTTCTTCACTTATGCAGGTGACCAATCCATTCTCTTATAGGATTAACCCAATCCACTTGATTTGCAGAAACTGGATTTGGAGCTGGATTAGGGTTTGTCAGGAAAACCCTAAAAATTCAAAATTTGAATTTCAAACTTCTGAAAGGATAGAAAGATGCACCTTGATGAGCCGATCAACCTGGTATACCCAGAATTTGAAAACTGCAAAGTTTCGCCCCTCAAATTTGCCTTTGAAACTTTCGGATTCACTAGACATGACACTGAACTAGGGTTTGATAAAGCCCACCCTTCTTCCCAATAAAAAAGGTTCGATCCAAAGCTCTAAGATTCTATTTTTCTGAGGAGCTTCCAGTCGTGGTCACAGATTTCAAAAATTCCCATTTTTGCAGAAGCCCTAATTTTCCACTTTTTCGATCAAGGTCCCGAACTAGGGTCTGATCAAGCCTGACCTTCTGCCCAACCAAAAAATCTAATCTTCGTCTCTAAATTTTGATTTTGATGAGTAGCATTCAGCCATGGTCTTCGATTACAAAAATTCCAACTTTCTTCGAAACCCTAATTCTCGGAGCCATGAATGAAGGTGCTCAAAATCCAATTCTGTTTTGATAGAAATATGCACCTGATTGTTTCTAGTGTAACTTCGAAATTATGAGTTCACAGGGTCTAAAACTTCTACCTGTGGTATCGTGACCTATCATATTTCCAACCCCATAGGCCTGACCTCAATTGGATTCTTTGAGAGATATTTATGCCATGTGTCGCAACATGACTTGTTTATGGGATAAAACAAGAGAGCAAACGTGTACGATGTGCCACGTGTCACTAGTTTAGTTTCGGCCTCTAAAAAAGTTACCTGAGAAAGTACACTCCGTGCACTACCTAACATTATTTACTAAATTTGATTTCGAGCTTCCTAGCCAAAGTTATGACCTTTTTTCCAAGGTCACCTGTTTATGACTCACATCTGGAAGAGGCAGAAACCCTAGATTGTACAAATCATAAAACACAAAGTACAACGAAATAGAAGTTTTCCTTTGGACACAAGGTACATGGGGATATGATCTTCGATCTGTAAATTTTTCAGATCCGAACACTTTGCCAAAATGGATTTATAGCGAAAGTGCTGCGATGACTGGTTTTTTCTATATCAAACCCTAGCATCGTAAGTGCAACAAGTGTCATACATGCCATACCATGCCTTCTTTCAGGCTAGCTCTGATACCATGTTATTTTTTCAAAATTTACTTCAATCTGATATATGATCTTAACTGAGAGAAAAACATGTACAACATATCTACAGCATATCAATCATGGGCACAATAATGCAAGCACACAAGAGACACAGAGTTTACTTGTGAAAAACCATAAAGGTGAAAAACCCCAATAACTTCCTCAGAGATAGATAGAGCAATGATACAACCCAAGCATAAGAGATAGACATCTCCTAGCAGCAGCTTCTCATCTTCCACAAGTGTGCCACTCTCCAGAGAGTGTGAGAGAGAATAGAATGATGAAATAGAGTGCCTCCTGCACTCTATTTATACTTGACTTGACTTGCCTAATAACCTTTACTAGGTCGGCCTCAACTTAACCACATAACACAATGCTGAATGGGCCGACACCCAATAGGGTGGTCTAATAACCCTTAGACCCACATGACTTATACAGGGTCGACCCCAATAAGGTGGTCTAATAACCCATCAAGTATAAGTTACAACACTTCCGTATAGAGGAATAATAACATCTCTATAGGAATACAAACACTTTCGTATAGAGGAATAATACATCTCTATAGGAGTACAATAAATATATATATGAAATACATTTTGATGTTACATATACATCAACAATACCAGCCATGGTTTCTCGTGAGGTTCTCGGTTCAACTTACAAGTGTCCACTAACTTAGGGGAGATATAACTTTGGCAAGCATTGGGATCTATTAAAACTTAAACTGTAGTGTCAGAGATCTTACCCTATAATTCCACCATTGTGGCTTGGTGATCTGCCTGTCGACTCTCGAGAGCAGCATAAATCCTTGGTTTCTTTGCCATGTCTCCTACGATAGTCTCTGTTTGGATGTTGTGTAAAACTCCATCCATTTTATTGGGGAAGTCTCTGTAGTAGTGGGGCCCTTGGCATTTCCAGCAAGAAACGGTGGGTGGGACAGCTTTGGTCCCTTTGTTGAATGTTGGCTTGTTGACAGGTGGTGGGGGTACACTTGGCCATGTTTGAGGTCGGTTGAAGCCTCTGTTAGGTGGAAAAATGTTGTTGTGTTTTCGAAAGGGAGGGGGCCTAAAACCCGGTCTGCGGTTGCCTAAGAAGGTTATGAACCTATCTCTATTTCTGTTGATGTTTTCATTCCTTGGCTATCTGTGTTCATAACACAACCTTGCTTTATGTAAGGTTATATCAAGGGTTTTGGGCATGTCGAACTCTCTCTTTTCTCTAAAGTTTGGTGGCAGCCCTCCCAAGAACTGTTGAATCTTTACCTTCTCGTCTTTAATATAAGGCACATAGTGCAGCAAGTCTAAGAATCGGTTTATGAATGCTTCCCTAGTCAAGGAGCCCATTTTTAACTCATGAAATTCCTTTATTTTCTTGTCGAAGAATCTTTCAGACATATACTTGTGTCAGAATATTCTGCTGAAGGTATCCTAGGTTATGTCTTTCAGCTCTTTTCCTTTGGTGTGTTTCAAGTCCCGCCACCATTTGGTAGCTTTACCATTTAGGTTGTATATGGCTAGTTGGGCTTGCATTTCACTGGAGTAATTGTGAACTTTGAAGTATTTATTCATCCCCAGCAGCCACTCCTCAGCCTTCTCCCCAGAGTTAATATCTCCGTCATATGTTGGGGCTCTTATATTTCGGAATTCCCCTTGCAGACTGTTGTCACTTTTTCTTCTTTTCTTGCAAGGAGGTCATGAACCTTTATCGTTGGAAGAGCTCTTACCGCCCTCTTCCATTTATTCTAGTATGTGCTCTCCCTGTTCTTCTCCTTTAGGGCTGGAATTCCTTTTTGTGTGACTGTTTCCCTTCTTGGGGGTGTTGACTGAGAGTGTGGGTTGTCCGAGAGGGTTGGAATTTGTTAAGGTCTGAAGCAGTGCCTCATTTATGCCCCGCTGTTCTCTTCTTTGTTGCTTGTTTTCATCTCAGAAGCTTCGGAACTCTACCTGCAGGTTTTGCATAGACTGTATCCAATCTGAGTTTAGTTTGACCACAACCTCTTGCTCTCGGGGTGGTGAGTCGAGATTCCCATGAATGTTGCTTCCCTGTTCTACATTCATTTTTCAAAGAGTGTTTGTACTTGAAATGTTATATAAGTATAGAGAACAGAAAATTATGTTATTTTATTCTTAAAACAAAACAAAACGTAAATGTATGTTTCTATTTATTGGGTATCTACAGCGGATGTTTGTGATGAGCCCAATAGGTCACTTAGTTTTGTAACTGGGCTCTGATACCACTTGTAATGTCCCTTAAAAATAGCAAAAATTTCAAATTTTCCGATACTAGATTAAATTGATAAAGAGATATGATGAATACTAATCTTCAATACTGACAAGTAGTTACTCTACCAATATTTAAATGTTACTCTTTGAATTGTCTTAGCTTCAAGTATCATGGTTTGTTGATCATAAGGTTCTACAACTTTGCGGAAGTATTTCTAAAATGCTTTAGATGTATAAATCGTCACAGGTGTACCAATTTGTGAATGTTTATAACATGAATCTCCTTCTTACGGTTGTAAATTTTTGAATGCATATGTATTAAAGTTTCAGTAGTAATTCAGGTGACATGGATCCTTTATTGGGCACGATTGATGCTCATGGTGAGTTACTTGGTCTTTTGAAATGGCAAGGTACCCTGATGGGGCTTACGAGAGGTAGGGGTGAGATTTGGAGACTCCGGACTTACTTAGCATTATTTCTAATGCATCTACTTATTTCGGGTTTGCAGGTGTACTTATGAGGTAGCTATCGAGAATGCCTATTCCACCCTTCTAGCCACTATTTTAAGTTGCAAGTGAGATATCTTTGAAGTTGATACTTTTATTCTAGTCTCAATGGGGCTTGCAATACTTGTGTAACATCACTACTTGTTTGACTTTGTAATTATGTAATGGCACAATGAAGAATTTGGAGTCATTATAATGTTTAATTGTGAAATATAATGTTGTGAAATCGAATGGTCCTAATACTATAGAGTATTGGGTCACTCTCAAATTAATGGTCGTTGGTAGAAGCGTTGAATGTAACTCTGCAAATTCACATGGAGACGCTACCAACTGTGATGGAATCTTACCCTAGGGTTCTACAGCAACTAAGAACATTTTCGTGGTTTCCTTCTCTGGTCTGCTGTGGGTGCAATGAGGGTTTCTCTTCTAAACTACGTTGTGGCTTATGGTCAGCACTCCATTGGGAAAATAGCAATGGCGACTGCAAATGGTTGAATGTAATTCCTCTCTGTTTTAAGTTCTTCATTCCAGCTCTTGCATGTTAGATATTTTGTGATATAAAAATCAGAGTCCTGACTTGTATGTTGTGATTGGAATACAGGTGTTGACAGGCGTTTTCTCTTCTGCGTGATCAGTTCACAACAGTGGCGATAATGGACAATGGTAAGTCCAAAATTTTCCAACTCTTAGCTCCTCCTTTTTCCCCTGTGGGGATTACTGTTGATGTATGTTTTTACTGGGAACTGGTGAACTTATTTGAGTTCAATGTGACAAGTTTCGAATCCCTAGAAGTTGCCTTTTTGGTTGGACTATGGTGTGAATGTATCTATTTGTCTCTTTGCAGACCCTAGAGGATATTGGTGTGGGGTTTGGCTATATGGCTCTGTTTAAGCTTGGTTGAACTCTCGTTACTTGGAAATAATGCCAAAGGATGAACTGGGGATTATATTTACAGTTTTATGTGTTCAAAATGTATTTGTATGGGTCATGAGATGCCCTCCCGTGTAATGTTTATGAGGGTTTGATACCCTATCCAAATCTCTGCGTTTTTAATATGGATATGGGTTCTTGTACAGTCGTACACTATCTGGGTATTCTATATGGAAATGAACTTGTATTTAACCCTATGAAGGGAATGTGTATCTATTTCTATGTTTTTAAGTACTGTTGCTCCACTTTGTGATCTGCTCGATTTGATGGCTTCGTGTTTTTAAATGTAAAAGAGTAGAGTGATGTTTGCTAGAAAAGAATGATGGAATGGAGGGAATACGTAACCCTATAATTGTTTTATCTATAAGTCTTAAGAATCCTAGGTTCTTACTTCTGCTTTTTTTGTTTATTTGATAGAAATACAAAAGGATCTTTAGTGAGAGTAGTGGGAATCGACCCTTGTATCGAATCATTTGTTGATTTCTTTGTAGTTTCATCTATAGTTTGTTGTAGAGTGAGATGGGGATGGGAATCGATCCCTATACCAATCATTTATGTATAAAATATTGTAGAGTTTGTGGGGTTATATCCCTTGACCCATGAAATGTTATGTTTAAAGAAATTGAAAGTCGTGGACTATTTGATCTCTGAAATGAAATGTATTGGGCTTTTAATCAAAAGTTTGGGTTGTAGGAATGAAATATCAGAGACTAAGTTTGTAAAACGTGAGACCTGGAAATTACTTGATGTGTTTAAAATCTTGGCAATGCGTTGACTTTGTGCTATCATGGTAGTGGTTGAATAATTTGTTGGTAATCAAAGCTCTGGTTCATGCTATGACTTGTTTCTTCTCCCTTGTACTGCAATTCGATGTTTGATAGTTTCAAAGGGTAGTGCTACTGAGAGTGTCAATGTCTATTTGTTTTATTTCTATTTGATAATGGTTTCGAAATAGAACTACTAAGAAAGTAAGGAAAATAGCATGCTTAAATTGGACCCTGTACTGTGAATAATAAATACAATTTTGACAGCAGATAGCTACCTATAAGCAATAAATTATAATTACCCTAACCTAGAAGATAATATTCATTGTCTAGCAAAGGCTAGCTTGGCTAGCCCTGCTAGACTCTCCACTGAGTTCTGGGTAGAACATTGACTGATGATAATGAAGACAACTTGGTGATGACAACAATGCTGTAATGTTTAAATTCTAAAAGAAATATTAACTGCTCCATACCTGGCTGCTTGAGCACTTAGTCCCTTCCTATAGAAGTCTAACCGCTTGGCACTTTAAATCTTCCCTATAACAACTTGCACACTAAATCAATAGTTAAAGTAGAGCCTGTTGTATCTTGCTGACTTGTTAGAATGTTTGCCTTGGGATGGATGACTTTGGGTCTACCGTGTTCCTCCCAACCTTGACCCCTGAACCATTTCTGGATCTATCTGGATCCCCCCGAGCTTGGTTGGAACATGCAATGAGAGGTAGAGGCCCTAGATCCACTTCTGGTTCAGTTCTGAGCATTTTTAGGTAAGGCTGCCTCAGCTTCTTGGAGCAGAATAGTTTTCTTCGTCTAGCATAAGAGAATGATAATAACCAAGAATGATAGGTGATCCCCAAAACTTGGGATATGCCCTCTTAAATAGGGAAATCTTGTGTTAGGACTATTGAAGTAATTAGTTTCTTTAAATTCAATATTTAATCATTTAAAAGATATTATTTAGTTAAACAACTTTGTCCTCTTGAATTAGGACTTTTCCAACTGTTTGACTATAAGTCACTTTTTATTTTTACTCTTAATAATAACAATAATTATACTAATAATTATTCTTATATTAAATATATTTCACTTAACATAATAATACATCATTTAAAATATTAAATAATGCGTAAATGAGATATACTAATTATATCCCATAATTAAATAATAACACCTGTTATTATTTAAAGCTCTTAATAATAAATAATAATAATAATAATAACTTGGAGGCCTTTAATCAGGTTAGTCATAAAAGACTACTGATAATTATCTTTTATTTAGTTATGTGTCATCATATGACACTCTTTTCTCTTTAACTTTTAGGGACATGGTCCACTTCTTTTGGACGATCGTGGTTAGCTTGGTTAGGTAACTCTAGTCTCTCTCTTTGCATGTTGGATTCCATCGTTTAACATGGTAGCTCCCACAGTAGGTGATGATGGATAAAAAGATGAATCATTTAGTCAATTAAATAAATGTGATAAAAGTGCTCTTAAGAGTCTTTATGACTCAACACTTTGAAACTCCGTAACCCCAAGTGCTCTTCAGAGCCATTTAACTCAACACTCTCACATGGGTATTACTCTAGTGCAGTTCCAGAGTCCATGCTCCACACTAGTTCTAGAATGTGTTTGTGAGACACATTTAGAATATTTAAGTTTCCTCGGATCCGGTATTCGTTTATCAAGCTTGGTGTGCTCCAGGGCTTATGCCCAACACTCAATGTATATCAGGGCTTACTCTGAGTACATCATATTTCCTCTAGGTACATTGGGGCTTTTTCCAAGTACGTAGGTAATCTGTGTGTTTCTGAGTCCATGCTCAACACACCATATAAGTCAATTATGTTATTCACATCACTACACAGTATGTAAGAAAAAAAGGTCATCTCAGTATATTAGGGTTTTGTACCCACATCATATGGTAAAAACATAAATTAGAACATTGGGGCTTCCTTGCCCAGTATATAATCAAATAATGAAATTCAGTTAGAGTCCATGCCCAATATGTCAGTCTACAAAAGAATAAATCATATGTACTAGGGCCGTGGCCCAATATAACATCATAAAATAGTGAGTCCAAAAATTTGGGATATTACATCCTCTTGCAACGATTGCTCACATCTCTTTCTTCGTAGAGATCACTCTCTTGCAGCTATTGTTCACATCTCTTTCTTTGTAGATATCACCCAACAATATTTCCCTTTTTGCAGAGATAAAAAACATGCAGATGCCAAAATGGAGAGCTTCCCCCCTTTCTACTGTAGGATGTGTATAAATAATAAACAATCCCCGAACCGATTTCCCAATCAAGCGACAAATGGCATCTAAGGAAATCAGTGCTTTCTTCCACTGGGAGACATCGCCCAGGGAACTCTCTAAGGAGATCCTATATAGGCATAAGAGTGTCCCCTCAACTCGAGTTCGAGTCCTCTTTTTTGACGATAAAACTTAACAGCTTAAAATATGAGATTTATTTAAATAACTCAAATATCTATCTATTATACAATCATTCATACCACACACCATGATATTATTATTATAGCCATTCATAATACTTCCATGGTGTGTATATATATATATATATATATATATATATATATAGAGAGAGAGAGAGAGAGATAGAGAGAGAGAGAGAGAGAGAGAGAGAGAGAGGATGTATTTTGTATAATAAATAAATAAAAATGATACTTTTATTTTCATATATTTTTATTGTCTCTTGTAATATGTAAATGGCCCAACTTGCTATTGTATACATATATATGATGTATTTTATTATTAGTATTTCTTCAATAATAAGTTAATAATACACTTAGTGTCTCTTTTAGGTTGGTAGTACAGATTATAGGTTATTTAATTTGTCGGCCAATTGACATATCTAGGACCAACCATTAACTTAGGATTAATATAGCTTAAGATGACGCATAAGTATCTTAGTTTGATCAAGTGAGAATCCATTGTTTATCTTCCTTCTGGTTCCCATGGAACCAAGATGACCCCTCTATTTAACTCGTAGATTCATAGCCATTTCCCTCTCCCCCTGGTGGATTCATTTGCCTCTCATTTAGTCGCGTCCATGCCTCCTCCCTTCAGTCTCCTAATTCTACAATTTTCAAGATTACAACTTAGGAAGTAAAAACGTACAAGGTTTAATGGTGGGGCCTTGGCCTTGAGCTCCTCACCATAAACTATTTACATATTACATTTGCAATTACAAGGAATAGGGGTAAAAGAAGGATGTTACAACCAAGGTATACCATCCCATTATCATATTTTTCATACGCTAAAATCTATTCCTTTTGGAAATTCATATGAAATGAAGTTCCAAATTCTATCAAGCATGCATGGGTTACTAGAGGTACAAGAGAGGAATCTCTTACATCCTCCCAACAAAATTTTTAAGACTCATCATCATAATTCTTTTTTCCCTCTTATTATTTTCTTTTCCTTGTAGTTCTTTCTAAAATTCCCAATCTTATAACAATTACAACATTTTTCCTTGGGCTTTTAAAAGGCATAGGACCCCATGAAATTTGGATCTACCATTTTCCATCTTATTTCCATTATCCTTCAATATTCCATGAAAAAACAATTTTCCATCATATTTCCATTATCCTTCAATATTCCATGAAAAAACAAGGCCTCATTAGTGGTTTTAAAATATTTTTTCCTTACCTCCTTTGAGAGTATAGCAACCATGAACTCGCCGAGCATCATGATCTTTATAGTTCTTCTAATGGAAATAAATTCCATGGTTTCCCATGATTCTAGATAATAATATACACAACGCTATAAATCCAATGAATGCTGTTATTATGAAGGTCTGATATAAAAGTCTTATCTCGGAGATATGTCGTATTAACGCAATGAGTATAGTTTGTTACCTACGCCGAATCTGAGTGAGGCCACACTCAACAGCTTAGGTCGACAGGTGTTAATATTATTTGTTGTTTGTTACCTACGCCGAATCTGAGTGAGGCTACACTAGACAGCTTAGGTCGACAGGTGTTGGCCGTTGATGTATTTGTTGTTTAGTAAGACGATCAGTCTGTGCTACCCGCTGTGATAAATTCCCTCGCTGACTGTCATGGTAATTTTTATAATAAGTGTCACATTTAAATCAAAGTCGAGTTCCGCCTGACTGTCCTGGTAATGTTTATAATAAGTGTAACGTTTAAATCAAATTCGAGTTCCCCTTGACTAATAACCGAGATCCTCATCATGAGTTATTTTGTGTTAGCATGTGGTTGTTTTCTTCGCCACGAAGGCTCTTACGAGAGATAGTTATGGCATAATTTAATTTATTATATTATCGTGTAATTTTAGAAAGCGGTAACATGGAATACATAACCAAGGTCGACTTGAATTTTATTCTTATATGATATATAGTTTGATCGGAAAACAAACTCTAAGTTTTGAATTAAAGCAAAAAGTAAACGTTCTCACAAAAGCAAAAAGTAAACGTTCTCACAAACCTTTGTTATAGGATAAAATCATAGTGGGGATTTGATGGAAATTAACCTAAGCTTTAGAAATATATAGAAGAGATAAACTAAAGACGAATAAAAACATGTCTTAGAAGAAATTCCTATATTACCTTTATATGGTAAGATTGGAAGGAGTTGGAATCAAAATTGTTAAATCAATACTTGAGAGGTTTTAACTTTAATAAATATTATGATTGGTATGATAAAATATAATATTTTTTTTGTATTATATATATCTTATTAATCTTAATATAAAGATTGGATTTAATGTTAAAGAAGTTATATATATATATGTGTGATCTTAATTCATGATGATTGGATTTTGATGTTAAATAAGTCATTCAAAATACTATTTATCATTAAGAATAGTAAAAACAGAAATTTTAAATTTCGGTATTTATAGTATAGTGGGGTTGTTACAATAATCCATGACAATAATTTCATAAAAGATCCATAACGAGTTTTCAAGTTAATCCAATGGTAAACAAGTAACAATAGAAGAGTTTAGAAGCATCGACTTGAAACAATAATGGAAAAACACTAAGAGGTTCTCAGTTTCTCGCAACCGTAGAAGAGGACACCCACACTTACTTGCCCAACTTCATCCCCGAGCTGGATCACCACCATAGACCAATGCACTCAACAAAGTCTATATGAACACAACACTGTTCCCAAGAGTAACAAAATATGGACTTTCAATAGAGATAGTACTCAAGAGCTTGCCCTCAACATATCAACAATTTCTCTCTATGCACCACACATTGTCCTATGTCTTCTCATTGCACCATTATACAATTTTTCCCCACATCTTGCGCCATCTCAATCAAATCTCAAGCAAATATCTTGACCCCTATAATTGTCGATCTTGTCAGTTTACTGAGCTTTTGACTTGGATTTCATTGATATCAAATATCTTTCTTGCTATTCACTTGTTCATTGTCTCATAATGATTTCTCCTCTTTCAACTAGATGCTCCACGTGTCTATTTTGATCAATAATAAAATAATATTTCTTGTTCATCCTAAAGAGAAAGACTTCCTCAATAGAAAAGAAGGTATATGGTTTCAATAAATAGGATTCTATATGTTAGGATAAACCCTAACAGACTTAATGCTTAATCCTAATAATATTTATTAGTTGAATATAGTATGTTTTCTTTAAAAGCTAAACTGTCTCAATTTAACATTTAACTTATTAATAATTAATAAGTGATACTAATGAATTAAAAATGTTTTTTACACTAGTGCTTCATTAATTATTAATGCTTAATTATTAATACTTAATACTTATTGCTTCATTTAATAATTAATGCTTTATTTAATAATTAATAATTAAATAGTAATTGTTTGGAGAATATTTTTCAAATAAAAATATTAAATCAAATAATTCAAAATTATTGAGGTTGTTATAAAATTCTTTTCCTATACTCACCACTATTACAAAATATTTACAACTCTAGTAATAATCACAATTATTAACACCAAAGACAAAAGAAATAGAAAATTGGTATATTAGTCATTATTATCATCAACATAATTATAGCAAAATATATTCTCATTTTTCATCCTCATATTTTGGATTTTAAAAAATGATTTGCATTTAAATTTATAAAATACAAAGATAATTAATTAAATTATTAAAAAAAATTGTAACATCCCTCATATTTTTTATCCCTATTATTGTTATGTTGGTAAATGTAATTGTAAACTTTGTATAAGGCCCTATGAGGAGCTCAAGGCCAAGGCCCCACCAGTAAACCTAAAAAGTATAGTTATCTCTTTTCCCAAGTCGTAAGTTATAAATCGTAAACTTATAACCACGCAACTAAATGAAGGAAACCAAATCAACTCAGGAAAAGGTAACAATTAAGGAATGCCTCGAAAATCTAAGAAATGAATACCTAAGAATATTTATAATACCTAAAAGTAACCTAATGAATTTGTTATGGGTTAAAGAGTATAGAAACAACTTAATCTTGATGACATCCTAAGAGGAAAATGATAGCCTTTCGATACAAATCAAATACGCACCATCTATTATCTAGGTTATTTGCATAACGCTAGGTGTTATGGAGAATTCCAAGAACTATACAAATCAAATACGCACCATCTATTATCTAGGTTATTTGCATAACGCTAGGTGTTATGGAGAATTCCAAGAACTATATTAATTACGTTTTATATAATCCTAGTTCTATTGGGAATGTCAAGGAGTTTTTTATCACCAAAACCAGTTGTTTAGTAATTAACATAAGCTTAACAAGTTATCACAAGATAAACTAAGTGTTTATTAATACTATCTTGGTTTAGTTAGGGAAATGCCAAGTTATACAATTAATTCCTTAAGAGGATAAAAGATATGGATAATGTATTATTAGTTAGAATAATATTTTTAGTAATTGTATACATCAATAAGATAGACATGATAAATATCTATATAATAACTTTTTAAGTAGAATGATTCTCGACTATATCCACGTATGGGAAGAATATGGTTATAATATACTTAAAAACAAGAAGTGAAACTAAGGGATTTCACCTATGACTTTGGGATATCTAAATTTTAGTTTAGGGGAAAACGAACTATGGGTTAACATGGCGAGAAAGATTCCTTATTAAACAATAAGATAGGGCATACCGAGAGTCTTAAAGAGACAACCTTGCTCTTTTACTTTTGTTTGACGATTGCCTTCACTACCGCTTTTGTCTCCTTGGGGAAACACGTCGATGACCTTACCTTGGCCATCTGCCGCTACATGGCATAGTAATCCCTACTACCATGCCACTTGTCTCTTAACGAAGAGCTCTAACTCTCTAAGCGGCCATTGGGGGTTTTTTTATGTAAGCGGGAGATGGTTATTTATGAGGGCTCTGCGATAGGAATGGGAGCACCTTCCCTGCCATGGAAGCTTTACATCTCTGTGATACATTCAGCTATCTCTGCATTTTAGATCCAGATAATTTATATCTCTGCGATGATACAAGATCTAAAACAAGCAATTTTAAATTTGGCAATGGGAGTAAATCCCAGATCTCTGCAATTGAAATACCTGCAATGGAGATAGGCCGTATCGTGACACTGGTTGCAGGTAACACAAGCTTAAATCCTGTTTCGAGTTCTTTCCTTATATTACTCATGCTTTTACTTTTTCAATTTGAGATCAGATAGCTCTGAAGGAGCTTGATCCCATTGCTTGTCTTTGCATTACGATAGTTTTTGGGATATCGCTGGATGAGGTTTCGAGAAGACTGGGGAAGGGCTTGACCTCTGTGGGGATTGCCGATATAGTCAATATACGTAAACACTTGTTTTGTTTTTCAAAAAAATACTTTTATTTATTTATTTACCGTTATGGAAATGCTGCCTCCCGATTTTTAACATAGTCCGCTTGGAAGAAGAGGTAGTGTAGAAGCAAGAACTCTGCGTGGTTTGTTTTATTTATTTTCTGCATTTCGTTCTTTAGTGGGGAAAGGGAAGGCTGGGTAGCCGATCCCCAAGTGGGTAAAAATTCTGTACATGAACCCGTATTTATCCCAGATCCTTTGGTTATACCTTCGCCGAGGTGGGAGGCGTTAGGAGTATAGCTTTCAACTGTAGATCTCTGCTAGTCGTGATTTCTTGTATGAAACCGTTTAAGCTCTGTCGGTATCTGCTTTTGGACAGCCTTGCTGCATGAGGAGGGGAATGGACAGCGGAAAAACGCTTGATCCCAGGGTATAGTTTATATACTAGATTGGTTTCATAATTCTGTATGTTCGACCAGGTTCACGCTTATGATGAGTGAACCTCCCTCCTTTACTTGAAATAGTTGGGCTTCAAAGGAAGCGGATCCTCTATGTTCAAAAGTCAACCTTAGACATATTTTATACTTTGCATGTTGTGTGACTTCGATATCTTGTCCAATTGTGAGATGCGACCTGGTCATCTGTTTGTTTGACAGAATTTATCATTTAAAAACCCGTCGATTACATGTTAATAGATGCGACCTCGGTGACCGGTTTGTTTGACAGAAGTTGTATTTATATATACCCGGTTACGTGGAGGGTAATGGTAGTTTAGTTCAGACTTTGCCTTTTCATTCTGCGTAGAAGTCGAATTCAATTCAATGTGCTTAGATAAAAGATTTTGGTATAGTTTTTTATATTTCATAAACGGTATACTTTGAGTTTTGGTCTATGTTATGTTATCATACTCTTCGGCTGACGTTTAAGTATTAGTGCGAACGACACCTATTAATTTTTATACCAACAAACCAATTTATGATTTAGTTGATGTCATGGTTGACGTTTGAGTTTTAATTCAAATAATATTTATAGTATACGATCTTTAAGTTGTAGTTCAATTAATTGTATACCGTCTTTCAATTTGGACTTGGTTGATTATGAATATGTTGTTTAAATATATAATTAAAAATGTATAGTGTGGATGTATGGTTTAAAATATATGTTTTAAATGTATTGATATATATGGTTTAAAATATATGTTTTAAATGTATTGATATATATGGTTTAAAATATATGTTTTAAATGTATTGATATATATGGTTTAAAATATATGTTTTAAACTATTATATTGTTGAAATATATAGTTAAAAATGTATATTGTTTAATTATATCGTTTCAACAGATTGTCAAGTTCATTGCTTAAGTGTCTGTTTTAAATTCAATAGTTGCATATATTGTTAAAAAATAGAATTAGATACGTTGTTTAATTTATGAGTCAATTCATGGATTAAAGTATGGTTTAATTTTATTGTTAAGTTATAGGTTAACTTATTGTTTAACTTATGGTTTAATTTTAGTTTGAATATATGCATTATATATATATATTTGGAACTTATTGTTTGAATATATTGTTTAAAATATATAGAATGTGTTGTTGGAATATATCGTTTCGATATATTGTTTGAATATTCTATTCAAATATATATGAGTATAAGCTATGCATTTTTTTGCATTCCTTGAAAAGTAAGGAAGTTTGTGAAACTTTAGTTGCATAAATGGTTGGAAAAGAAAGGAATACATATGAGTATAAGTTATGCATTTTTTTGCATTCCTTGAAATAAGGAAGTTTGTGAAACTTTAGTTGCATAAATGGTTGGAAAAGAAAGGTATTCTTCTTGGATAGATGCTTCTAAACCTTTTATCTTTAACGTTTTTGACAAATTTTAAACGAATTGTAGAGTTAGCATCGATAAATAGCATTGATAAAGCTCTGAGAAAAGTAAGAAAGTGGTTGGCAACAACTTTGTTGCTGGATGTAACTTCTTCTTCTTGATTAAATAAAATAACACAACCTTGATTAAATAAAATAACACAATCTTTTGTGGATGTAGCCCTTTTGTGGACGTAGCCCTAGAGTAGGTGAACCACTTGAAAAAAGTGGTCTTTCTTGAAAGAAAAAGAAAAGTCAGAAAGTGGTTGGCAACAACTTTGTTGCTTAATGTAACCTCTTCCTCTTGATTAAATAAAATAACACAACCTTTTGTGCACGTAGCTTTAGAGTAGGTGAACCACTTGAAAAAAGTGGTCTTTCTTGTATATGTCTTTTATGTGTGAATTTATTTTTTATGAAAAAAGTGGTCTTTCTTGTATGTGTCTTTTATGTGTGAATTTATTTTTTATGATATGGTGCGTTGCATCTTTTGTGTTCCAAAATGATTCATTGTTGATTTGCATCTTAATTATGTGTGAAGTTTTGTTTCTTAATTATGTATGAAGTTTTCTGTGAAGTTTTGTTTCTTAATTATGTATGAACTTTTGTTGAGAATAACTACTTATAAGGTACCTTGGGAATTTCTTGTTCATATGTGTATATATATTAAATGCTTTTGTAGATGTGTCTCATAAAAGATATTGATAATCGATATTGATAATCCATACGATGAGTAGATGCATTCAAGGTAGAAATGCTTACTTGATAAGGTATCTTGGGAATTGCTTGCTCATATGTATATATATATTAAATGCTTAAATATGTATATATATATTAAATGCTTAATTATGTATGAAGTTTTGTTGAGAATAACTACTTATAAGGTGCCTTGGGAATTGCTTGTTCATATGTATATATATATTAAATGCTTATGTAGATGTATCTCATAAAAGATATTGATAATTCATATATGAGTAGATGGATTCAAGTTACAAATGCTAACTTTGGGTATATTACATTATCGGCCTTTATTTTTAAGAGTAAAAAGTATATCTAACACTTCATTAATAAAAAATAAAATTTACCAAAATTATATGTTAATAGTAAAAATAAAAAATAAAATCTACCAAAATTATAGACTTGGAAATATTGGGTATGTTGCAAAAATAAATTTTAAATTATAGACTTGGAAATATTGGGTATGTTACAAAAATAAATTATAAATTATAGACTTGGAAATATTGGGTATGTTAGAAAAAAAATTTGTATGTATAATTCATATATAATATTATTTAAAGATATATTTAATTAATGATTATAATATATAATTTATTCATAGTCTCAAATTTTTATAATAAATTTTAAAATAATTATTTCATTAATAAACAATAAAATTTACCAAAATTATATGTTAATAGTAAAAATAAAAAATAAAATCTACCAAAATTATAGACTTGGAAATATTGGAAATATGGGGTATGTTGGAAAAAAATATTAGTATGTATAATTCATATATAATATTATTTAAAGATATATTCAATTAATGATTATAATGAATAATTTAAACAATAAAATTTACCAAAATTATATGTTAATAGTAAAAATAAAAAATAAAATCTACCAAAATTATAGACTTGGAAATATTGGAAATATGGGGTATGTTGGAAAAAAATATTAGTATGTATAATTCATATATAATATTATTTAAAGATATATTCAATTAATGATTATAATGAATAATTTATTCATAGTCTCAAATTTTTATAATAAATTTTAAAATAATTATTGTATATTTTTTAATTTAATCTTCTTATTATCTGAATACTAAATAAAACTTTTTACAATGTATAATTCATATATAATATTATTTCAAGATATATTCAATTAATGATTATAATATATAATTTATTCATAGTCTCAAATTTTTATAATAAATTTTAAAATAATTATTGTATATTTTTTAATTTAATCCTGTTATTATCTGAATACTAAATAAAACCTTTTACATAAGAGAAATGAAATAAATAATCATATTAAAGTGAAGATGTAACTTTAATTTTTTAAATCTTGATATATAAATTTACAATCACAAAATGCTATGTATTTAAAAGAAAAATATTAAATTTGTTATAAATAAATTAATTAACAAATATAATTTTAAAAAATATATAATTTAAAAAAATAATATTTTGTTTAAAAAAACTTGTAATTATCAATTAAAAATATAATTTCAAAAAATATATAATTTCAAAAAAAAAATATTTAAAAAAAAAAACATTTAACTATCCATTAAAAATATAATTTAAAAAAATATATAATTTCAAAAAAATAATATTTTTTTAAAAAAAACTTTTACATAAGATAAATGAAATAAATAATCATATTAAAGTGAAGATGTAACTTTAATTTTTTAAATCTTGATATATAAATTTACAATCACAAAATGCTATGTATTTAAAAGAAAAATATTAAATTTGTTATAAATAAATTAATTAACAAATATAATTTAAAAAATATATAATTTAAAAAAATAATATTTTGTTTAAAAAAACTTGTAACTATCAATTAAAAATATAATTTAAAAAAATATATAATTTCAAAAAAATAATATTTAAAAAAAAAAAACTTGTAACTATCAATTAAATACATAATAAATTTTAAAATAATTATTGTATATTTTTTAATTTAATCTTGTTATTATTTGAATACTAAATAAAACCTTTTACATAAGAGAAATGAAATAAATAATCATCTTAAAGTGAAGATGTAACTTTAATTTTTTAAATCTTGATATATAAATTTACAATCATAAAATGCTATGTATTTAATCATAAAATGCTATGTATTTAAAAGAAAAATATTAAATTTGTTATAAATAAATAGATTAACAAATATAATTTAAAAAAATATATAATTTCAAAAAAAAATATTTTGTTTAAAAAAACTTGTAACTATCAATTAAAAATATAATTTCAAAAAAAAATATTTTCTTTAAAAAAACCTGTAAATATCAATTAAATACAAATGCAATCTTTATGTTATTAATTAACATAATAAAAAAACACACAATAGAAATATTACATATAAAATATTTTTATTCAAATTTCTTTAAAATAATATACATTCTCCAAAATCATTCTAGAATAAAAACAAAATCTCTTAACAATTTTCTTATTTTTGTTAATATAATAAAAACACACAATAGAAATATTACATATAAAATATTTTTATTTAAATTTCTTTAAAATAATATACATTCTCCAAAATCATTCCTGAATAAAACAAAATCTCTTAACAATTTTCTTAATAAGAGGTCAACAATCTATATCATGTTCTTTTTTATTTTTTCTAAATGTACAATTCTAATTTATTTATTTCAAATCAAACAAAATAATTAACATTGCCAGTTTTATGTTATATAATCAAACAAAATAAATCTGGTACACTTGTCACAATATCTCTGACACTTTTTAAGAGAGTAACAAGCTCTATTGTTCGATCTTAACAAAAAAATCCCATCCAAGGTCTAACATTCTGTTACGTTCAATTTGGCATTTTTACTTAACACTCATGTTACCATTGGAAACTTGGATCCTAATTTAAATCTGGATCCTATGGAAAAATCGAATTTACCCCCAAAAAAATGAAATTACTGTAAACATATGCGTTAAGTTTGCATCAAAAGTAATCATAACCCAACAGCTTAATTTTAATTTTCTGACTAGTACCCGTTAGGAAAATCACCACCGATTTTTGCGTTTGTAATTAATAAAACGTTATTTCTTCTTACTAAAATTTATAATGAATATTACTAAAAATAGAATAATTTATTTAGTAAAACATTTAACCATAAATAAAAAAATTACAATTTTTATTATGTTAATTAACCTTATGAAAGAACATATCTAATAAAAAAAATGTTGTTCTTAAATTTTTATTTTTTTTAATATAAGATTACAAAATTGTTTATTTGAAATATATAAATTAAATATTTAATAAAAATTAATAAAACAAATAACGAACAATGTTATATATTTTTTATAATTTATAATTTGATGTTATATATTTTTATAATTTATATTTTTTCGTTGATTTATTTGTTAAAATTAATATATTTTAATATTAGTGTTAAGAATTAAGTGTATCCTTGCAAAGATATTGCAGAATAAAAGCAAAATCTCTAACAATTCTGACAAAATATCACCACCGTCCAATCCTATCGAAAATCCGATCCGTTTAATTTGAATTTTATACTCAACGTTCGCATGCCAAAACTTTTCGTAACCCAACGGCTTAATTTGAATTCCCTGAATAGTATCAGTTAAGAAAATCACCAAATAAAAGCAAAATCTCTGACACTTATGACAAAATATCTGACACTTCAGCAAAATCTAAGATTCGATCTTATCGAAAATCTGATCCGATCGATGTTTAATTTGTTGTTTTTACGGCTTAACTCGAATTTTCTGAATAGTATCCGTTAGAAAAATAACGACCGTTTTAGGCGTTTGAACTCCATAAAACGTTATTTCTTTGGTATGATTATTGTATGCTCTTTGCTTCCATCTACCTCGCACGCTCCTCTCTCTGTGTTCGGCCTTGTGAAATCGTGGCAGACACTATCTTTGGATCACATAAGATAGTGTGGCATGGAGTTCAATTGGCGAACCTGATTTGTTTGTGACTGTAATTTCTCTTCATTTCTTTCCTTCTTCTCGCTGATTTGATTATTTTATATGATGAATCTGTCATTTCAATTCATCTATCAAAATTTGTGGTGTTAATTTTTAATCACAGAATTGAAGCAATTAGGGAGGAGGAACTGTGTTGTTCATGGGACTAATATATTTGAGCGAGGAAAATGAAAACAACAGAAGATGACACAGGATCGTCTACAGAGGAAAATGACACAGGTAAATGAACCTACTGTTTCATTAATGGAATAGAAACACACAAAATCCATGTTTATAATGTAATAGTTTCTTCACTCTATTTTTATGTTTTGATTCAATTGTAATTGAAATTCGTCAATGAAAATTTTCGCTTCATTCTGATTTGATTTTTGTTGTTTTAAACTTTATTTCACAAGAAGGAATCGTTGAGTTGATGTCTTTGGTGGCTCAAATTTTCTTTCCTTCCTTTCCCTGATTTATTTATTTTATACGATGCATTTGCAGACTGAATTTCAATTCATTTGCTTCTGAATTCTTGGTGTTAAATTTTAATCCCAGATTGGAAGCAATTGAGGAGGCACTGTGTTGTTCATGCTTGGCTGGCACTGCGTTGAAGCAATTGAGGAGGCACTGTGTACAAGTAGCAGCTGGATCGTCTGCACAGCTGGCTAGATCACATAGACACACAACTGCAAAAGAAAACGAAAAGACTGGATCGTCTACACACTCAATTGCAAAAGAAAATGAAACAGGTATCGTTTTCCTCTCATAGCTTTCTAATATAATAAAAACAAATAAAATCCATGTGTTCAAAATAATGTGTCATGTGTATAAATTCTGGAATCTACATTAGATTGATTTATTGTGGCAGAGTAGTTTGCATAGTCTCTACATATAAGAATTTTGTAGTATTCTTTATACATTCTGTGTTAGTTAACTGATAGTTGTATTAATTGGTGGTGTGAAACCACCTAAATCAAAATTATAATAGGGAGCTCTTTAATGTTAAGAAAGTCGTATCAGTAAACTAAGTTTCATAAATTGATTTTATTTTAATCTCTTCTTGTCTAAACTCTAGGATCTAGGGTTGCTCCTTGCCATTACTCCTTCCCACTCTTATAAATCGTCAAGATTAAGGTTAGTTTTATATTTGGAAATAAGATTGATTCTGGGTTAATGTGGTGCCTGGTTAGTTTTACAGTTGGTGGCTAATGGTATTAGGAGAAGAGGTGGTCATATAACTCTAATTCTGCGATGGATTCTGGGTTAATGTTGGTCGGTTAAAGTTACACTGATGTATTTCCTAGTGTAGGTGGGTAACGATTTTAGATGTTCCCTTTTCTGTCGAAGTCAGGACGCGAGAGGATGCAAATATGGCTGGCTGGTTTCACATTAAATGAAAATTTATCTCCACCATTTGCCGTATATTCTCGGTGTTATATTATATACTGATAGTGCCAACGATGAATGTCATATAATTATAGTTCTACGGATGAATAATTCTTGTGTAGTTCGAGCTTCCATGGACTTTTGTTATGTCGAATTATCGATTAGGGTAGTGATACATTCCTAAATGTGCTCGGAGAACTCATGTGTAGTAAAAACACAGAAATAAAAATGTGGTAAGAAAATTAAGAATGGATCTAGGACTAGCTAAGGTAAACGCGGATGGAGTTTACTGTTATAATTAGAAACTCATAGAAGTAATTACTGAATATGTTTGGATAACTTCTGCTCTAATTCATTGTGTATTTTCTTAGGTTTGTACAAGAAAATTTATTCAAATAAATTATATTCTCGCATATTTTCCATAAAATCAAATCAGCTGGTTGATCGCTGTTCGACTATTTTAGAAATTTATTTGTTCACGGAAATTTGGATATATCCCCTATAGCCTCAGAAATACCTTTTTCTATTACAGATGAACCTGCGTTTTGGATAACATATATCAAAACCTCATCCACCGCTGAATTAAATAAATGATTTTAATGTTTAACTGAAACTCCCATATTGGTCCATAAATTTAGTGAATAATTGATCTCATCATCGAGGTGATCTTACGCAGACAGTTCACTTTCTTTGCAACACAAAAGGTATCACATCTCACACCTGAGGTAAGAAGTGGGTATTGGTGGGTTCTCCACTTATTTCTTTTCTTGCCATACTCGACTTTGAAGGACCTAACAGTGGAATGATGGAAGGTAAACAGTTGAATGATAGAAGGTAAAATTATGTTCATGTCCATATCCATTAAGGTGAAGGAAGAGTGTCCTTCTAATAAACGTATATTTTGTTTTGTCACATACATTTATACTTTCATGTTTATCTTTTGTGATTGATGTTTCTATATGTAAATGTTACCTTCATGACATTTTGAGCTTCATAACAATTTGAGCCAGCAGTACTCTTCGATGTCTTTAAAAATTCCATGATTACTAAAAATCGTATTTAGGCATATCTATCTCTTTCCTCCATGTTTATTGTTCACATTCAACTTCATTTTATATTTTTTTATCTCAATTTTAAAATTGTACGATAGGTAAGACTTTCAATATTATTTTTTTATTCTTTACTAATTATAGATAAAGTTTGATTTTTTTATCAATAGTCGTTAGCCATTCCGATGCTTTATTTTATATTCCTTTAAAAAAATATGAAATCAAACGAAATTGCATATTTAGTTTTGCAAATTTAAAGCAGTTGATTAAATTTACTTAGTCGTAAAAAAGTACAAATTATGGTTGCATTACACTGTTTTTTCGTTACTTTGTAAATATTTTACCATCCATTTCTTAGTCGATTATGAATTGATTTTTTTTCTTTTGAAATTAATCCATGCATGGTTAGATAGTTTCATTTTGTTCTATTCATGTAGTAATACACTTGACTTTTGATCCATGTATGGTTAGATAGTTTTCTATTCACGTACTAATACACTTGAGTAGTAGATTAGTCGATCATGAATTAACTTTTTTTTGAAATTAATCCATGCATGATTGACTTTTGATCCATGTATGGTTAGATAGTTTTCTATTCACGTACTAATACACTTGAGTAGTAGATTAGTCGATTATGCATTATTATTTTTTTTGAAATTAATCCATGCATGATTAGATAGTTTGACTTTGTTCTATTCATATACTAATACACTTGAGTTTTGATTAATTGCACATTTATTTATGTTTATTTAATAACACAATCAACTCCGTATTCCATCCTCTTGTTTACTTTACTGGATCCCTATTTTCTTTCCTCAAATTTGTCTTTCCCACTAATTTCTTTTTTATAATATTATTATATTATATTGTATAATGTTTCAGTATAATATATTTATATATTAAAAACATATTATATTGATATTATAAATTATATATGACCCTAACATATTATCTATATATTAATGTAGTATATGTTAAATGTATAATATCATTAACATACTATAATGTTTTCAAATTTTCATTATTAATCATTATATAAAATAATTAAATTTAGAATATCACTACTTATAATCATTTTACAAATTTAAATTTAAAGATTAGAAAAGATGATGTGGATCACAATTTTTGTAATACAATAGCCAAATATTCATAAATAAGGTGGTAATGGTCCAAATCAACTAAGAAAGATCCATAAGAAGATAAAATGGGCCCACAAAGAAGTTATAACACCCAAAATTAAGGAGAGCATCCACAAATTATATCAAAACCTTTAATTTTCATAGATATTAGTATATCTACTTAATTTATAGTTAGAAAACACAAGTCAATTTGTAGAGATTTTATTTTATAATTAAAAATTCTCCTTAATTATAATTAAGTTAATTAAAACAAATACAAAAATCAGTCAATTTGGCTTCGTTGTTTTTCATATGGTGGGTTTTCTCCATGCTGGTTTCGGATTCTGTAAAGAAAAAGAAATGAGTCAATGATACAACAAAATCGCACGGATAAGAGTTCAAAATGAAGATTAAGCAATCCTATAACATCAAAAACTACTCAAAGATGTATATGGATAATCTGAATAGTGATGTGCAGAATATACCTCGTTCTATGTCTTGACATCGTCTAAATCCTCTCCACGGCCTGATCTGCTGGCTATGCCACCGCTGCTGTAAATGATACTTATGTGCCCTGCAAAGCTTCTATTAAAATTCAGTCTTGCCATCTTTCTTCTCCGGGCCTGGAAGTGGAAGTGGTTATTTGAATCAAATTGAGTAAACAAATTATTTTATTTTTAGTAATATTCATTATAAATTTTAGTAATAAGAAATAACGTTTTATTAATTTCAAACGCAAAAATCGGTGGTGATTTTCCTAACGGGTTAAGCTGTTGGGTTATGATTAGTTTTGATCCAAACTTAACGCAACGCATATGTTTACAGTAATTTCTTTTTTTTGTAAACTCGAGTTTTCCATGGATCCAGATTTAAATTAGGATCCAAGTTTCCAACGGTAGCATGAGTGTTAAGTAAAAAAGCCAAATTGAACGTAACAGAATCTTAGACCTTGGATGGGATTTTTTGTTAAGATCGAATAGTAGAATTTGTTACATTACACATGAGTTCTCCGAGCACATTTAGGAATATATCACCACCAAGGATCTGAGCCCGTTTAAGAATTCGATGGACAGTGATCTTCTAAAAACCCCCGAATATTAAATGATTGGTCAAAATTTTTATGATATATAATTAGCTGCATAGGTTAGCGACTAGTGACATAAAAAAAAAGGTGTTACTAGGTTTTTAGTTCAAGACTTATAAATATAATGACTTGAAACATGTAAGTAGTTCTTGAATACAGCTAATAGCTATGTGCAATTATAAATATAATTAATATGCATGATTATAAATAAGTTATTACTGAAAAATACAAATAAAAGATAAGTTGTTAAATGATTTTCAAATATTTATTTAGACTAGTTTGAAGTAACTTACAAAGATTAAAGTTAGTAAAAATTTATAACAAAGAGATTTTTATAAATTACTTTTTTTTATAAATTACTTTTCATTTCAATGCATATATTTATAACTATTTATGAACATTTTTATAATTTAAATAAATATATTAAACTTACAAAATTATTAATTTAAAAATATATATAAATATTAAATTTAAAATTTAAATATTATAAATTATAAATATGATTAATTATAAATTAGAATTATGTTAGACATAATTAATCTAAATATTTTGAAAAACTACTAGTCATCTTGATGCTTCTACATATTAATTAAAATTGAATCTTAATTTTATGTTGCATATAGCTCGTGTTACAAATAGACCCTTCAATATTGTTGGCCTAAATTGATTTTGTTCTTTCCTTAAGATAGTGGCGACCTAATTTATATATTTTTAATTGATTTTTTTTTTTAATATTGTGAGTCCGTATTTTTAATGATTAATTTACTTTCTTTGTCCTACTAACTCTTAATTCTTAATTTCAATTTTATAACTCCGGTTTTTAATGATTACTACGTGATTATTTTATACGATGTTTCAATTCATCTAGGGAAATTATATGTATAGCTTCTGAACTCTTGGTGTCAAATTTTAATCCCATAATTGAAGCAATTGAGGAGCCACTGTGTTGTTCATGCTTGGTTGGCACTGCGTTCAAGCAATTGAGGAGGCACTGTGTACAAATAGTAGGTGGATCGTCTACACAGCTGGCTGGATCACATAGACACCCAACTACAAAAGAAAATGAAAAGGTTAGATCGTCTGCACACCGAATTGCAAAAGAAAATGAAACAGGTATTGTTTTCCTCTCATAGCTTCTTAATATAATAAAAACAAATAAAATTCATTTGTTCAAAATAATGCACAGCAAGAAAAACTATGTTTTAGCACCACAAGTTAGCACCACTTATATTTTATGGTGTTAAGGTGGTGGTATTATCACTAGTTACAATTTTGTGGTGTTAAAGTGGTGATATTAGCGTCACATATATTTTGTAGTGTTAAGGTGGCGGTATTAGCACCACTTCTAATTTGTGGTGTTAAGATGGTGTTAATATAAATGCTAATATTATTAGAAATTGAGTTTTTCCATAAGAGAAATGACATGTTGGTAAGTACCATAATTGGTGCTAAGTTGTTATTTGTCACATGGACATGTACATGTAGGATTTGATTATGAGCATTTGCACCATAAAACATAATTATTTTATAAATAACTTAATTAAATTATTTTATTATTCATTCAAATAAGTGATCAATATTAATTTATGAGTTTTCACACCAGAATCACAACAAATTCATTTGTTTATCTTTTTGCTATTTAAACAAATAAACTCACAAGATTCATTTATGAGTTTTTGCATCACAATTTTCTAAATAATTCAATTCCATTATTAACTTTTAATATTATTTAAACAAATACATACATAAAGGTTCTTAACATTGACAAATAATAAAAAAACAACATTTATTAATTTATTATTATTATAACGTAACAACATTTATAAGTGTATTATTATTATAAAGTAGTAATAAAAATTATTTGAAGTGATAATTTATTATTCAATTGAGAAAAAATGCATTGAAATCATTAAATTTATTGATGGACATTAGTGTCATTATTAGGTTTTTAGCACAAAGCATGGATCTCATATCCATGGACATGGTCAAAGGGGAAAACCTCTAGCTTTGGCCATAAAATAAGCTTTGAGGAATCTAGGACCATCAAAGACACTTCAAAGGTCACCACACATCTTCTTAAGAATATTCTTAGCCTCTACATATGGACATGACACTATTATAAGGTTTTAATGAGTAATCATAAAGCTCAATAAATATCATCTTGGGAAGTACCATATAGTGGTGTTAAATGCTTATTTATGGCATGGACATGTACAAATAGGATTTAATTATGATGATTTGTACCACAAACACAACAACATCAAAAAATAATTATTGTGTAAATAACTTAATTCAATTTTTGTTTCATTCAATAAATGCTCAAAATTAATTTATAGGGTTTTGTTATCACACAAATTGTACTTGTCCCTAAAGGTATCCCATCCAGGATGGTAGAGGTGTTAGAAAACTAAAGAGGTGACCCAAGGCTTTCTATGGTTCCTAATGCAAGATGGGTTTCACGTCAACTGAGGCAACCTTCACTTTAGATCAAGACTAAGCAAGATCGAGGGGGTGACCCTAGATAAGCCAATGCATGCTAGCGAATGCAATCTAGACCACCTAGGTAAATGTGATGATGAAAGAGTAGGAGATCAAGATATGACAAGATATAGATCTAGGGTGATTAAGTGGAGCCAAAGAGTTAGGATATGGTTGAAGAGGCTTATGAAGTGACAAATAGTTCAACCAATGAGTGATAAGGACCACTTGTGAAGTTTAATTAATAGATATAGATAGATATACTACCATGAAAATTAGCCAAGTGGGACCCACTCGTTAAAAAGTGGAAAATGGTCCAAGTTGGGCCGACAAGGTCAAAGTTGAAAATAGATGGCACTAGGGGCATGCTATGACATGGATCTAGAGGTTTGATGAAAAAATAGCAACACCCAAGTATGGGATCTGGCAAAATCCCAACTACCCAAGGAGTGCGAATTGCTTCAAGGAGAACTAGTGCCTTGGATTAAGGGGAAAATGGAGTCGGATGTCCACCAAATTATAGATCAGGATAGCTGAGATGAATATCAAGGTGGGTTTTCAATTTCAAGTACATGCCATGGCTAGATATCCATAGATCTATTGCATCACCAAGTGACCCAAGTTGGGCACAACCCTCAACATGAGGAATGGGGCCCACAAGGTGAAAATCAACAAGGTGAAACACTAGGGGTAGGTTTTAAGGGTTGAACTATTGAACAAGAATCTCACATACCCACATCTTGGAAGTAACGAAAATCCACCCTCCCAAGGAGTCTGACTTCCCTTAGAGAGACTAAGTGCTTCGGGAAAAGGGTCAGATGAAGGCCAAACACCACCAAACTATAGATCCAAATTTTCGTGGATGCTATTGAGGTGGGTTCTAGATATCATTCCCAAAAGCATGCTAGATCCAAGTAGATCTAAGAAAAAGAGAAAAATGAGGGTTTTTGACAATTAGGATTTGTGGATCTAAGAGAGTAGATGGTCAAGGTGGAAGAACAGCATACCTCCTTGAGTGTACCTAGAAAATGAAGATGGAGATTGCTTGTTATGAGGATTACTTCCCACAAAGATCAAATTCCAAACTTGATGAAGCCCTTCTTGATAACATTTTTCCTCCTTCAACCAATTTGGCCTCCCGATTGTTGTCAACCAAGGACACAAAGATCAATCAGTTAACAAAAATGTAAGTAGATGCAAACAAAAGAGATGAATAACATGAAATTGTTGGTACAAAGACAAAACAATTCCCTGTAACCCAAAACAACTTGTTGAAGATAGTAGGGTAGGTCTCCCCACCGATACACACTCCCTCAAAACATCTTCTTTGCCTGCAAATCATGTTAGTGAAGATAAAATCCAAGATGGCCACCAATGTATGTCAGTGCAGAGGAAACAACATTTACAATCACCACAAGCATTCCAACTCCAAGATCCAAAATGTCGAAGAAAACAATTTTATTCCAATAGCCAAGAGCCAAAAATCTCTAGATGTCTTTACAATGAGGGGGTCTTCTCCTTTTATAGGAGAAAAAGACCAAAACCCTAAACCACTTTTGAAAACTAGTGGTTGAGATCAAAAGATATAACAATGTAATCAACGACTAAGATGGGCCAATACAATATAACACATGGATCACTCAAATAGAAGGCGACGTCATAGCTACAATGTATCTAGGAGGGGTGTCGTTACATATGGGGGGTGGCTAGGTAGCGTGGAGCCACAACATAAGACATAGACAAGTGACTAGGAGCACATGTGGGGTTAGGAGGTCTTATTTCCCTTCGCTAGCTTGTCCCCATGGCACAATAATATAAAATATGAGTCTATGACATGTCCAAGTATACAAATGATCAAATCTTGTCCCCATAATCAGAGAGAGAAATACAATAAAAGAGCTTCTGTGGCCCATGTCGACCCCATTGACTCATGCCAATAGATCTGGACGAAGGGGGATACACCATGGATGACCTCTGTGCAGAACAAGTGCCAAAACCTTGCCTCAATTTCCCAAATCGAATTCCTCAATGACCCTTTTATTCCATTTTGTAATCTGCTGAAAGTGAACAAAACTACCTCTCAGGTGCCTGTGTTGTCCATCTGAGTGCACCATCATGTCTGGAAGGAGGGTAATATGGTAAAAAAAAGTGCTTGGACCACCCCATTCCTCTGTAGCTCCCTAGGCAAGGACTAGCCTCCAAGGATATTGTTCGATAGGCCACATCAACATGGCCAATCTCGTCAACAAGTGGAAAATTGCTAGTATCATGCCCAGGAGTGCCTGGAACTGAAAGATAAGTGTCTCAATGGATCCAGAAGACCCAAATCCACTAGATATAAGTACTCATACACCACATGATAACCTGTAGGATCCACCATACTCGGATAGTGTAAAATATGATGATTTGGAAATAATAATAAAAATGACCAACTGCATCCATCATCATCTGGAGCATATATCCAACATATGGAATCATCAATAGGTGTATGTGGGACCATAAATCAACATCATAAAGCACAAGTGGTCCATCTCATCACAGATCCCAAGAATGACCATGGTGAAACTATGTTTGACTAGGTCAAAATACAACCAAAGACTAGATTATAATAGATGACCAAGACATGTTCCTTTAACCATATTCATAGCTTAACTTAAAGTATAAACATCAATCAAGTGGTAGTTAATAAATAGATATTAAATGTTATTTATAATTTACTTGCACCAAAGCCTTAAAGACATACTCATCCAACGGACATGGTCCAACTGCTCGCATAGGGTGAAGGCTAAGGACAAGGTTAGGGAAAAGGGGTGACTTGACCAACTTAACTAAGTGATACTTTGGATGGGGAAAGGAGGAAGCTACACACTGTGCTGGACAAAATAAACAAAGGGAATGGCAATGTCTCACAAATGGGTAAGTTGTTGAGAGAGTGCTTATTCAACCTTGGCATCATCTCTACATCAAGTTCATCGAGGTTCATTAGGATCATTCATTTAATTTCGATGGCCTTTTTAGCCTATATGACCCCTCTGGGATTTTCCATGCGCTTAAAAGCATAAGTAATCGTAGCTTGCATCCAGGGCATATTCACATTTATGAGGCCACCAATCTTTAGATATAGCATTTATTTAACCATTGCTTTTTAGACCTTTTGGACCCTTCATGGTGTACTTTAGCATTTCATTGCTTTAGCCTTTAATTCATCGTGTGTTTAGAAACACATTCTAAAATTTAATTTCACAGGCTTTCATAAGAGTTTTCCAATAATTTCCATAAGTAGCACATGTGCTTCCAGTTTTAGCTAACGAGATCTCATGTGACTAGGGGGAATTCCGTAAATCTAAACCAAACACCAGGGAAGCCGACTAGAATGATAAAGGCATATAATCCAACTTACCAAAGGCAAGTTCTGTCACCAACTTAGAGCCAAGAAAAAAAACAAACGTGGATGCAATCCAACACAGAGGTAGAAGTGGGGAAGTCCTCCATATAAAAATTCATGAAGACAAATCAGGGTGAAAGAAAAAATAAGGATGGTCATCGATGGATGGAGTCCAGTGAATGTGGTTCCCTAGCTAGCAGACATAAATGTCAAGAAAGACCATGTCTGTGCTCCTAAGAGGGTAGTGAAACCAATGAGCATAGTTAGTGAACCTTTAAGTGCAATTAATACATCCAATTCATCATTTAGATCCAACCAAGATATTTCATTTTATTTATTTAAGTAATATTGCCACATCATGAGTTATATACCAAGTCAATGCTATGAAGATGACTAAAGCAACAAGATAATAATCCATGTTAAAAATCACAAGTCTACAGGTCATATCATGCCATATCATCAACTAGAACCAACTGAAACACTGCTACAATAATAACATCCAAAACTCTAGGCACTGAACTGAAACTATATGAAACAAAAGGTCATATCGGTCATCAAATCTAAGCTCTCAAGGCTCATCCTTGGCACAAGGTCTACTCAATGTATGATATACACTGTTATGATCTGTAAGTGATCTCAAATAATGCCTCTCATCATAACTAATCTCTATAAAGACACAGCTCTGGAAAGTGCAGATATCTGCTAAGCAAGAATAGTAGCCTAGCTACTATGATGTGATAGCAGGTTTTACACCATAGTCACCACAAATTCAATTATTTGTTTTTTAACTATTTAAGCAAATAATTTCACGTCATTTATTTATGACGCTTTACATCACAACCCCAAGAAGTTCACAAATAATTATCTTATACATAATTCATTAATTCATTTTTAATAATAGTTAAGTAAATAAATACCTAGGATTCTTAATATTGATAAATAATTAAATGCAACCATTTTTAATTTATTATTATTATAAAATAGTAATAAAAGTGATTTGAATTGAAATTTCATTATTCAATTGAGTTATTTTTATTGATTTTGTTAAATTTCTTGATAAGTATTAGTATCATTATTAGGTTTTGAGCACAAGGCATGGGTCTTAAATCCTTGGACATGATAGAGGGAGGAAACCTCTACTTTGGACCCTAAAATAAGATTTTAGGAATCTAGGACCAATAGATACGGTAACACACGTGTCTTGTTGAGAATATTCTTAGTCTCTATGTGTAGGCATTAATGTCACCTTAAGGTTTTGATTACTAGAGATGGGTTTACTACCTCTCGATCTAGTTAAGAGAAGAAATTTAAATCTTAGGCTAAATGAAGCTTCTAGGTGTGTAGCGATAATAATGATGTGTTGAGCCAATCAAATTGAACTTTTTAAAGGATCCACATCGCATTATAAAAGGATATAGTGGGGAATTGAAGGAAATAAATCTATGTATAAGTTTTTGGGGCATATACATGATTAAGGCAGGAAACCAAGACTTGGATGTTAGAGGAAACCTATAGGAATATAAGAATTAGAAAGTATACCTTAAACCAGCACATGAGAGCTCTTAAAGGTATACATGGCCTAATATTGCAGGTATCAATGTAACTAAGAGGTTTTAAATACTATATATTTGTGTCAAGAACCTTGACATGTTTGAGGGAGGAAACCCATGCATTGGCGCCTAATAAAATATTGTGGGTATCCAAGGCAAAAAACAACACCTTGAACCACTACAAATTTCCTATTGGGGGTATTATCTAACTCTAAGTGAGGACATCGACACAATTATGAGGTTTTTTCTAGTAATTATGGCTATTACGGTTTTGTATAATATTATAGGAAGAAACGCGGGCCTTAGGCCATAATGGAAGCTTTGAAACACACCTATGAACTCCTAATGTTATCCTTGGCATATGAGTGTTGATATAAGTGACACCAGGTATTTGTCCTAAATCCTTAGACATAGTCATCAAATAAATCACAGGACTTAGTCCCTAAAGGAATGTTTTATGCATCTAGGGCTAAGAGTGATGACTCAAAGTATCACATAGAAGATCATGCATTGTATAGGATATCATTACACTTAAAGTTGGATATGTATGGAAATATTCAGTTTTGTGCACTAGGGATGGGTTTCAGACCAAGGTTTGGGAATACATTAAGGGAATTATACCCTTAAATAAGACTACTAAGGTAATGCGAAATTATCAAGGCCATGAAACATAGCATACACGCTTTAAATTAGATCTTTGGCATAAAAGTTGGATATGGGAACAATCAAGAGTTCTTCAATAGTGGAATGGGTCTTGAGGCGATAACAGGAGTCATAAGAGGAAGGAAGGATGATTATGTAAGTGTCCCATGGACTTGGGAATAACAATCGAGGGAAGAATACCATGTATTTGACCTTAAAGAAACCATTGATTCATCCAAATCTGTGAGCAATGCCTTGAAGGAGAAGACTTGAATCTTAGTCCCTAAAGGAATATTCTATCCATAAATATATAGAAGGTTTCCTCCACCAACCATGTATGGAATCTTGAGAGTACAGTTAACCTATGATTGAGAATGTTGATTTCATTAGGTGGTTTTGAGTAGTATCTACATGTCTCAAGGCCTTGGGAATTGTAGTGCCCTAGTTTTACAGCAGAGCACTAGGTAGATTTTCTGAGTTAATTTTCTATGTATTGAACTTTACTCAGGTGTAAGGGAGTAAATTTCCAATTTAATCTCTATTTCTGTTAAATGAAACTTAGTTTACTATCTTGTACTTAAAATTCCTGTATTTAAAAATGAACTAACATATCATTATTTCTTGCAACAATTGTTTTCAGCATAAGATTTTGTTTCACCGTAATAAATCAGTAAAGAGCAAAGTATATGCAGGGTTCAAAGTAAGTCTCAGCATAATAATCAAATAAAATAAATAACAAGGAAATTACCTGATGCTGATACTAGCAGACCGTAGGTTGTAGCAGGTTATGATTTTATTCTCTTAGTCAGCCAGAACGATGTGTCCACCCTACCGACTAGCTATTATCTTGCTGGACCTTGGAAATTCAAGGATTTCCAAGCCCCCGAGCTCACAAACTGATAATACCGAGAGCAGTATGTCCTTGGTTCTCCAAACCTTTTTCTCTGTGCTTCCAGGTATATCCCCCTTACCTTCAACTTCATCCCCTCTATATACATTTTTCCCTACTCGAGAAGGCCTTGGGCTTATTCCATCGCCCCCCCCCAAACACCTCTCTCGAGCCCCTCAAACATTTACTTCTTCCCCTTTTGTATTTAATGTTATTAATGTCATTAGTAAAATATTATATAAATAGTTGACTCTTTTCACTTGGACATGATATGTTTTAATGGTCTACCACATTTGTCAAGATAACTTATCTTGAGATTTAAATTCTAAGATTCGCATTGAATAGTTAAATAGTAATAAACCTTTTTTCATCTCATCACATCCATTCCAAAATTGTTATCCTATTATGTCTAACTTAGAAATGGATTAATCACACTCTAATCGTTTATTAATCAATATTTAAATTTTACCTATTTTGCAATTGTTATGACATGAATAGTAATATTATTAAAATAACATTAATTTATGACATGAATAGTAATATTATTAAAATAACATTAATTAAGTAATATTATTAATTAAATCACCACAAAGTAATAATAAATGGTGAATTTAATAAAAATGTCTTTTAAATCATTTGTTTATCACTTGAGTACTCTAACATCTACATAGTATCGTCGTTCTTCTAAACAAAGCACCCCTAAGGGCTTAAACAATATTACTAATTAATTAGACAGTACCATTACCTTATTTACAACAATTCTGAGATGACAATGTGAACTAATGACACTTGTTTCAGTGGTTTATCACAATGTTTACCAACAAGTAATACATAGCTTAATTGACTTGTTTTACCCATCTTAAATAACTTTATATTCATTATCTGAATTCGATCAATGCATGATTAACATAATTACTTATGACGACTGATAAATTTATTCAATATGTTAAGTGTTTGTATATCAATACTAGTGTACATGTGCAAGGTGTGCATGCATGGCCAGCGTATGCACAGATCATAAATGTACTATAGACAAACCCCATCCCGCCTATGCATACCTGCTAACTAATAGTTGTATTTACCCTCATGTAGAAGAACAAGCATAATATATATAGTACAATTACTTTAACATCCTCAGTTATTTAACAGTTAATTCTTTACGATTTCACATCATTATCTTTATATTTACATTAGTTTATTCAATCATGTACAAGGAAGGGTACCTACTACCACTAACTCAGAATCAAGGAATACCCAAACCTCAACAGTACTAACTATCTCATCCTCCCATCATAACCTACGTCCTGCATCCTCCCTATCCTTCCTCTGCTAGTACAGAAGTGGATGTTGGACTCACTGATCTGAGCACATAGAACTTGAGAGCGATAGCGTCGGCTGAACAACGGACCTATCCTCCCCTAGCAGGCATCCGACCATCGTCATCACAACTACATGGGGAGCGTGTCTCAACACGGCCCTCCCATGACCTCGGGTATCATAGGAACATAGGGTGGGAAACACATGCATCCCTCTCAACATACCGGGTCTACATCCTTATCAAATCATACTCTGCTGCTATTGGGATTATCAGTTTGTGTTATCGTATCATCATTCTTGCCTGCTAAGGTTTACTGTACGAACATGTTCTTTTCCCAATATATCAGATCAAGTAACTGGCTATCCCATAGCCCTCGTGTCCTGTAGGTTAGTATTTCGCAAAATACAATTTATAGAAAGCATTTCCCATTGATCGCCAATTGATCCATGTTATCAAAATCATTTTATTTCATGTAACCGTTTTAGTTCATCATAGATGCGTATGACATATAATACTTCAATAATTCATATAAGAAGATGGTATCCACGTACCGATTCCTATATTTCACATCTTATTAATGAAAACATATAAACATATACTGTAATCGTAAGATAAAGAATTCACATGATAATCATGACATCGTAACCATATGACATAGTAACATCATAAAATAAGGTAACTTTATATAATGAGGTCCGTCATGTCGTAATATAGTTTACTCGATCGAGTTGAGTTCAATAGACAATAAGAAAATAAAGTATAGTGTGTCTTAATTGATAAATGCATGTAATAAAAATATGGGGTGTTACATACACCCACCCTTCGAGAAACTTTGTACCGAAGTTATGATCATAATAATGCAGGAAAATCTTGAATCATAGTCTATGCAATTCCGCAAATGGCGGGTCCTGGCCATACATGTCCTACTTCGCTTTAACTTGACCAAATATGCCGATATTATCTTTTAATTTTACTTTTCTTATCTCGTGATATGTGTTCTAATAATTAAAGAACATTTTAGATTAATCCTTTTGTTGGATCTGAATATTATGCCTAGAATGCCTAAATGTTATAATCATGTTCTATCAACCTTAGTATCCTATTTCATACCTTTTTACAATATTCCTTAAGTTACATCATCCAGATAAGTTTATCCATCACACAACGGAGTTTACCGAAGCTTTTATTGATCCAACTTGGCGTGGAATAGTCAACAATTTAAATTGGGGGTCATTTAGAACTCATAATTTGTATTCACTCAATGTGCAACTACCAAGGACTCTTAAGGTTTGCATACCTCTCTTAGGGAAGAAGATTTATGTCCTCAAAATCCTAAGGTCATACATTATTATTTTCGTATCGGTAATAAACAATAACAAAAGTATCGTAACATCGTTAAACTAGGGGAACTATTATCGTTTACAAGGTTTTGATAGCTATTTCTTATCAAAACACAATTGTTATCATGTTCATTTATTATTCTCTCCTTTTAAACTAATATAATCTATGGAGAAACCATTACTTCTTCAATTCCTTAAGAATTTCATAGCTAGTTTTGTTCCCATCCTTACTATCACAAAGGTAATTACTAGCATTTATCCTGGTATGCCATTGTATTTGTACAACACCACTCTTCCTACCCACACAAGCAACCTTTATTTACTTCGTAAAGGCCTTAATCTAATCCTATAAGTTGAACGAAACCTCATTACTTAATATGTTTAATCATATTAGAACTTCATAACAACTGCTTTAATTGAGTTAAGTTGAGGATTGTGTGGAGATTCTTATGAATCTCTTATTATTACCCAAGATCATCACTATATTAGGTATGATTAATCCAAAATTTTGTCAAAAACCTTATTACACCATTACCCCAATATTTAACTTATTTATTCTAAAGTCATGTACCCCCTTAAGAAAATAGTCTTTTAATAAGTTGTATATGCACTCTCCTTGTTTAAGTGCATGTGTTTTCCCTAATGTGATTCAAAAGGATACCTAGTCCTTGTATCGAGCAAATTTATTTCCATCCTTTATCTTATCTAAATAATATATAATGTATTTTCTAATTCTCTCTATCTCTCAGCTACATAACATTCCATATCTTAACGTTTCCCAAATAAAATACTTGTATATTATTACATTTATTTATATTTTTAAATGAAAATTTTATTTGTAAATATGATTATGAGGTGTTCATGAGTTTTTCACTTTAATTTGTATTTTGTACCAAGTTATCTATATACACACATCGATGTTTTCGTAATTTGGTGTGGAGACCTAGGAACTCAAAACTCAAACACCACTCCATGTTTATTTTACCATATCCTCTTTTGTTTTTACTATAAATGTTTTTCAACTTAAGCATTTTTTTAGCAAAATTATATGGTGTAGTAAAACACACTAAGAGCTATGATTTAAAAAAAAATATTATTGTTTGATCATGTTAAAACACATCTACTTTGAACTAACAAAAGGCATTGTCATTTGAATGATATAGCAAATTTCATTATATATATATATATATATATATATATATATATATATATATATAATTAATAATATGGATGATAAGTTGTGAGACATTTAATCTTATTGTTAGATGTATTTGTTAAATCAATTGTGACCAATATTGATGTTTAAGCATTGCATCAATATTATTGAATTTAATGTCGATGTAACAAAGTTGTTCTCAAATAATATGAATAACATCCTTAATATAAGAATTTATGAAATAATGTGAATAACATCCCTAATATAAGAATTTATAAATTAAATGTGTTGTGTTCATCTCATTTGAAAAGACTCTCTTTTACTATTACCTTTACCACTTGTATAATAAATAATTGTGAAATATTTAAATCTTTTTGTTATTAACGTTTACTATAAATTTATGATTATGAGTATAATAATTTATAAATGAAATGTGAAACTAATTTATGATTAGGGCCATACTAATTTATATATTAAATGTGTTGTGTTGATATTAATTAAAAAGTATCACGTTTGCTTTTAACTTAACCATTTGACAAATATGTGTATAATAAACGAGTACAACTTTTTGCATTAAATATAAAATGAGTTTATAATGATTTTTTGTAATTTTAATATACAAAATGTTATGTTTATTTAAAATTGTTTCATATTAATTTTGAGTATAGAGTAAGGTTCTTAATATTCACATAGATAATTGAAGTTGGGATTATATTTGTTTGAATTACTTATACTAATTTATTTCGAATTTTTATTTTGAAAAATGTTTTTGTGGTTTTCCCATACAAATATATTATTTTAAAATATTAAAATAAAATGAAGACTTAGTACCAACACGCAACTACAAAAGTAATAAAATTAAAATTTTTATTAAGTAAAAAATGACAATGAATGTGTCACGTTGAAAATATTAAAGTTATGACGAAATTTCATTCGAATAGTTCATAATAATTAATTAAAATGACAACCATAAAAATTTCTATAATCAATATTTAAAAAAAATATTTACCATGGGGTATATAAATATGAAGTTACATTAAAACATATATATGTTGATTTGTTCTTTATATATATATATATATTCTTTATTCATATTGTTATTAGTTTATTCATTTTTCTTATTCCAATATGTTTTCACCTTATTCTATAACTATATTTGTATTCTTTTCTACATATTTTATATATATATCCTTATTCTTTACCTTATATTTCTTTCTTCTTTCCTGATCTTGTATTCTTTTCTTTTCTATAAATATTATTATTCTTGAGCTCATCTTTCTTTCTCTTCTTAGATATTCTTATTCTTTTTTTTTTTTCCGATCTTCGATTTCAGTTATTAAATATGAATGAATGTACAATAATGGAGTTGCTTTATTTGATAGCATTTACATTTTGTGTTGAGACTAACCCATTAAATGTAAAGATATATTAAACCATTAAACCATTACAAATGCTAGACAATTCCTACTTTCATGTCCATAAAATGATCATACAATCTGACAGTAAACTAAATGTGGGATGCTAAGCTTGAACTAAGATAAACTCTCACATTCGCATAAACTCTCCTTCTTTGCTTCTCTGCCACTTTCTGGATACTTCTAATTTCTAGATGGCTTCATGGCGTGTTGCCAAATTCATTTCCAGGTAGTTGGACTGAGCGTTCCTAAATTAGATTTCATTTCATTACGTCTATGGTTAAACTATATGGTTTAAAATTTTAGTTTGATGGGTGGCAAATATATTTGATGATTTTTTTTTGTTTTTATTAGCTTATATATATATATATATATTTTATAATAAATGTGTATTAAGAAAATCATTTAAATCTCAATTTTTATATATAATAATAAATAAATAAATAAATAAAAAATAACAAATAACAATGCGTCGTATTGTACTTTGAAGAAATTAATGTTTAAGTTGTTTTTCTTTAGAGGGTTGCAAGAGCTGTAGAGGGAGATCGACAGCTCTCTTTTACTCCGCATTGGCAACATGCACGCACGATAACGGTGGTTGGTGGTCGCAGTAAGAAAACCACCGTCACACGTGTCTAATTTTTACTCATCCGCATACAAAAAAAACGGTATGGTAAACCACTCATGGGGGAACGCGGATACCGCCTTACGTGGCATCAACTATTCCCTATTTATGGAAGTGAACTAGGTTTTGTTTGGCATTGGGTAGACTGCGTCGGCACCTTTGGGCTCGGAAGCTGGACACGCGATTTTCTCTTAACATAAAAGAATTCTCCTGGGCGTACTCTGTGCTTGGGTACATGTGTTAGCATGTGTCCCTTTGGATTTGACAGATGTTCGTATGAAAGGCTCTCGGTGGGGAGGGTTAGGGCTTGGCCCAATATACATTTTTATGCAATGTAGTCTACCTGTGGACTCTCCCTTGGTATTCCTGTGAGCGCTTGAATCCACGCTTGGACGGGTGTATTGGCCTGCGGTTAGATGCTGACTTGAAAGTTTGGGTTTGAAGCCCGACTATATTTTTATTGCTTGTCGTTGGGACAACAGTGGTATGTGCTGTTGTGTCCAGTACGTGGGCTCGACAGCTCTCGGCTCTTGGGTCCCGGTGCTTGTATTGTGATGGTGCGCGATGGTCCTATTCAACTAGCAGCTGGCTCTCGGTGTTGAGCGATAGGGCTTGGCCCATATCGTTCAAGGAGAGGGTGAGGGTAGGGTTTGGTCCTGAAAGCCCTATAATGCCTATGCGCAATTACACAATTTCTGCCGGATTTTACCATGGCGGAGCCTAGATGCCTTCTCTGATTTTATTATTCGTTGATTTCCCCTGGTTTCAAAGGCAAATTTGATACATATTGAGGTCTTCATTTCTATTTTTTTCATTTTTTTTTTTAGTGTTTTCCAAACTCCCGATCGTGCTTTTTGGTCGGAATTGGAGGTTGGACATTATTCAGGGCTTTATTAGAATTCAAGCAAAGGTTTTGTTCTTTGTAGAAAACTTCTCCATAATTGATTTTCACGATAGAGCTCATAGTGTAAATTCTAGATTTGTTTCAATTTGATGGCGCGATTTTCGTTGCCTCCCAGCTTTGGTTTCCACCCCACAGATGAAGAACTTGTTGCTTATTACTTGAAGAGGAAAGTACATGGGCATAAGATTGAGCTTGACATTATTCCTGAGGTCGACCTTCACAAGTGCGAACCGTGGGATCTTCCTGACAAAATTTGCATTCCAAGTAAAGATCTACAGTGGCATTTCTTTTGTGCATGTGATAGGAAGTATCCAAATGGCTCACGTACTAACAAGGCCACTGAGACTGGTTACTGGAAAGCAACTGGTAAGGACCGTAAAGTTAACTCCCAGCGAGGCAAAACTGGAACAAAAAAAAAGACACTGGTATCCTACAGGGGTCGTGCTCCATTTGGAGAAAGGACAGATTGGGTTATGCATGAGTATCGGTTGGATGAGTGTCAAGTTGCAGGAGGTTTACAGGATTCTTTTGTCTTATGCCGCGTTGTCAAGAAAAATGGATTAGAAACAAAAGTGGTGACTAACCTATTGCCCAAACTGAGAACAATGATTCATCTTGTGCAAAGAACAACACCTTTCCTGGCAATCTGGCTCTAACATCTTGTATAGAAAATCAGTCACAGGAAAGGTCCTCACTTATTTTGCAAGAAGACGAAAATAAAACAAAATTAAGTTTTTTTCAAAAACTGAAATGCCATCTGCGACTTTCAGTGATATGACTGAAGACAGTGACACCATTGAGAGATGGTTAGATGTGCTTCTGGATGATCCTGATCAAAATGGAAGTTGGCTCGGGTTGGGCCCACAAACTCTTTTATTATTTCCGTTCTGAAGCTGCGCTAGGCTTTCACCTTGTATGTAATTTATACGATTTTAAACTGTAGGGCTCTATAAGGAGGAACTGGTTGTCTATGGATGATAGGGAACTACTGAAACATACCTACGTTGTCAAGTATATCACCTGAGCTAACGTTAGAGCAAGCCTGGTAGAGGGAGGGTAGCGAACGTTGGAAGCAGCATTGTTAAAAGATGTTGGTGATTTAAGGGAGAGAAAAAAAAATTATACCTTGTTCCTAGTTTAACCATTTTGTCCATTTTAACATATTGAATCGCTTTCCAGACCTTCAGATTGGATTTCAATGTAAATGTGGTTACTTAACAGACCACTATGGGAACTCCCAAGCCCCAGCTTTGACACTTACTTATAGGAACATTTGGAGATTTGAGTGTGTAACTGTCTATATGTACATTTGCTTATTTTCTGAGCTGTTTCAATTTATTATTTGAAAGAAGGGAAAACCTTTTTGGAAAGACTACATGTGTGTTCCAATATTGTATAGCAGGTGGGTATAACATGCTTCCTTATTAATGCTCAAGGAAAACTCAATAAAATAAAATATTAATTTAAACATTCATATTCTATATAATAAAATAGAATATTTTGATTTAGCTTTGAAATGGTTGGGTGGAATTTACAAGGATTAATTCAAGGGGAAGAGGGTAATAATATTACTTCTTAAAGGCATAATCGAAACCCTATTGTCACAAAGAGATATCCTATATCTTATTTTGAAATAGCCCCTTTTTTTTGTATCTTTGCACAATTTTAAAATCCTTTGTTTTCTATGCGTGCAGGTAGTTTCCTGGTGCTTACAACCATTGGAAAGAAGGATTTTGTGTAACTTTCTCTGTGTGTGTTTTGCAGATAATTTTTTTTGTTTCTGCTAAGTTTGGCAAGAGCTCGAATGTAGGTAATTAATTGAATTTTCTGGTGTAGATCCAATTTCTTAGACTAGTTTTTAAAGTGAGTAGGCCCTTAAGGTCTGAGTTTCCGAGCCTGGAGCTCTGATACCATCTGTAGTGCCCTGGTTTTACAGCAGAGCACTAGGTAAATTTTTTGAGTTAATTTTCTATGTATTGAACTTTACTCAGGTGCAAGGGAGTAAATTTCCAATCTAATCTCTATTTCTGTTAAATGAAACTTAGTTTACTGTCTTGTACTTAAAATTTCTGTATTTAAAAATGAACTAACATATCATTATTTCTTGCAACAATTGTTTTCAGCATAAGATTTTGTTTCACCGTAATAAATCAGTAAAAAGCAAAGTATATGCAAGGTTCAAAGTAAGTCTCGGCATAATAATCAAATCAAATAAATAACAAGGAAATTACCTAATGTTGATGCTAGTAGACCGTAGGTTGTAGCAGGTTATGATTTTATTCTCTTAGTTAGCCAAAACGATGTGTCCACCCTACCGACCAGCTATTATCTTGTTGGCCCTTGGAAATTCAAGGATTTCCAATCCCTCGAGCTCACAAACTGATAATCCCGAGAGCAGTATGTCCTTGGTTCTCCAAACCTTTTCTCTGTGCTTCTAGCTATATCCCCCTTACCTTGAACTTCATCCCCTCTATATACATTTTTCCCTACTCGAGAAGGCCTTGGGCTTACTCCACCACCCCCCCCAAACTCCTCTCTCGAGCCCCTCAAACATTTACTCCTTCCCCTTTTGTATTTAATGTTATTAATGTCATTAGTAAAATATTATATAAATAGTTGACTCTTTTCACTTGGACATGATATGTTTTAATGGTCTACCACATTTGTCAAGATAACTTATCTTGAGATTTAAATTCTAAGATTCGCAATGAATAGTTAAATAGTAATAAACCTTTTTTCATCTCATCACATCCATTCCAAAATTGTTATCCTATTATGTCTAACTTAGAAATGGAATAATCACACTCTAATCATTTATTAATCAATATTTAAATTTTACCTATTTTGCAATTGTTATGACATGAATAGTAATATTATTAAAATAGCATTAATTAAGTAATATTATTAATTAAATCACCACAAAGTAATAATAAATGGTGAATTTAATAAAAATGTCTTTTAAATCATTTGATTATCACTTGAGTACTCTAACATCTACATAGTATCGTCGTTCTTCTAAACAAAGCACCCCTAAGGGCTTAAACAATCTTACTAATTAATTAGACAGTACCATTACCTTATTTACAACAATTCGGAGATGACAATGTGAATTGACGACACTTGTCTCAGTGGTTTATCACAATGTTTACCAACAAGTAATACATAGCTTAATTGACTTGTTTTACCCATCTTAAATAACTTTATATTCATTATCTGAATTCGATCAATGCATGATTAACATAATTACTTATGACGACTTATAAATTTATTCAATATGTTAAGTGTTTGTATATCGATACTAGTGTACATGGGCAAGGTGTGCATGGATGGCCAGTGTATGCACAGATCATAAATGTACTATAGACAAACCCTATCCCGCCTATGCATACCTGCTAACTATCAGTAGTATTTACCCTCATGTAGAAGAACAAGCATAATATATATAGTACAATTACTTTAACATCCTCAGTTATTTAACAGTTAATTCTCTACGATTTAACATCATTATCTTTATATTTACATTAGTTTATTCAATCATGTACAAGGAAGGGTACCTACTACCACTAACTTAGAATGAAGGAATACCCAACCCTCAACAGTACTAATTGACTCATCCTCCCATCATAACCTACGTCCTACATCCTCCCTATCCTTCCTCTGCTAGTACAGAAGTGGATGTCGGACTCACCGATCTGACCACATAGAACTTGAGAGCAATAGCGTCGGCTGAACAGCGGACCTATCCTCCCCTAGCAGGAATCCGACCATCGTCATCACAACTACATGGGGAGCGTGTCTCAGCACGGCCCTCCCACGACCTCGCGTATCATAGGAACATAGGGTGGGAAACACATCCATCCCTCTCAACATACCGGGTCTACACCCTTATCAAATCATACTCTACTGCTATTGGGATTATCAGTTTGTGTTATCGTATCATCATTCTTGGCTGCTAAGGTTTACTGTACGAACATGTTCTTTTCCCAATATATCAGATCAAGTAACTGGCTATCCCATAGCCCTCGTGTCCTGTAGGTTAGTATTTCGCAAAATACAATTTATAGAAAGCATTTCCCATTGATCGCCAATTGATCCATGTTATCAAAATCATTTTATTTCATGTAACCTTTTTAGTTCATCATAGATGCGTATGACATATAATACTTCAATAATTCATATAAGAAGATGGTATCCACGTACCGATTCCTATATTTCACATCTTATTAATGAAAACATATAAACATATACTGTAATCGTAAGATAAAGAATTCACACGATAATCATGACATCGTAACCGCATGACATAGTAACATCATAATCATAGTGAAATCATAAAACAAGGTAACATCATATAATGAGGTCCATCATGTCGTAATATAGTTTACTCAGTCGAGTTGAGTTCAATAGACAATAAGAAAATAAAGTATAGTGTGTCTTAATTGATAAATGCATGTAATAAAAATATGGGGTGTTACACGAATGATATTTTAGGGAAGATTCCCATTCCTTTATCCCTCAAGAAATTGTTGAGACATCATAATCCATGTCCATGAACAATGCCTTGAAGCACCACACATGAATTCTTATGGGCATCCACGCTACTATGCATCTATGTCTTGTGTCCTTGGGGCCTTCAAAATGGTTAGTGGAGGAGACTTGCGCCTTGGTCCTTAAAGGAAGATTCTGGCTATCCATTCCTAAGAAGGTTGCCTCCACCAACAACACACGACCTCCTAAGGGTATCATTGGCCTATGGTTGAGGATGTTAATACCATTAGGTGGTTTTGAGTAGTATATATGTGTCTAAAGGCCTTGGGAATGATATTTTATGGAAGACGATAATGTATTTCACCGTAAAGGAACGCTTGAGGCATTTAAAGTGATAAATAATGCCTCAAATAACTACACATAACATCACAAGGGTATCCAAGGTGCTATCATTTAAGTCTTGGGGACTTGACACCATGGACATTATCAAGGGAGGAGAACTAAACCTTGGGCTCTAAAGGAATATGCTATCCATCCACGGCTAATAAATTTGCCTCGAACAAGTCATGTACTGCTAGTGTGATTGGTTTTTAAGGTTGATGGGTTTTGGCTTTCAATAATGGTTTGGAACGATGGTTGGTTCTTTCTTTTATATGTGAGGTAGATCTTCGAAAAGCAGACAGTCTTGCTGCGTTTATTTAGGAGTGATGGTCCTAGTTTTATTCTTTTGATAGCTACGAAAAATATGCTATAGATGGGAAACTCTGAAGGTAAAGGTTCGAAACTCATTTATATTATTTGAACAGAAAATGCTTTCTCAAATCCAAAGTGCGTTCTTTAATCCACGTTTTTTTCTAGCAGGTGTTCTTCATCTTTCGAGCAAGTATTCTTCGTCTTCGAGCCTTCTAGTTGAAGATGATGGTTTACTGCATTACAATAGTAAGACTCGGTGGTTCTCCCTCTTATCCATTGTTGGTTGTAATTGATGTTTAGAAACTCTTTTGATTATGGACTGAAAGTATGGCCACCCTTGCTAAGTCTCGTGGTAGCAGCAGTGTTAAGAGATCTGTGGCCTACTTGATGATACTCCTCACAGCGTTTTGTTGCAGGGTTTCTTAGTTGCAAGAAATTTCTTTGTAAGGGTTAAACCCTCATATGTTTTATAAAAAGAGAAGTGTTAGATACAGGTTTTGAAACCGCTGTACTGTTCATACTATCGTAATGTACCTATCTTATAGGGTTTATACCTTCATCATTTTATGAAATGGTTTTAAGTTTTATTTTGAAACTAAATGATGTAATGGGGTTTCGTCCCAATAATGTGACTGTAAAAGAGATTATGGCTTTCTATTTCTGTGAGGTCAGCCACGACTCATTTTCAAATGAAAATGTTAATGGTTGATAATGTCGACTCTTGGCTATTTGATGTATGAAATAATTTTGATTACTGAGTTTGCTATAGTCACGTCTCTACTACTGTTTTGTTTTACAAGGGTTTAATACCCGCGGACAAATCCTGTAAGGATTAGTAAATTTGATGTTTTCCTTGAATAGGGTTTGCAATGTTTACATATTGTATAAATAATAAGGATTTTGTACCATCTATGTCATGGAATAGATGTCTTGAAAAGAAAATGGTCGTTCTCTGTTTTAAGTAGTATTTGATAAAGATTGAAATACAGAATACAATATTTGGGGTGTGATTGAAAACAATCTGTTGAGAAGAGATCAAATCTATGTTTGAGGATCTGAGTTCATACTGAAATTGATTCCATATACTACTGGCTGTAATAATAGATAGATTTAGTCTGGAATGCAAATAACTAAATTTGATACTAGTGAAAGGGAAAATGTCTTTTAACAGTGTAATTGTAGAGCTTAAATTGTAACAGAAAACATAGCTTTAGATAACAAAATATGGAAAGAAATAAAACACTAATTTAAATTTATGACTCTCAGAATAGAATGTAATGTAATTCCTATTGATGCTATTAAATTTGCAGTTGTTATGATTTCCTAAAAATTGTGTAACAAAAAGATAATTTCAATACTTGGGTATGAAAACTATTTGTTTTCATGATGTATATACTTGTTAGCAGTAAAGGATAACAGTACTGTATACTTAGGAGATAAATGCTTTTGCAGCTGTTATTTCCATACAGATTGGTGAAAGAAATACAGTGAACTTTAAAACACTTAAATGATGAAAAGAATGATAAAAGAAAAACATAGAATTATATTATTTAATACAGAATATTAATGGTAGGAAAAACTAATGGAATACAATAGTGTTGATCTTCTCATTCATCTGGCAATATGCCTATCAATTTATCTACCTTAATCTCTTCTCTGTACTAGAGTACGATGCAGATCCATTAGCATGAGGAAAAATGCAGAGAAATAGTTTATTCAATTCATCTTACATAATCATTACTATAAAAAAATCCTAATTAGGTCAGAAACTTTAACTACTTAGAATTAGAAAAGATTTGATAGATTTATTTATTAGATTTGTCTGTAGTTGCCCAAGGTTCCAATCCCAGTTTACCTTTATTAAAGATTTATATATAGAAAAATGCACGATCATGGTCACATGTATTTACAGAGATTTAGTCGCTCATTGTTACATGCATTGATTTGTCTTTTGAAACACGCGAATTCCTTTTACCAGTAGTCAACGAATTCTTTAATTCATTCAAAGATTACGAATTCTTTAATTCTTTCAAATATTTTTTAATTCTTTTTAAAAAATTTACGTTTCGTAGTCGCACATTATTTTTTTCGAATTCTTTTCCAAAGCACATTATTTTTTCGAATTCTTTTCCGATGCTACATTGGAAAATCCACGGCATCATTTTATGCTACACTGGCACTAATTAATGTCTGGGAAATGGTTTTCCTGTTGTAGTTGTAGTTTCATTCAGAATCACATCCATTCATTTTCCATTTATATTTGTAAATGCAAATCCATTTTCATAGTTTCAATTTTGACACTTTCTTCATATCCATTTATTTTCCATTTATATTTGTAACTTAAAATCTATTTCTGTCCAAAATTTTGTGTCTGAATTTCAATTTTGGTATTTTGTTCAAGTTAATGCAAAATCCATTAGTTACTCACTCACAAGGAAATTAGCCAAATAAATTTTAATTAAGATATTAATTTAGAAAAGTAATTTATTGTGACTTGGTAAATTATAAATACATTATAAGTTCAAGTCTAATATTTTACTTATTATACAACATTTTTTAATGTTATTGCTGAAAGAACTTTAATTTCTCTACTATTTTGGTTTCTTATCAAGCAAATATAATGTTACCATGAATAGTAATGAATTTAAATTTCTTAGCAACAAATCTCCTTGTTTCTTAGGTTATTTAGACATTTTTTTCCTTCTAAAACTCTCCAATCCATTATTGTACAAAATTATCTCAATTTTATTCAAGAAAGACTTTGCCAAATTTATCATATTACTTTCCATTTAGTTCTTACCAGCCATTTTGATTTTTCATTTAATTGATCATTTTCATTACATGTTTCTTTAATTAGCTTTTACCATTTTTATTTTTATTTTTCATTTAATCAATGGTTTTCATCATATATTTTTTGTAAATTCTATTTTCTTAGTTTTCTTTTGAACACCAAAATCCAATTAATAATATAAATTCTTGCAAATGTTATTACTCAAGTATCTACTTAGGATGAGAGTGCTTCAAACCAAAAACAAACAAATAACTTTAGAAAATAATATTTATTTCCACTATAGTCATAAAAGCTCTACTAGAGAGTAACCCTTCCATGACACTTCCATATATTTCTCTATACTTGATTTGGTCTATTTCCCTCTCATAGGACACCTCAATTTGTGTGATCTATATTTTTAGTTTTTATTGAGGATTTTTAGCTTTCCATCCTTCTCTTATTAAAATTTAGAACTTTTAGTTAACATATTATAGAATTTAGTTTATTTTCTTTCGTATAAATCTAAGATTAACACATACCTTTCATTTTTTTGTTTTGATTAATTGATACTATCTATATTAATTGATATTTTTAATTTAAAAAATATTATAATTGAGTTTAAATTCTATCATTATTATCTATTTAATTTATAATTTCTATTAAAACTAATTATAATTCAATTATTTGTTTTAAAAAAAAAACTATATTGTAGGGTTTCTTTATAAACCTTATATGTAACTAATATAAAACCTCAGTTTCTTTAGACTTATACGAGTTAAGAATTAGATGGAACAAATTTAAATGAACAAATAGATATCACTAATATTAATATGTTTAAAAAAACTATACTTTAAGGGTATCTTATGAACCTTATATGTGCCTAATATAAAACCTTAATTTGTTTAGACTTATACTTAGTTAAAAATTACATGGAAAAAATTTAAATGGACAAATAGCTACCACGAATATTAAATTGTTACTATGGGTCAAATTAATCACAAAATCAAATCATGTTGCGTAAAGGAACACAAACCCACGGTCATGCAGTAGTCAACATTTAAAAGAAGAATGAGATTTATTTACCGACATTCGAGATTGATTAATGTAGGGTGTGCGTAGGCATATTGCTTCAATATTTATAAAAATAATTAAGATCACTTTCGATTTTTTTTGCTTATTTATAATAAATATTACTTTTATATGTTTTATTAAAGTATAAATCTTAGTTTAAAAAATTATAATTTATAGTTTAAAGTTTATTTTGTATTTGGTATATTGGTTTTTGAAAATTAATAGTTTCAATTTTTGTTAGAATATAATAAAAAGTATGGCTTTTGTAAAATGTAATGTTATAATTATGGTTATAATTTGAAATTTTTGTTATATGATGATATTATGTTTTATATTTTTATAAATAAAAATTATTTTAATTTTTATAAATAGTGATTAAAGTTTTATCAAATTGTAAATTATAATGTAAAAGGTTATTTGGTATTTGATATATTGGTTTTAAAAAAATAATTATCATAAAAATAATTTAAATGTTTTTTAAAATATAATATGAAGTAGGAATTATAAAATGCAATGTTATAATTGTAGTTATAATTTGAAAATTTTCTTATATTATAATATTGTGTATTATATTTTTATATTGTAAACATGTGTTTTTTAAATGTTATTATTTTTCTTTAAATCATTATAGTATAATTTATTTTTGAAACTTATTATTTTTTTAGCCGTTGATTAAAAATAATAATTTAAAAAATCTAATAGAAATAGATAGTGGTGAGTGTTATATTTTTTGTGCATGTATTTTTTTTATGTATAAACTATTAATATATTTTAGGATATATATTTAATTATATGTATATTTATTTTAGTTATGAAAGGAATATTATCGGAAATTGTGTGGTGATAATTTCCTAAGTGGAAATCTTGACACATGTGCTTTTGTTGTAGCTGGGAATTAGGATGCAACCTAAAATGTAATATAACTTACCTTAATTTTGTTAATTATTATTTCGCGAAGACAATGTCATATAATTATCTCCTTTGTTTCTTAATCATTTATCTAAAACTTAAAACCTAAACATTATAGTCCATGACATAATTTATATTAACATTAAAAACTAACACATCTCAAACTTAACTGAACACTACAATCATATATATATATATATATATATAACCGTTAATCTATACTCTAACAATAAAAATATCTTGAACTCTTATACTCTATAACGTTATCATTGTTCAACTTAAAAATAAATCTCTTAACTTTTATAAAAATGAAATACTAACTCTAAACTTTGTAATAGCTTTTAATTTTCATTTGTCTACTCTTGTGTATTTCCTAACTTATATAAATTTTATATAGTACATTTTCTAATGACTAACTTTTAATATTTTTTACAAATATACTAAAATAAAATATTTATAATTATTATTAAGTCATATAATCCTTATAAAACCTAACTCCTCCCTAACTCATAAAATTGATAAATATTTTATTTTTATAACCTTATAATACAAAACCACTAAAACTTATAATCCATAACATATATATCTTTTATAAAAATTTACACACATATAAGATCTATAATACCCTAAAATAATCAACCCAAATCCTTCAATTATATATTCTTAAATATCTAATATTTATAATTTTATAAACCTAACTTATAAATATTAACACTTACATACCTCTTAATAATTATTCTCTATAATTTTTTATAAAACTAGTTTTAATAATATGTAATTTATATCTGGAATAACTAGGGTTTAGCAGGGACAACGTGGAAATGAGAACAAAGGGAATGCGTGGGAATGCTGTAGCAGCTTGGGCGCAATAGGTTGTGTTGTAGTGGAGTGCGTGAAGGCTGGCAAAATCTAGGTGAAGTGTCAAGATGCAAAGAGAGATGGAGATGCGTGGAGATATGGAAAATCTAGCTGCGTGGAGAGATGGGAGGTGAAGTTGTAGTGTGGAAAGAGATGGGAGGTGGAGTTGCAGTATGGAGAGCCTGGGCGCAGCAGGCCGAGAGGAAGGGTTATTATTCTCAGCGTGAAGTGGGCTCCCCTCAGCCAGCGTGGAGCTGGGCGTGAATAGCATGAAGGTTGAGTGTTAATAGTGCTGAGTTTAGGTAGGCATGAATGGTGTGTAGGCTGGGCGTTGAGAGTGTTGTGTGCATGCACGCATGAATCTAGGCATAAAGAGTGCTGAGTGTGAAGGTGGAACCCACGAGTGGCCCAATATCAACATTAACCCTCATGACTCTAATACATAAATAATACATTTTTGATGTAACCCTTATAACCCCTTATAAGGTATAACTAGTATAGTATAATACATAATCCTTATAAGGTATAACTAGTATAGTATAATACATAATCCTGAATCCTAAGTTAAGCATTACAATGCCTATCAACCATATTCTTTATATATTCTCTAACAATTATCATCCATAATCCTTTTAACATTTATCACCAATCCTTAAAATCTATAAGCCCATATTTTCAATATATAACAAAACTAAGAAAAAAATTTACCGTATGAAATCCATGTAATATTTAGTCGTTATTTCATAACCCTATTTATTATAACTTTAAAAAATATTAATCCTTAAAAACCTTAATTTCTCTCTCAAAATATCCATATAACTTTTATAGTTACTTTTATATATATATATATATATATATATATATAACCCTCAACTACTATAATATCTAGCTTCTATTCATCATAAATCATTATACCTTTAAACAAAACCCTAATTAATAATGATTATAATAACTAACTTATATATAACATGTATAACTTATAGCCTGTATCACATGCAAACCTCAAACCTTCATAAAACTAAACCCTTAATAATTCATGTTTAATATCTATAATCCAAAACACATAATAGGTACAACTCTTACTCAACACTAACATATATCATCTACCATTATAATAGTTGTAATAACTTCAAATCCCTAAATCATAGAACCCTCAATTCCTAACACCTACAAGTTGTAAATCATATAACTCATGCAATATTTGAATATTATAACACTATTATCCTTAATATTTATAACCTCTCTAACCCTTAAAATGTAATCCTTAAAACCTATAAATCATAAAAACCTTAATATTAACCTAAATAATTTATAATCATAACCTCTCTAACCCTTAAAATATAATCCTTATAACCTATAAATCATAAAAACCTTGATATCAACCTAATTAATTTATAATCATAGTCACAACTATATTGTATAATATTTTAAAACAATAAATTTATTACTTCTAAATTAAAATTTTTATAAGTATTTACCACTATAACTCATAACCATCAACGGCTATAACATGAAACACTCAAAATCCCTTACTTGTATACCCTTAATACACCATACAAATTATAAAAAAGATCACCTATATTTCATAATCATTTTAATCTAATCCTATACCACATCATCATGAAACCTTAATTCATAACCCTAAAACTAACCCATAATATTATTAAAACCTAATTTATAAACTCTAAAACAATAATGTAACACATATCTTCATTTTATCCCTAACCCATATAAGCCCTAATTTCTATGGCCCCTAACAATTATAACAATTATAATCCTCAACATCAAACCCATGTAACCCCTAACCTATATAAATTCTAACACTTACAATATTTAAAATCCCTAATTTTTATGACCTTATAACAATAAACCATTATAGCACCAACATGTATAACCCTAAACTGATATTACATGTAATACTTAACACCTAGTCTTTTACGCTTAGAATCCTTTTGAACTAAAGATTGTGACCATAATTAGTTGTAAACCATATAACTCTAAAACTAAATATTGTAATCACATTCAATCATGAACCATATAACCCCAACACTCTAACATTTAATATCTAATCCCTTTGTTCCAAAACGCAAAAACCTTATAATTACCAGGCCCTGTAATTATCATTCTATATAATATTTAACCCTTGTAAATTTTAACATGTATATAATTCCAAACTCCTTCGACCATTATAAAATCTAATTAAAATTACTCACTACCACTTATTCTTAAAATGTATAACTCGTAAACTCAATATTCCTTATCATTCTTAAACATGACAACTCTTACCACCATTAACCCTTATAGCCCCTATGAACCTTAAAAACACCATTATATTGTAATTCATGTAATAAATGTCCTATATAACCCTTAAGAACTATAACATATATCACCCCTAAATATATAATGCATAACTTATATATGTCTTTACCATTATAACCCGTAGCCATTAACCTTCATGACCTCTAATATCTATAACCCTAAAATATCGTACATATAGAATACACGGGGGCTTCACTCAATAAACCGCTATCATAGCACGTTCGTTCATGGCATATGAAACAATACCACTAATTTCACTAAATATTAAAAAATACCTTCCAAAATCATTTTTTTAATCCCCTCCCAATATGCCTTCCCAATTTAAAAAAACCCCTATTTTCACTAGATATTGTATATATCAATTTTTTCATTAACATTTTTTATACCCCTTTATATTTCTATCTAGTATATGGATATGATACCCCTCTTATGGCAACCAAATTCACCACGAAACCCTGGCCTCAAGCATGCCTCAAGAAGCGCTTTCACTTCGTACTAGTAAGCCCGAGCCTTGCCCCAACCCGATTTCCCATCCTGTCGTGATCCCTCCATCTCCATTTGGTGGATATTTGTCATCCCACCCATATAAAAAAGACCCCAAAGTATTTTTGTGTTGTTACATTAAATAAATAAAAAAACCTTGACCCTTAATATATAAGCAATATAATTTTTAGGTTTTCATAAATATATAATACCACAATATGAATGAACGTGATATTATATTTCCTTCTAGTGAAACCCCTGTGATAGAATACATCACCCATAATGCATAATATATATATATATAAGTATCATAATTAAGTATAACTAATATAAGTCATACTTGTTATAGCCTAATACTTAACTCGTATAACCTCTAGCTCATATAAATTATAAACTTTTTCCATACCCAACATTTTTATAAGCCTTATTATCCTAGGTAAAACAATTTTGTGTAACCATTCATCCATGACACCTAGTTCCTTACAAATATTACTCATAACAACTAACCTTGATAAGATCTATGTTTTATAAGACTTAATATTTTGTATCCATAACTATTATAAAACCTAATCCTTATAATGATTACATAGTATCAAAGATAAACTTCATAAACATTACCCTTAATCCTTGTAATTATTACATTTGATCATCCATAAACTTTATAACCCTTTAACCATATGTCCACTAACTCATATAACTCCACTCTCCATTATTACTATTCATAAACTTAAAAAACAATAATATCTAATGTTGTGTGTATATCCTCTATAAATTTATTAACAGTTATTATAAACTTAAGACCCTTGATATTTATAAAAGAAATTCATCCAACCCTAAAACTGTAATCCTAACACATATAACCCTAATCACTAAAACATAAAAAATTCTAACTCATAACCCATATAACCATCATCTCCTAGAACCATAACCTTTATAAACTATATACATAACACATATAACACCTATTAACTATAATACCTAAACCATAACCAATATAACTCATTTAACATCTTATCCACATAACCATATAAATGCTATCCCCTAACACATAAATAGAAACCAACCCTCATAACTTCAATAACTCATAAACCATATAATATTTATAATTATTAAACCCTTACCACCCCTAATGCATGTAACAAATGATATTTAAAATCAAGTCCTGGGACACAATGGTTTCCAATCTTAAAGGGAAGTTCCTCCCTAGTGACTATGTGATTTCCTCGTCCAGGAAGTTGCAAAACTTTCGACAGAAAGAGATGACGATGAAGGAATACACCGAAAATTTATATAGACTGTCAATAAGATCTGGTCAAACCGATGAAAGCAAAGAAGCAGTCGCCAGATATGTAAATGGCTTGAAATATGCTATATAGGATGAGTTGAGCCTGTCGAGGTTCAGAGCGGTTGGTGAAGCCTACCAATTATCTCTTAAGGAAGAAGAGAAACTGTTGAGAAGTTCCGCATCAACTAGAGGAAGGATGACTAGTCGAGGTGTGAAGACTATTTCACCGAAGGGACAAAGTAGCGAAGGACAGAAGCCGTCGAAGATGACCAACATTCAGAAGGGACAATGACTAGAGAGGAACAACAAGGAAACCCATGGGAAGGTCGAGGGACCCACGGTGAGGGTGTGTTTGGTCGAAGTGGCCCAACAGAAAAAAAGGAGTTGACAGACCAGCTGTAGTCTATTATAAGTGTTGCAGAATGGGACACAAATATTATGAATGCCCAGAGAATCTACACATGGTAGAGGAGTTGAAACCCAGACATCGAAGAGATGACCAAGGTGACGAGAAGACATATTTGACATCCGACAATGGCGAAGACGGTAGAGGAAAAGTTTGAAACATGAAGGCCACGAGAACGTTGGTCCAAGAAAACTAGCGCAAAGAGAAGGAGCTGGCACAACGAAAGGCTATCTTTTGGACCAACGTGCTGATCGGAGACAAGTATTGCAAGACCATTGTCAATGGTGATAGTACAAAGAATATAGTTTCGACAGAGGTCATCGACAAGTTGGGTTTGAGATGCCAACAACACCAAAAACCATACAGGATATCTTGGTTACAGAAGGGACATCATGTGAAGGTAACTAGACAGTTCCTGATCAAATTTAAAGTTGGAAACTTGAAGATATTGTACTATGCGATGTAATCCCAATGGATGTTTGTCATCGGTTTTTAGGGAGGCCATGGCAATACGATTGGAGGATGATCTATGATGGTCAAGAAAACACAGCCACAGTGTGGAAAAATGGCACGCGGAGGATGTTGAAGCAAAAGCAGGAGGATCGAGCTGTCTCGAAGCAGGGCGAGAGAAACTATTGGGAGAAGCGAGTGGTGATGTACTTAGGGAAGAAATTTCTAGCAGAGGAAGAGAAATAGTCGAGATGTTTTTCCATCATTCCGAAAGGACCATGTGTCGAAAGGTCGACGATGGAGAGAATTTTGATCAAAGTCGAAGAAATGCTTAATGAGTTCATGAGCATAATAGTCGATGAGGCCCCGACGGGATTTCCTCCGACAAGAATCATATCCCATCAGATCGACTTGATGCCAGGATCGTGTTTGCCAAACAAGGAACCACATAGAATGACTCTAGCAGAGGGTCAGGAACTCAATCGAAGGGTTATATATATATACATATATAAAGGCAACTATAAAAGTTATATGGATATTTTGATAGAGAAATTAAGGTTTTTAAGGATTGATATTTTTTAAGTTATAATAAGTAGGGACCTATAAAATAGCAATTAAAAGTTACATGGATTTCATACGGTAAGATGTTTTTTTAGTGTTTTTATATATTGAAAACTATGGGTTTATAGAGTTTAAGGATTGGTGATAAAGGCTAAAAGGATTATGTATGGATGATAATTCTTAGAGAATATAAAGAATATGGGTGATAGGCATTATAATGATTAACTTAGGATTCATGATCTTATAAATTATAAAAGTTATAAGTTATAAGGGTTACATGAAAGATGTATTATTTATGTATTAGATTTATGAGGGTTAATGTTGATATAAATTACATATTATTAAAACTAGTTTTATAAGAAATTATAGAGAATAATGATTAAGAGGTAGGTAAGTGTTAATATTTATAAGTTAGGATTATAAAATTATAAATATTATATATTTAAGAATATATATTTGAAGGATTTAGGGTGATTATTTTATGGTATTATAGATTTTATATGTAAAATTTTTATAAAAGATATATATGTTATGGATTATAAGTTCTAGTGGTTTTGTATTATAAAGTTATAAAATTAAAATATTTATTAGTTTTACGAGTTAGGATGAGGAGTTAGATTTTATAATGATTATATGACTTAATCATAATTATAAATATTTTATTTTAGTATATTTCTAAAAAGTATTAAAAGTTAATCATTAGAAAATGTACGATATAGACAAATGAAAATTACAAGCTATTAAAAAGTTTAGAGTTAGTATTTCATTTCTATAAAAAGTTAAGAGAATTTTTTTTAAGTTAAGGAATGATAAGGTTGTAGGGGATAAGAGTCCAAGATATGTTTATTGTTAGAGGATAGAGCAATGGTTTATTGTTTGGGGTTATATTTATCATATGTATGACTCTAGTGTCAAGTTAAGTTTGAGATGTGTTAGTTTTTAATGGTAATATAAATTATGTTATGGACTATAATGGTTAGGTTTTAAGTTCTAGATAAATGATTAAGAAACGAAGGGGATAATTATATGACATTTTTTTGGGGAAATACTAATTAACAAAATTAAGGTAAGCTATATTAGATTTTAGGATGTTTGAGTGTAGTGTTACCAAAGGGGGTCTCTCGTTAGACAACATAAACAACCTTGTGTATACACGATAGACCACCCAACTTGAGGTGTACTAGGAGGGCTTCTCCTGAAGTTACCTCCCTCCACCTATTACTAGCGCAAGGGCGTCCTAGTTCCCAGATACCATAAAGGCACATGTGTCAAGATTCTATATTAGGAAATTATCACCACACAATTTCCCATAATGTTCCTTTAGTAACTAAAATAAATATGCATATCATTGAGTATATATACTAAAATATAATAATAATTTTATATATAAAAAAATAAATACAGAACAAATATAACACTCCCCACTATCAATTTCTATTAATTTTTTTAAATTAGTATTTTTAATCATCAACTAGAAAAATAATAAGTTGCAAAAACACATTATACTACAACCATTTAAAAAAAAATAATAACATTTAAAAAACACATGTTTACCATATGAAAATATAATACATAATATTATAATATAAAAATATTTTCAAATTATAACATTACATTTTATAATTCCTATTTCATATTATATTCTAAGAAACATAAATTATCTTTATGATAATCATTTTTTTAAAACAAAAATACCAAATACCAAATAACCTTTACAGTATAATTTACAATTTGATGAAACTTTAATTAATATTTTGTAACAATAAAAATAAATTTCCTTTATAAAAATATAAAACATAATATCATAATATAACAAAATTTTCAAATTATAATCATAATTATAACATTACATTTTACAAAACTTACTTCTTATTATATTTTAACAAAAATTAAAACTATTGGTTTTAAAAAACCAATATACAAAATACAAAATAAATTTAAACTATAATTTATAATTTAATAAAACATAAATCAATATTTTAAAAATAAAAATAATATTTATTATAAATAAGTAAAACATAAAAAATAATCTTTAATTTAAAAAAACCAATATACCAAATACAAAATAAACGTTAAATTATAATTTATAATTTAATAAAATATAAATCAATATTTTTAAAATAAAAGAAATATTTATTATAAATAAACAAAAAATACCGTATGCCTAAGCACAGCCTACCCAAAGTAATACCGTATGCCTACGCACAGCCTACATCATTAATCAATCTCGAATGTCGTATGAAGGTAAATAAATCTTATTCTTCTTTTAAATGTTGACTACTGCTTGACCGTGTGTTTGTGTTGCTTTACACAACCTGATTATACCGTATCAGATTTTCTTTTACGGTTGACCCATAGATTTTGTGATTAATTGACACTAACATATTAATATTCGTGGGATCTATTTGTTTATTTAAATTTTTTCCATGTAATTCTTAACTAAGTATAAGTCTAAATAAACTAAGCTTTTATATGACGCACATATAAGGTTTATAAAGAACCCCTAAAATATAGTTTTTTTAAACATATTAATATTTGTGCAAACTAAGGCTTTATATTACGCACATATAAGGTTTAAGAACCTCTAAAATATAGTTTTTTTAAACATATTAATATTTGTGGTATTTATTTGTCTATTTAAATTTTTCCATGTAATTCTTAACTATGTATGTATAAGTCTAAAAAAACTAAGGTTTTATATTGTTAAGAGTTGTAATGTTAATGGTCCTAAATTGGTTAGTTAGTTGAGTCAATGATCCTAAGTTAGTTGAGTTAGTTGTTCACTAGGTCATTAATCGACCCATGGTATACACTGGCCCATAGTATTTTCTGCTCTTTATGTTATGTGTATTGCAAACTTTATCATATATTAGGTACATATAAGATTCATAAAGAATCCTAAAATATAGTTTTTTTTAAACAAAGAATTGTGTTATAATTAGTTTTAATAATAGAAATTATAAATTAAATAGATAATAATGATAGAATTCAAACTCAATTATAATATTTCTTAAATTAAAAATATCAATTAATATATACAGTGTCAATTAATCAAAAGAAAACAAAATGAGAGGAATGTGTTAACCTTAGATTTACACGAAAGGAAAAATAAACTAAATTCCATAATATGTTAACTAAAAGTTTTAAGTTTTGATAAGAAAATGATGGAAAGCTAAGAATCCTCCATGAAAACTAAAAATATAGATCACATAAATTGAAGTGTGATATGAAACAGACCAAATCAAGTTGGAAGAAATATATGGAAGTGTCATGGAAGGGTTACTCTAAAGTAGATCTTTTATGATTACAGTGGAAACAAATATTATTTTTTAAAGTTATTTGTTTTTTTGTGTTTGAAGCACTGTCATCCTAAGTAAATAAGAGTCATAGCATTTGCAAGAATTTATATTAATAATTGGATTTTGGTGTTGAAAAGAAAATTAAGAAAATAGAATTTACAAAAAATATATGATGAAAATTATTGATTAAATGAAAAATAAAAATAAAAGACTAGTAAAAGCTAATTAAAGAAACATGTAATGAAAATCCTAAGTAGATAAGAGTCATAGCATTTGCAAGAATTTATATTAATAATTGGATTTTGGTGTTCAAAAGAAAATTAAGAAAACAGAATTTACAAAAATATATGATGAAAACTATTGGTTAAATGAAAAATAAAAAAAAAGACTAGTAAAAGCTAATTAAAGAAACATGTAATGAAATGATCATTTTAATGAAAAATTAAAATGTTTAGTAAGAACTAAATAAAAAGTAATACGATCAATTTCTCAAAGTTTTTCTTGAATAAAATTGAGATAATTTTATACAATAATGGATTGGACAGTTTTAGAAAGAAATTTTTTTTTTTCCAAATAACCTAAGAAACAAAGACATTTGTTCCTAAGAAATTTAAATTCATTACTATGCATGGTAACATTATATTTGTTTGATAAGAAATCAAAATACTGGAAACAATAAAGTTCTTTTAGCAATAACATTGGAAAAAGGTGTATAATAAGTAAAATGTTAGACTTTAACTCTTAATCGATTTATAATTTACCAAGTTATAGTGAACTACTTTCTAAATCAATATTTTAATTAAGATTTGTTTGGCTAATTTCTCTATAACGAGGTAACTAATGGATTTTGCATTAATTTGAAGAAAATGCAAAAATTAAAAGTAAGCAACAAAATTGTAATAAAAATGGATTTTAAGTTACACATATAAATGGAAAATGAATGGATGTGAAGAAAATGTCAAAATTGAAATGATGGATAATAGATTTTAAGTTACAATTATAAATAGAAAATGAATAGATATGATTCTGAATGAAACTACAACAGGGAACCGTTTCCCAGATAACATTTTCCAATGTAGCATCGGAAAAGCAATTGAAAAACATAACCAGCATGTAATAATGTGCGACTAGGAAACGTAAATTTTTTAAAAAGAATTAAAAAATATGTGAAAGAATTAAAGAACTCGTAATCTTTCCCTAGAAATAAATTATTGGTATAGAAAGAACTGGTTGACTACTAGTAAAAATATTAGAAAGAATTCGTGTGTTTGAAAAGACAAATCAATGCATGTAACAATGGGCGGCTAAATCTCTGTAAATACATGTGACCATGATCGTGCGTTTCTCTGCATATAAATCTTGAATAAAGGGTCAAGTGGGATTGGAACCATGGGCGGCTACAGATAAATCATTGAGATACATCGGCCGGAAAAATATATAAAATATTAAAAGGAATTCGTGTGTTTGAAAAGACAAATCAATGCATGTAACAATGGGCGGCTAAATCTCTGTAAATACACGTGACCATGATTGTGAGTTTTTCTGCATATAAATCTTTAATAAAGGTAAAGTAGGATTGGAACCATGAGCGGCTACGGACAGATCACTGAGATACATCGGCCGGAAAAATATATAAAATGCTGCTAGATTCATTGCATACAGTTTTTTTTTTTTTTAAACAAAAAATATTCTGTATATATTACATCAAAATATTTGAAGCCTATGTTTGCATGCACTGTAGAATTCCAAACCCACTATAAGGAATAGAATGAAAACAAATGTCATATACGGTTTAACTACTATTCCCTTACCATTTTTAAAAAATGATTATTAATAAGCTATTAGTTTTATTATGTAAAATAAAACATTATGTAAATAGAAGTAGACTATTATGCTTATTATGTTGCAGTATTTGCCGCATATTCAGAGTCAACGGTTGAGGCATAGGTTGCAGTATCTGCCAAAGATTCAGAGTTAAAAAGGTAGAAGCCACCACTCGCAATTCAAGGTCGAGACCGAAGAGTTGGAGATGGATACCCAGCGACGAAGGTCGCACATAAAGTTACAGATTCAGTGGTTTTATATGTTTCCGTAATTTATCCAATGCAAGTTATCATCAAATGACTAAAGAGCTGAAGAAAAGCTAAGTGTAATGTCCCTAAATGGCAACATTTTTAAAAATTTTCCTGTCTACAACATTTGCTTTTTAATTGAGAAATAATTCATATGATAATTCAATTCCAATTAAGCGCATCCATATTTGCACAATATAAACTATATAAGTCTAAGAACTTTTCAAAACATAGTCATCTTAAAGTTTGAGTTTCAAAGTCTGCGGAAGCTGGGTGAAACAATATCAGAGATCTTTATGGATTTATAACTTATGTGTTTGAAATTGTGAATGTTTAAATGGTACTTCCAGGTGATATGCTCCTTTGTTGCTGTTTGATCCTAACGTGGGTGCCGTAACAATCCGAATGAGGTAATTACATACCCCGGCAGGGTTGCCATGGGGTATGGGTAAGCTTTGGTTGTTTGTTGAACTTACTTAGCAATTTGCTAATGTCATCCATTGAATTTGCCTTTCTGCAGGTACAAACTCCATAATTATTCTATCCTAAGGGAATGGCCCAAATCTCCATGGCAAGGGTTATGCACCATTCTATGTAGTTTGAATGAAGTGCATTGTGTCTTAAAGGGCCACAACTAAACTATAGTCTCTTTATAACAAATCGAGCCTCCACCAAAATGTGGTTAGTGGGGCAATAACTGTGCTTTTAATGTATGTTGGAGGACAGCTTGTCACCGAGGGTTTGGTATTAGCTCGGGTTTTCATTGGCTTTAGCCTCTGTTTGCGATTTTGTTTTACTTCCCTGGTTCTGCACTTCTCTTGACTTTGAGATGATGGGGGTACCCTGACCTAAGCGATGCTAGTGGTCAGTGTACATGGTGGCTACGACACTCGTAGGACCATGGGCACCATAATCTTAATTGGTGAGTTAAATTCCTTATCTCGTGGTTTCTTGCGTATTCATTGCCAATTCGCAAAGTTGCTAACTGGTGGCTTTCTGTATGGAGACAGGTGACAAAGAGCAGTGGATGTAGAAGCTATGGTGAGTCGAAGCTCTGCCAACGCGACTAGGGTAATGGTAAGTTCAACCAACCCCCATTATCCTGCCTCTGGTGACTTTACTGGGATGTGTATGCGTCTTGTCCTGGTTTTGAAGGAAGCTCCCGTAAGCATTTGGCTTACCAATCCACTTTGGGAGAAATAATGGTCGCTTAAGGTTTGACAAGGGGCTTGACATGGTGTCTTAGGGTATTTGAATATGGTAGAGAACTTTGTAATGTAACTGAATGTATTTTAGGAACTGAGTCTTTTCCTATTAACCGGGTTCCAGTCTTGTACAATGCATTTTTCATTTGAAAGGTAGGATAAATAAGATTTGAGTAAATTGTAACGATATCATGGTTAGATTTATTCGTACTTTGTAATTTTTGGCACAATGTGTGGCGTTGGGGTTTTATCCCTTTGTTGTGGCTATCACCTATATATATATATATATTCTTTAATATTTACACCCATACTGTGAACTGTGTGAATTTGCAACGATAACAAATGGTACTGCTATTTTGTATTCCTATTTGAGTCTAATCGTTAAATCTCGAAATGGTTTGCTACTAAGTGTTATGGGAAAACCCTGTGGGTTTCTACTTTTCAAACGTTCTAAATGAGTACTGGCTTAAACGCCTTTGGTTTTGGTAGACGTAGTTGGATATATATATATATTTGGTTCATGAAAACTCAGGGTTATATAAATATTTGTTTGATGAAAAACTCAGGGCTGCACACAGCGTTTTGTCATATGTAGGCGTGCCTCCTGTAGGGAGCATTCACCGGATTAATGTTTGAAGATGCCAGGGGGTTCGACCCTTGACCTAAGTCTCGATAGATGCCTGTGTATAATCCTGCCACACTTGTATTCTTCGTTGAAAGTATTGGGTGGTCGTTGGTATAAAATCTGGATTTGGATATGATATTAAAGCTATGTGTTGGTAATTTTGTCCCAATTACTAACTTATTTAATTTTTGTAATGGAATAACTGTATGTAATAGGGAAACTATTTTAGTTTGTTGAAGCAAGGACAAAATCTCAAACTTTGTTTTGAGTTTGGATGTAAACCGTTGACTGTAATAAACAATGGCTGAAATTGATGTAAAAGCTAATAACTAGTTTTGTAATAGTTTATTCTATCAATTAACAATTTCTGCTAAAACTATCCCAGTGGTTAAATAACTATGAGGAACTTTAAACAAGACATCATAAGCAAATACGAGATACAATAAAGATTTGTTTTCGATGCAGTAAATACTATAATATGATTGGCTAGCAAAGGCTAGGTACTAGACCTCCTAGACAAGCCATTAGATCTTGGGTCGAATTTAGGTTAGTATAGAGACTCATACTAATTTAGCATTTTATTTATAAAAGAATTAATTACATGGGGAAATCTCATAGCAATTGTGCACTTGCTGATTCTGCAGCTTGTTCCTGCTTATAATGCCCTACTGATCCCTGTAGCCTGCTCGTGTCAATAATGTCGTGCACACTCACCCAACTAGTAAATGAAAAACTACTATACTCTTAGCTGACCTGTTCACTGATCTTGGATGGATGACTTTGGGACTACCACGTTCCTCCCAACCATGATTTTACAACTGTTCCTCATTCAGTAAGAATCCCCCCGAGCTAATAGAGGCCCTAGATAGTAACTGGTTCAGATCTGGAATCCCACTGGTTAAATAACTATGAGGAACTTTAAACAAGACATCATAAGCAAATACAAGATACAATAAAGATTTTTTTTCGATGCAGTAAATACTATAATATGATTGGCTAGCAAAGGCTAGGTACTAGACCTGCTAGACAAGCCATTAGATCTTGGGTCGAATTTAGGTTAGTATAGAGACTCATACTAATTTAGCATTTTATTTATAAAAGAATTAATTACATGGGGAAATCTCATAGCAATTGTGCACTTGCTGATTCTGCAGCTTGTTCCTGCTTATAATGCCCTACTGATCCCTGTAGCCTACTCGTGTCAATAATGTCGTGCACACTCACCCAACTAGTAAATGAAAAACTACTATACTCTTAGCTGACCTGTTCACTGATCTTGGATGGATGACTTTGGGACTACCATGTTCCTCCCAACCATGATTTTACAACTGTGCCCCGTTCAGTAAGAATCCCCCCGAGCTAATAGAGGCCCTAGATGGTAACTGGTTCAGATCTGGAAAGATTAGGAGCTCTTTGCACAATAATACCAAAAGAAAAAAAGAAAGATGATCCCCAAAACTTTGGGGTTTGTCCTCCTTAAGTAGGTAAATCTTGAAATTAGGACTGTTGGGATTTAATGGTTTCTTTAAAATAATTAATTTATAAAATAATATTTGTTTACTTTAACTGCTAGTTCATTAGGAACTAAGACCTCTCAACCCGTTGATTAAAGTGTTTATTCAATCTTTTAGATATTTTCATAATAATAATACTATCGAGTTTATAATACCACCTAAACATTAATAATTAATATTTAGTAGGTGGCAGCCCACTTATGCATAACTATATATATCTTTAAAGTGTACACATTTATAAAAAAATGAATATATATATATATATACATATATATACATATATACATATATATACATATATATATAACCAATATATAATTGAAGCTCCTAAATAATAATACTGCTGGTGGTCTTTAAGCATTTGTTTCACAAGATGCCTCTTTTAGTTCTTTGCATGTCAGATTCCCTTGTTTTAACATGGTAGTTCCTGCAGTAGATGATGATAATAAGATTTATTTAACCAAGTCGGAATAGTTGTGATGAGACATGCAAGTGTTATTCAGAGTCCTCTTTGACTCAACACTTGAGACGTAGTAACCTCGTGTTCTTTAGAGCCTTTCAACAACACTCTCACATGGGCGTTACGCTAGTGCAATTCGGGAGCCTTGGCTCAACACTAGAGCTAGAATGTGGTTGTGAGGCACATCTAGGATACTTAAATGTCCTCGGATCCGGTAATCATTTTTTTCAAGCTCAAAGTTCTTCAGGGCTCATGCCCAACACTCAACGTACATCGTAACCTCCGAGTGTTCTTTAGAGCCTTTCAACTCAACACTCTCACATGGGCGTGCTTCAGGGCTCATGCCCAACACCCAACGTACATCGAGGGCTTAGGCCCAATATATAGGTTTTTTGTGTGTTCCTAAGTCCACGCTCAACATACTAACTAATCAACCATGTAATTCATGCTTTGCACAGTATAATGTAAGAAAAGAGAAAATCTCAGTATATCATAATTTTGTAATCACTTCTCGAAATACAACATAGTTTATTCATTCGGTTTCAACAATGACATATACTGGGCCGTGGCCCGACATGACATCATAACATAGTTAGTCAAAAAGTTGGGATATTACACTAACTTATTGATATTGAAAATTGAGAGGGATGTGTTAACATTAGATTTATACTAAGAAAGAAGTCTAAAATTGTGAAACATCGAAAAAAATTTATATTAATAATTAGATTAATATAATTGAATTTTTTAACATATTGATAATGAACCAAAAAAAAAAAACAATTTAGTAATGAAAAAAAAAGTGTTCAAAAATTAATTGAAGAGTAATATCAATTTTTTTTAGTAGAAGATGTTTTCAGCAATAACATTCGAAAAGTTCGTGAAATGAATGCATGTGATTGTGGAGGTCCTTTTAATTAATTAAATATGTGAATGGAAAATGAATGGATATGATTTCTAGTAAAACTAAAATAAATAAATAAACATTTTCTAATTAATATATAATATAATTTTTGCAATTGATTTGAGATATTAATTACTGTCACGAAGGATAGAAAGACGCCGTCGATTTTCCAATGTAGATTTTTGGGAAAACAATTTGAAATAGGTATCAAGCAAAATAATTAGTTTGTTGGAAAAGGAAAATCATTACATAATATTTAATATTTTCTGAAAAGTTCCCACATATTAATGGAAAAACTAAACTGCAAGTTTAGATATCATTTGGACCTAATTTCGAGTTGAATATTTCGGTGGGTTTTAGAAGATCACAGTGCATCGAATTCTTTAACGCGCTCGGATCATTGATTATGTATTCTTAAACTGGCTCGGAAAACTTATGTGCAGTTAAAACCCTAATCGATAATTCTACATAACAAAAGTCCGTGGAAACTCGCACTACACAACTCTACATTAGCAAAAAAATTTCATCGGTGGAATTATAATAATATGATATAACACCGAGTATACGGCAAATGGTGGAGATAAAATTTAATCAACCAGCCAGATTTGCATCCCCTCGCATCTCAGTTCGAAAGAGAAGGGAACATCTAAAATCATTATCCACCGCAAAATTATTATTATATGACGACATCTTCTCCTAATACCATTATATCCACAGACTATAATAAATAGCAGGCACCACATTAACCCGGAATGAATCTTATTTCCAACTATAAAAGTAACCCTAATCCTGACCATTTAACGAATTTTAAGAAAACTTAGTTGACAAGGAGTAATGGCAAGGAGTAACCCTACATCAATTTAGAAAACTTAGTTGACAAAACAAGAATAAAATAAAATCAATTTAGAAAACTTAGTTGACTAATAAGACTTTCTTAACATTAGAGACCATATTATAATGATTAAGGTGGTTTCGCACCAATTAATACTAGAAAGTTGTTTTATGCAGAAACTATGCAAACTAATCTAACTTTCAGATTTTATACACATTCCACATTATTTTGAACACATGGATTTTAATTTATTCCATTGCATTATGAAGCTATGAAAGGGAAACGATACCTGTTTCATTTTCTTCTGCATTTGGGTGTGTAGGCGATCCAGCTGCTACACACAGTACCTCCTCAATTGTTTAACAGCATGCCTCATCAATTCCTCTAACGTAGTGCCGGCCTCCTCATGCTTCCATTCTGTGATTAAATATCAACACCACAGTGCCCCCTCAGTTTCTTGCATTCTGTGATTAAAATTCAACACCAAGAATTAAAAAGCTATAAATCTAATTTCCGTTGATGAATTAAAATTCCATTTGAAAATCTATGAGAGGGAAACAGTATGTTCATTTACCTGTGTCATTTTCTTCTGTAGACGATCCAGTGGTTTTCGATTTTCCTGCTCAAATATATCAGTCGCATTCGCCGCTACCTCTACCCTGGGCCTTCTAAGCCATGAAAAGCACAGTTCCTTAATTGCTTCAATTCCGTGATTAAAAATTAACATCACAAATTGAAAAAAGTTAGAAATAAAATTTCGATTGATGAATTGAAATGCAAGATTCATCATATAAAATAATCAAATCAGGGAGAGGAAGGAAAGAAATAAGGAGAAATTACTCCATGCCACACTGTCTTGTTTGATCCAAAGATTTGTCCTTCTGTGATTCTGCCATGATTTCGTCAAATGTGAGTCTGCCACATTGTCTCATGTGATACAAAGATTTTTCTCTCTGTGATTCTGCCATGATTTCCTCAAATGTGTCTGCCACGATTTCCCCTCACATATACAATCCATAGATCAAACAAGATAGCTGGATGGCTCAATCCACAGAGCGTTCCATGGATTTTCTTCTGTAGGTTCAAAGCAAAGAGATACAATAATCATAAGAAAGAGAGAACGTTTTATGGAGTTCAAACACACAAAACGGTTGTTATTTTCGTAACGGATACATTGGATCGGATTTTCGATATGATCGAACTTAGAGTTTCTTGATCTCTTATTAGAGAAGTGTCAGATATTTTGTCAGTAGTGTCAGAGATTTTGCTTTTATTTGGTGATTTTCTTAACTGATTCTATTCAGGGAATTCAAATTAAGCTGTTGGGTTACGATAGTTTTGTAACGCCAATGTTGAGTATAAAATTTGAATTCCCCACCGCTTCAATTTGCGTTAAGTTTTGTTGAGTATAAAATAACTGAAATGTGACATTGGATCGGATTTTCGATAGGATTGGACGGTGCTGATCTCTTATTAACATAAGTGTCAGATAATTTGTTAATTGTCAGATATTTTGCTTTTATTCTGCAATATCTTTGCAAGGATGCACTTAATTCTTAACACTCATATTAAAATATATTAATTTTAACAAATAAATCAACCAAAAATATAAATTATAAAAAAATATATAACATAAAATTAACTATGTTAACCAAAGATATAAATAATAAAAAATATATAACATAAAATTAACTATGTTAGTTATTTTGTTTTATAAAATTTCACTAAATATTTAATTTATATATTTTAAATAAATAATTATAATCTTATATTTTTTTTCAAAAAATTTATTTTATGAACAACATTTATTAGATGTGTTCTTTTATAATGTTAATTAACATAATAAAAAATATACTTGTTTTTTTATTTTTCCTTAAAAGTTTTACTAAAAAAATTATTTTATTTTCAGTAATATTCATTATAAATTTTAAATTTTAGTAATAAGAAATAAAGTTTTATTAAATTCAAACGCAAAAAAGGTGGTGATTTTCCTAAAGGATACTACTGTTGTTGGGTTAAGATTAGTTTTGACCCAAACTTAACGCATATGGTTACAATAATTTCATGAAATTATTTTTGGATGACAGCGCCTCAGGTTAGGATGGTAAATTCGATTTTTCCATCACATCAAGATTTAAATTAGGATACAGCCATGGATCAAATTTGAATGGTAAGGTTCTATTTCACTTTGAAGGGTTTGAAGGGTTTTATGTCTTGGTTCATTTTTTGTTTGTTTTTGTTATTGAAGATGACATATCTTTCATGGTTTATTGTCATTTCTAACTAGTGTTAAGATGAATTTGTACAACATAAGATATTTATTCTACAACTCTTTATTTTGATGTCACTTAAGTGTGTGGAGTGTGGTCTATCTACACTTCATGTTTAGAAGACAAATTCATGATTTCTAACTTATTGGTATAATGGTAATGCAAATAAAAGTGTGGTCATCTAAGCTATTTTTCTTATCCGAGACTCTTCCCCAAATTGGACATCTAAGTTGTTTTTCTTCTCTGAGACTCCTTGAATTTCTCATGACTCCTTGAATTGCTCATGCTTAAGGACTTCATCGTAAACCAAAGGCAAGCCAAATGTGATGCATAAAATAGATTTATGCTCGCATCCAACATGCATAGCATGGCCTAACAAGAAATAGCTCCTCCCAAGAAGTAATGGGTGAACAACACACTCTTCCCCTTTTCATATTCTAGGTCAACATGCAACAATAATCAAAATTACAAAATGATAAATTGCAAACTGTAGGATTATTTTAAAAGGGTGAGTAAGGAAGACATGGATGTGAGTGAGTAAGGAAGATATGCAATTACCACAAACTAAAGCTGTGAATAAATAGGTAAATTTTATGCTTCAATAATAGTAGAATAGACATAGACATGCACTTACACACTTAGGAATACCATTCTATAAAAAAAGTTATTTAACATTATGTTAATATCATTCTTTTTTCTAATAGAAACACTCTTTCCTTTTTATTTTCTTAAATAGAAACATTCTACTTTTTATTACCATTTTTATTGCAATGGTGTAGATAAAAAATCTTATAAAAAGAATCAAATCTCATAAAAAGAAATGAAATGTAGTATATATTATAGTAAATTTCTTTACCTTTAAATGAAATAAAAAAATCTTTATTTCGAATTTGATAAATAATTTTTTAATTTAAATTTTATTTACATAGTAAAAAAAATTATCCTTCCATCTTCTATGACAAGCTGGAAGGCTCTTGAAGGACAATGATCACTTCAATTTTTATCCCTTGATAGTAACATGAGTGTTAACTAAAAAACGCCAAATTAAACGTAACTAAATGTTAGACCTTGATCGAACAATCTTTGCTCTCTTAGAAAGTGTTGGAGATATTGTAAAAGTATAAGAGATTTTGTTTTTATTCTGCAACGATTTTGCAACCATACATCCGATTATAAATGTATAAAACTTTCCCTCATGTTTAGAGAGGAGAGGCATACATATCTGTTCGCAGACAGACAGTTTTAAGCATGGCCATATATTAAAAATCACCCACCCAGCCCTCACCTTCAAAAGTTAAAATGAAACGCCTATCGGCGTAATTATTTTGTTTGATTATATAACATAAAATGGGCAATGTTAATTATTTTGTTTGATTTTAAATAAATAATTAGAATTTTATATTAAAAAAAGCATGATAGAGTTTGTTGATTTCTTATTAATAAAAGTGTTAAAGATTATAATTTGAATTTTATATTAAGAAAAACATGGTAGAGTTTGTTGATTTCTTATTAATAAAAGTGTTAGAGATTTTGTTTTCATTTTGAATGATCGTGGAGAACGTATATTTTTTTTTAAATTTTGAAAAAAAAATGTTTATAAGTAATATTTTTATTCTCTATGTATTTTTATTATGTTAATTAAAAAAATAAAGATTGAACTTGTTTTTAATATTTAATTATGGTTTTTTCAAACAAAATATTATTTTTCTTTAATAATATTAATTATAATTTTTTTTAGATTATATTTAATATTTAATTTATTTATAACCAATTTTTTTTTTTTAAATACATAGTATTTTGTGATTGTAAATTTATATTTCACTTTAAAAAAATGAAATTAGATCTTTGCCTTAGTGCAGTTATTTATTTCATTTCTCTCAGGTAAAAGGTTTTATTTAATATTTAAATAATTAAAAAATATACAATAATTATTTTTAATAAAAATTTAATTTTTTTTTTTTAAAATGAAATTAGATCTTTCCCTTAGTGCAGTTATTTATTTCATTTCTCTTATGTAAAAGGTTTTATTTAATATTTAAATAATTAAAAAATATACAATAATTATTTTTAAAATTTATTATAAAATTTTAAAATTATGGATAAATTATATATTATAATCATTAATTGAATATATCTTTAAATTATATTATATATGAATTATACATATTAATATTATTTTTTAATAATCTGTATTTTATAAATTTAAATATAAATTATTTTTATAAAATCCAAAATATTTATCATTTCTCTTAATTCAGGATGAAAAATGAGAATATATTTTATTATAATTATGTTGATGATAACAATGATTATTATATCAATTTTCTATTTCTTTTTCCTTTCATGTTAATAATTATGGTTATTATTCACTTGTAAATATTTTGAAATAATGGTAAGTATAGGAAAAGAGTTTTGTAACACTCCAATTTTAAATTATTTGATTTAATATTTTTATTTTAAACATATTCATCAAACAATTATAATTTAATTATTAATTATTAAATGAAGCACTAATGTAAAAATGATTTTAATTCATTAATATCACTTATTAATTATTAATAGGTTAAATGTTAAATTGAAACATTGTAACCTTTAAAGATAACGTACTATATTCAACTAATAATAATTACTATTATAGAATATTAACCTCTATTAAAGTTCTTATAAATATTATTAAGATTCAACATTAAGTTGGCTAGGGTTTATGTTAATATATAAAATCCTATTTATAGGGTTTATGTTAATATATAAAATCCTATTTATTGAAACCATATGCCTTTTTTTTCCACTGAGGCATTCTTTCTCGTGAGGATGGACTCTACTGGTACTATTATACTTTTATTTTACATAGGTTTTTAATTTTCCTTCAGAAATTATTATTTTGTAAAAGAGTTATAAAACTCTCACGCACTCATGTGGGTGAATATTATGAATAATAAATATTATTTCATTATTGATCAAAATAGATACGTGGGGCATCCAGTTGAACGACAGGACATCATTATGAGACAATGAACAAGTGGATAGAAAGCAAGCTATTTGGTATCAATAAGTCCAAGTCAAAATCCCAGCAAACCGACGAGATCCGAAATTATAGGGATCAAGATATTTTCTTGAGATTTGATTGAAATGGCACAAGACCTGGGAAAAAATTATATAATGGTGCATTGAGAAGAGATATGATGATGTGTGGTGCATAGAGAGAAATTGTTGCTATGTTGAGGGCAAGATGTTGAGTACTCTCTCTATTTGAAAGTCCATCTTTTGATGTGTTGCAGACTCTTGGGAAGAGTGATGCATGCAGATTGGCTTTGCTGAGTTCATTGGTCTATGGTGGTGATCCATCTCGGGGGTGACGCTGGGAAAGTAAGTGTGTGTGTCCTCTTCTACGGTTGGGAAGAAATACATGTGTTTTTCCATTATTGTTTCAATTAGGTGCTTCTAAACTCTTCTATTACTGCTTGTTTATCATTAGATTAACTTGAAAACTAGTTATAGATCTTTTATGAAATTATTTTCATAGATTATTGTAATAACCCCACTATACTATAAATACGGAAATTAAAAAAAAAAAAAAATTTACTATTGTTAATGATAAATAATATTTTGGATGACTTATTTAACATCAAAATCCAATTTTAAAATATATATACATGCATAACTTCTTTAACATTAAATCCAATCTTTATATTAAGATCAATAAGATATATATATATAATATGAGAAGAGGTATTATACTCTATCATAATAATCCTAATATTTAATAAAGTTAAAACCTCTTAATCAAGTATTTATTTAACACTTTTGATCCCAACTACTTCAAATCTTACGATATAAAGGTAATATAGGAATTTCTTCTAACACATGTTTTTTATTTGTCTTTAGTTTATCCCTTCTATATAGAATATTTCTAAAGCTTAAGTTAATTTCCATCAAATCCCCACTATGATTTTCTGCCATAACAAAGGTTTGTGAGAACGTTTACTTTTTAGTTTAATTCAAAACTTAGAGTTTGTTTTAAACAATCAAACTATAAATATAAAAGAATAAAAGTCAAGTCGACCTTGGTTATGTATTCCATGTATGCCATAACTATCTCTCGTAAGAGACTTCGTGGCGAAGAAAACAACCACATACTAACATGAAATAACTCATGATATGGATCTCGGTTATTAGTCAGGAGGAACTCGAATTTTATTTAAATGTTACACTTATTATAAACATTACCCTGACAGTCAGCGAGGGAAGTTATCACAGCGGGTAGTAAAGACTGATCGTCTTACTAAAGAACAAATAACTCACATGTCGAGTGTGGCCTCACTCAGATTCGGTGTAGGTAACAAACTATACTCATTGCGTTAATACAATATATCTCTGAGATAATACTTTTATATCATACAAAATATTATTATGTTTTTAATAATATTAACACCTGTCGACCTAAGCTGTCGTGTGTGGCCTCACTCAGGTTCGGCGTAGGTAACAAACTATACTCTGAGATAATACTTTTATATCAGACCTGTCATGACATATCACTTATCTATAACTCTAGTAATTACTTGCTATTGCCAACCAACAATCGGTGATGTGGCAGACTCCACGTGGAGTTCTTTTTTAACTATTAAGGTATACAATCCTCCACATTTTCGTCCTCTGGTCCAAGAGTAAATGTCTCCAATCGCAAATCATATGAAGTATTAAACATGCGAGTCTTACCGTCAACAAATCGTTGACACAACGCTAGCATAAATTGCGAAGGAATGTGAGAGATCTTTAACCAGATTTTCAAATTAGACAATCCCCTTTATTTTCCTATATTATATCTTGGGGATAAGTCCCATATGGAGGCATGGGTGGGATTGGGGCCCTTACTTCAACATCTTTGTGTTAGTAGTTGTGAGGCATATGATAATGTGCCTAAGGAGAAGTAGTAATAGTTGGATAATATGATAATGTGCCTAAGGAGGAGAAGTAGTAATAGTTGGATAACAAGGTAAGTGAAATATATTAGCATTATCTATGTAATTTATATGAAAGGGTAAATACTCTAGATCCCATGCCTTAAATTGTTAGATTGTTTTGTATAGAAGAAATGTTATTTTTATTGAATTTAAGTATTTTCCGACATTGATGAAGAAAAAACAGGATCCTAATGAGTCAGCTTCTCAACTATCACTATGATAAAGAAAATACACCAAAAAATGACAAGAAGTTTGTAATCAACCTAATGAGGAAGGATTAGAGATTTAAAAAGAGGATGAAGAAACTCCACCTCAAATGTTAAGGAGGTCCACTCAGCAAGGAAGGTAGTTAGACAAGTAGAATTATAGTCCATATAATTACATATATTTATATTTTGTTGATCTTTTAACATCAATGAAGCTAAGACTATGAAAGAGTAAATGCAGATGCAAGATGATTATTAGAGATTATCCATGGATGGGGAGATGGATGCACTTATAAATCATTATACATGGGACTTTGTATCATTATTGATTGAAAAAAACTCTTTCGATGTAAATGGGTGTTCAAAAGGAAGATCATTTCAGATGGTAGTGTTGAAAAGTATAAAGTAAGGATTTTTATGGAAGGATGTTCCCATATTGAGATGATACACTTTGGTGAGATTTTCTTTCCAATTTCTAGGTTAACATCTATTACATGTTATGATGTCTATAGTAGAAACCTTTGGTTTAGAGATAGAATTTATGGATGTGAATACAACATTCCTACATAGTGACTTGATGCAGAAGATCTATATGACATAACTTGAGCACTACATTATAAAAGGTAAATAATTCTCAAAGAAGATGGTCAACATTTCCTTGTTATAACCTTCTTTGTAGTCGAAATGTTATATGTTGGTCATAGTTAGGATGATTCATTCTTTGAAGTCTCATCATTGATCACAATTTGAAATGAAGGAATTGTGGACTACAAATTATATAGTAAGAGTGGAGATTGGGAGAGATAGAGGAAACATAATTATTTGGTTGAGTTGGAACACTTTTTGCATGGAAAATTGCATACCATTGAGTGTTCTACTTTCTATGGATACTAACAATTTAGTCACGTAGTATCATACAATACCCATAGAGATGGAGGATATTGATTATATTCGTTATGCTAGTGTAGTTCGTAGTTTGATGTATGCTATTGTATGTACTAGACTAGACATTTCCCAACTATTTAGAGTCTTGAGTAGATTCGTGGATAATCCTATACATGAAAATTTGGTTGTAATGGACTCGGTTATTCAAGTATTTGCAAAGTACTTTTGAGTATTCTATTTCAAATCATAATGATGTTTCATAATACTAACATTCATTGGATTTATAGGGTTATGTAGATTATTATCTAGAATCATGGGGAAACCATGGAATTTCCATTAGAGGAACTATAAAGATCATGATGCTTGGCGAGTTCATGGTTGCTATACTCTCAAAGGAGGTAAGGAAAAAAGATTCTAAAACCACTAATGAGGCCTTTTTTTTCATGGAATATTGAAGGATAATGGAAATAAGATGGAAAATGGTAGATCCAAATCCCATGGGGGACCTATGCCTCCTATAAAGTCCAAGGAAAAATGTTATAATTGTGGTAAGATTGGGAATTTTAGAAAGGACTACAAGGAAAGGAAAATAATAGGAGGGAAAAACCAATTATGATGATGAGTCTTAAAAATTTTGTTGGGAGGAAGCAAGAGATTCCTTTGTTGTACCTCTAGTAACCCATGCAAGCTAGCATGCATGCTTGATAGAATTTGGAGCTTCATTCCATATGAATTCCCACAAGGAATAGATTTTAGCGAATGAAAAATATGATGGTGGGATGGGATACCTTGGTTGTAACATCCATCTTTTACCCTTATTCATTGTAATTGAGAATGTAATTATATGTATATTGTTTATGGTAAGGAGCTCAAGGCCAAGTCCCCACCAGTAAACCTTGTAGGTTTTTACTTCCTAAGTTGTAATATTGAAAATTGTATACTTAGGATACTGACGGTAGGGATGCGACTAAATGATGGGAAAATGATTGCACTAGGGGGAGAGGGAAATGACTAGGAATCCATGAGTTAATTAGCGGGGTCGTCTTGGTTCCATGGGCACCGGAAGGAAGATGAAAAATGGATGCTCACTTGATTAAACTGAGATAATTAAGCGTCATCTTAAGCTATATTAATCCTAAGTTAACGGTTGTTCCTAGATATGTCAATTAGCTGACAAATCAAATAACCTATAATCTACTACCAACCTAAAAGAGAAGTTAAGTGTATTATTAACTTATTATTGAAGAAATAATAAAAATAAAATACATCATATATATGTATACAATAGAAAGTTGGTCCATTTACATCTTACAAGAGATAATAAAAATATATGAAAAGAAAAGTAACATTTTTATTTATTTATTATACAAAAAAACATCCTTTCTCTCTCTCTATATATACACCACAGAAGTATTATGAATGGCTATAATAATAATATCATGGTGTCTGGTATGAATGATTGTATAATAGATATTGGATTTACTGAAATAAATCTCATATTTTAAGCTGTTAAGTTTTATCGGAAAAGAAGAGGACTCGAACTTTAGTTGAGGGGATACTCTTACGCCTATCTAGGATCTCCTTGGAGAGTTCCTTGGGAGATGTCTCCCAGGTGGAAGAGAGCATCAATTTCCTTAGATGCCATTTGTCGCTCGATTGGGAAATCGGTTGGGGGATTGTTTATTATTTATACATATCCTACAGTAGAAAGGGGGGAAGCTCGCCATTTGCAAAAAGGGAAAGATTCTTGGGTGATCTCTACGAAGAAAGAGATGTGAAAAATTGCTAAAAGAGGAGTGATCTTTATGATGAAAGAGATGTGAACAATCATTGCAACAGGAGTGATCTCTACGAAGAAGGAGATGTGAAGAATCACTATAAGAGGAGCGAGGATGTGACCTTGTGCTAGGGGTATTTTAATACCTCCTCTTATATAACTATATCTGTTGGTGTTAATATACTTGAATGATGGCACAACTGGGCGATCTCTCGACCGAAGATTATGCCGTCTTTTGATATAATACGAATGATAGCAAACCGATCCTCTGCATTCTAGTGTTAATAAAGGATTAAGTTAGTTTATATTTTGGTTACAATTTGATGCTCACAAACCCTACTCATTGTATCACAAGGTTATGATCTATGCATTGGTATATTTACGAGAAGTTTTATTTAAGTTCTTCTTGCACGACAAGAACGCAATTGTCTGCGCATTGCAAATCAGAGTTACCCTATAGGTGGTTTTTGTCAAAGTCATCTATAGCAGGGTAGCTGTGATCCTTGTGTATTTACATCGGTGGTTAGAAGTTACTTTAAAACAAAATAGTAGCGATCTTTGGCTAAAATCGTTTCTATATATATAGATATGAGATTGTGTTACCCGGAGTCGCGGTGATTCCCCGGTTGGTAATGCTGCATGGAATATATATATATGAGTGGGTATTAAACCAAAGTCATAGCCTTAGGGATATTTGGTTAAAAGTGTTGCTATATTTATAGATATCAGATTGTGTTACCCAAAGGCGCAATGATTCCCTGGTTGGTAATGTTGCATGAAATAAATATATATATATATATATATATATATATATGAGTGGGTGTTAAACCAAATTCGTAGTCACAATGATCTCGGCCTAAAAGCATAGCAATATATCTAGATCTGAGTTTGTGTTACCAAGAGTCACAGTGATTTCCCGGTTGGTAGCGTTGCACGAAATATATATATATATATATATATATATATATATGATTTAGTTTGATAGCATTGTATTATATCTAAATATCCATATTGCTTGGTTGATAGCACTGCATTTTCCATTTATATTTGTAGACGCATATCACTTGGTAGATTACAGTGAAGTGACTTCTGTCTAAATTTTAGTTGACATACAATATGGATAGAGTTTAGCATGCGATCTAGGAATACATATGTTTGATTAACACAATTTATTTTTATGTTAGTCATTAGATATCTCTGTAGTATGATTGATGCATGCATTGCTGGCAGAGTTTGTATTCATAGTCATCTCTTGGTATAGGTGCGATCTATTGTGGGTAGATTCAAAAATTGAACTCTTATAGTTAAGTTTGGTTAGATAGTGATCCCTTATGAGATAGGTCATTTCTTTTACTTATATAATCAGAGGATATGTTACAATGTTTTCATACCCGAGGTTAGCAAGGACGTAGTCCTTGGCTTGGAAAATGGTAGTGTTAGGATATATATATATATATATATATATATATATATATATATATATATCAAGGATGTTGGCATTTACTAAATAGTAGTAAGAAAATAAGAAAAAGCATAATCTCCATATTTATGTACAAATCTAGAAAGGGATGTTACCCTTAGACTAAAGTCTTAAATCTGCTTATTGGGTGTAAGTGATGGAGGGATGGCTTAATGGGCCACCCCTTGGCTCCACCTTCATGCTTTTCACAGCACCCCCACAGTGCTTTTCACCCTCTGTATCTTCAATCCTTATGGATCTGCTGGCACCAACTCCGCCAACTTCCTACACAAGGAGTACAAGCATATATCGAATATGTAATGTCTCTTTTTTGAAATTTATTAAAATGGTATATTTTTCACTTTTTCCACTAGTTAGACCCTTAACTAGTTTTGGTCTCTTGATCTCAAAAGGGCTCCACATGCTCCCAAATTGTTCTAGAAAGTAAATGAACGGTTTAAGGACTTAAATATTTGGTTCAGGGATGCTTTAAGACCTTCAAAATACTTCTGCAAACCTCCTGAAGATTCTGGCAAAAGTAGGAGTTTTTACTAGCAATTTGGGGTTCAATTTCCCCATGGGTAAATGTTGAATATGGCTCTACAAAAGCTATCATACCCTCTCAAATTTCTGAAAATAGGTAGAGGACATCTAAGGGACAATGTTAAGGTATCATATGCATCACCATTCAGTTAATCGAACCTGTTAGAACCCTCTCCAAAACAGCTACAAAATACTAGTTTTGACCTTGGGGGAAATGATAGGCAAGCTTCTCCAAATGCTATGAAACTAAACAATATGACTCCAAAATATTATGAATTCAACATGAAACTTGTACAATACATTATTAAAAGTCTATAAATCACAAATTCATCAGGGGTTCACTTATCCATTTGAATTTATCAACATTTCATTGTCATACATCAAGATAGTGGGGAAGATGGCACCATTTGTTCATTAATGATCAGATTTACATCATTCCACTTGGGTTATCTACCTGATAAAGTTCTGAATGAGAAGAACAAATCATTTACATCATATTACAAAATAAATGGGTCATTATAAGATTCCCCAAATAGTACAATATCTCACCCAAAGCACCTCTCCTCAAGGATCATGAATATGCCAATAAAACTGGAAATGGTTGGAGGAATGAGCTGAACCAAGAGATGCCACGAGCTTCCCTGTAGCTTAGACCTACAACAAAGACTCCATTGAATCTCTCATCAAAGGTTTGAATGGCCTTTCCCATTACCAACTAGGATGGGAATCTTTCTCCCTCGAAATTGGCTAAGGCAAGTAGAGAAGCACTCCACTAGCTCTATTCACAAATGAAAATTCTGAAAATGATCAAAATATCCTCTCTTACTTCATTTATGTATTTTATAAACATCTTTATTATTCTAAGGTTCCAATTCCATCCATAGAATCCAAGCTAATTCGAATTAGGGAGTGATTCAAGTGTTGCCACATGTCTCCCACTTCCTAGCCTTCCACCTTCCACAAATTCGAGTAGGCATCTCTTGGCCTTCTCTAACTCCCTTGAGCGCTCACTTAGATGCTATTTTTAGGTCTGACATGTCATATTGGTCAGATGTCAGCCCTCAAATCTGCAATTTTTCATATATTTCATAGCATCTTCATCATTGTTTTCATAGATGTTAGTGAATCTAGCCCAAGTGTCCAAGAAGCTCTCATTTGACCCTTCCTCTTCCATGTGAGTTACACTTCCATCCAAATTCGACCTATGATTCATATTTCCAAATGTATGGGCCTTGAAAATCATCCCAAGAACATTATACTTCCCATGTATTCGAAATTGCAAGAGGAGGATGCCATGTGGCATAGAAATTCAAGCTTGTGTGGGCCCCACAACCTCCATGTGTCTTCATGATCATTTTCCACTTTTATTTTCCCTTGTATTTATTTATTTATCTCCTTTATTAAATATTTATGCCATTCTAATGTCCAAACATCATTTATTAGCCCCCTTATTCCAAATTCCAATGTCTCCATCCAATGTAGGGAACTAGTAGGATTGGTGGAATTTCCCTTTCATGAATTTAATTGAATGGGGACATTACAATCCTCCCCACCAAAGATTGATTGCCCTCAAGCAATCTCAATTTACCATGTTGCAAACATGTTCCTCCTCTATCAAGTGGCCTTCCATGAGGAATGTCTCCCAAAATGTTTCCATTCTTGTGTTTCATACTGTGGGAGGACACTGCCTGATTCTGATAGGTGTGCTGCCCTCTCACAACCCTTAGTATTCCTTCCGAATCTTGGAATTTCATTTCAGGAATTTGATAGTTCACAGTATGCTCCCCTATAGAGTATAGCCATTGCACTGCCAAAACCATATTAGTATCAGCAACATCAACCACATAAAAGCTATAAGAGAAAGTATAGTTACCTATGGTGATTTGCAGCTTTGGAACCCATGTTTTGCACTCTGTAGTGTTGTGACCTGGAATGACAACTGTGAAGCCATCAAATTGTTTAGTGGGTATCTTCCTTCTCTCCACCATGTCTGCAAAAATGAATTTATGTGTGGCTCCTCCATCTACCAAAACTGAGTTCATTTGTCCTAGTACCACACCCTTGCATCGAATAGTGTGATAACGAGGCACTGTTGAAAGTACTGCCATTCTTACTTTGTCAGGTGAGGGATGATTTCCCTCTTGTTTCCCTTCTTCTACTGTGGTATATCCCTCTTATTGGGATGAAATATGTCCTTCTTCCTCCATGCCCCCTTCATGCTCATCATCACAAAATACTTCAATGAATTGGGCCTTTCCCCTAGCACATTTATGTCTTGGTGCCCATGATTGGAAGCATGAGTAACACAATTTATTCCTTCTGAGTTCTTCCATGCTTAGTTCCTCTTTATTATCCTTTCCACATTCATCTTCTTGCCATGGCTTCTTTTTAGATATGAATTGGGGAGAGAAGTTGTGCTTGGGAGGAAACCTTGTCCTAGGTAGTGCATTTTGCAAATCTCTTGTCAAACTCATAGCATCCTTCAATGAATTGGGTTTGTGGGACGTAAATAAACCTTTTAAGGGTTCATCCAAACCTTCAATGAACATAAATACTAATCTTACCATAGATATATCAGCCGCCTTGACTGATAATTTTTTAAATTCCATCATATACTCAGCAGCGGTTCCCACTTGCTTTAATTGGGCTAGTTCTTTGAAAGGTAATTATGGGTCCTTTTGCTCAAATTTATCTAATACCCTGTCAACAAATTCTCCATAGGCATTAATGTGATCATGTCCCAAAGTTTTTAGACCATGGAACCACCATTCATTCGCATCTCCTTCTAGAAGCAAAATAGCCATTTTTAAGGCATCCTCTTCCACCATTGGATTCAATTGAAAATGCACATCTAGTTTTTGTGTTGATGTATATGTAACTTCGGAATGTATTTCATATATATTTATTGTACCCTTATTAGAGTTGTGTTATTCCTCTATAAGGAAGTGTCGTCATGTGGATTGACAAGTGTCGCAAGTGTGTGTACTTGCCGATGGTTTATTAGACCACCATGTGGGGTTGGCCCTGAAATATATATATTATAATGTGGATGTACGTAGCTAGACAAGTCGGCCCCATAAGGTCACTGGGCAAACAGATTAGTATAAATAGAGATCAGGTGATCTCTATTTAGATCACTCGGAAAAGTATCTCACTCTCACTCAGAAAGTGGTGCACTAGTGAGGAGGAGGATCATCTGCTACTAGGAGACTATCTCAGTGTATTTTGGTTGTACTTTGGTTGAGCCATTGCTCTCTCTATCTCTGAGGAAGTTGTGGGGTTTTTCACCTTAGGGTTTTCCCCACGAAAACTCTGTGTCTCTTGTCTCTCATGCTTTTGATTCTTGTGATGCTTATCATGCTTATTGTGATTGTCATGCATTGATATACTGTATATGTTATTCTCTAAGCAAAGATCCTAGAGTATTGTGAATTAATGCTCAAAATTTAACATGGTATCAGAGCTAACCTGAGAAGAAGACATTTTGCAGTGATGGAAACTTGAGTTTCTTGTTTATTGGGTTTCTCTCCACAGATTTTGGGAAAGCAGTATAGTAGATTGACTCTACTCATCAAGGCGCATCTATCTGTCCAATCAGAATTCAATTTCGAGCATTTTCAGATTTGGCCCTAAAAATTAGGGTTTCCACAAAAATAGGAATTTCTAAAATCTGAAGACATATCTGGAAGCTCCTTGCAAAAATCAAAGTTTAGAGCTTTGGATCGAGATTTTTTGTTGGGTAGATCTCCGGGAAACTCAAACCCTAATTCAGGGCTCTCCGTAGTGAACCTGGGAGGACAAAAAGGCAAATATGAAGGGTAAAGCTTTGCTGATCTCAAATTCTGAATACACCAGGCTGATCAGCTCATCAAGGCGCATCTTTCTATCCTTTCAGAAAATTGAAATTCACATTTTGAATTTTTAGGGTTTCTCCGACAAACCCTAATCCGGGACGAGATCCAGTTTGCAGCATTTCAAGTGGTAAGATCTAAATCTTTTCTATTTCCATTTGAAGTACTCTTTAAGATGTCTCACCACACCAATCTTGAGGATAAGCTTGAAGGAGCTGATAACTTCCGAGCTTGGAAGTATAAGATTGGGTTAATCCTGGAAGAGAATGAGTTGGACTCATATGTGAAAGAAGACATCCCTATCCCAGAGGATGAAGAGGCCAAGGTATTGCATAAGAAGAACTTGGTCAAGGCAAAGAGAATCATTGTTGATTCCATTAAAGATCATCTCATACCCCATGTGTCCTCTCTAAAGACACCCAAGGAGATGTTTGACTCTTTGACCAAGATATTTGAAGGGAAGAACATAAATCGAAAGATGACCCTGCGGAACCAATTGAAAGGAGTAAAGTTTCAGAATGGAGAAACCATTCAATCTTATTTTTCAAGGGTCTCCCAGATCAAGGAACAACTAGAAGCAGTGGATGAAATGGTGGAGAATGGTGAATTGGTGATGACCACTCTAAAATGGCCTACCCAGGTCATGGGATTCCTTCATTCAAGGAATTTGTGCAAGGAAGAAGTTGATCTCCTTCAACAGATTGTGGGAAGAATGCTCTCAAGAAGAAGCTAGGCTTGTGGCCCGAGAAGAAAAGATGGGAAATGAAGATCAAGCTCTCATAGCACATGCCAAGAAAGGCAAGTCCAAGAAGGAATCATCTCATAACACAATATCCTCTCACCACCATTATCATAAAGATAAGAAAGATCTCAGATGCTTCAATTGCAATGAGAAGGGACACTTTGCTTCAGATTGTCCCAAGAAGAAGAAATACAACAACAACAACTTCAATAAGAAGAAGAAGAATAACAAAAGAAGATATCATGCTCATGCTGCCGAAGATGATGAACCCCCAAAGAAGAAGGCTAGCAGAAAGTAATAGTGATGATGACTCATCAAGTGAAGAAGAATATGTTCTAATTTTTGCTCTCACAGGTACTATCTCCCATGGTTGTAATGATTGGTTGATTGACAGTGGGGCTTCCAAACACATGACTGGGTTTAAGGAATCTTTTGTGAATCTATCTGAACATGAATCACCCCATAAGGTGAAACTTGGGGATGATTATCAATACCCAATCAAAGGAAGTGGTGAAGCTTCCTACAACCTAGATTTTTGAAAATCTTTGAAGATGAAAGAAGTCCTTTATGTACCTGGGCTCAAGAAGAACTTACTCTCCATCTCTGCATTGGATGCAAAAGGTATGAGGGTTGCATTTGTGGATGGCCAAGTCCTAATTTGGCCAAAGGGAAAGAACATAGATGATGTAGTAGTGATTGGAGAGCAAGAGGGAGTTTTGTACAAATTGAAGGGACAACTTGAACATGCCATGGTGACATAAAGACAAAGATTCATCCATAGTCATGGATCACATGGAGGTATGTATAATTTGTTTTTGCAAAAGTTAACTAATGAGTTATGCAGGTCATTGAAGGGAACAAGAACACATTGCTAGACATAACTAGCAAATATGGTGACCAGGTATGTGTTTCTTATATCATAGGATCTATCAAGTATGCATGGCATGATTGATGATGATTGTTCATAAAGTCATAAGTTTGAATAATCATGGGTATATGCATATTATGTGTCTTACCTTAATTAATGATATGACTAACTAGAAGAGTCATAGGTTTGAGTAATTACAGGTTTATACATGTTATGACTAACCATAAAAGTCCTATATAAACCTTGAATGCTAATGTTTATTATTTCTGTTTGAAATGATCATGACTATACATGCTTGAGATTATTTTGTTTTAATAGTATACTAATGAATGTATGATTTTGTATGAGATCACAAGGATAACACAATCATGATACTAATAAGCATGCATAGGGACCAAGGATGAATATAAGTTCAAGAATAGGTAATCCAGGAAGCAAAGATCAAGAGGGAGCACACTCCAGTGGTTTCTGCAAGGGTGCAGATATTCAGAGGGAGTTGTCCATCTCTCTACATTCCACAACAGAAAGGTGTAGAAGGACTCCAGCAGCTCCTGCAAGGAAGCAAAGACTCAGAGGGAGTCCACCCAACAAACAAACAAAGATAAGTATTTTAATTACCATTCCTTACATACTTGTTTGCTTAAATAAATTTGTTCAATGATGTATATGCTCATGTTCCTAGACTTAGGATATGTATTGTGCATATTAGAATGATTGCATTAATGAACAGTATACTACTAATATGCATGTGTTGGGTAAGTGGCCTATGGCACTGTACAACATTCCATTGCTACTTATCTAGAATGAAACCTCTTTGCTGACATGTTGGGAGTAGTGCAAACTCTTAACAATGTTCTGGTAGAGACTGGAAGGCATCTAGAAAGTTATGGAACATGGATAAATGTTGTATTGAAGCATTGGCTAAGATAATTGCATGACTGTCTGACATATTTCTTTGTGTGTAAGAATTTGTCTAAAAATTATGAGATGTTTCTAATCATCCAATTTAACTTGTTTTGTAGGAAAGACTGTATACCTTCACCTACAAGAGAAGGACTACAACATTTGTTCAATCAACAAAATTATCTATTGAAGATATTGAAGTTCCCAGGATACGGGAAGAATACCATGATCCGTCGATCATGAAGAATGATTTTTGGGATGCGGTCCCAAGAGCTGAAGGGAAGTCTGTTGTGACTTCCAAATGGAACTATCAGATCAAGCATGCTGTAGATGGTAGCATAGAGAAATATAAAAGTAATGAAATAGAAGATACACCAGATGGATTTCAAAACTGCTTTCTTGAATGGTGTAGTTGAAGAGGAAGTATATGTGGAGCAGCCAATCGGTTTTGAAATACATGACAGGGAGTCATATGTATGCAGATTGAAGAAAGCCTTGTATGGCTTGAAACAAGCTCCCAGAACTTGGTATGGTAGGATGGATAGTTTCCTATCTAGTTTGGGCTTTACCAAGAGTAAAGCGGATTCCAACCTTTACTACAAGGTTGAGGAAGGGAATCCTATGATTCTACTCCTGTATGTGGATGACTTATTTGTAAGAGGAGATGACAGACTGATTGCAGATACTAAGAGGAAGCTTGCTGCTGAATTCGATATGAAAGATTTGGGAATGATGCACTATTTCCTAGGTATGGAGGTGTGGCAGAGTGCAGGTGGGATCTTCCTTGGTCAAGGGAAGTACACAGTAGATATCCTGAAGAGATTTGGGATGATGGATTGCAAGGCCATGGCCACACCTATGGAATCAAATCGGAAGCTTCTATGTGATGCTTCATCTGAGCCGGTTGATGTCTCTATGTATCGTCAGATGATTGGGTCCTTGATGTACCTGACGAACACGAGACCAAAAATTTACTTTGTTGTGAACACATTGAGTCAGTTCCTGACAGATCCGAGGAGTGTTCACCTGGTTGCTGTAAAGCATGTTCTGAGGTACCTGAAGGGTACAGTGGATTATGGGCTCAAGTATGAAGCGAATCAAAATTTTAACCTGCAGGGTTATCTTGATTCAGATTGGGCTGGCAATGCTGCAGATAGGAAGAGCACATCTGGATGTTCCTTCAGTATGGGATCAGGTATGATCTCTTGGTTTAGCAGGAAGCAGTCCTGCGTAGCACTGAGTATAGCTGAGGCAGAGTATGCTACAGCCTGTTCAGCTAGTTGTGAGGCAGTATGGCTACGGAAGCTACTGTCTGAGTTATTTGATCTCCCATTGGATGCTACTGGTATCTTTTGTGATAACCAGAGTTGTGTGAAGCTGTCCAAGAACCTAGTGTTTCATGACAGGTCGAAACACATAGAGATCAAATATCACTATATCATGGATATGGTGCAGAGAGGAGCTATGAGGCTTCTGTATGTTGCGACGGACGAGCAGATTGCAGATGTGCTGACGAAGCCACTATTCAGGGTGAAGTTCGAGTACTTTAGGGAGAGGCTTGGTGTTCTTTAGATCGAGGACACTTCAAGGAAGAAGTGATGGACACATTTGTTGAAGCCATTCCAAGCATGCTGGAAGGAGGATCCTTCACATGGCTGTGGATGTAAGTGTTGGATGATGAACATCAGGATGATGTTCTGGTTTCTGCTTTGTATAATCAGTTGGATCATTTTTATATGTACGCATCATGTTGGATGCTGGATATGATCAGTTGGATCATTTATATGTATATGTACGTACGCATCATGTTGGATGCTGGATATGATCATTAGGATCATTTGTATGTATTTTGTATGCATCATGTTGGATGCTTGGACCATGTATCTGTATATGTATCAGGTGGATGCATTGTATGATCAAGTGGATCATGTATGGTGATATGTATCATGTATTTGTATTTTTATCAGGTGGATACATTGTATGATCAGGTGGATCATGTATGATGATATGTATCAGGTAGATACTTGGTATGCATCAGGTAGATGCATTATATGATCAGGATGATCGTGGATGACGAGCTTCAGGATGTTGCTCCACATGACATGCAGCAGGATGTTGCAGTGATGATGATCAGGATGATCATGTGTACATCAGGATGATGGATGGTGAGTGTCAGGTTGATACTCTATGGCCGTGGATCAGGTTGTGTAGATGAGCATATAATTTGGCCCTGGGAGATTTGCAGATAGTCTTTCGAGGTTTTTCCTATGGCATGTAATTCGTGCCCTGGGATATCTGGCAAATGCTCTTTCGAGGTTTTGCTCTGGGAGGAAATATAATTTTGCCCTGGGAGATCTGCAGATAGTCTTTCAAGGTTTTTCCTATGGCATGTAATTCGTGCCCTGGGATATCTGGCAGACGCTCTTTCGAGGTTTTGTCCTATGGCATATAATCTGTCCCTGGGAGATCTGATAGGTTGGGCTGTGTGCCCGTAATAAGTCCTGGGATGCTCTTGCGAGGTTTTTCCATGATCACATATAATCTGTCCCTGGGAGATCCTATAGGTAGAGCTGCGTGCTCGTAACAGCATGGGATGCTCTTGCAAGGTTTTGTGGTGACCACATATAATCTGTCCCTGGGAGATCCTATAGGTAGAGTTGCGTGCTCGTAACAGTCTGGGATGCTCTTGCGAGGTTTTGTGGTGAGGTCACATATAATATGGCCCTGGGAGATCCTATAGGTAGATCTGTGTGCTCGTAATAACCTGGGATGCTCTTTCGAGGTTTTGTGACACACGTAATAAGTCCTGAGGATTCCACAGTATAGCCAGTGATGACGAAGACCTGCAGGTAGTGGGCCTACATCCAGAATGAAAAAGGACTGGCTCTGTAGAACTTCCTATGACAAGTAGAGTCAGAGATTGGTTGAGATAGAAGCAGCAGTGACGATGACGATGACGATGCATCGATGATGATGATCCTGAGAAGAAGACTTGTCTAGCAGATCTGTGTCGAGAAATACCTTCCTAGTTAAGAGGGAGTGTTGATGTATATGTAACTTCGGAATGTATTTCATCTATGTATTTCATATATATTTATTGCACCCTTATTAGAGTTGTGTTATTCCTCTATAAGGAAGTGTCGTCATGTGGATTGACAAGTGTCGCAAGTGTGTGTACTTGTCGATGGGTTATTAGACCACCATGTGGGGTCGGCCCTGAAATATATATATTATAATGTGGACATACCTAGCTAGACAAGTCGGCCCCATAAGGTCACTGGGCAAACAGATTAGTATAAATAGAGATCAGGTGATCTCTATTTAGATCACTCGGAAAAGTATCTCACTCTCACTTAGAAAGTGGCGCAGTAGTGAGGAGGAGGATCATCTACTACTAGGAGACTATCTCAGTGTATTTTGGTTGTACTTTGGTTGAGCCATTGCTCTCTCTATCTCTGAGGAAGTTGTGGGGTTTTTCACCTTAGGGTTTTCCCCACGGAAACTTTGTGTCTCTTGTCTCTCATGCTTTTGATTCTTGTGATGCTTGTCATGCTTATTGTGATTGTCATGCATTGATATACTGTATATGTTATTCTCTCAGCAAAGATCCTAGAGTATTGTGAATTAATGCTCAAAATTTAACATTTTGCAGCCAAGTGCTAGCAGAACTTTGAGAGGAACCATCAAAAGTGGGAAGTGGCATTTTACCAATAGCACAATTTAATTCTTTGTTCTGGAATAGAGCCGTATTATCTTCCTTATTTTTGAGTTTGTTTGAAATAGTAAAGTATTGATCAAATGGTAGAGTCCTTCTACAATCTTCACTCATTTTTTCTCATTCTGCCACCAATGTATTCATATCCATTTGGGTGTTAGGTTCTTCTTTGGGCACAATAAATTTAGGTGTAGTAGGCCTTGGTGTGCTCTTAAATTCATTAGTTCTATTATGCGGTCCTGTGCTTGAGAAAATATACTCACCCATTGTCTTCTTTTCTTCTGAATGTGAGCTATTGCTGCCTCCTATTACCCCTTTGCTTCCAATTTGGCTAGCCAAAAATTCGAATCCTTTCATCATCTATTTTTTCATGTCTTTAAAGAATGGTTTCATGAATTTATTAAATTACTCCTTATCATCAGAGAGTCCCTTCTCATCCTTAGTCATAGTTCCAACAAGATACTCTTCTTCTCCTACTTTGTTCCTCTTCAACAACAACACCTTCAATTTTAGGTTCTAAGGGTGGTGGATTATTTGTTTGAAACCTTGTGTTCATGAATGGTTAACCACATAAGGTTCCAAGACCATGCTCTGATACCACTTGTAATGTCCCTTTTTTGAAATTTATTAAAATGGTATATTTTTCACTTTTTTCCACTAGTTCGACCCTTAACTAGTTTTGGTCTCTTGATCTCAAAAGGGCTCCCAATGCTCCCAAATTGTTCCAAAAGGTATATGAATGATTTTAGGACTTGAATATTTGGTTCAAGGATGCTTTAGGACCTTCAAAATACTTCTGCAATCCTCCTTAAGATTATTTCCAAAGTAGGATTTTTTACTAGCAATTTGGGGTTCAATTTCCCCATGGGTAAATGCTGAATATGGCTCTCCAAAAGCTATCAGACCCTCTCAATTTTATGAAAAGAGGTAGAGGAAATATAAGGGGTAGTGTTAAGGTCTCATATGCATCACCATTCAGTTAATTCAACCTACTACAAACCTCTCCAAAATAACTACAAAATACTAGTTTCGACCTTGGGGGAAATGATAGGCAAGCTTCTCCAAATGCTATGAAACTGAACAATATGACTCCAAAAAATTATGAATTGAACATGAAACTTGTAAAATAAATTATTAAAATTCCATACATCACAAATTCATCAATTTTTCACTTATACATTCGAATTTATCAACATTTCATTGTCATACATCAATGTAGTGGGGAAAATGGCACCATTGGTTCATTAATGATCAGATTTACATCATTACACTTGGATTATCAACCTAATAAATTTTTGAATGAGAAGAAAATAGAATTTACATCATATTATAGATGAAATGGGGCATTAGAAGCTTCCCCAAAGAGTACAATAGCTCACCCAAAGCACCTCTCCTCAAGGATCATGAATATTCCAATAAAAGTGGAAATGGTTGGAGGAATGAGATGAACCAAGAGAGGCCACAAGATTCCTTGTAGCTTACACATGAAACAAAGACTCCGTTGAGTCTATCACAAAAGGTCTGAATGGATTTTCCCACTACCAACTGGGATGATAATATTTCACCCTCGAAATTGGCTAAGGCAAGTAGAGAAGCACTCCACTAGCTCTCTTCACAAATCCAAATTCTGAAAAAAGATCAAAAGCTCCTCTCTTACTTCATTTTTGTATTTTATAAAAATCCTTAGTTTAATAATGTTCCAATTCCTTCCATAGACTCCAAGCCAATTCGAATTAGGGAGTGATTCAAGTGTTGCCACATGTCTCCCACTTCCTAGCCTTCCACCTTCCACAAATTCGAGTAGGCATCTCTTGGACTTCTGCAGATCTCTTGAGCGCTCACTTAGATGCTATTTTTAGGTCTAACATGTCATATTGGTCAGATGTCATCCCTCGGGTCTGCAATTTGTCATATATGTCATAGCATCTTCATCGTTGTTGCCATAGATGTTACGAAATCTAGCCCAACTATCCAAGAACCTCTCAGTTGACCCTTCCTCTTCCATGTGAGTTACAATTCCATCCATATTCGACCTATGATGCATATTTCCAAATGTATCGTCCTTCAAAATCATCCCAAGAACATTAGACTTCCCATGGATTCAAATTTGCAAGAGGAGGATGCCATGTGGCATAGCAATTCTAGCTTGTGTGGGCCCCACAACCTCCATGTGTCTTCATGATCAATTGCCACTTTTATTTTCCCTTGTATTTATTTATTTATCTCCTTTATTAAATATTTATGCCATTCTAATGTCCATACATAATTTATTAGCCCCCTTATTCCAAATTTCAATGTCTCCATCCAACCTAGGGAACTAGTAGGATTGGTGGAATTTCCCTGTCATGAATTTAATTGAATGCGGACATTACAGAATACTTCTCCAAGCTTCTACTTCAACTCCACATTCTAGACTCACACGAGGTATTAATCCTTAAATTTAATTATGCTTTATTAATTCAGTTTCGTAGAGAAGTTGAGTTATTTGAAAATTCTACATTGGATAAAGCTTTTCAAAGAGCATTGGTAGTCGAAAAAAAGGTAGATCCTTGAGGACGTACTCCTCAATCCCGTCCCAACCAGAATCTCTCCGCTTCACAAAATTCCTGTCATGTTCCCATATTTTTCTATGGTCCATGGGGTAATTTTGGCCTAAGTCACCTAGGCAATAATTATTTAATTAATGAGCAAGTATGGAAACTACCTTATGGAAGATTCCTAAGGTTGTATTTGGGAATTAAATGGACAAGGAGGGACCCCCCATGCAGTTATTAACCCCATGACTAAGTCTAAGTGATTGACTAGTTGAGAAATTAATTAATTGAGGAAATTTTGAGGCATTACACCATAACAATTAATTAATTACTGGATAATTAATTAATTTCTAAGTTAAATTATTTCTGAGTTGTATTATTTTCATTTAAATGTTTATTGCTAATAAATGTGCCAAGTGATTGATGACTTGGCTAGGAAATTCGAATTGGTAAGTGAGCCAAACTTGCCTAAGTGGTAAAGTCTCAGAAAATCTAAGGAATGTAGTGGAGACAAGTTGGCAAGATGGACCCAGAAAGGAAACTGACAAAAGCTGGCAAAATCAAACAAAAGCAGGAAAGAGGAAAGTAAAGAAAAATGAAAGATTCAGAAAAGCTTTCGGAAAGAAAATAGCAGGAAAGAGGAAAGTAAAGAAAAAGGAAAGATTCAGAAAAGCTTTCAGAGAGAAAATAGCAACAACCAGAAAAGCTACCTAAAGCGCACTTTCCCAAATTCAATGAAGGAGGTGAAGGAAAGAAAGTTTTGAAAGCTCAGAAGTTGCTATTCTCCTCAAGAAAGGTGCCCTCATGGCTTTGTAGTAGAATGGGAAAGCCGGTAACCTACTCTCATAGGTCACCAAGCCAAGAACTTGTTCAGCAGGTCATCATGAAACTCATAAAATAATCCAACCAACTCCATTTGACAACTTTGGTCATTTGCAATTTTGGTTTGAGAGCTCTGAGCCTCTCTAGCTGAGTGATGTGCCTCAACATGTTTGCTTGGGTGATGTGACCCAAGAATTTGTGAGCTATCTAAGAGTGTTATGCAGGTCCAGAATATGTTATTGCATCCAATAACATTCATATCCATCCAACCATGAATATTTATAGTCAGCTTGAAGAGGAGGACAATTCTATAGTGGATTAGCAGCTAGATTTGAAGGAAAATAACTAGAAGGAGGAGCTAGTTCTCAGGAGTTGCGCCCAGGATGTCCATGAAGCTCAGTATGCCATTATTTTCAAAACATCAGAGATTTATATGATCATAGATCAGCTTCATATATGATCCTCACTCTCTTCTTACATTCTTCTCCCATTCACAGCTAAATAAAGAGGAGCTTTCCCTGAAGGAGAGGGTTGGCTCAGTGAATGCGCCCCAATCAAGTCTAGAAGTTTAGTATGCAGCCAATGATAGTCATATGACCTGTAGGTGACCTGATCATAACTCCAGAGCAGATCCACAGTAATATTCTAATTCTTCTCTTCATTCTCCATCAAATGTAATGAAAATCTAGCCTATGAGGCATGTACTTTGGAAGGCAATCTAATAATGAGAAAGAGAGTGTTATGAATCTATATTTTGACTTACATGTGTTGAATATCATCTATCAGAGCTTTATTTAATATCAAAACAGATTATATGAATTTTTGGAGCAGTTTGATGTATTACAATGCAAGACTAACTACTTGGGTGTGTTTTCTAGGCTAGTTTCATTGATTTCTTTGTAAAATGCAATATGTGCATCCATTTGACCTCCCGTCTTTCGCAGTATGTTAATAAAATGATATATTAACCATATAAGTCCACAAAACCAGAATTTGAATGCTTTTAGTCTCATTTTGTAAAGTTAAGAAAATTACTAGCTCAGTAATCCCAAGAGAGCCCAGAAACCCCAATTCTTCCCCATATTTTAAAAAGACTGAAAAATTACCTTATTGAACTTATAAAGCATATATGTGACTTATATAAACTCGGTTGTTAACTACAAGTGACCCTACCCTACCCTGTATGCATATGCTAGACACCCAAGAAGCCTCGAAGTAGGCATAGGCTTGTTCTATGTTGAAAAGGGAATGGTGCTGGTACCTTGTGCATAAGGAAATATGATCTGACCTCCGTGACCTGATGCTGCACCTAATCCCATATATTTTCCAGAATTAAACTTTCATCCCACCATCCTCAGTCTTTAGCCCAGTACACCTCACTTACTCCTTGCACGGTTCGACGAAATTGGCAGAAAATTTGTCTTGTAGAGTTTAAAGAAAATTGGAGTTGAGTTAATATTCTGGTTAAATTGTTCCAAGGATATTGTAGTGGTATCAGAGCTCTTTCCTCTACTCCTGTGGAAGGAAGACTCTTAATTTAATGAATTGGCAGTCATGCCAATATTTAGTGAAGAAGATTCTTACTCCAATGAGGATTTTTATGAGCAATATGATGATGAATTTGTTGAGCGATATGAAGAGTATTGTAGATAGTATGAGGAAGAAGAATTTCAAGAAGTACCCTCTACAAGTATGCCCCATGAAATCATGATTGGCAGAATAAGTTATGGTTATTTTGATAGCTATATGCAGGAAAAGGTTGCATGTTCTACAGCCAAATATCAACCTACTTCTGAAGAGTACCTAAAAGAAGCAAGAGCTTCAATGGATGAATGTTATTTACAGCTCACAATAATGTTTGGATCCTCTTCCAAAAGAGCCTCCAAGAATCCTGACCCTAAAACAACCAAGGCAGAAGCTTCACTATTTTGTTTGGGGAAGCAAGAACCAAAGACTAATAATGAGGTTGTTGATAGATTGGGAGCAGAATCTACTCCAAGATTCTATGTAGAGGATTCCAATATCTCCTCAGAGGAGCTTGGTAAGCTTAAGGATGGTAAGGCATAATTTGGATCAGATCCAAAAGAAGAACCTAAATCAGATCCAAAGACACCACATGAGCTTCATAAGGAAGTAGAAATTAACCACACATCAGTTATATGTGAACTAGTAGAATCGGTGGTAGAACAAGGCACCATAACCCCACCCATTGAAGAGAGAAGCATGATGCAAAAGTATGGACCACTTTCATATTTTTGTACTAATTTGTGTCATGATGATGTTGCAGCCACATCAGAAGACAATTACTGCATAAGGGATTCCCTGGATGTTGAGTTTCATATCCTTGGTGATAAGGGTGAATGTAGTGACCAAGCTGAATCACTAGAAGGGTGTTTGCAGGATGCCTACATGGACAGAAGAGAATCTATTGAGGAATGTTTTAAGTGTGAGGAAGCATCTAAAGATGTGTACTCTCACATATTTGTGGGGGACATGGATATTCCCATTGATGAAGGTGTGGTGGATTCAATATCCATGGGGAAGGAAGAAGTTCTGGCAACAACATAAACTGAAAAATGAGAAATTGATGGAAGGCCAAACCACCAACACTCCACCTCATAACGAGGATAACATGACACCTGGTGAGTTATTAAATTCTGATTTTTATGTGTCATTATTTCAGTCTGATATGGCAGCCATTTCCATTGAAAAATTTAGAATGGTTGACCCCCATAGTGATGAGGTTAAGAATTCCAGTGTTAAAAAGGAACGTAGTATGAAGGCTGAAACTTTAAAAGAATATATTTTTGTTGCATCAAGGATGAATGAGCACTTATGTTGCAGCCCAAATTATGTTTTTGAGGACCTGAAAGATGAAAATATTGTAGTAGAAACATATAGATCAGATTTCAAAACTTCAAGTGCACCGCATGAAATTGATCCGGCGATGGGAAATGAAGGGGAGAAACATCTGCAAGGACCTCATCTTCTTGTAGGATCTATAAAGATGGATGAACAGAAGATCCAAGAAGCCCTTCACACCCTCAATTACACACATTCCTTAATGAATAACCTTTGTTGGAATTTGGGGGATCAGTCTTCCATGAGAGACATGGAAGAATTCCAGGAAGCCATGGCAAGCATAAAAGGTAAATTCTTGAACCTACTTTTTGATAGAGATAGTTTATTGGAGCTTGTAAAATTGTTTCATGGTACATCCTGGAGGGATGATGAAGAGATCAGCAAGCTGAATGATGAATTAATGGCCACCCAAGATTCTTTAAGAAGTGCTCAAAGTGCCCTCCAAGAATCTAAGATAGAAATATTGCAGCTTCATGAAAAGTTACAAGGATCCCCCCTACCCTCCTACACACCATTAAGTCAACTTCATTCGGCTCAAAGCATTCATGATCATATGGAGGAACCTCATGAAATTGTGGATCATGAGGATCATTTATCTTTATATGTGCTTGAGGAGTGTGAAAAATAGTTTGATGAAAACCAAGCACTTAATCATTTCCTAAGGGAACTTGAGCTGTTCCTTGGAAACAGTCACTCTCCCATGGAAAAGTGGGATGAGAGCACCCAATTTGGGCCAGCCAATAATGAAGAAGTTGCAGCCATAAGTATGATTACTAAAGGTTGCAGACATACCAAGAAGGTTCACATTCCTTCCCCACATGTCATGGATTCAACAATAACAATGGGGAATGAACAGTGGGTGAAGAAGTTTTTCTTGTTGATGCCACATGTACCATAGGTGGATCATGATCTGCTCCTATGGGAGATAGATCTTAGTGCAGTGGAGATGGCTGACGTTAGCTCATATGAATCAGCAAGCAAGATATTCGATTCATCCATTGGATGGATGGATAGAGGAATCACTAAAAAGGGAAATCTCGGAGGTAAAAGGTTTTCTTGTTTCTACAATAAATTTCTTATTATAATTGACATTGTCTTGAATTGTGAGCAGCAACAAAATTATATTTTGCAGCCATTTGATGTCACTCATCCACATATGGATTGGGTGAAAGATTACCTGACAAGCATGAAACCTCCTTGCAAAATTTTTTATGCTCATGGTCAAGGGAAGGAAGCTAAGCAGGAAAGTTGCCAAGAAAAATTAATGGAACATTTTACTTGCAGAAGTTGGCCTATGTGGAGGGAATCCACATGCTGGAAGGGATGCTTGAAATTTTTCTCCGATGGCAGAGAGTTGAGCCATTGGATGTTTTCACTGGAAGAGACAATCTGCTTCCCACTTGGTTTGGTTGGAGGCAATGACCTAGCAGTTATTCCCCAGATGAAAAGGAACATGTTTGATGACAGATTCTTTAAATTTATTCTGATGATGGGGAAAATGCAGTTGATACTTTGGGATCCTGGCATACACTTGAGTGACAGATTGCCAAAGATGACAGGAGAATTCTACTCCTTGTAGGAGAAACAGTGGGACCCAAGAATTCTTCTCAGTTATCCTAACTGGGTTAAAATTTTGTTCATTTGTTGGCTAATGGCATATATAAATTACAGTGCAGTTTGTTTTACATAGACATTTTTTTTTCCTTAAGGCCCAAGTTTAATTTACAAATTGCTCAATGGACGGGGACAATAATAATCATAGTTGGTGTAGCAGAAGCTTGGTGGGATCCCGACATTGCTTGAGGACAAGCAATCTTCGGAAGGGAGGACTGTCATGTTCCCATATTTTTCTATGGTCCATGGGGTAATTTTGGCCTAAGTCACCTACGCAATAATTATTTAATTAATGAGAAAGTATGGAAACTACCTTATGGAAGATGCCTAAGGTTGTATTTGGGAATTAAATGGACAAGGAGGCCCCCCCATGTAGTTATTAACCCCATGACTAAGTCTAAGTGATTGACTAATTGAGAAATTAATTAATTGGGGAAATTTTGAGGCATTACACCATAACAATTAATTAATTACTGGATAATTAATTAATTTCTAAGTTAAATTATTTCTAAGTTGTATTATTTTCATTTAAATGTTTATTGCTAATAAATGTGCCAAGTGGTTGATGACTTGGCTAGGAAATTCGAATTGGTAAGTGAGCCAAACTTGCCTAACTGGTAAAGTCTCAGAAAATCTAAGGAATGTCGTGGAGACAAGTTGGCAAGATGAACCTAGAAAGGAAACTGAAAAAAGCTGGCAAAATCAGACAAAAGTAGGAAAGAGGAAAGTAAAGAAAGTGGAAAGATTCAGAAAAGATTTCAGAAAGAAAATAGCAACAACCAAAAAAGCTACGTAAAGCGCACTTGCCCAAATTCAGTGAAGGAGGAGAAGGAAAGAAAGTTTTGAAAGCTCAGAAGTTGCTATTCTCCTCAAGAAAGGCGCCCTCATGGCTTTCGAGTAGAATGGGCAAGTGGGTAACCTACTCTCACAGGTCACCAAGCCAAGAACTTGTTCAGCGGGTCATCATGAATTTTATAAAAGAATCCAACCAACTCCATTTGACAACTTTGGTCATTTGCAATTTTGGTTTGAGAGCTCTGAGCCTCTCTAGTTGAGTGATGTGCCTCAACAAGTTTGCTTGGGTGATGTGCCCATAGACTTTGTGAGCTATCTAAGAGTGTTATGCAGGTCCAGAATATGTTATTGCAGCCAATAACATTCATATCAGTCCAGCCATGAATATTTATAGTCAGCTTGAAGAGGAGGACAATTCTACAGTGGATTAGTAGCTAGATTTGAAGGAAAATAACTAGAAGGAAGAGCTAGTTCTCAGGGGTTGCACCCAGGATCTCCATGGAGCTCAGTATGCCATGATTTGCATAACATAAGAGATTTATATGATCAGAGATCAGCTTCATATATGATCCTCACTCTCTTATTACATTCTTCTCCCATTCACAGCTAAATCTAGAGGAGCTTTCCCTCAAGGAGAGGGTTGGCTCAGTGAATCAAGTCCAGAAGTTCAGTATGCAGCCAATGAAAGTCATATGACCTGTAGGTGACCTGATCATAACTTCAGAGTAGATCCACAGTAATATTCTAATTCTTCTCTTCATTCTCCATCAAATGTAATGAAAATCTAGCCTGTGAGGCATGTACTTTGGAAGGCAATCTAATAATGAGAAAGAGAGTGTTATGAATATATATTTTGAATTATATTTGTTGAATATCATCTATGAGAGATTTATTTAATATCAGAACAGATTATATGAATTTTTGGAGCAGTTTGATGAATTACGATGCAAGACTAGCTACTTGGGTGTGTTTTCTAGGCTAGTTTCATTGATTTCTTTGTAAAATGCAATATGTGCATCCATTTGACCTCTCGTATTTTGAAGTATGTTAATAACATGATATATTAACCATATCAGTCCACAAAACCATAATTTGAATGCTTTTAGTCTCGTTTCGTAAAGTTAAGAAAATTACTAGCTCAGCAATCCCAGGAGAGCCCAGAAACCCCAATTCTTCCCCATATTTTCACAAGCCTGCAAAATTACCTTACTAAACTTATCCAGCATATATGTGACTGATATAAACTCTGTTGTTAACTCCCAGTGACCGTACCCTTCCCTGTGTGCATATGCCAGACACCCAGGAAGCCTCGAAGTAGGCATAGGCTTGTTCTATGCTAAAAAGTTAATGGTGTTGTTACCTTGTGCATAAGGCAATATTATCTGACCTATGTGACCTGCTGCTACACATAATCCCATATATTTTCCATAATTAATCTTTCATCCCACCATCCTCAGTCTTTAGCCCAGTACACCTCACTTACTCCTTGCACGGTTCGAAGAAATTGGCAGAAAATTTGTCTAGTAGAGTTTAAAGAAAATTTGAGTTGAGTTAATATTCTGGTTAAATTGTTCCAAGGATATTACAATTCCCCACCCAATGCTTCCTCTCACTTTCCCTCCACTCGTGCTACAAACCAAAATGCCAATACACAGTGTTGTTCCTTCCACAAGACTATTTCCCACAACACTTCAGATTGTCACATTTTACAATCTGTCAAGACCAACAAAACTCTCTGAACAGAAGCTACTTCATCCCAACCTATAGATTAAATTGATGAGGTTTCTCTTGAGAATCCTACTGAAGTAGATCCCTCATTGATCTTAGTGAGATCTGAAGATTCCAACTCATCTACCCTACCCCTCTTTAATCATAACTGCCAAAACAAAAATATCTTGGCCTTGCTCATCCTGGACAACGAAAGCCAGAAAAATTTGGTTTCACAAGAGCTTGTGCAGCGCCTCCATCTACCCACCACTCCTCACCCGAAACCATATCATCTAGGATGGGTCCAAAAGGATAGTCCCTGTCTTCTGGTTTCTCATCGTTGCTTGGTAACATTTTCCATCGTTCAATTTAAAGACTCTGTACTCTATGATATATCACCACTAGATTGTGCTGACTTACTTCTCGGTCTCCCTTACCAGGACGAACGGAATGCCATTTATACATCCAAATCTCACCAGTATAAACTTACCAAGCATGGCTGGTGAGCTCTTAGAATGGATGCCTAATGAGGGAAGCTAGAACAGGAGCCTACTTTAATTATCAACCCGGGGGACGTACAAACTTAAGAGGTGCTAACAATATATGTGCTCTAGAGGATAGTCTTTGTTGTGTTTGGGGTGTTGGTATAGATCTCATATGTTTATCTAATCAAGAAGAAGGTGAGCTAAAAAGGTTGTAAATCTATGAATGACAAGTCCCTATATTAAGAAATTTAATCATGCTGAAAACAGTAAATCGATACTATGAATTAAATTGCTGAAACAGTAACTCTATACTATCAATTAAATTGCTGGAACTTGGCAAATTTATTCGAGAAACGAAATACTGAAAGCTGGGATTCTAATCTAGGAATCAAATGCTGTAAATCAAGTGCATAATACTAGAAGTCTGATCTAAAATATTCAAATGCTAAAAACTAAATTCAGAATGAAAATATCTAATGCTATGAATTAACCAATCTTTATTTGTTTGGATTAAACACTAGGGAATGATGATCACTAAATCAATGAACTGAAATAATTAACCTCTATGATCTAAGTCTGATAAAAGAAATATGCATGATCTTTCTGGATCTGAATCATTGCTTGTGAACCGATATGAAAATATATGAAAACAGATATAAAAATATGCGTGCGCAGAATGCAGCTACAGGACTATAGAATGCGGTCTACCGAACTACAGAATGAGTGTTGATCAACTACAGAAAATATGCTGAACGAAAATAATATTTTAACTGAAATAAAACCATACTATTCAATGCCATCAAGGTATCTTCACACACGATAAGAAGTAAATCAATTCACAGCATAAATGGAAAATACCTGAAAACAAAAGAAATCTCCTGACTTACATGTTAGAGGGGCCATCTCCAACCTGTACTCAAGAGTAAGAAAACTTATGAACGAAAGCTTGAATGTAAGATCAATCTCTTCATTAAAATAACTTCATGGTTCAGAAATAGTCTGTAACACAAATTGTTTCTGCAGTAGAATGTAAAAACCGTAATTCCAAAAAAAAACAACAAGACCCCCTCGCTACCTGAGAGGTCCATATATATATGCCTCAAATTCTAACCTAACTACTTGCTTTAATCACTAATCTTGTTGAACAGGAGTTCTTCTCTATAAGTCAGGGAAATAAGGCACTGAGCCTTGCATGGTCCTTCAGTCTCTCAACTATATTTGCGTGGTGTCCCTTAGTGTACCTACGCCTACTCCAACATACTCATTTTCATGTATTAGTTTATAAAAACTCCCTTTAGCATAAAAAAAAAATCTAAAAACATATTCATTAAATAATCAAAGTAAATCATTAACCCACAAAACAAGTGTATTTCCTTCATCATATCCTGTGTTTTATTGTGGCAAAAGGGCTATAGGATACCTATAATTCGGGTGGATCATCTCCCCCATCCTTGGGTGACACACTTGGATCTTCTATAGCTTCTCTGATGTCCCATGTGACCATTCTTGGAGTTCCTGCTTGCATGTAGTAACCCATGCTCCGTTCATCCCTGCCCATGCTCTTTTCTCTTCTTCCTCATTAATGTACTCTATAATAATCAGAGGAAGGAAAAATGGAGGATTTAGCTTCATGCCAATCCATCGAAGTTGATTCTTGATCAAGGATTCTCTGTATATATTAGATTTGACGAGAGCGGCTTCTAGTCTGAGAGGAGAATGAGACTCATTCTTCTTCAAATCATCTTCAATCCTTTCCCACCTGTCACTGATGGCCTACTGTACCTCTTTGTATGAGCATTGCAGGGTGAGTTCAAAATGTGTGACTGCTTCTTTATGTTTTTCAAGCATGATAGGCATGAGCTCTTCATCAGTGGTGATACTTTGGTGGTTCTGAAGTACCCTTTCAGGGTGAGATGCCTCTGCCCTGATCCATAATTGATTTTGCCACTTCTGTACAAGGTATAAATGGTCATCTTGTTCCCTTTCCACCTCATGGTTCATCTAGGAGCATAATGCTCTCAGCTAGAAGTCGCCTACATATGGATTAGGTGACCAGTTAGGTGTGCTTGGCACCATGAAGTTGTGTAAGAATAATTTGCATAGTTGATCATTTTCCAACTCTGTGCAGTCTAGGGAAGTGTCCACAAATTCCCTTGTAGTGTTCAGTTCCAGAGACAGGCCTTGTTTTAGCCTTTGCAGCTGGAACCTTCCCCACTTTTCCTTTAAGTAGAGCGTATAGACTCTGGATGGGGGTCTAAGTTGTAGTATTTCATGATAGATTCTTTCAGTGGTTTCTAGGGTGTCCTCCATTTGGAGAATTTTCTGATCTTTTTGGTCTAACTCCTCTTGTGTTTGGGCCAATTTCTCCCTTAATGCTGTATTTTGCTGCTCTGCTAGTTTTAGCTCTCCCGCGTGCTGCATTTTCAAAATTTGTATCTTTTCATGCACAAAGAGCAGGGTTACTGGTGGAGTTGGCTGGATTCTCTATGTTCTTGCCTCAATCTTTAGTGTTGCCAACTCTTCTTTGACCTTTTCCAATTCTATCAGTGCCTCGACTAGCCAGTCAATGGCTTCAGGGTTTACGTCTTGGTCGGCAAGGTTCACATCCTGATCAGCAGGACTCCCTTAGTCATCATCCTACTCCTTAGGTGTGGTTGGGTCATCCTGGTCTACCCAATCGTTATCATCGTCAGATACATCCTGAATTGTGGGGATGGGCTCCCTTTCTATCTCCTTTTCATGCCTGATTTTGCGTGGCTGTGTGAACCTTTTTCTTCGATGCTTTGGCCCTTGTTTGCTGGTGGAAACCCCCAATTCCTTTTGACGAGAGCTATCTATTGAATGCTTAATCTTTATCAGGGTATCGACCACATTGTCCAGGTCAATTTTTCTTTTAACTCCTGATGTAGAAGCGGTCTTGTCTTTTGGCCCAGAAGCTAGGGGTATGCTGACAGTAGGTGTACCCTTCATCCTTTGTACATCCTCATATGAGATTACCATGAATTCCTCCCACGAAAGCTCTAGGACGTGAACTGTTAACTACTCACGAATTATCAACTTGATTAGCCAATGGTGGGATAACGCATCCTCTTTTCCTTCAACAACTTTCTTGCTCATTTCCCCCAACGATAGGAGAAGATAGTAAGGAATGCTTATGTTTTTGTTTGGCGTGATGTGGCTCCTGTACCTCAGGAGATCCAGAATTCAAAAATGAAAGAAAGGGACGTAGCTCAGTATCCCTGTACATGTCACATACTTTTGAACGATTGCAGCTACTTCATCCCAAGGTGTTGACATAGTGACCCTCTTAAATCCATTTTTATCTTCTTCATAAGCCTCTTGAGGTCCAAAGAAAACTGCCTTTGCACTCTGGTTGGCCTCCCTATCTTCCTTGTCCCAATGTATACCCATAGGTAGGCCTGTGTATTTTGCAATGGTTTCCTCATCCAGCCTGATACGAAGTCCTTTAACCCAGGTGATGAACTGCTCTTCTTTGATGTGCTTTAGGTTTCTTGCAAATTCCAAAGCCACCTCCGTGTCAAATCCTCTCAGCCTAGATACGAAGGGCATCCAACCCGCTTTACAAAGGATAGATATAACCCTTGGGTTTTCATAAATGGCTCTATGATCATCTGGTTCACTCCTTTGAACCCTTTTGTCATCATTGGATTTTCTACTATAATCAGCAAAATGAAATGCTTTGGTGTGGCTGACTTACCTCACTGGCCAGGATCAATTAACAGGTTCGAAGGAAGCTTGTAGGCATAGTGACAATACAAACTCTCAGTTTTCCTTCTTCTGGAAAGATTGTATTTGCAAAATTGGGTCTTTCCGTCGATTATGCCACCTTATTAAATGTTTTACTCCACTTCTCCCGATCATTTGGTATGTACCTTCCACCTTACGCATTCTTTACCATAATCGAGCCCTGTATTTCATTTCATCATTGTATATTGCCCCTTTTTTTCTGATCATTGGGGAATTTTGTAGCCAGATTTGAGTTTATCATTCGCTGACATGACTTAGGTAGTAATCATGATTTATTGAGGTCATTCTGAACCATGCCGCCAAGTGAACATGTAAGCTATCATCAACTTGATAAATAACTGTTTTGTGGGATGATGATTTGACCTCAAAAATAAAACAAATATGTTTAGAGATTACCTTGGTATGCTTAGCATACCTAAGTGCTTGATGTGGTCTGATTGCGTGTGCACTGGATTCTGTAGTATATCTTTGCCATGTCTGTAGTTATTTTCGGCATGTCTATAGTTACACGTGTTTGTTTTTTCTTTTTTTGTTCCTATGAAAATTCTGCATCTGGCTGGGTTTGATTTTTGTGCGCATTTCTGATTTGACTTTGTGCGGATGCCCTGCATTGTGTTACGTTTTTGTTTTCAGTAGTGTTGGATCGCTTGATGGTATGGCCTGCTCGTGTGAATATATGGCAGGTGGTAGGCTCACTTGAATAATGGCAGGCTCGCTTGCATAGATGGCAGGTTCACTTGAATAGAGATGTTGCTTGATTGAATTCTATAGTGCTTGATATCTTTGCTAGTTGACTTGAATACATGACAGGCTCTCTTGATTTGATTTATCTGCAGGATGCTGGCTAGTTCTTCATGGGGTTGTATGATGCTTGCAATTTTGCTTATGGTTACCTGGATTGTATCATTCCTATAGTTCAGTATTTTTTTCATTTTGCTTATCATTTTTTCATTTTTTCATTTTTTTCATTTTTCTCTTTTTCATATTTTTTCTCTCTTTGTTTTCATTTTTTTCTTTTTCTCTCTTTTTTCATTTTTCTTCTCTTTTTTTTTCATTTTTCTTCTTTTTTTTTTTCATTTTTTTTTCATTTTTTTTCTTTTATGAACTGGATTTCAATGGTTTTCCATGTTCTCTATTAACATTAGTTGTTGCTGGTAGAGCACTTGTGTGAACTCCTCCTTTAACTATGGCTTATTGTAAAGTTTGAGCCTATGTCCATTCACTATCATGGGAAACCCTTCTTCATCAATTGTAATAATCTTCACAGCTTCATTTTCATAGATTGTTTCAATAATGTAAGGTCCAAGCCATCTTGTTGTTAGTTTTCCCTTGAAAGTGTGAAACTTGGAGTCATAGAGTAGTGCCCAGTCACCTTGCTTGAAATTTTTATCCTTTATGTGTTTGTCATGCCACTTCTTCCTTTGCTGCTCGATGATTTCAGTATGGGAAAGTGCTTGCTGGCGCTGTTCATCCAATTGGTTTAATTGTAGCATCCGTTCCTATTGGATTTCAAAAAATTCCATATTTAACTGTGCTGCAATTCTTAATGTCTTTTTTTCAAATTCAATTGGAAACATAACTTGCTTTCCATAAACTAGTTCATAAGGTGTGAATCCTGTTGTTGTCTTCCATGTGGTATTATAAGTCCAAACTGCCTCACTTAGTCTGTCAACCTAATCTCTTTTGTAGAGTTGGACAGTCTTTGTCAAAATCCTTTCTAATTCTCTGTTGGTTACCTCAGCTTGACCATTTGCTTGAGGGTGATAGGTGGAGGACTGTATGTGCTTGACATTGTTTCTTTTAAGTAAGTCTTCTATTAGATTTGATGTAAACTGTGGGCCTTGATAAAAAACTAGTAGTCTTGGGAATCCAAACCTGTGGAAGATTTGCTAAGTGAAACATTTTTCCACATTGGTCTCATTTGTTGTAGCAAGTGCTGCTACCTTAGTCCACTTTGTAAGGTAGTCAGTGCATACCAGGATGTAGCTTTTCTGATTTGATTGTGGCTTGATTGGACCAAAAAAATCAAATCCCCATTTTTCGAATGCCTCCAAGGAGATTTGTGGATGTAGAGGCATTTCTTCTTTTTGTGTTGGTTTCACCATTTTTTTGTAGTCATCACAGTGTGAAACATATTCATAAGCATCCTTGTGGAGTGTTGGCCAATAATACCCTGTTTGCAAAATTTTGTAGGTTGTCCTCTTTGCAGCATAGTATCCTCCACATGGTTCATTGTGAGTGGCATGCATTATGTCATGCACTTCATCTTCTCTAATGCATCTTCTGAGTATTTGATATGGTCCTTGTTTGAAGAGAATTACCTCTATCCATGGGTAAGTGGCGCTTTGTCTTATAACTTTATTATTTTCTTTGTAGATGTAGTGTGCTGGAAATTTTCCAGACACTAAATAGTTTGCTATGTCAACAAACCATGGGCTCCTTGTGGAGATTGCGAAAAGATGCTCATCTGGAAAACTGTCATTCACCACCTCACTGTCTTGTCCATGGGTGAGCCTAGATAGAAAGTCAGCTACTACATTGTGTTTTTCTAGCTTGTCCAAAATTGTAATGTCAAATTCTTGCAGGAGGAGTAGCCACCTAATGATTCAAGCACTTGTATTAGGTTTGTTTGTGAGATACCTTATTGTTGAATGGTTTGTGTGGACAAAAACTTGGTAACCTATTATGTAGTGCCTGAACTTGCTAATGGCATGGATGACAACCAAAAATTCCTTCTGTGTAACAGTATAATTTAATTCTACCCCTGCCAAATTTTTACTGATATAATATATATCATAGGGCTTCTTGTCTCTCTCTTGTCCAAGGACAGATCCAATGGCCTTATCTGATGCATATGAGTGGATGTGGAATGGAAGTGTCCAATCTTGTCCTTGGAGTACTGGAGTTGTAATTGTTTTCTCCTTAAGGATTTCAAATTCTATCATGCAATGTTTTGTCCAATTGAATTCAGTGTCCTTTGTTAGAAGGGAAAACATTGGTGCAGCAATCCTGCTATAATTTTCAATAAATCTCCTGTAGTATCCTGTTTTCCCAAGGAAACTTCTTACATCTCTTTGTTTGACCAGTGGTGGCAGCATTCTGATTACTGAAACTTTTGCTTGATCAACTTCAATTCCCCTCTGTGATATATGGTGCCAAAGAATGATTCCTTCTTCCATTAACATTCTGCATTTGTCATTGCTCAAACATAATCTCATATCAATACATCTTTTCAAGACTAATTCAAGATGGTTCAATGCCTGATCAAAGTTTTGGCCATAGGGTGTGAAGTCATCCATGAAGACTTCCATTTGATCATTTATAAAATCAGAGAATATACTTAGTATGGGCCTTTGGAATGTTGCTGGAGCATTACATAACCCAAAGGGTAGTACTGTGTATGCATAAGTACCCCATGGGCATGTAAACGTTGTCTTGTCTTGATCAGATGGGTGTATTAAAATTTGGTTGTACCCACTAAAACCATCCAAAAATGAGAAATACTTGTTCCCAGCTAATGTGTCCAGTACTTGATCGATAAATGGGATAGCAAAGTGATCTTTCATGGTTGATTTATTGAGCTCTCTGTAGTCCACACAAATTCTCCATTTGCCTCCTTTTTTAGTGACTATAACCAGTAGTGACACCCATTCGCTATCAGAGATGGGATATATGAACCCTGCATCTAATAGATTTTGTAGTTCTACTTTAACTATGTCCTTGATTGCTGGGTTAAGCCTCCTTTATGGTTTTCTGATAGGAATAGAACCTTCTTTGATGTAATTGTAATGTTTGCAGATATCAGGATGGATTCCCTTCATGTCAGCATATGTTGATGCAAAATATTTATTTTGTTCTCAGAGTACCTTCATTAACTTCTTTTTTTGCTTTGGCTTCATATTGGAATTAATGTTGACTATCTTTCCAGGCATAATTTCCACTGTTTTTGTTTTTTCTGATTGTTCTTCCAGAGATAGCACTTCTGCCCACATTTTATTTAAGTTCGGGTTTGAACTTTCGCCTTCTTGTTGTTGGTCTGTGTCAAAAAATCTTTCAAGACCATCACTGTTAGAAGATGCATTTTGGATAAACCTTTCTAAATGACTAGCTTCGTCTATGGCTTTTAGTGATAGTGCAACATCAATTGTAAGGACAGGTCGTATGTTTTGATTTGATGTGTCATTATAATCATCAGTCCAGTTTTGATATTCTAGGTCTGAAGATTTCCTAGCTGGTGGATAAATCGTGATTTTTTTCCTAGCTTGTCCACTGGTGATTGTCATGTTACCTGATCGGCAACCTATGTAAGCATCTTCAGTTTCCAACCAAGGTGTGCTTAGTATGATCGGGTAACCACTAAGTTTACTCTTTACTTCGATGACTATGAAATCAGCTGGGTATTTCCAGGATTCTATATTGATTATTATATCTTGGAGGATTCCTTCAGGTCTCACTATGGATGTGTCAGCTAGCTGGAGTACTGTAGTTGTTGGTCTGACCATTGATTGGAGTCCTAGGTGTATCATAGTATCCTTGTTCATCACATTTATAGCAGCTCCCAAATCAATTAAGCTTATGTCTATCTGTCTGTTAATGATGATTACGTTGACTACTGGGCTTCCTGGATCAAGATATGTGGGGTTTACAAGGACAACTAGCATTAAATCTGCCAATTGTCCTACTACATTTATCATGGGTGGGTCTCGTTTTCTTCTTTTAGGTCTTTTCAAACAATTATCTTTAATGAATTTGTTGCAGATGGGTACATCGCTGATGGCCTGCAAGATTGGAATTTGGATATTCAAGTGCTTCAATTCATTCAGGATTGCATTTTCCTCTTCTTCTTTGGTACTTAGTACAATTTTTTTAGGGAATGGAGGGTTTCTATTTCGTGTGACTGGTTGGATTTCTTCCTCCTGAGGGCTTGGTTCATCCGGATGCTGAATATGAGGTTGTGTTGTTTGTTCGTGAGCCTCATCTTCTTGGTTACTTTGTATGCGTGCACTTTGAAACGTTTTCTCAGATCTTAAATTAATTTCATTTATCTCTACCGTATCTACAACGTAGGTTGGGGACTGTAGCATTTCAGTATTGTAGGCTTGTTGTTGTGGTGGCCTGTTGTTGTTAGGGTTGGGAATTGGTTGGGCAGGAATTGGTGGAGTTTTGGGGGGTGGTTGATTTGGTGGTGGCGGCATGATGAGTGGTTGTTGCTGCTGCAATGGAGCTCTCCAATTTGATGAATAAGGGTATGGATTTCCATAATTCGTAGTTGGATGAGCAAAAGGTGGGGGGTATGGGGAGTAAGATTGTGGGTAATAAGCCTGTCTATATGGTTGGTTTTGCTTCCACTCATTTGGGTTTTGCTGAGATGGCCATGGGGCTGGTACAGAGTTCCAATTCTGCTAGTTATTTCCCTGATTGTAGTAAGGTTGGTTGTTGGCTTGGTAAGGCCTAGGAAAATTATTCCTCCTTTGATTCACAAAAAGTAGCTGTTCTATTGCACCTTCAGTTGTGGGATATTGAATAGCAGCTTTACATGAGGGAAACAAAGGACATTTATCAGTGGAGTGATTGTCAGTGCAGAGACCACATATTTCTATGGTATTGAGTGTGCACTGCCATTTCTCATGTTTTTTTCTGCAACGTGGACGAAAGACTGCAAGGCTTGGTTGATTTCATCCTCTTTCTTCTCGATTTGAAGTGCATCTAGTTGCATGTCCAGAGATTGTAAGATGTCGGTCTTCATGTCATCTAGCAGGTTTCCTAAATCATATTTTGTAAGGTTTGGTCCTGAAGATGTTGATCCCCCAGTAAATGTGTGTGTATCACTGGTCCCATTTTTACTTTTCTTAGATCTAGAGTAGTTTTTGAAGATTTGTAGGATTTGGTCATAAGACTTCTGGAATATATCTCCATCCCCCAGAAGGTTTAAGACTTCAAAATTTTCTTCTTTTACACCTCTAAGAAGGACAAGTTTTAGTGATTCGAGATCTAAGGTGCAATGACTAGCTCTTTTGTAGCTGAGTTGAAATCTTTGGGCATAATCTTCTAATGATTCCCTTTCTCCTTGTTGCATCCGAAAGATTTCATCTCTTGTATCCTTTGCTTTGCAGTAGTCCTTATATTTTTCTAGAAATGCCTGTTTCATTTGGTCCTAGCTGAAAATACTATTTCCTTCAAGGCTCATGAACCACCTAAGTCATAGATCCTTCAGTGTGGAAGGAAAAAGCCTCATCTTTTGTGCATCAGCAGTGTAATGAAAGGATTTGCAAACTACCTCAAACTCAAACAGGAATGTATCAGGGTCTTCTGAAGTCAAACCATGGAAGTTTGGCAGATTGTTAGGGTTGATGTTCTTCATCCTGGCATCTCCAAGAGGTATATTCATGGGAAAGGTGAACAGTTCCCTAGGTTCTTTATATTCTTCTGCCATAGTAGTGTTTGAGCTAGAGTCAGCAAAGAAGTTATCTAGGTTTGGGTCGTAGCTAGAATCAGTTTCTTCTTCTGAGTTAAGGAATTCAAATTGAGAGTTATCAGAACTGCTGTTGCTCATAGGATGGGCAGGTAGGAAGCGTCCAAATCTATCTCTCTGTCATCTAGGCATTCATGGTAAAATTTTATCTTTTCTTGGTTTTTTTTTTTTTTCAAAGATGTCTCCTAAAGATTAAGCACCTCCCAGACAACGGTGCCAAAAATTGGTGAGCTCTTAGAATGGATGCCTAATGAGCGCAGCTAGACCATGAGCCTACTTTAATTATCAACCCAGGGGACGTACAAACTTAAGAGGTGCTAACACTATATGTGCTCTAGAGGATAGTCTTTGTTGTGTTTGGGGTGTTGGTATAGATCTCATATGTTTATCTAATCAAGAAGAAGGTGAGCTGAAAAGGTTGTAAATCTATGAATGACAAGTCCCTATATTAAGAAGTTTAATCATGCTGAAAATAGTAAATCTATACTATGAATTAAATTGCTGAAACAGTAACTCTATACTATGAATTAAATTGCTGAAACTTGACAAATTTATTCTAGAAACGAAATACTGAAAGCTGGGATTCTAATCTAGGAATCAAATGTTGTAAATGTGCATAATACTAGAAGTCTGATCTAAAATATTCGGATGCTAAAAACTAAATTCAGAATGAAAATATCTAATGCTACTGATTAACCAATCTTTATTTGTTTGGATTAAACACTAAGGAATGATGATCACTAAATCAATGAACTGAAATAATTAACCTCTATGATCGAAGTCTGATAAAAGAAACATGCATGATCTTTCTGGATCTAAAGCATTGCTTGAGAACCGATATGAAAATATATGAAAACATATATCAAAATATGCGTGCGTAGAATGCAGCTACAAGACTAAAGAATGCGGTCTACCGAACTACAGAATGAGCGTTTATCAACTACAGAAAATATGTTGAATGAAAATAATCTTTTAACTGAAATAAAACCATACTATTCAACGCCATCAAGGTATCTTCACACACGATAAGAAGTAAATCAATTCACAGCATAAATGGAAAATACCTGAAAACAAAAGAAATCTCCTGACTTACGTGTTGGAGGGGCCCTCTGCTTGAATTTAAGATCAGTCTCTTCATTAAAATAACTTCATGGTTCAGAAATAGTCTATAACACAAATTGTTTATGCAGTAGAATGTAAAAACAATAATTCCACAAAATAGCATAGGACCCCCTCACTACCCGAGAGGTCCATATATATATGCCTTAAATTCTAACCTAACTACTTGATTTAATCGCCAATCCTGTTGAACAGGATTTCTTCTCTATAATTCATGGAAATAGGGCATTGAACCTTGCATGGTCCTTCGGTCTCTCAACTATATTTGTGTGATGTCCTTTAGTGTATCTGCGCCTGCTCCAACATACTCGTTTTCATGTATTAGTTTATAAAAATTCGCTTTAGCATAAAAAGAATAATCTAAAAACATCTTCATTAAATTATCAAAGTAAATCATTAACCCACAAAACAAGTGTATTTCCTTCATCATATCCTTTGTTTTACTATGGAAAAAAGGCTATAGGATACCTATAATTTGGGTTCATCAATGGCCACACCTATATCCATCTCAACCAGTACATCTCTCTTTGTCTGGTCCGGCCCATTCGACCCGTGAAACAGTCACCCAATCCCCAAATACCTCAAGTTCAACAACCAGACAAGAATGCATTTCAACAACAACAGCTCATTTCACAGCTTTCTTTTGGTACCAATACAATAGGGGTCTGCAAATATGACACATCAAAGAGCACAAGTTCAATTGAGGAGTGATATAAATAGTGAAGTCAAGGAAAAACTAACTACTACATTCAAACCAGCATGTGTCAAACATCATCATCTTGTTCAAGTATCAGTTTATCATCCACAAAAATAGCATCATCAACAATTTAATGATACACCATCATTGCCTTCCTCTACACCACATAGTTTTAAGGAATCTTCTCAAGTTTCTCATCATTCCCCTTCAAATATTCCAATGCATTCAATCCTAATGGAGAATGTTGATAAGAATTCCTCTCCTATTGTTTATTCTGTCGCGAATACTGCAAGTGCTCAGGGTCTTCAGCAGTCAGTTACTACATCTGCCAATGGTCAGACTATAACTATTCGCATGCCAGGAATTTCCTCTCCTCTTTTGGGCACATCCTCTCCAAGCCTTGCACAAAATATTTTAAGTGAGGATGGATCTCAAACTATATCTCATGGGCTAATGATGGATGAAAAGAAACCATGGGCTTATGATGGATGGAAGCAGGGGATGCTTCCATATCTAAAGAGAAATAAATTGGGCCACCCCTTGGCTCCACCTTCATGCTCAGCACTAGGTTCATTGCCTCCACGACCCGCAATCACTCAGATATTCACTCCATCCTCTCATTTGCATGCACCTCTTCACTCCATCATTTATGTTCCGTGTGCGCCCACTCTTCCTTGTTCCTTCTCCCTCCACGTATTATTGGAAACCTTTCCTACGCTGCCCATCTCTCACGCTCTCCCTCATGGTTACATCTCCAACATATTTCATGCTCATCCCTCTCCACATTCTCTCCACGCTGCTCATCCCACGCTCATTCATTCCACACTCAACCTTCTCCTCTCCCCATGTGCAGCCCAAACACTCATCACCTGCAAACCCTACACTCTCTATGTTGCAACTTGAATCTTCCCATATCTCCACATTGCAACCTGAAACCTCCCATCTCTCCACGCTGTAAACTGAAACCTCCCACTCTCCACGCTACAACTTGACCTCCCATATCTCCACGCTGCAACTCGACCTCCCATCTATCCACGCTACAACTTCACCTCCCATCTCTCCATGCATATTTTTCTTCCTCTCTCTCCACGCAGCTCCATCCCCCTTCTGCACACACTCTCCCCGACCTTCACGCATTCCCTTAGCCACCATTTCTCTCGCTGCCTTCTGCACACACTCTCCCAAACCTTCACACATTCCCTTAGCCACCATTTATCTCGCTGGCTTCTGCACACACTCTCCCCAACCTTCACGCATTCCCTTAGCCATCATTTATCTCGCTGGCTACTGCACCCAGCTCCCCAACCTTCACACATTCCTTACCTACCTGCTCACGCTATATTTTGCATCCCTAAATCCTGCACTCATTTTTGGCCACACGCCTTTATCTGAATAGGACTGCGACTTTCCTCCAGGGAAGAATTGATGCCTAGCTTGGGATGGATTAACAGCTCCACTATGTGTTGCATTCAACACCCTCAGCAGATCACTTAAACCCTTATGCCTTTGAGCAATCTAAATGGGAAGCTAATGTATGGTAGAAAATTTAACATTAATATTAGTCTCGTGAAGTTATATGAGAGTAAACAAGTCCTTGAGAATATAAATATTTACCCTAGTGGATTCATTGCCAGCTCGTGGGTGGCCTCTGGGTTGCAGAAAAATACACCAGACAAAGAGTCAAATGGTTGGGAGGAAAGTTGCAGTTAAGCCTTCAATCTCTTGGGTCTAGTTTTCAATAAGTACTCTATATTATTGGTTTAATATTATTCATCATGTTTTTCTTTAAAGTATATGTAAAAATATTTTGTATACATTCTTTATGGTTGATATCTCCTTCATATGGAATTATAATTTTTACCCAATAAATGTATGATGGAGTATATGAGCAATTATAAAGAGGGAAGTGTATTTAAAGACACATATTCATGGTGAATAAATATTTATTTAAGTTGATCGTTATTGTTAATGAGTATTTTGTTTAGTAAGCATTGTAGAGGTGATTATTGTATGAGGATACCCTCATTAAAAAGTACCTTATTCATTATTATGTGTGAGATATTTATGATGTGGAATTATATTGAGAAATCAATAACTTTATAAAGGAAGAGTTAATAGAGCTAATATTTTATATGAAGATTTTATCCCTATCTTGTTAGTAGATATATTAAATGGCAAGCAATATGGAGGATATGCTCATAGTATTTTCATTAATATAATGTGATGAGTCTTTACCGTATACACATATGCTTGAGACTTTAATAGGTATTTCAAAAGTATGAAGAAATTATGTTAAGATTCTTAATTCATATCCAATAATTATATGTATCCATTAAAGAAGATGTTTATAGAAAGGTGTATCATCATGTTATTTTTATAATGAGATTATGACTTATTGTAAGTCTCTTTAATAGATACCTTAGTGTTTTGTTCATAAATATTACAAGACTAACATATGTGATTATTGGTCAAATTATAAGAACAATTTTATACCCCTTTTCCTTTGTTTTACCTCTAGTAACCCATGCAAGCTAGCATGTGTGCTTGATAGAATTTGGAGCTTCATTCCATATGAATTCCCACAAGGACTAGCTTTTAGCGTATGAAAAATATGATGGTCGAATGGTATACCTTGGTGATGGCTATCCTCTTAGCATATTTTTTCATGTTAGAGTCTTTATCATATTCCTAAATAGAGGAGTCAAGGAGTACAATGGATTTTTCCACATAGTTCATTTGGCATAGAACCTTATATCATCAATCAAACTTGATTATGTGGGTTATGTACGTTGTTGTCTCTTAAAAGGGAAAACGATGGCCCAGCGATATATGGTAATTACTAAGGGTGTTTGTGTGTTCAATATATCTTGTAGTTATTCATGTGCTATTTAGTGCAATAGTTCTTCAATTTCTACAGTGAGTACGTACGTATAACTCGTATGATATCATGCTTTGTAGGTACCTAAATGACCTCTTTATTTAGAAAGAAAGTTCCCTTCAAAGAAGATATTACTATGGCACAAAATATTTAGCCATATATGTGAGAAGAGCCTCTACGCAAAAAAAATAAAAATAAATAAATATGATTCATGATGTATTAAATGCTTTTGATTTGTTATTTGATTTTTGCAAGCATTAGATATATGTAAAAAAAAAAACATTTTCAATTTTAATATAGATATCACAAATCTTATCAGATGTTCGACTTAATTCATTCTAATATATTTCTTGGACTGTTAAAGCTCCTTCAATTTCTAAGGGTTTCCATTATGTTCCATTGATTTACAATTATTATATAAGGACATGAGAATATTTTCTCAAAACTAAATCCAAGGTCTTTTGTAGGTTTAAGGAGTTTAAATCTCTCTTGGAAAATAATATTGGTAGGAAGATTAAGGTGTTGGGGACTAATAATTGAGGTGATTTTTGTTCTATATATTTTGATCATTTCTCTAAATAGAATGTCACTAAAAAAACATATGAAAACTTCATATAAGCAATAGAATAATGGATATGTAGAATGGATCACTTCTACAATTCCATTCTACAAGAATTGATATAATAATCAAAACTTGTATCACTTATGATGTTCAATATTTGTAGGTACTTAAATGATCTCTTTATTCAAAAATCAAGTTACCTACAAGGAACCCAATGATATGGAACTAAATATTGGGTCATTAGTAGAATTGAGAAGGACCCACATACCTTGAAAAATAAAAATAAAAACATGTTAATGGATTAAATGATTGTTCTCTTGAATTTGATTTTTGTGATCATTGCATATATGGAAAATGTCCAATCGTATTCTAGTTATCACAAATGTTATGGGTGTGTTGAAATTAATTAGTTATGGTGTACTTGGTCATGTTAAATTTATTTCGATTTATAATACTTTGTGGTGTGTGTCATTCATTAATGATTACTCAAGAAGGACATGGGTATATTTTCTCAAAACTAAATCCAATGTATTTAGTCAGTTTAAGGAGTTTCAATCTCTCTTGGACAATAATATTGGTAGGAAGATTAAGATATTGACCAATAATGGTGGTGATTTTTGTTCTACATGGTTTGATAAGTTTTGTAAAGAGAATGTAATTAAAATATATAAAAAAATCCATATGCCTATCCATGATAATGGAGTTGCAGAAAGGTTGAATATGACATTCTTGGAGAGATCTAGGAGTATGCTTCGTAGAGTCAAATTAGAGAATAATTTCCATGCATAAGTGGTTTCTATTACATGCTACCTAATTATCATAGGACCCCTATCAAGGTTTGGATAGAAAAGAATCCCTCACTTCAATTTTTTCATGTCTTTGTTTTTTAGGCGTATGGTCATGTGCCTAAGGAGAAGATATCAAAGCTATAGAATAATACAATGACATGTATCTTCGTTGACTATGGTATTGGTGTGAAAGTGTACAAGTTTTGGGATCATGTGGCTAGAAAATATTTGAATAGCATAAATCTTATTTTTAGAGGAGTTCAATATTCTCCCATAGTGGTAGAGCCATAGGAGAATGAGAAGAATTGAGTTTTTGAGCTACCACGTCCTACAACTAAGAATGATGATCCAAAAAATGAAAAAAAAAGATTATTCTAGACTTAATGAAGAGGAGGCATCTCAGATATCGTAAGACGAGGAATAAAATTCACCTTAGAATTTAAGGAGGTTTACTGATCAAAGAAGTAAGATAAATAGTTATAATTATAGTCCATGTTATTTCATATGTATATTTTCTTTAATTGGTTAAACTAATTGTCACATACCCAAAATTTGAGCATTTTATGTTATGAGAAAAACATTATGTTATATGTTATTGTAAAGTTTTTATTATTATTGACCAAGTTGGGTCAAGGATGACTGTAATTAATTTCTCAAATATTTTATTATTAATAAATACAAGAGGAGACAAATATCCCAATGAGACTATTGAAAGAGTGTTCACTGACCCACTAGGAGGAATGAAATGGGTGGAGAGAAAATTGACACTTGGCAGCATCATCAATGCACTTCTAGCTGTTGTAGGTGGAAACTTCCCTACATTTATGGTCATGTTCCCCAAGGAAGTGGAATAGAGCAGGTGGCTCAATAATTGTAAAACTGACCAAAGACCTAGGAAATCTATTACATCAATCGAATTGGAGCAGGAGGTTAATCAAGTTTTACCTTGTGACAATTCTAAACACAGAAAAGAGAGGAATGCACAAGAGATTCGATGAGGGGAAGGCTAAAGTGACTGATTGAATTAAGTCTGTTAATCTGAGTTAGTACTGCCTAATGTAGAACTCAATATTGCTGAAAAGCAGAAGTCTCATCATTGAGTATTGTCCACATCATTGTTGAGTTGCAGAGGACAGTATTTGCCTCCATGCAACATCTTCATCCTAGTGGTTCAGTGAACAGGCTCGGGGGTCCTAAGGAAAGTAACTTTAGCTGTCTTCAGGAGAAGGTTGGGTGGAATGGGCTCCTTTGGGTGTTTGTTTCCCTCTTCAGTTATCAGGTTCTTATTCCTCATTGTTTTATTTATACTATATATCTATTTCTGGAAATGTTTAAATGTATCATGAACTCTAGATTTGTTTGGTTAGTATAAAGGATAATTATCTAAATCCGGTTTGTATTGTGAATAGAAGAATAGATTAGAAATGCAGTATGATTGAACGAAATACTTCTCTGTATTTTTCCACACACAGTTAATTGTCGTACTCTAGTACATAGAAGTTAAATTATAAATAGTGTTGGTGTCCATTTTGTCACTACTTTTTATCATCAAATCTATTCTGAATGGCGTTAATTTCATTATTTTTGATATAATAAGTTATTCTTTCCACTATTCAGCCCATCAAACAGACCAAGTATGCATGTATTTGTTTACAATATGAATTTTGGTCAAATCTCATTATATTATGATTTATTAATGATTAAATTAACAATTCCAGTCATGCATGGCATTTAGTTTTGATCTACATGCCGCAATTTATCAAACAACCTTCCATTCAGATTGCGTGTTTATATTGCTAAAGCTCAACCGCGTTCAGCTCATCGTTCAGCCTCGCATTCAGCCCGCGAAATCCACAGTTGGCATGTTTCGGGCCATTAAAGACAAGATTAGGCACGTGGGTTCTGTTAGCCATGCAAGGGTCTTGGTTAATGAGCTTTCGTTATGGAAGATTCTCCTTCCTGACTTCCAAGCTCGACATCACACCATGCTTTCACGTCAACACTCTACACGACGTTCTCTCGTCCGTTCATCCTGGAATCATGCATGCCCATTCACGCTGGTGTTCTGGAAGACTTCATTCATCCACGCTCAGCCTTCCAACACAACGCTTCACCCACGTCAATGCTCTAGAAACCCTCTCCTCCATTTGTTCAGTTCTCCAACACACTAACTCTCTTCCCACGTCAAAGGAAGATCGACGCTACAGCTGCCTCATGAAGTAATCGGCCCCGTGAAGCTTGGTGTCTTCTCCCTATGTTGTCACGCATCACTTAAAGAAGGTAGTTACAGTCATAAACGCCTCTGTTATTATAGAGGTCGACTCTTTCGACCTTCTCATCCAATAGTAAATTATAAATAGATGCTTTACATAGAAGAAAGGAGTTAGAAATAAGAGAAGTTAGTCTATAGACAGAGTTAGAGTTAGAGATTTTCTGGAGCAAATAGCAGACATTTTGTAATTTTCTCAAGTTAATGGAAGTTCTAGTTTGTTGATGTTCTGAGTAGCTTAACCAATTTTGTTTTAAATCTCTGATTGCTAGGAAGGGCCCCTCATCAACCGGAGGTTTTGTTCTTTGTTTTCTGCATTTTCTTTTCTGCAAATAGTTAGTTTATTTTCCTGTATATGTAATTAATTTCGTTTTCTGTACATGATCTTTCTTTCTTTTCTGTAATTTATATTGTGCTGTTAACATAGTTTGTGTTTACAGAATTAGCAAATGGTCGACCAACAGTATAGTCTTGATAGTTTCATTTCCATCTTTTATAATTAGATAGTTTGTTTTCTAATCCTCTACAATTAGATAGGACTTAGTTAGTTGTTGTTTCCAGCTTAGTTCTGATTAGAATTAGTTTAATTAGCTTGTCCTTTGTAGCTGTAGGTTAATTCTCTTCTCTCATCTCAATCTTGCTTTAGTATAGAATAAGAATAGTTTATCTCTCCAACAATGATTAGAATAGGTTGCTTTCTATTATCTTAGCTTCTCAACAAGTCTTCTCACAGATTTCTTTGCATTGTAGGTTCATCTACATTCGCTAGCTGACGTTAAGATAATCAAAACTACTCTTTTACTTAGTTTAATTTGATTTTCCTCCATTCGGACTGCCGTTCGGACTGACATTCGGATCGTCGTTCGGACTTTTACTCTTTCTGCACTATTTTTATGCTCATTTGAATCTAGTTTCTTAGTTTTCTTTATTATAATCTTTCCTGCTCTTTATTAGTATTCTCAACCATAATTAGGCCCTTGATTTACATTCCATAAAGTTTTAATTGAAGTCTCGTTATCATTCTTTGCTTGCTTTAACTATCTTTTAAATTATTTCTCTCATATTTAGTTTACTAATATGTTGTTGTTTCAGAATTTATCAGTCTTATTCCTAGTCTAGTTAATACATGCTCTTCAGACTTAGTTAGAATAAAGTTAATAATCTCATTCTCTAAGTATTTTAGTTTTGATAATTTCCTTCATGAAGATTAGGATCAATTTTTTATCTCGATAAATAATGAAGATGTTCATGGAATACGATTTGGATTTGGAAATTAATATCTTTATCAAGTTTTCTACTTGCTCTTAAATTAATATCTTTATCAAGTTTTCTACTTGCTTCTATATAAATATGTTTATCAATTTTTCTACTTGCTTCCAAATCAAGTTCAGAAGTAAATATCTTTATTAAGTTTTCTACTTGCTTCTACTTTTCATTAGTGTCATATTATTCTACTCATGGATAGTAGATAGATCAGAATGTTTAAAGTTAGTTGTAATTTGTCTCTTTGTTGTTTACATCTCTTTGTTGAAGTTAGACTAGATTTACTTCTGTTTTGTTTTGCTATTACATTTGAAAGCCATTACGATACATTCACTCCAGTTCCTGTTACATGGGAATAGATGTTTTTCTTGAATTAGTTGTTGAAGTTATTTAATAGTTTTAATTTGCTTTGATTAGCATAGATTTCTACTTACGTAATTTATCATTAAATTAATCCATTTCATAGATAGGTCTCTAATTTATTTACAGTTGTTTTCTAATTCCTAGGATAGAATCTAAAATTGTATAGTTTCCATTTTTCATTGTTAGTAATTTGCTTTTTAATCAGTTTCCATTATTCAATTATAAGATAGAGTAGTATGATTTGATACTATTCTAAAGTTATTCATTTAACTAAGTTTGATTTAGTTATTTTTACTAATTTTCTGAAGTTTGACTCAGTTTTTCATTTTGAAAGATCTTTCAATCTTTTCTTTATTAAATATTTTTAATGTCTGACAAGCCGAAATCTTAGGTTCCATTCTACCTTAGCATATACTTTGCCTCAACTCTAAGATTATCAACCCCGGTCAATAATTAAATATTAGGTGTTTTCTTTGAGATAGCTCACACACCCAACTTTTTGGCGTCGTTGCCGGGGAGTTGTAGAAGATAGGTAGAATTCAGTCATAGATAAGTTGAACTCTCTTCTGAAATTTAGTTATATTCTTTCCTTTGAAAATAGGTTGGTGGCGGGTGAGCGGTAAGATGAGAGGTAAGAACCTGCACATATGTTATAACAGACATCTCCAAAACCCAACAATAGTAGTTATGCAGTTAGAATTTATTTCTGTTATAATTTGTTTTCATGAATAGGTCTAGAGATTCACAAGGTAGATTTATTAAAACTGTTGAAATATTGTAACTTCTAAGAATATTATATTTGTACTTTATTATTCTGGAGATGTTTCATTCCTCCGTGGAGACCCTATTGTATATCTAGAGATGTTTATTCCTCTGAGAGAGTGTGGTTGTAACATACCCTCTTTGCTGGAAAACATTATGTTAACTTTTATTGTAAAGTTTTATTTTGGACAAGTGTCCAAGGATGACTGTAATTTGCACGATATTTTATTATTTAATAAATAAAATAGGAGACAAACACCTAAGGGGACTGTTGAAAGAGTGGTTACTGATCCACTAGGTGGAATGGAATCTGGGGTAGAAGGAAATGGACATGTGGCAGCATCATGATGCAACTAACTAGCTGTTGGTATGGGACAACTCCCTTGAAATGTGGTCATAGTGCCTTGGAAAGTGGGACTGGAGCTTGAGGCTCATTTATTCAAAAACTGACAACTAAAAGACCTAGGTGTTGATTTATATGTAACTTCGGAATGTATTTCACATATATGTATATTGTATTCCTATAGAGATGTTATTATTCCTCTATACGGAAGTGGTTGTATTCCTATAGAGATGTTATTATTCCTCTATATGGAAGTGTCGTCATTTATATTGTAAATGTCGTAACTTATACTTGATGGGTTATTAGACCACCTTGTTAGGGTCGGCCCTGTATAAGTCATGTGGGTCAAAGGGTTATTAGACAACCCTATTGGGGGTCGGCCATGTGGGTCAAAGGGTTATTAGACCACCCTAGTGGGGGTCGGCCCAGTCAGCATTATGTTAAGTTGTTAAGTTGAGGCCGACCTAGTTGAGTAAAGGTCAAGTCAAGTTAGTGTATAAATAGAGAGTGTGTCTCTCTCATTTTACACATTCTATTCTCTCACTCACACTTTGGAGAGTGGTGCACTTGTGGAGGAGGAGGCTCTGCTGCTAGGAAAAGACCATCTCTTGTATTCTGGTTGTATCATTGCTCTATCTATCTCTGAGGAAGTTATTGGGGTTTTTCACCTTTATGGTTTTCCCCAAGTAAACTCTGTGTCTGTTCTGTGCTTGCATTATTGTGTCCATGATTCATATGCTGTACATGTTGTTCTCTCAGTTAAGATCCTAGATCAAATTGAAGTAAATTCTGAAAATTTAACATGGTATCAGAGCTAGCCTGAAAGAAGGCATGATATGGCATGTATGACACTTGTTGCACTTACGATGCTAGGGCTTGATATAGCAAAAACCAATCATTGTAGCACTTTCACTATAAATCCGTTTTGGAGAGGTTTTCGGGTCTAAAACTTTTACAGGTCGAATATTAGATCCTCATGTACCTTGTGTCCAAAGGAAAATCTCTAATTCGTTGTACTTTGTGATTTATGATCTATACAATATAGGGTTTTTGCCTCTTCCAAATTTGAGTCAAAAATAGGTGACCTTGGAAAAAAAGGTCATAACTTGGGCTAGGAATCTCCAAATGAAATTTCATAAAAAGTGACAGGTAGTAAACAAAATGTACTATCTCAGGAAATGTTTTCAGAGGCCGAAGTTGAACCAGAGACACATGGCATGCCGTACAAGTTCCCTCTCATGTTTTATCCCATAAACAGGTCACGTTGCGACACTTGGTATAACTATATCTTAGAGAATCCAATTGAGGTCAGACCTGTTGGGATGGAAATATGACAGGTCAGGCTATCGCAGGAAAATGTTTCAGACCCTGGGGATCGAAAAGTGCGGAGTTGCACTAGAAACAATCAGGTACATATTTATGTCAAAACATAATTATTTTTTAGCACGTTCATTCATGGCTTCCGAAATTTAGGGTTTCGCATAAAGTTGGAATTTTTGTAATCGGAGACCACGGCTGAATGTTACTCCTCAAAATAAAAATTTAGAGACCAAGATCAGAATTTTTGGTTGGGCAGAAGGCCGGGCTTGATTAGACTCTAGTTCGGGACTTTGATCAGAAAAGTGGAAAATTAGGGCTTCTGCAAAAATGGGAATTTTCTAAATCTGTGACCATGGCTAAAAGCTCCTCATAAAAATAGAAGCTTAGAGCTTTGGATCAAACCTTTTGATTGGGTAGAGGAGTGGGCTTCATCAAACACTAGTTCGGGGTCACGTCTAGTGAATCCGGAAGTTTCAAAGGCAAAATTGAGGAGTGAAACTTTGTAGTTTTCAAATTCTGAATATACCAGCTTGATCAACTCATCAAGGCGCATATTTCTATCCTTTTGGAAGTTTGAAATTCAAAGTTTGAACTTTTGGGGTTTCTCTGACAAACCCTAATCCAGCTCGAGGTCCATTTCTTGCAAATCAAGTGGATTGGGTTAATCCTAGAAGAAGTTGGATTGGTCACCTGCATAAGTGAAGAAGTTCTTGTTTCAGAGGGAGATGAGGCTAAGGCCTTACATAAGAATATTACAAGTGATCTCGACAGGTATGACTCATCGAGGTATGTTTCGAGATTTCTTCATGTTTAAGTTTATGGTATGTTTGTCTTCATGATTATTATGGTTAGTACAATCTTGATTTGAGATTTGTCGTATCACCTTAGCAAAATTATGAATGCATGATATAAGATATTCATTGGTTAGGGTGTTGACACTTATGATTGTACTAATGCATTATGGTGTTGTATGAGGTTTATGTTGTCTGCTAACATAAAAGGTACACCAAGAAAGACAAATCATGTTCTACTTCAAGAACATATGATCACGGTGACATGAAGACAAAGATTCATCCATTGTCATGGATCACATAGAAGATCTACTTACGAGGTATGTATAACTTGGTTCTACAATGGTTAACTTATGAGACATGCAGGTTACTAGCACAAGTCACTGAAGAGAACCAGAAGACATTATGCGGGTATGTTAGACATATCTAGCTAGCATGCTAATCTAGGTATGTTTTTCCTATATCAAGCTAGAATCCTACCTTGTGTTAGGATCTTATACTATTGTGTTGTTGATAATGATTATTCATGAAGTCATAGGTTTGAATAGTCATGGCTGTATGCATATTATGTTTCTTACCATAATTGATGATATGACTAACCAGAAGAATCGTGAAGGTATAGGTTTGAGTAATCACGGGTTTATGCATTGATGATTTAACTAATCAGAAGAGTCCTATGATCAAATAAGAGTATGCATGAGTAAAAGAAGACTTCCCTGAAACCTTGAATACTAATGTTTATTTTTGTGAATGATCATGACTATACATGTTTAAGATTATTGTGTTTTGATAGTATTAAGATTATACTAATAAATGTGTGATTATGAATGAGACCTCATGGATAACACAATGATGATACTAATAAGCATGCATAGTGATTAAGGATGGATGTAAGCTCAAGGATAGGTAATCCAGGAAGCAAAGATCAAGAGGGAGAACACTCCAGTTGTTCGTGCAAGAAAGCAAAGAAGCACACTTCAGTAGTTTCTGCAAGGATGCAGATATTCAGAGGGAGTTGACCATCTTTCTACATTCCACAACAGAAAGGTGTAGAAGAAGCTACTTCAGAAGCTCTTGCAAGGAAGCAAAGACTCAGAGGGAGTCCACCCAACAACCAAACAAAGATAAGTATTTTTAATTATCATTTCTTGCATATTTGCTTGTTTAAATAAAATTGTTCAATGATGTATATGCTCATGTTCCTAGACTTAGGATATGTATTGTGCATATTAGAATGATTGCATTAATGAACAGTATACTACTAATATGCATGTGATGGGTAAGTGGCCTATGGAACTGTACAACATTCCAGTGCTACTTATCTAGAATGAAACCTCTTTGCTGACATGTTGGGAGTAGTGCAAACTCTTAACAATGTTCTGGTAGAGACTGGAAGGCATCTAGAAAGTTGTGGAACATGGATAAATGTTGTATTGAAGCATTGACTAAGATAATTGCATGACTGTATGACATATTTCTTTATGTGTAAGAATTTGTCTGAAAATTATGAGATGTTTCTAATCATGCAATTTAACTTGTTTTGTAGAAAAGACCGTATACCTTCACCTACAAAAGAAGGACTACAACATTTGTTCAAGCAACAAAATTATCTATTGAATTTATTGAAGTTCCCAGGATACGGGAAGAATGCCATGATCCGTCGATCATGAAGAATGATGTTTGGGATGCGGTCCCAAGAGCTGAAGGGAAGTCTGTTGTGACTTCCAAATGGAACTATCAGATCAAGCATGCTGCAGATGGCAGCATCGAGAAATATAAAAGTGATGAAATAGAAGATATACCAGATGGATTTCAAGACAGCTTTCTTGAATGGTGTAGTCATATATGTGTGCAGAACTTGGTAGGATAGACAGCTTTCTATCAAGTTTGGGCTTTACCAAGAGTAAAGTGGATTCCAACCTTTACTACAAGGTTGAGGAAGGCAATCCAGTGATACTACTTTTGTATGCAGATAACATGTTTGTTAAAGGTGAAGATAGATTGATTGCCGACACGCAGCGGAAGCTTGCTGCCGAGTTTGAGATGAAGAACTTGGGGATGATGCACTATTGTTTTTTGGCATGGAGGTGTGGCAGAGTGCAGATGGAATCTTCCTTGGACAAGGGAAGTATGCAGTACAGATCCTGAAGAGGTTCGGGATGATGGATTGCAAGGCCATGGCCACACCTATGGTGTCGAATTTGAAGCTTCTTTGTGATGCTTCATCTAAGCCAGTGGATGTCTCTATGTATCGTCAGATGATTGGGTCCTTGATGTACCTGACGAACACGAGACCAGATATTTGCTTTGCGGTGAACACATTGAGCCAGTTCCTGATGGATCCGAGGAGTGTTCACCTGGTTGCTGTAAAGCATGTTCTGAGGTACCTAAAGGGTACAGTGGATTATGGGCTCAAGTATGAAGTGAATCAAAAGTTTAACCTGCAGGGTTATGTTGATTCAGATTGGGCTAGCAGTGTTGCAGATAGGAAGAGCACATTTGGATGATGCTTCAGTATGGGATCAGGTGTGATCTCTTGGTTTAGCAGGAAGCAGTCCTGCGTAGCATTGAGTACAGCTGAGGCAGAGTATGTTGTAGCCTGTTCAGCTAGTTGTGAGGCAGTATGGCTACAAAAGCTACTGTCTAAGTTATTTGATCTCCCATTGGATGCTACTGGTATCTTTTGTGATAACCAGAGTTGTGTGAAGCTGTCCGAGAACCCAATGTTTCATGACAGGTTGAAACACATAGAGATCAAATATCACTATATCAGGGATATGGTGCAGAGAGGAGCTATGAAGCTCCTGTACATTGCGACGGACGAGCAGATTGCAGATGTGCTGACGAAACCACTAGCCAGAGTGATGTTCAAGTACTTCAAAGAGAGGCTTGGTGTTCTTCGGATTGATGACACTTCGAGGAAGAAGTGATGGACACATTTGCAGAGGCCATTCCAAGCATGTTGGAAGGAGGATCCTTCACATGGCTGTGGATGTAAGCGCTCGATGATGAGCATCAGGACGATGCTCCAGTTAATGCTCTGTATATGCATCGTGTTGGATGCTGGATATGATCAGTTGGATCATTTATATGTATATGTATGTATGCATCATGTTGGATGCTGGATATGATCAGTTGGATCACTTGTATTTATTTTTGTATATGCATCATGTTGGATGCTTGGACCATGTATCTGTATATGTATCAAGTGGATACATTGTATGATCAGGTGGATACATTGTATGATCAGGTGGATCATGTATGGTGATATGTATCATGTATTTGTATTTGTATCAGGTGGATACACTGTATTATCAGGTGGATAATGTATGATGATATGTATTAGGTAGATACTTGGTATGCATCAGGTAGATGCATTGTATGATCAAGATGATCATGGATGATGAGCTTTAGGATGTTGCTCCAGATGACATGCAACAGGATGTTGCAGTGATGATGATCAGGATGATCATGTGTACATCAGGATGATGTATGGTGAGTATCAGGTTGATACTCTGTGGCCATGGAACAAGTTGTGCAAATAAGCATGTAATTTGTGCCCTGGGAGATTTGCAGATAGTCTTTCAAGGTTTTGCCTATGGCATGTAATTTGTACCCTGGGATATCTGGCAAATGCTCTTTCGAGGTTTTGGTTGGGAGGACATATAATTTGTGCCTTGGGAGATCTGTAGATAGTCTTTCGAGGTTTTTCCTATGGCATGTAATTTGTGCCCTGGGATATCTGGCAGATGCTCTTTCGAGGTTTTGTCCTATGGCATGCAATTTGTGCCCTGGTAGATCCAATAGGTTGAGCCGTGTGCTCATAATCAGTCCTGGGATGCTCTTTCGAGGTTTTTCCATGATCACATGTAATTTGTGCCCTGGGAGATCCGATAGGTTGAGCCTTGTGCTCGTAATCAATCTGGGGATGCTCTTTCGAGGTTTTGTGGTGACCACATGTAATTTGTGCCCTGGGAGATCCAATAGGTTAAGCCTTGTGCTCGTAATCAGTCCTGGGATTCTCCTTCGAGGTTTTGTGGTGGGGTCACATGTAATAAGTCTTGGAGATCTGGACAGGATGAAAAAGGCCTCAGATGCTCTTTAGGGTTCTTACTAGTCAAGAGACTCTTTTAAGGTTTTGTGACACACGTAATAAGTCCTGAGATTTCCACAGTATGGCCAGTGATGACGAAGACCTGCAGGTGGTGGGCCTACAATCAGTATGAAAAAGGATTGGCTCTGTAGAACTTCCTATGATGAGTAGATTTAGAGATTGATTGAGATAGCAGCAGTAGTGACAATGATGATGACTCGATGATGATTATCCAGTGACGATGATCCAGAGAAGATGACTTGTGCTAGAAGACCTGTGTCGAGAAATACCTTCCTAGTTAAGAGGGAGTGTTGATGTATATGTAACATCGGAATGTATTTCACATATATGTATATTGTATTCCTATAGAGATGTTATTATTCCTCTATACAGAAGTGGTTGTATTCCTATAGAGATGTTATTATTCCTCTATACGAAAGTGTCGTCATTTATATTGTAAATGTCGTAACTTATACTTGATGGGTTATTAGACCACCTTGTTGGGGTCGGCCCTGTATAAGTCATGTGGGTCAAAGGGTTATTAGACCACCCTATTGGGGGTCGGCCATGTGGTTCAAAGGGTTATTAGACCACGCTAGTGGGGTTCGACCCAGTCAGCATTATGTTAAGTGGTTAAGTTGAGGCCGACCTAGTTGAGTAAAGGTCAAGTCAAGTTAGTGTATAAATAGAGAGTGTGTCTCTCTCATTTTACACATTCTATTCGCTCACTCACACTTTAAAGAGTGGCGCACTTGTGGAGGAGGAGGCTCTGCTGCTAGGAGAAGACCATCTATTGTATTCTGGTTGTATCATTGCTCTATCTATCTTTGAGGAAGTTATTGGGGTTTTTCACCTTTATGGTTTTCCCCAAGTAAACTCTGTGTCTCTTGTGTGCTTGCATTATTGTGTCCATGATTGATATGCTGTAGATTTGCTGTACATGTTGTTCTCTCAGTTAAGATCCTAGATCAGATTGAAGTAAATTCTGAAAATTTAACACTAGGCAGTCTATAAAATAGCCATCAAATTGTGAACTGAGGTTCATCACTTTTCCTGACGAGGAAATTTACCTTGGGGTTTTGCTGTGTTGAACCCAAGAGATTTGATGAGGGGATATGCTAAGTTTTGATCATGTTGTGAGTCTGCTAAACTCTATTAAGTTCTGGAGTGTGATGCTGAGTACTGAAGGCATGTTATTATAGGAGGTTGATGCTGAGTGCTGAGGGCATTTTTGAGTGCATTGCTTCTACATAGATTCCATCTACTTAGTGGCTCAGTAAGCAGGCTCAGGGGTTCACTAGAAGCCAGCAATTCTACTGCTTCTTCTGGAATAGGTTGGGAGGAACAGGCCTCCTCGGGTGTTTGTCGGCCCTATCTTCACTTGCAGGTTCTACTTATCCTCCCTAAACTTTTATGCAGTTAAAAACTTTCCATCTGTTATAATAAATTTTCTGTTTTCAAAGATATTATTGGACAAACATGATTTTTGTTGTTTCTAAGTTAAATAAGATTCTGTTTAAGTACTGATTACATTTATGAAGGATTGAATAAAATGTTCTCTGCATTTTTCCCCATGCTATTGGATCGACATCGTACTCTAGTACATAGAATAATTTAATGTAGATAGATATGATAGGAAGATTTGCCAAAATGAAGGAAGGGAACAACTCTATTAATTTGTTAAAGTTTTTCCTACTATTAGTGGTTAAGGGGTAATTAGTAAAATCTAAAGTTTATCTCTTTTCATCTTCCATTTAAAAGAGGTTTCCAGATTACTGTAATTTTCCTTATAGTACTATTATATTTCTTTTTCATCAAATAGTAAACTCATTGCCTGGAAAAAAAATATCAATGCTTTATACTCAATAAGGAAATCATTCTCTGTTTCATAAATTATAAAAAAAAAAATTATAACATTAATCTACAGTACAAAACTGCCATTTCCAAGTTTGAAATTAGAGTTTATGTTTTCCTTATGTATATCATCAAAGCTTACTATAGTTTATTTTATTCACTACATAATCGTTTACTAACATACAGGATAGACATGTAAATAAAGTCTATTTTAGTTCTACATTTGTTTCTAACATACAGTATAAAAACCCTAAACCCTAACTTCTCTTTTACAAACCCTTCTATCAACATAACTAGCAATTCATTTCCTTAGTATCTAAGATTGATTTCACAATACTCATTCTGGTCAAGTGACGTAGGGGTAATACCCTTTTCATCGAAACATTTCACAAGAATTCAAGTTTTCATTACATGTGCAGACCTTTTAACATTTCATCAAAAATTGAAAACAGTGATTCAGGAGCAGATAAGCATTTCATTATCTATCAATTCACACACATTACAATGCTTTCACTTCATAGTTTTATAGTTTATGGTTCAACGAACTAAAACGATAGCAGAAAAGTATCAAAGTTTATTTTTAAACATTGTTTTAAAACCACATTTCGTATTACATCAAGTTAAACGCAGAAACCAAGTTTCATTTCAACATTTAAATCATCCAAGTCACAGGATACATTCTTGGGTCGAAACCATTCTCTTATTAAAAACTCAACAGAGGAATGGAACCCTCATCGACAAGATCTACATTGTCCAGCTCGACACAAAACCAAAACTATGGATACTTCAACCTAAACATTGTTACAATGATCCTGTAAGCTGAGAGGCACCATACTACAGGCATGTAGTTTAAAACACAACACAACACTGTTTTTGATCGACGACTTTCAAAAAACCACAAGTTGGTTTAAACCTCAACATTGGCCAGTAACTGCTAGGAGAACCTACGGACAGATTGGCAACGGGGATTACCGAATTCATGCGAGTTATCCTTTGCGGACCCGTCCCAGTACTGTAAACTCCATGGAACGAAGGTACCTACCATTGCAACTGTATCAAGGTTAAATGCATTACGTTGCAGTAGTTTTAATTAAATACAAGGGTTACCTTTGAAAAGCAGGGCGTTGTCGCCTCACGTTTGCAAGTTTCCAGTTCATCCAACCAACGCGACATACTCAGCAATACTGTTATGTTATCTCTGACGCCGATTAAAAGACCTAGAGAAACCTTCTCTCGTATGAGAACGAAAGCCACAGGCTTCAACACTCTCCACATGTTCGAACCTTGAAACTCTTAAAACGAAGGTGTAAAGTTGCAGAGCCACCATAGGACAGCCAAGGGTAAAACCCTACTTCGCAGCGGCCTGTCGGCCTCTCCCCGAAAACCAGGGCTCCAAATGAACGCGAAGGTAGAAGACCAACAACGATATAGCCAAACCTTTAGGGTTAAGTTTCTTCATCTAGATCAATGAAGGAGGACATGCCATCCAAACAACGCCACTACCAAGGCAAGTAATACGAACAACTTCACATTTAATGGAGCATTCAATAACTAAACCAGCCGAAGGCCACGTCAAGCAAGAAGCATGTTACAGCTCGACAGGTTCATACAAATTCTATGACAATCATCACGTGGAGCCAGTCCTGGACGAGCCAACGGAGCAATCCACGAAGGATTCGCAGCATTGCATTAATGTCAAAGTGCTATCGTATCACCTTGCCGAACATTACCTATAGTAGCATTAAACGTTGTCAGCATCGTAATAATGTCACGAGCACAAATCCCTGCGTTATGATTTACATCTTATGCAAAGTCTTCGTTCACATTCACATAGTATGTAAATTTAAATCTCAGTGTTAATTATATTATATGTTTTCCAAAGTTTCACTTAGTATGTAGGTTCATAACTATGTTATATAGTTTAGTTTGATTTCATATATGTTAATTCAAATGTTAAAACTTTATTTTTATATCATGTTGACATTTTGTTGTTTTAATATTTTATTTATTGTTTCACATAGTATTTTTATTATATGTTAAACATAGTATAAGGTAGGAATTTCCCTTATGACATTCATCATGATGTTTCGATACCTTGTCTATATATTGACATAGTAGGTAGTTGCAAATTTCAATAATAATGTTCACAGACTTCCATTTGTCACTTTTATATAATATTGCATTATTTAGTCCTAGGATGATATAGTAAATTCATATTGCAAAAGCTTAGTAGATTAGGACGCATGTGACAAATGTCATGTAAGTCTAGAAATGCTATTGAATTTATTTTTGTCACATAGGATGCATGTTTTAATTGTCACGTAGATTTAGAAGTTCAATAATGCATCATAGCTTTATAAGAATGGAAATATTAAAATATGATTTCATTATCCATTAAATAGGGTGAGATTCTTTTATTCAATAAGGTCGCATAATAATTATTCCTGTCATATTAGCAATTATCATCACATGCTTGTTATTAATGTGTTATAAAGACTCTTCGATATTTGATGATTCCAGTTGTCACTAATTGTGCAAAGTGAAAGGACTCTTCGATTTTTCATACTAACTATAATTCTAAGGATTCTTTTTTTAAAGTTTGTAGCATAGTTACTTTTCCCGTTTCATTGACTAAAAGAATTTTAGTACAAAGTACCTCTAGCTCTGCTTCACGCATCAGGATACAAATAGTATGAGCTGCTAAAAGAAAGACTGAGATTTCATATCGAGATTACCTTCATGCATGGTAGTACACATTGTTTCATAAAATAGAGACGACTAGTTGAAGCTTATAGCATTTCTTGAAGTAATAGAAGTATTTAATACCTTACCTGCAGATCTGCGAAAGAAAGAAACAGTTCCAATGCTTTAGATATCAAGCTATGTAAAGCCAATGGCACCCTATAGGAACCCCTTCAAAAACATACAACGAAGTCGTCACTATTAGTTATCAGATCCAGAACACATGAGAATTTATTTATCATTTATCAAATTACATTTATAATCTACTGTCCGGTATGTTAAGTTTTACAAATTAAATTATGTGTTAAAGCCGTCTCTAGTTAGTTTGTTAAAAATCTATTATTCCGCAAGTAGCATTGTAATAATAAATTTCGTTTTAAAAATTTTAAATTTTTAGTGATTTTTGGGGTGTTACATGTGGTATCAGAGCGCGGTTAAAACTCTAGGCCTGATGTGGCTCACATGCGTAGCACAGAAAATAAAATAAAATAAATAAATAAATAAAAAAACAATTGTTCTACTAACTTTTATTTCAATTTTGTTTGTACAGTTGGACAATTGTTTTACAGGTATGTCACTACCGGAGGAATCAACAGAGGATAAATCTCCTCGTAATGAACCTAGTATTAATGAAAATCCTGAAGGTATTTATGTTGAATCGAATAATAATTCTTCTGAATTTCTGCGTACCATAAAAGATTTAAAGTCTGATATAAAAATAGTTAAAGAAGAAAATGAATGCATTCTGAAAGTGCAAGATACGTTGAATCAGATTTTGATGGATAATTATCAGAATGAGGAAAGAGGCAGGAGATCAGAGGTAAAATCTGATTTTGCTATAATGAACCACAAACATAAGCACATGAAATCAAGCAATGATAAAAGTACTAGTTATTCTTCCTCTGACTCAAGTCAAAGAAACTATCATTCTAATCAGGACAGCAGTGATAGTGATTACTGTTCGAAAAAGAGAAAGCATAAGCATCATGAGCAGATTACTAGAGAGTTTAAAAAGATTAAGCCACCAACTTTTAATGGCGAAAGTGAGAAGGGTGAGACAACAAAAGCTTGGTTTCCTGGGATGAAGAAGTACTTTAATATTTACGATTACTCATCTCAGTTAAAAGAAAAGATGGCTATTTAGAATCTGATAGGGAAGGCAGATATCTGGTGGCAGGATCTTAAAAGAATCAAGAGTATAAAGGAGAAAGACGTAACCTAGAGTACGTTTAAAAAGTTATTTAAGACAAATTTCTTGTCGGAACAGTATTATGAAGATAAATCAAAAGACTTTTATGATCTGAAGATGGGTACTATGAAAATGAAGGAATTGTGCAGCAAGTTCCTTAGTTTGCTGAGGTATGTACCGTACATGGTCGAAGAGAAGCCTAAGGTGCAAAGGTTTCTCAGTTGTTTACCGTTCCACATAAAAGACATAATAGAATATGACAATCCTACAACTTTGGAGGAAGCTATGAGGAAAGATAATTTCTATTTCGATCAAAATAGGAAAAGGGAAGGAACAACTGGCTGGAAGAGCAGTAAGGCTAATCAGTTTGATTTTAAAAAGAAGAATTTTAATCATAATTCTGGAAGTTTTAAGAAAAATTTTAATAATTGAAATTTTTCAAGTAATAACACTTACAGGGGTAATACATCTCAGAACTTTACTGTTGCAAGAAACGGACCCAATAATAATAATCAAAACAATAATAATAATAACAACAACAGGTATGCTGAGCAGAAAGGACCTATGAAGTGCTATGACTGTGGCGGACCACACAAGAGAGCAGATTGTCCACGCAACAAAAATATAGTCAACAACATCCACAAAGTACAAGCAGAGCCTACAGTTGCAGATGTAGCGAGGGAGATTCCAAGAATTTATGCAGCATTGGAAAATCGTCAACCAGACGATCAAACATCCATGGTGGAAATTGAAGGTATGCTACAAACCAAGTCTATTTCCACTTTAATAGATTCGAGTGCAAATTTGAGTTATATTTCACCCGAATTAGTGAAAATTTGCAAGTTAACGATAGAAAAATTTGACAAACCATGGTTAGTTCATCTTGCAACAGGTACAAAAAGAAAGGTTACAGATTTTGTCAAAAATTGTGAAGTGTTTCTAAGTCAGCTGAAAACGCAAGTTAATTTGAATGTTTTACCATTAGGATCTTATGATTTGTTGATTGGCATGGATTGGCTTGAATAGCATAGAGTGTTACTGAATTGTTATGAAAAGTCTTTTGCTTGTTTAAATAATGAAGGTAATACTAAAACTGTAAAAGGCATCTCTAGGAAGACTTCTGTAAGACAAATTTCTGTGTTACAAGTAAAAAGAGCTGCAAGAAAAGGTTGTAAATTATTTGCTGTAAATGTTATTAATGACGAATGTTCATCTAAAGAAGATAAAGTAAAACTGGAGGATATACCTATTCTTAAGGACTTATCGGATGTATTCCCGGAAGAAATTCTAGGTTTACCTCCAAAAAGGGAGCTTGACTTCACCATTGAGTTAGTACCAGGTGCGGTACCAAACTCAAACGATCCTTACAGAATGAATATTCTAGAGTTAAATGAACTAAAATATCAACTAAAGGAATTAATAGATAAAAACTACATAAGGCCAAGTGTGTCTCCTTGGGGAGCACCGATTATTTTTGTTAAGAAAAAGGATGGTACTATGCGATTGTGCATAGATTATCATCAACTTAACAAAATGACTATAAAGAATCGATATCCCTTTTCCCGCATAGACGATCTGTTTCGTTAAGTATGCGGAGCAAAGATATTTACTAAAATTGATTTAAGGTCTGGTTATCATCAAGTTAGAATAAAAGACGAAGACATATTCAAGACTACATTCAGAACTTGATATGGACACTACGAGTTCGTAGTTATGCCTTTTGGGCTGACTAACGCACCCGTAGTTTTCATGTGTTTGATGAACAATGTTCTGCATCAGTATTTGGATAAGTTTGTAGTCGTGTTCATTGATGACATTTTAATTTACTCTAAAACTAAAGAAGAGCATGATGAACACTTAAGAATAATTCTACAAGTCTTAAGAGAACATAGGTTGTATGCTAAGTTCAGTAAATGTGATTTTTACAAAGATAAAATTCAGTATTTGGGTCATATAATTTCAAAAGATGGTATTTCTTTTGATCCAGACAAGATAAAAGCAATTAATGAATGGCCTGTTCCTAAGGACATAACTGATGTACGATCATTTATGGGGATAACAGACTACTATAGAAATTTTATTGAAGGGTTCTCACGAATTGCAAATCCCATCACTTCTTTGCAGAAGAAGGGAAAGAAATTCGTATGGGATCAAAAGTGTCAAGAAAGTTTTAATAAGTTAAAAGAATTATTAACAACTGCACCGGTTTTAAAAATTGTTGATCCCAATAAAGATTTTGTTGTATGCACTGGTGTATGCAACGAAGGACTTGGAGGGGTCTTAACTCAAGAAGGTCATGCGATTGCTTATGAGTTAAGAAAATTAAAAATTCATGAAAATAACTATGCAACTTATGATCTTGAGTTGGCAGCTGTAAGACACGCACTTAAAATGTGGCGCCATTACCTGATCCGAAGAAAATTCATTTTAATGACTGATAATAAAGGCTTAAAGTATTTATTGGATCAAACAAATCTTAACACAAGGCAAGCTAGGTGGTTAGCTTTCCTTAGCGAGTATGATTTTGAGATTCATCACATTAATGGAAAGGAAAATAAGGTTGCTGATGCATTGAGCAGAAATGCTAGATTGAGTTTTGTGGCAGCAATCAGTACTTTTAAAACTGATCTGGAAAATTAGATTAGAGAAGGAATTAATCAAGAATTGCATGCTAAAGTGATTGAAAATGTATCTGAAAATTGAATTACATATTTCAGCATTAACGAAAAAGGCTTAATGACTTATAAAAACAGAATTTATATACCTAATGAATCGAAAGTTAAGCTGCTGATTTTTTATGAAGTTCATAAAAGTCCTTATTTAGGACATCCCGGTTATCAAAAAATGATAACTATGTTGAGAAATGATTATTTTTGGCCCAACATGAAAAATGAACTGGCTGAGTACATAGCTAGATGTTTTGATTGTCAGACAATTAAGGCTGAACATCAACATCCTGCTGGACTATTGCAGCCGTTGCCAATTCCATAATGGAAATGGGAGATTATCAGTATTGAATTTATAGTTGGTTTGCCTAATAATCAGAAGCAGAATGACTCAATTATGGTTGTGGTTGATAAACTTAGTAAAGCTGCTCATTTTATTCATGTGAAAACTACTTTCAAGGCTTCTAACATTACAGATATTTTTATGAGGAAAATTTTTTGCTTACATGGAATTTCGAAGGTAATCATTTCTAATCGAGACTCTAAATTTACTGGAAAATTTTGGACAGAACTGTTTCCAGGTTTAAATACCAAGCTAAATTTCAGTACGTCTTTTCACCCACAAACTGATGGACAGACTGAAAGAGTTAATCAAATTTTAGAAGATATGTTAAGATTATATGTAAAGGATCAGCCCTCTAAATGGGAAGATTATTTACACTTAGTTGAATTTACATACAATAATCATTATCAAGCATTTGCTAAGTTAAGTCCATTTGAAATTTTATATGGAAGAAAATGCAACACACCTATTTCTTGGGATAATCCTGTAGACAGATTAATTTTAGGACCATATTTGTTGAAAGAAATGGAGCTAACCGTGAAACAGGTACAAAGCAACTTAAAAGTTGCACAAGACAGGAAAAAACGTTATGCAGATCTGAAATGCATTGAAAGAGAATTTCAGGTTGGAGACCATGTGTTTGTAAAGGTAAAACCCAAGAAGAGTTCTTTAAAACTTGGGAGTTGTGCTAAATTAGCACCAAGGTACTGTGGTCCATTCGAAGTCCTATCAAGGATTGGACCAGTTGCTTATCGGTTAGAATTACCATCAAATTTAAAAATTCATAACATTTTTCACGTATCAGTTTTAAAGAAGTATGTACATGATGCTACTCATGTGCTGAATTGGAATGATATACAGGTGGAAACCGAAGGATATTTTCAGGTGGAACCAGACTGTATCCTCGATAGGAGGGAAATTACACTTTGGAATCACAGCATAGCGCAGGTAAAGGTGCAATGGAAGCACCTTAGCCCTGATGAAGCTACTTGGGAACAGGAAAGTAAAATGTGAGAAGCATACCCAGTTCTGTTCCATGAGGAACTTGATGATGAATAAGCAACATCGAGGATGATGTCGAGCTTAAGTGGGGGTGTTTGTAACATACCCTCTTTGTTGGAAAACATTTTATGCTGAAAACATTATGTTAACTTTTATTGTAAAGTTTTATTTTGGACAAGTGTCCAAGGATGACTGTAATTTGCACGATATTTTATTATTTAATAAATAAAATAGGAGACAAACACCTAAGGGGACTGTTGAAAGAGTGGTTACTGATCCACTAGGTGGAATGGAATCTGGGGTAGAAGGAAATGGACATGTGGCAGCATCATGATGCAACTAACTAGCTGTTGGTATGGGACAACTCCCTTGAAATGTGGTCATAGTGCCTTGGAAAGTGGGACTGGAGCTTGAGGCTCATTTATTCAAAAACTGACCACTAAAAGACCTAGGAAGCCTATATAATAGCCATCAAATTGTGAACTGAGGTTCATCACTTTTCTTGACAAGGAAATTTACCTTGGGGTTTTTCTGTGTTGCACCCAAGAGATTTGATGAGGGGATATGGTAAGTGTTGATCATGTTGTGAGTCTGCTAAACTCTATTGAGTTCTGGAATGTGATGCTGAGTGTTGAAGGCATGTTATTACAGGAGGTTGATGCTGAGTGCTGCAGGAATTTTTTAGTGCCTTGCTTCTACACAGATTCCATCTACTTAGTGGCTCAATAAGCAGGCTCGGGGGTTCACTAGAAGCCAGCAGTTCTGCTACTTCTTCTGGAATAGGTTGGGAGGAACAAGCCTCCTTGGGTGCTTCTTGGCCCTATCTTCACTTGCAGGTTCTACTTATCCTCCCTAAATTTTTATGCAGTTAAAAACTTTCTATCTCTTATAATAAATTTTATGTTTTCAAAGATATTATTGGACAGACATGATTTTGGTTATTTCTAAGTTAAATAATATTCCGTTTAAGTAATGATTACATTTATGGAGTGAATAAAATGTTCTCTGCATTTTTCCCCATCCTATTGGATCGGCATCGTACTCTAGTACAAAGAATAATTTAATGTAGATAGATATGATAGGCATATTTGCCAAAATGAAGGAAGGGAACAACTCTGTTAATTTGTTAAATTTTTTCCTACTGTCAGTGGTTAAGAGGTAATTAGTAAAATCTAAAGTTTATCTCTTTTCATCTCCATTTAAAAGAGGTTTCATAATTTCTATAATTCTCCTTATAGTACTGTTATATTTCTTTTTCATCAAATAGTAAATTCATTGCATGGAAAAAAAATATCAATGCTTTATACTCAATAAGGAAATCATTCTCTGTTTCATAAATTATCAAAAAAAAATTATAACATTAATGTACAGTACAAATCTGCCATTTCCAAGTTTGAAATCAGAGTTTATGTTTTCCTTATGTATATCATCAAACCTTATTATAGTTTATTTTATTCACTGCATAATCGTTTACTAACATACAGGATAGACATGTAAATAAAGTCTATTTTAGTTCTGTATTTGTTTATAACATACAGTATAAAAACCCTAAACCCTAACTACTCTTTTACAAACCCTCGTATCAACAGAACTAGCAATTCATTTCCTCAGTATCTAAGATTTACTTCACAGTATTCATTCTGGTTAAGTGACCCAGTGGTAATACCCTTTTCAATGAAACATTTCACAAGAATTTAAGTTTTCATTACATTTGCAGACCTTTTAACATTTCATCAAAAACTAAAAACGACGATTCAGGAGCAGATAAGCATTTCATTATCTATCAATTCACACACATCACAATGCTTTCACTTCATAGTTTTATAGTTTATGGTTCTACGAACTAAAACGATAGCAGAGAAGTATCAAAGTTTGTTTTTAAACATTGTTTTAAAACCACATTTCGTATTACATCAAGTTAAACGCAAAAACTGAGTTTCATTTCAACATTTAAATCATCCAAGTCACAGGATACATTCTTGGGTCGAAACCCTTCTCTTATTAAAAACTCGACAGAGGAATGGAACCCTCGTCGACAAGAGCTACATTGTCCAGCTCGACACAAAACCAAAACTACGGATACTTCAACCTAAACATTGTTACATCGATCCTGTAAGCCGAGAGGCACCATACTACAGGTGTGTAGTTTAAAACACAACACAACACTTTCTTTGACCGACGAATTTCAGAAAACCACAAGTTGGTTTAAACCTTAACGTTGGCTAGTAACTGCTAGGAGAACCTACGGATGGATTGCCACCGGGGCTTACCAAATTCATGCGAGCTATCCTTTTCCGACCACTCCCAGTACCGTAAACTCCACGGAAAGAAGGTACCTTCCATTGCAACTGTATCGAGGTTAAATGCATGTCAAAAAGGAACGATACACAAAGGCGAACTATATTACATTGCAGGAGTGTTAATTAAATACAAGGGTTACCTTTGAAGAGCAGGGTGTCGTCACCTCACGTTTGCAAGTTTCCAGTTCATCCAACCAACATGACATACTCAGCAATACCATTATGTTATCTCTAACGCTGATTAAAAGATCTGGAGAAACCTTCTCTCGTATCAGAACGAAAGCCACATGCTTCAACACTCTCCACACGTTTGAACCTTGAAACTCTTAACATAGTTTTCCACCATTAAAACGAAGGTGCAAAGTTACAGATCCACCAGAGGACAGCTAAGGGTCAAACCCTACTTCACAGTAGCCTGTCAGCTTCTCCCCGAAAACTAGGGCTCCAAATGAACGCAAAGGTAGAAGACCAATGGAGGTATAGCCAAACCTTTAGGGTTAAGTTTCTTCATCCAGATCAATGGAGGAGGACATGCCAGCCAAACAATGCCACTACCAAGGCAAGTAATACAAACAACTTCACATTTAATGGAGCATTCAATAACTAAACCAGCCGAAGGCCACGTCAAGTAGGAAGCATGTTACAGTTCGACAGGTTCATACAAATTCTACGACGATGATCATGTGGAGGCAGTCATGGACAAGCCAACGCAGCAATCCACCAAGGATTCGCAGCATCGCATTAATGTTGAAGTGCTATCGTATCACCTTGCCGGACCTTACCTACAGTAGCATTAAACGCTGTCAGCATCGTAATAATGTCACGAGCACAAATGCCTGCGTTATGATTTACATCTTATGCAAAGTCTTCGTTCACATTCACATAGTATGTAAATTTAAATCTCGGTGTTAATTATATTATATGTTTTCCAAAGTTTCACTTAGTATGTAGGTTCATAACTATGTTATATAGTTTAGTTTGATTTCATATATGTTAATTCCAATGTTAAAACTTTATTTTTATATCATGTTGACATTTTATTGTTTTAATATTTTATTTATTGTTTCACATAGTATTTTTATTATATGTTAAACATAGTATAACGTAGGAATTTCCCTTATGACATTCATCATGATGTTTCGATACCTTGTCTATATATTGACATAGTAGGTAGTTGCAAATTTCAATAATAATGTTCACAAATTTCCATTTGTCACTTTTATATAATATTCCATTATTTAGTCCTAGGATGATATATTAAATTCATATTGCAAAAGCTTAGTACATTAGGACGCATGTGACAAATGTCATGTAAGTGTAGAAATGCCATTGAATTTATTTTTGTCACATAGGATGCATGTTTTAATTGTCACATAGATTTAGAAGTTCAATAATGCATCATAGCTTTATAAGAATGGAAATATTAAAATATGATTTCATTATCCCTTAAATAGGGTGAGATTCTTTTATTCACTAAGGTCGCATAATAATTATTCCTGTCATATTAGCAATTATCATCACATGCTTTTTATTAATGTGTTATAAAGACTCTTCGATATTTGATGATTTCAGTTGTCACTAATTGTGCAGAGCGAAAGGACTCTTCGATTTTTCATACTAACTATAATTCTAAGGATTCCTTTTGTAAAGTCTGTAGCATAGTTACTTTTCCAGTTTCATTGACTAAAAGAAGTTTAGTACAAAGTACCTCTAGCTCTACTTCATGCATCAGGACACAAATAGTATGAGCTACTAAGAGAAAGACTGAGATTTCATATCGACATTACCTTCATGCATGGTAGTACACATTCTTTCATAAAATAGAGACGACTAGCTGAAGCTTATAGCATTTCTTGAAGTACTGGAATTATTTAATACCTTACCTGTAGATCTGCGAAAGAAAGAAACAGTTCCAATGCTTTAGCTATCAAGCTAAGTAAAGCCAAGGGCACCCTGTAGGAACCCCTTCAGAAACATACAACGAAGTCGTCAGTATTAGTTATCAGATCCAAAACACATGAGAATTTATTTATTGTTTATCAAATTACATTTATAATCTGCTATCCGGTATGTTAAGTTTTACAAATTAAATTATGTGTTAAAGCGGTCTCTAGTTAGTTTGTTAAAAATCTATTATTCCGCAAGTAGCATTGTAATAATAAATGTTGTTTTAAAAATTTTAATTTTTTAGTGAATTTTGGGGTGTTACATGTGGTATCTGAGTGCGGTTAAAACTCTTGGCCTGATGTGGCTCATGGGCACAGCACACACACAAAAAAAAAAACTGTTCTACTAACTTTTATTTCAATTTTGTTTGTACAGTTGGACAATTGTTTTACAGGTATGTCACTACCGGAGGAATCAACAGAGGATAAATCTCCTCGTAATGAACCTATTATTAATGAAAATCCTGAAGGTATTTATGTTGAATTGAATAATAATTCTTCTGAATTTCTACGTACCATAAAAGATTTAAAGTCTGATATAAAAATAGTTAAAGAAGAAAATGATAGCATTCTGAAGGTGCAAGATACGTTGAATTAGATTTTGATGGATAATTATCAGAATGAGGAAAGAGGCAGGAGATCAGAGGTAAAATTTGATTCTACTATAATGACCCATAGACATAAGCACAAGAAATCAAGGAATGATAAAAGTACTAGTTATTCTTCCTCTGACTCAAGTCAAAGCTACTATCATTCTAATCAGGACAGCAGTGATAGTGATTACTATTCGACAAAGAGAAAGCATAAGCATCATGAGCAGATTACTGGAGAGTTTAAAAAGATTAATCCACCAACCTTTAATGGCGAAAGTGAGAAGGGTGAGACAGCAGAAGCTTGGCTGTCTGGGATGAAGAAGTACTTTAATATTTACGATTACTCATCTCAGTTAAAAGCCAAGATTGCTATTTACAATCTGATAGGCAAGGCAGATATCTGGTGGCATGATCTTAAAAGAATCAAGAGTATAAAGGAGAAAGACGTAACCCGAAGTACGTTTAAAAAGTTATTTAAGAAAAAGTTCTTGTCAGAACAGTATTATGAAGATAAATCAAAAGAGTTTTGTGATCTGAAGTTGGGTACCATGAACATGAAGGAATTGTGCAGCAAGTTCCTTAGTTTGCTGAGGTATGTACCGTACATGGTCGAAGAGAAGCCTAAGGTGCAAAGGTTTCTTAGTTGTTTACCGTTCCACATAAAAGACAGAATAGAATATGACAATCCTACAACTTTGGAGGAAGCTATGAGGAAAGCTAATTTCTGTTTTGATCAAAACAGGAAAAGGGAAGGAACAACTGGCTGGAAGAGTAGTAAGACTAATCAGTTTGATTATAAAGAGAAGAATTTTAATTATAATTCTGGAAGTTTTAAGAAAAATTTTAATAACATAAATTTTTCAAGTAATAACACTTACAGGGGTAATACATCTCAAAACTTTACTGCTGCAAGAAACGGACCTAATAATAATAATAACAACAATAGGTATGCTGAGAAGAAAGGACCTATGAAGTGCTATGAATGTGGCAGACCACACAAGAGAGCAGATTGTCCACGCAACAGAAAGACAGTCAACAACATCCACACAGTACAAGCAGAGCCTACAGTTGGAGATGTAGTGAGGGAGATGCCCAGAATTTATGCAGCATTGGAAAATCGTCAAGCAAACCATCAAACAGCCATGGTAGAAATTGAAGGTATTCTACAAACCAAGTCTATTTCCATTTTAAAAGATCTGGGTGCAAATCTGAGTTATATTTCACCCGAATTAGTGAAAATTTGCAAGTTAAAGATAGAAAAATTTGACAAACCATGGTTAGTTCAGCTTGCAACAGGTACAAAAAGAAAGGTTACAGATTTTGTCAAAAATTGTGAAGTGTTTCTAAGTCAGCTGAAAACGCAAGTTAATTTGAATGTTTTACCATTAGGATCTTATGATTTGTTGATTGGCATGGATTGGCTTGAACAGCATAGAGTTTTACTGAATTGTTATGAAAAGTCTTTTGTTTGTTTAAATAATGAAGGTAATACTGAAACCGTAAAAGGCATCTCTAGGAAGACTTCTGTAAGACAAATTTCTGCGTTACAAGTAAAAAGAGCTGCAAGAAAAGGTTGTAAATTATTTGTTGTAAATGTTATTAATGACGAATGTTCATCTAAACAAGATAAAGTAAAACTGGAGGATATACCTATTCTTAAGGACTTCTCGGATGTACTGCCAGAAGAAATTCTAAGTTTACCTCTGAAAAGGGAGCTTGACTTCACCATTGAGTTAGTACCAGGTGTGGTACCAAACTCAAAGGCTCCTTGCAGAATGAATATTCTAGAGTTAAATGAACTAAAATCTCAACTAAAGGAATTAATAGATAAAAACTACATAAGGCCAAGTGTGTCTCCTTGGGGAGCACCGGTTATTTTTGTTAAGAAAAAGGACGGTACTATGCGACTGTGCATATATTATCGTCAACTTAACAAAATGACTATAAAGAATCGATATCCCTTGCCCCGCATAGATGATCTGTTTGATCAAGTACGTGGAGGAGAGATATTTACTAAAATTGATTTAAGGTCTGGTTATCATCAAGTTAGAATAAAAGACAAAGACATATTCAAGACTACATTCATAACTCGATATGGACACTACGAGTTCGTAGTTATGCCTTTTGGGCTGACTAACGCACCCGCAGTTTTCATGTGTTTGATGAACAATGTTCCGCATCAGTATTTGGATAAGTTTGTAGTCATGTTCATTGATGACATTTTAATTTACTCTAAAACTAAAGAAGAGCATGACGAACACTTAAGAATAATTCTACAAGTCTTAAGAGAATATAGGTTGTATGCTAAGTTCAGTAAATGTGATTTTTACAAAGATAAAATTCAGTATTTGGGTCATATAATTTCAAAAGATGGTATTTATGTTGATCCAGAAAAGATAAAAGCAATTAATGATTGGCCTATTCCTAAGGACGTAACTGATGTACGATCATTTATGGGGATAACAAGCTACTAGAGAAAGTTTATTGAAGGGTTCTCACGAGTTGCAAATCCCATCACTTCTTTGCAGAAGAAGGGAAAGAAATTCGTATGGGATGAAAAGTGTCAAGAAAGTTTTAATAAGTTAAAAGAATTATTAACAACCGCACCAGTTTTAAAAATTGCTGATCCCAATAAAGATTTCATGGTATGCACTGGTGCATGCAACGAAGGACTTGTAGGGGTCTTAACTCAAGAAAATTAAAAATTCATGAAAAGAACTATGCAACTTACGATCTTAAGTTGGAAGCTATAATACATGCACTTAAAATGTGGTGCCATCACCTGATCGGAAGAAAATTCATTTTAATGACTGATAATAAAGGCTTAAAGTATTTATTGGATCAAACAAATCTTAACGCAAGGCAAGATAGGTGGTTAGCTTTCCTTAGCGAGTATGATTTTGAGATTCATCACATTAATGGAAAGGGAAGTAAGGTTGTTGATGCATTGAGCAGAAATGCTAAATTGAGTTTTGTGGCAACAATCAGTACTTTTTAAACTGATCTAGAAAATCAGACTAGAAAAGGAATTAATCAAGATAAAAATGATCAAGAATTGCATGCTAAAGTGATTGAAAATGTATCTGAAAAATTAATTACATATTTCAGCATTAACGAAAAAGGCTTAATGACTTATAAAAACAGAGTTTATATACCTAATGAATCGAAAGTTAAGCTGCTGATTTTGTATGAAGTTCATAAAGGTCCTTATTCAGGACATCTCGGTTATCAAAAAATGATAACTATTTTGAGAAATTATTATTTTTGGCCCAACCTGAAAAATGAAGTTGCTAAGTACATAGCTAGATGTTTTGATTGTCAGATAATTAAGGCTGAACATCAACATCCAGCTGGACTATTGCAGCCATTGCCAATTCCAGAATGGAAATGGGAGATTATTAGTATTGAATTTATCATTGGTTTGCCTAAGAATCAAAAGCAGAATGACTCAATTATGGTTGTGGTTGATAAACTTAGTAAAGCTGCTCATTTTATTCCTGTGAAAACTACTTTCAAGGCTTCTAACATTGTAGATATTTTTATGAGGAAAATTTTCTGCTTACATGGAATTCTGAAGGTAATCATTTCTGATCGAGACTCTAAATTTACTAGAAAATTTTGGACAGCATCGTTTAAAGGTTTAAATACCAAGTTAAATTTCAGTACTTCTTTTCACCCACAAACTGATGGACAGAATGAAAGAGTTAATCAAATTTTAGAAGATATGTTAAGATTGTATGTAAAGGATCAGCCCTCTAAATGGGAAGATTATTTACACTTAGTTGAATTTGCATACAATAATCATTATCAAGCATCTGTTAAGTTAAGTCCATTTGAAATTTTATATGGAAGAAAATGCAGCACACCTATTTCTTGGGATAATCCTGTAGACAGATTAATGTTAGGACCAGATTTGTTGAAAGAAATGGAGCTAACCATGAAACAAGTACAAAGAAACTTAAAAGTTGCACAAGATAGGAAAAAACGTTATGCAGATCTGAAATGCACTGAAAGAGAATTTCAGGCTGGAGACCATGTCTTTGTAAAGGTAAAACCCAAGAAGAGTTCTTTAAAAGTTGGGAGTTGTGCTAAATTAGCACCAAGGTACTGTGGTCCATTTGAAGTCCTATCAAGGATTGGACTAGTTGATTATTAGTTAGCATTACCATCAAATTTAAAAATTCATAACGTTTTTCACGTATCAGTTTTAAAGAAGTATCTACACGATGCTACTCATGTGCTGAATTGGAATGATATATAGATGGAACCCGAAGGAGATTTTCAGGTGGAACCAGACTATATCCTCGACAGGAGGGAAATTACACTTCGGAACCGCAGCATAGGGCTGGTAAAGGTGCAATGGAAGCACCTTATCCCTGATGAGGCTACTTGGGAACCAGAAAGTAAAATGCGAGAAGCATACCCAGTTTTGTTCAATGAGGAACTTGATGATGAATAAGCAACATCGAGGACGATGTTGAGATTAAGTGGGGGTGTTTGTAATATACCCTCTTTGCTGGAAAAATTTTTATGCTGAAAACACTATGTTAACTTTTCTTGTAAAGTTTTATTTTGGACAAGTGTCCAAGTATGAATGTAATTTGCACAATATTTTATTATTTAATAAATAAAATAGGAGACAAACACTTAAGGGGACTATTGAAAGAGTGGTTACTAATCCACTAGGTGGAATGGAATCCGGGGTAGGAGGCAATGGACATGTGGCAGCATCATGATGCAACTAACTAGCTGTTGGTATGGGACAACTCCATTGAAATGTGGTCATAGTGCCCTGGAAAGTGGGACTAGAGCTTGAGGCTCATTTATTCAAAAAATTACCACTAAAATACCTAGGCAGTCTATATAATAGCCATCAAATTGTGAACTGAGGTTCATCACTTTTCCTGACGAGGAAATTTACCTTGGGTTTTTGCTGTGTTGCACCCAAGAGATTTGATGAAGGGATATGCTAAGTGTTGATCATGTTGTGAGTCTGCTAAACTCTATTGAGTTCTGGAGTGTGATGCTGAGTGCTGAAGGCATGTTATCACAGGAGGTTGATGCTGAGTGTTGAAGGAATTTTTGAGTGCCTTGCTTCTACACAGATTCCATCTACTTAGTGGCTCAGTAAGCAGGCTCAGGGGTTCACTAGAAGCCAGCAGTTCTACTGCTTCTTCTGGAATAGGTTGGGAGGAACATGCCTTCTTGGGTGTTTGTGGGCCCTATCTTCACTTGCAGGTTCTACTTATCCTCCCTAAATTTTTATGCAATTAAATACTTTCTATCTATTATAATAAATTTTCTGTTTCCAAATATATTATTGGAAAGGCATGATTTTTGTTATTTCTAAGTTAAATAAGATTCTGTTTAAGTACTGATTACATTTATGAAGGATTGAATAAAATGTTCTCTGCATTTTTCCCCATGCTATTGGATCGGCATCATACTCTAGTACAAAGAATAATTTAATGTAGATAGATATAATAGGCAGATTTGCCAAAATGAAGGAAGGGAACAACTAGATGCTATTGGAGATACCCTTGATGAAGATGAGCTAGTCATGACTGCTCTAAATGGTCTCACTAGATCTTGGGAGTCATTCATCCAAAATATGTGTGCCAGAAAAGAAAGTATGAAGTTTGATGTGGTATGGGAGGATTGCATTCAAGAAGAAGCTAGGGTTGCCAATAGAGAAGCCTTGCTCAAGGAAGATGACCAAGCTTTGGCCACCCACACCAAGAGAAGAAGGAATCAATCCTACTTCAAGAAGGATAGTCACAAGGAGTCTCAACCTCCACACAGATTTCAAAAGAAAAGAGGAACTAATCAAAGAAGAGATTACTCCTCATTTCAATGTTTTACTTGTCACAAAATAGGGCACATTGCTAAGGATTGTCCTCTAAAGAAGAAAAAGGGCTTTCACCACAAAAGGCATCAAGCTCATCTAGCAGAAGATGATAGTGAAGAAGAAGAAGAGGAATGTCCTCAAAAGAAAAGATCTAAAGTAGAGGGAGAAGAAGATGCAGAAGAGTATGTTCTATTCTCTGCACTCTCTGGGGCAGTAACACCTGGAGAAGATACATGGCTCATTGATAGTGGTGCTTCAAAGTACATGATAGGTCAAAAAAAGACTCTTTCAAAACTTGAAGAGAAGACCTCTCCACAAAAGGTATCCCTAGGAGATGGCTATCAATATCCCATCAATGGAGTTGGTGAAGCAAGTTACAAGATTGATTATGGAACCCCATTGAAGATGAAGGAGATCTTATATGTACCAGGTTTGAAGAAGAACTTACTCTCTATCTCAACTTTAGATAAGAAAGGCTATAGGGTTGCATTCATAGATGGGAAAGTACTCATGTGGCCCAAAGGAAAATCAATTGAGGATGCAATTGTTATTGTTGGAGAGGAAGGAGGTCTATACAAACTCAAGGGCCATCCAGAAGTTTCCCTTGTACATGAAGCTACTAGCCCAAATGAGCTATGACATAGGAGGCTTGCTCACATTAACTACAAAGCACTACCTCATGTGAGTAAGGTAGTTATAGGAGTACCAGACTTAAAGATTGATCATGATGGCACATGCAAAGGATGTGCAAAAGGGAAGAATATCAAGAACCCATTTCCAAAGAGTGAAACAAAAACTAAGAGTACTTTGGAATTAATTCATTCAAATGTATATGGACCAATGACCTCCACATCTTTGAGTGGATATGAATACTATCTTACATTCATTGATGACTATTCAAGAAAGACTTGGATATACTTTCTAAAAGGAAATAATGAAGTCTTCGGAAAGCTCAAGGAGTTCAAAGCCTTGATAGAAAATCAAAATACTTAGGACAGATAATGGTGGAGAATATACTTCAAAGAACTTTGAAGACTTTTGTAAAGAAGCTGGAATCAAGAGGGAACTTGTTGATGTATATGTAACTTCGGAATGTATTTCACCTATGTATATTGTACTCCTATAGAGATGTTATTATTCCTCTATACGGAAGTGTCGTCATTTGTATTCACAAGTGTCGCAACTGTCGTAACTTGTTATGATGGGTTATTAGACCACCGAGTGTGGGGTCGGCCCTGATTAGTATAACCATGGTTTATTAGACTGAGTTAGACAAGTCGTCCCTGCTAGGTTATTAGGCAGGTCAGGTTATGTATAAATAGAGTGCGGGAGGCACTCTATTTGATCATCTCATTATTCACTTCTACACTACTCGGAAAGTAGCACACTAGTGGAGGAGGAGGTTCAGCTACTAGGATTATTATCTCTGTGTACTTGGGTTGTATCATTGCTCTTTCTATCTCTCAGGAAGTTGTGGGGTTTTTCACCTTTATGGTTTTCCCCAATGAAACTTTGTGTGTCTATTGTCTCATGTGATTGCTTGGTGTGATTGATATGCATTGTTATACTTGATATGTTGTACATGTTATTCTCTCAATAAAGATCCTAGAGTATGTTGAAATAATGCTCAAAAATTAACATTGTATCAAAGCTAACCTGAGAAGAAGACACTATGCAGTTGCGGAAACTAGGGTTTCGTCTTTATTGGGTTTCTCTCCACAGATCTTGAAAGGAAGTAGGGTATTTTGACTCCCGTCATCAAGGCGCATCTTTCTGTCTAGTCAGAATTCAATTCTGGGCACTTTCATTTTTGGCCCTAAACATTAGGGTTTCCACAAAAATAGGAATTTCTGAAATCTAAGGACATAGCTGGAAGCTCTTTGGAAAAATCAAAGTTTAGAGCTTTGCATCGAACTTTTTGGTTGGGTGAAGCTCCGGGAAACTCAAACCCTAATTCAAGGTCCTCCCCCATGAATCTGGGAAGACTAAAAGGCATTTCTGAAGGGTGAAACTTTGCAGATTTCAAATTCTGAATATACCAGGATGATCAGCTCATCAGGGTGCATCTTTCTATCCTTTCAGAAAGTTGAAATTCACATTTTTAATTTGCAGGGTTTCTCTGACAAACCCTAATCCGACACCAGATCCAGATTTTTGCAAATCAAGTGGTAAGACCTAAATATTTTCTATTTCCATTTGAAGTACTCTTTAAGATGTCTCACCACACCATGCTTGAGGATAAGCTTGAAGGGGCTGATAACTTCCAAGCATGGAAGTATAGGATTGGGTTAATCCTGGAAGAAAATGAATGGGATACTTACATAAGTTCCGAGGTACCTATCCCAGAGGAAGAAGAGGCTAAGGCCTTGCATAAGAAGAACTTGGTCAAGGCAAAGAGGATCATTGCTGATTCTATCAAAGACCATCTCATACCACATGTGTCATCTCTAAAGACACCCAAGGAGATGTTTGATTCCCTAACCAATCTATTTGAAGGAAAGAACATAAATCGGAAGATGACTCTGTGGAATCAATTGAAAGGGGTAAAGCTTCATAATGGAGAGACCATTCAATCCTATTTCTCTAAGGTCTCTCAGATCAAGGAACAACTTGAAGCTGTGGATGAAGTGGTGGAGAATGGTGAAATTGACATGACCACTCTAAATTGCCTACTTAGGTCATGGGATTCATTTATTCAAGGAATTTGTGCAAGAAGGAAGTTGATCTCCTTCAGTAGACTGTGGGAGGAATGTTCACAAGAAGAGGCTAGGCTCGTAGCCCGAGAAAAAAAGATTGGAAGTGAAGATCAAGATCTTGCATCTCACACCAAAAGAAGCAATCCCAAGAAGGAGAATTCTCATTACAAAAGATCCTCTCACAACCATCAAAAGAATAAGAAGGATCTGAGATGCTTCACATGTAATGAGAAGGGACACTTTGCTGCATATTGTCCCAAGAACAAAAGGGACAACAACAACAACTTCAACAACAAGAAGAAGAATAACAAAAGGAGATATCATGCTCATGTTGCTAAGGATGATGAACCTACCAAGAAGAAGGCTAGATCAGAAAGTCATGACTCATCAAGCGAAGATGAATATGTTCTAATATCTGTTCTCACAGGTACTATCTCTCATGGTTGTAATGATTGGCTTATTGACAGTGGGGCTTCCAAACAATTAACTGGGTTTAAAGAATCTTTTGTAAACCTATCTAAACATGAGTCACCCCATAAGGTGAAACTTGGGGATGACTATCAATATTCTATCAAAGGAAGTGGTGAAGCCTCGTACAACCTAGACTCTGAAAAGTCTTTGAAGCTGAAAGAGGTTCTATATGTACTTGGGCTCAAGAAGAATCTACTCTCCATATATCCATTGGATGCAAAAGGCATGAGGGTTGCATTTGTCGATGGCCAAGTCCTAATGTGGCCAAAGGGTAAAAATATAGATGATGCAGTAGTGATTGGAGAGCAAGAGGGAGGATTGTACAAATTGAAGGGACAACCTGAACATGCCATGGTACAAGAATCCATGGAGCCAAGTGAAATTTGGCATAGAAGGCTTGCACATGTGCACTATAGAGCACTACCAATTGCAAGCAAAGCTGTAGAGAGTCTTCCTGAAATCAAGAAAAAGGATGAAGGTGTTCGCAAAGGATGTGCAAAAGGAAAAAACATTAAGAAGGCATTTCCAAGTAGTGAAAGCAAAGCTAAAGGAATCTTGGAAATTATCTACTCCGATGTATGTGGTGCGATGCCATCTAGTTCTCTAAGTGGGTATGTATACTATGTCTCTTTCATTGATGATTTCTTTAGGAAGAATTGGGTTTACTTCTTGAAGAACAAAGACGAAGTGTTTTATAAGTTCAAGGAATTCAAAGCCTTGATGGAAAATCAAACTGATAAGAAGATCAAGACATTCAGATCCAACAATGGCGGAGAATTCCCTTCAGGTGATTTCAAGAAGTTATGCAGTGATTTAGGGATTAAGATGGAGTTGACTGCTCCCTACAATCCACAACAGAATAGAGTTGTAGAAAGGAAAAATAGAACAATCATGGAAGCAGCACGGGAAATGCTGAATGACTAGGATCTGCCTATGCATTTATGGGAAGAAGCAACTAGGACAACTATATATGTGCAGAAGAGAACACCTCACAAGATATTGGACAACAAGACACCAGAAGAGGTATTCTTTGGTAAGAAACCTAAAGTCATCCATCTCAGAATATTTGGTTTCCTAGTATACACTCATGTTCCAAAGGAAAAGAGGACAAATCTAGATCCTTCAGGAAAGAAGGGCATCTTTGTGGGATACAGTGAAATCTTGAAGGCATACAGAATATAATTTATAGGGTTCAAGAAGATTGATGTTAGCAGGGATGTAACATTTGATTATGACTCAGCTTTCATCAAGTCAAGGAAGGAACCTGTTGAAGATCATGAAGAACCAAAGGAAACTAGATTTCAAGATAGCACTATGAATAAAGCAATTCCAGAAGCAGATTGTGAAGTTGAAGATCCAGAAATACCTGTAGATCCACCTCGTGAGAAGAACTCTCACAAGAGAAAACCTGCATGGGGTAGAGAGCTCATTTAAGATGCAGAAAGGTATGGCATTCCAGAAGAAGAACACAGAGCAGGAAAGAGAACTAGATCTCATATCAGCTATGTTTCCTTACTCTGTGACATTATGAACAAAGAACCTTCAAGTTATGAAGAAGCATCAGAAAAGAAAGAATGGAAGGATGCCATGGTCAAGGAATACCAGTCGATCATGAAGAATGATGTTTGGGATGTAGTCCCAAGACCTAAAGGGAAGTCTTTGGTGACTTCCAGGTGGATCTACAAGATCAAGCATGCTGCAGATGGTAGCATAGAGAAATACAAAGCAAGATTTGTAGCTCATGGCTTCTCCCAGAAAGAAGGGATTGATTATGAAGAGACTTTTGCTCCTGTGGCCAGATACACTTCCATCAGATCAATACTTTCCCTAGCTACAGTGATGAAATGGAAGATACACCAGATGGATGTCAAGACAACTTTCTTGAATGGTGTAGTCGAAGAGGAAGTGTATGTGGAGCAGCCACTTGGTTTTGAGACACATGACAGAGAGTGGAATATGTGTGCAGGTTAAAGAGAGCCTTGTATGGCTTGAAGCAAGCTCCTAAAACTTGGTATGGTAGGATAGAAAACTTTCTATCCAGTTTGGGATTTACTAAGAGTAAAGCGGATTCCAACCTTTACTACAAGGTTGAGGAAGGCAATCCTGTGATACTACTCTTGTATGTGGATGACCTATTTGTAACAGGTGAGGACAGATTGATTGTTGACACAAAGAGGAAGCTTGCTGCCAAATTCGAGATGAAGGACTTGGGGATGATGCACTATTTTCTAGGCATGGAGGTGTGGCAGAGTGCAGATGGAATCTTCCTTGGACAAGAGAAGTATGCAGTAGAGATCCTGAAGAGGTTTGGGATGATGGGCTGCAAGGCCATGGCCACACCTATGGCATCTAACCTGAAGCTTCTGTGTGATGCTTCATCTGATCCGGTTGATGTCACTGTGTATCGTCCGATGATTGGTTCCTTGATGTACCTGACGAACACGAGACCATATATTTGCTTTGGGGTGAACACATTGAGCCAGTTCCTGACAGATCCAGAGGTGTTCACCTGGTTGTTGTAAAGCATATTCTGAGGTACCTGAAGGGTACAGTTGATTATGGGCTCAAGTATGATGCGAATCAAAAGTTTAACCTGCAGGGTTATGTTGATTCAGACTGGGCAGGCGGTACTGTAGATAGGAAGAGCACTTTAGGGTGCTGCTTCAGTATGGGATCAGGTGTGATCTCTTGGTTTAGCAGGAAGCAATCCTACATAGCACTGAGTACAGCTGAAGCAAAGTATGTTGTAGCTTGTTCAACTAGTTGTGAGGTAGTATGGCTGAGGAAGCTACTGTCTGAGTTATTTGATCTCTCGTTGGATTCTACTGGTATCTTTTGTGACAACCAGAGCTGTGTGAAGCCATCTTAGAATCCGGTGTTCCACGACAGGTCGAAGCACATAGAGATCAAATATTACTATATCAAGGATATGGTGCAGAGAGGAGCAGTGAAGCTCTTGTATGTTGCGACGAATGAGTAGGTTGTAGATGTCCTGACAAAGCCACTAGCTAGAGTGAAGTTCAAGTACTTCAGAGAGAGGCTTGGTGTTCTTCAGATTGATGACACTTTGAGGAAGAAGTGATGGACACATTTGCAAGAGCCATTCCAAGCATGGTGAGAGGAGGATCCTTCCATGGCTATCGATGTAAGCACTGGATAATGAGCATCAGGATAATGCTCCAGTTACTGCTATGTATATACATCATGTGGGATGCTTGTTATGATCAATTGGATCATGTATATGTATATGAATCATGTTGGATGCTTGTTATGATCAGTTGGATCAATTATATGTATATGCATCATGTTGGATGCTTGTTATGATTAATTGGATCATGTATATGGATATGCATCGTGTTGGATGCTTGTTATGATCAGGTGGATCATGTATTTGTATATGTATCAGGTGGATACATTGTATGATCAGGTCGATCATGTATTTGTATATGTATCAAGTAGATACATTGTATGATCAGGTAGATCATGTATGATGATATGTATCAGGTGGATACATTGTATGATCAGGTAGATCATGTATGATGATATGTATCAGGTAGATACTGTGTATGCATCAGGTGGATGCATTGTATGATCAGGATGATCATGGATGATGAGCTTCAGGATGTTGCTCCAGATGATATGCATCAAGATGATGTTGTGATGATGATCAGGATGATCATGCGATGATGACATGCATCAGGACGATGTAGTGATGATGATTAGGATGATCATGTACATTAGGATGACGTATGGTGAGTATCAGGATGATACTCTATGGCCGTGGACAGGTTGTGCAGATAAGCATATAATATGGCCCTGGGAGGTTTGCAAATACTCTTTCAAGGTTTTGCCTATGGCATATAATATGGCCCTAGGATATCTGGCAAATGCTCTTTTGAGGTTTTGCATGGGAGGACATATAATATGGCCCTGGGAGATCCGATAGGTTGGGCTGTGTTCCTGTAATAAGTCCTGCGATGCTCTTGTGAGGTTTTCTCATATGGAATATACTATGTCCCTAGGAGATCCGATAGGTTGGGCTGTGTGCCCATAATAAGTCTTGGGATTCTCTTGAGAGGTTTTTCCATGACCACATGTAATATGGCCCTGGGAGATCCGATAGGTTGGGCTATGTGCCTGTAATAAGTCCTGGGATGCTCTTGCAAGGTTTTGTGGTGACCACATGTAATATGTCCCTAGGAGATCCTATAGGTAGAGTTGTGTGCTCGTAACAGCCTAGGATGCTCTTGCGAGGTTTTGTGGTGAGGTCACATATAATATGTCCCTGGGAGATCCTACAGGTACAGCTGTGTCCTCGTAAAATCCTGAGATGCTCTTGCAAGGTTTTGTGATGCACGTAATAAGTCTTGAAGATTCCACAGTATGGCCAGTGATGAAGACCTACAGGTGGTGGGCCTACATCCAGTCTTAAAAAGGAATGGCTCTGTAGAACTTCCTATGACGAGTAGATTGGAGATTGATTGAGATAGCAGCAGCAGTGACGATGTCAATGATGATGATTCGATGACAATGATCCAGTAATGATGATCCAGAAAAGAAGACTTGTGCTAGCAAATCTGTGTCGAGAAATACCTTCCTAGTTAAGAGGGAGTGTTGATGTATATGTAACTTCGGAATGTATTTCACCTATGTATATTGTACTCCTATAGAGATGTTATTATTTGTCTATACAAAAGTGTCGTCATTTGTATTGACAAGTTTCGCAAGTGTCGTAACTTGCTGTGATGGGTTATTAGACCACCAAGTGTGGGGTCGGCCCTGATTAGTATAACCATGGGTTATTAGACTGAGTTAGACAAGTCAGCCCTGCTAGGTTATTAGGTAGGTAAGTTCATGTATAAATAGAGTGCGGGAGGCACTCTATTTGATCATCTCATTATTCACTTCTACACTACTTGGAAAGTGGCGCACTAGTGGAGGAGGAGGTTCGGCTACTAGGAGGACTATCTCTGTGTACTTGGGTTGTATCATTTCTCTTTCTATCTCTGAGGAAGTTGTGGGGTTTTTCACCTTTATGGTTTTCCCCAGTGAAACTCTATGTGTATATTGTCTCATGTGATTGCTTGGTGTGATTGATATGCATTGTTATACTTGATATGTTGTACATGTTATTCTCTCAGTAAAGATCCTAGAGTATGTTGAATTAATGCTAAAACATTAACAGAACTAACCACTCCCTACAATCCTCAACAAAATGGTGTTGCAAAAAGAAAGAATAGAACCATCATGGAAGCTGTAAAGACAATGATACATGATTAAGACATACCTATGTATTTATGGGTTGAAGAAGCTAGGACAACAATCTATGTGCAGAATAGACTATCTCATAGTGCTCTTCATTTCAAAACCCCAGAAGAAGCGTTTATGGGAAAGAGACCTGAGGTAAGTCACCTCAAGATATTTGGATGCCCAGTATACATTCACATTCCAAAAGAAAAGAGGACCAAGCTAGATCCCTCTGGAAAGAAGGGAATTTTTGTTGGATATTGTGAAGCATCCAAAGCATTTAAAATTTACATCCCAGGTTTCCATCATATGGAAATAAGTAGGGATGTGACATTTGATGAAGAAGCAACTCTCAAGAGATCTAGGAAGTGCCAGTATGAAGAAGTATATGAAGAATATGCACCTTCCAGAACTGTAGAGGTTGTACCCAACCCCAAATTTGTAACACCGGAAGACCATGGCATGTTAGAACCACAAGAACCCCCTACCACAAACATATCAAGAAAAAGAAAGCCAACATGGGAAAGAGACATTATTCTAGGAGCATAAAAGTATGGAGCTCCTGAAGGCTCCACCAGAGTGAGCACGAAACCAAAGTCATTTTCCAACTATATGATGTGTGATCTGGTAGATCAAGAACCCACTAGTTATGAAGAGGCATCTCATAAGAAAGAGTGGATGACTGAGGAGTACTAGTCAATAATGAAGAATGATGTTTGGGATATAGTTCCCAAACCAAAAGACAAAAGTGTGGTATCCTCCAAATTGATATACAAAATAAAGCATGCTGCGGATGGTAGCATTGAAAAATATAAGGCAAGGTTTGTGGCCAGAGGATTCTCTCAGAATGAGGGAATTGATTATGAAGAAACATTTGCACATGTTGCAAGGTACACTTCCATTAGAACCATCATGGCACTTGCATCCATGATGAAGTGGGAATTACACTAGATGGATGTAAAGACAACTTTCCTGAATGGTGTGATTGAGGAAGAAGTGTACATAGAAGAACCACAAGGATTTGAGGTGGAAGATGGAAGAAACCGTGTGTGCAAACTGAAGAAGGATTTGTATGTGTTGAAGCAAGCTCCCAGAGCTTGCTATGGACGAATTGACAGTTTCTTGACAAGCTTGGGATTTACCAAAAATAAAGCTGATTCTAATCTTTATCTCAAGGTTATGGATGATGAACCTGTCATATTAATGTTGCTATATGTGGATGATCTTTTTTCTGACTCGGAACGAGAAACAGATTATCGAGTGCAAAAAGAAGCTCTCTTCAGAGTTTGAGATGAAAGATCTTGGATTGATGCACTACTTCCTAGGTCTGGAAGTATGGCATGGCCCTGAAGGAATCTTTCTCAACCAGTGTAAGTATGATGTGTAAATCTTGAAAAGATTCGATATGTTGGAATGCAAATCCATGGCCACTCCAATGGATTCCAACTTGAAGCTGTTAGCTGATGACTCTTCGGAGTTAGTGGATGTGACTTTGTATAGATAGATTATTGGGTCATTAATGTATCTGACAAATATTATTCCAGATATATGCTTTGCGGTGAACACCTTGAGTCAGTATCTAGTGGAACCTAGATGAGTTCACCTGATAGCTACAAAGCATGTGATGAGGTACCTAAAGGGTATGATATATTTTGGTTTATGTTATCATGGAGATCATGACTTTAGATTGTATGGCTACACAGATGCTGATTGGGAAGGAAGTGTATCAGACAGGAAGAGTACATCGGGTGGATGTTATTGTCTAGGATCTGCCATGATCTCGTGGTTTAGCAGGAAGCAGTCAAGTGTGGCTCTCAGCACAGCTGAATCGATATATATAGCTGCTTGCTCTGCTATTTGTGAAGCAGTATGGATTCGGAAGTTATTATCAGGATTGTTAGACTTAGAGATGGACCCCACTATGATCCCGTGTGACAACCAGAGTTATATCTAGATGACAGAGAATCCAGTATTCCATGATAAGTCAAAGCACATAGGAATTCGATATTTCTATATATGGGATATGGTGCAGAAAGAAGCTATGAAGCTTGAGTATGTGAGCACTAACGAACAAGTTGCTGATATATTGACCAAACCTCTGTCTTGAGTAAAGTTTGAGTATTTCCGAGACAAGCTTGGTGTTGTTCAAAAGGACCCTCCTCGAAAGGGGAAGTGATATGGTCGATGATGATATTTGGATACTGGTATCGATGATGAGATTGCATATATCGACGGTAAGGTCAATAATGTGGATACTTGTATTGATGAGGATACTGTATCGATGATATTGATACTTGTATCAATGATGAGGATACATATATCGATGATGAGGTTACTTGTTCCAATGATGAGGTTACCTATTCCGATGATGAGGTTGATGTAGTAGTACTTAGAATTTGTCTAAGAGGACTATTGGGATTGCATCGTCCCTGGACTTATGTCCTAAAGTGATAGGGATTGATCATCCCGTAAGTGGATCAGGATTGCATTATCCTTGGACTCATGTCCTAAAGTGATAGGGATTGATCATCCCGTAAGTGGATCAGCATTGCATCATCCTTGGACTTGTGTCCTAAAGTGATAGGGATTGATCATCCCGTAAGTGGATCATAATTGCATCCTCCTTAGACTCATGTCCTAAAGTGATAGGGATTGATCATCCCGTAAGTGGATTAGGATTGCATCGTCCCTAGACATGGTGAGATGTCTTAAAGTGATAAGGACTAATCATCCTGTAAGTTGATTCGGGATTGAATCGTCCCTAGACATGGTGAGATATCTTAAAGTGATAAGGATTAATCATCCTGTAAGTTGATTCGGGATTGCATCGTCCCTAGACACGGTGAGGTGTCTTAAAGAGATAAGGATTGATCATCCTGTAAGTTGATCTGGATTGCATCGTCCATAGACATGAGAGATGTCTTAAATTGAGAGAGACTGATCATCCCGTAAGCAGATCAGGATTGTATCATTCTTGGACTTATGTCCTAAAGTGAGAGGGATTGGTCATCCCATAATAGGATCTTGTACATTGCAGAGTATGCTTCTATGTTGATGTTGTTGATCGAGAGGATCCATATGTTGATCGTGATGGTCTAGATGACGATGTTGTTGATCGTGATGATCTAGATGATGATGTTGCTGATCGTGATGATCTAGATGACGATGTTGTTGATCGTGAGGATCCAGATGATGATTTTGATCAGTAGAACCAAACAATGAGGCTGTTGATCGAGTGATCCAGATGATGATGATGCTATAGCTGATCGAGTGTTGCAGAAGATGAAGACTCATTACTGACGATGCAGATGTTCCAGTATTGATTATGTTCCAGTAACTGAATGAGTTACTGATGATGATGTATAAAGAAAGATTCCAATGATTTATAGATGTATCATGTATCATGTATTCGATGACTCCTTGCTTCTGTAGATGTTGTTATAATATCCTTCTCGTTAAGGGGGAGTGTTGAAATATTGTAACTTCTAAGAATATTATATTTGTACTTTGTTATTCCGGATATGTTTCATTCCTCTGTGGAGACCCTATTGTATATCCGGAGATGTTTATTCCTCCGAGAGAGTGTGGTAACTAGGGTTATTAGATCTCCCATGTGAGGTTGTCCCTGAGTTAACTGTTTAGGGGTTATTAGACTCTCTTAGGAGAGGTCGGCTCCATTAGGGTGAAAAGTCAGTTAGAACACAAGTATAAATAGAGGAGGTGTGTTCCTCATGTATAGCATTCATTCACTCACTTGTGATTGGCACATAGGAGAGAGAGAGGTCTGCATAGGAGGAGAAGGAGCTCTTGTTGAGGACTACATCTTTGTATTGGTTGATTATCTATATTGAGGAAAGCTTTTCTAGGTTTTCTACCCCATGAAGGTTTCCCAGGGTAAATCTTTGTCTATATTGTGATTGTGTTTCTTTTAGTGATCTTGCTTGTGAAATTATGCTAACCTTAACAAAAAATACTTCTCTTACTAAAATTCCTACTAACCTATATGGGGGGCATGCCACCCCAACTACTATGTCAACAAAAAGGTATCGGAATACACCTAAAGGGGATATTCCTACTTGGAAAGCAAAGGAAATCCTTTCTGGAAATCAATTAGGGGAAAACATAAGGACATTAGAACAGTCTGTTCATAAAAAAAATTCCACTAGAAGAACTTCAAGCTCATATTGAGACTGAACTTAGACAAGAGGAAACTCAAAAGGATAAAACTTCAGGACCTCTCAACTCTCTGTTAGTCCAAAAAACCAAGACACTACTTTTTCAATAGTAGGTGGTTCAAACTTGGTATATTTTGTCGATCCTGCACAAGTAGACGCTCTTTTTGAGAGTTCTGTGAACATAGTTATTTCACAGATTGATACAACAACAGTAGGACCTCCAAATCTGGATTCCCATGTAGCTGGTAATTCTCCTCCTAAAAAGAAGAACACCCTTCCTGAGACAGAATGTTGGGACATCCCATATTCACCAAGAAAGGAGCCACCTAGATTTTATCTCTTTGGTAATAGAATATTCATGGGGGACGAAAAATGAAGATCGTGTCCGATAAGATTAAGAAGATGGAGAAGTTAGAACGGAAGGTACCTTTGGGTTCCCTATCTTAGACACTGCACAAGATGTTACTATGAAAAAAATCCCTCCCTCCTAGCTACCGACCTTTTATGCGAAGAGTAGTGAGGATCCAGACACATTTTTATTTGAGTTTGACATTTTGTGTAGGAGTTATAATTACCTACAAGATGGCCAAAAGCTAAAACTCTTTCCTGCCACATTGAAAGATTCTTCTCTTCGATGGTTCATGGGATTAGAAGAATCTAGCATTAGAACTTGGGAAGACATGAAGAATGCATATCTATGAAAATATCAGGATTACTGTAGACATAAGGAATCTCGCAATGATATTTTTAAAATTCAACAACTTGAAGACAAGAGCTTAGAAGACTATCTCAAGAGATTTAACTATGTGTTACAAAAATCCAAGTATAGTGATCTTCGAGAAGATGCAGTAAGAACACTCTTCCTCAAAGGAATCTCAGAAGAATTTTTAGATAACCTTAATCTCATGGAAGTAGGAGACATTTCTCATAACTCTTTTACAAAGATTTCTGAACTATGTAGGAATTACTCTAGGAGCATAGGGAAAGGTGGAAGACACTTTCGAGAATCTTATGCTAGGAATCCCAAAGGAAACACATCCGGTCCTGGTGGAGTTACAAGGGTAGAATTGGGAAACCTATTGGAAAATTTCAAAATAGATATTTTAGGAGCCATAGCTTCTCAATTAGATGCACTACAATCTAAAAAGAGACAAGATGAAGAGCGTGCAGCAATGAGTGTTTTCTGTCCTAGGTGTATGACTAAACATCCTCAATGAGAATGTCCATTAAATAATGTTTCAGTTTGTCACCTATGTACAGAAGAACATCCAACCAATGATTGTCCATCGTTGCCTGGATTACAAGCTGTGTACAAGAGTGGAAATTTTGGTGAAATACCTAGGATGCCTTGGCAACCTAGAGATCAACCATCGTATCAAGATTCATCACAAATTCCACCCTATTACTATCCTTATCAACCTCCTCAACAATGGAATACTTCAGGTTGGCAGAATTGGCCACCGCAGTATCCTCCTTAGAATGCTCAACAGCAACAACGACCACATGGATGGAGAGGGAAATCTTATGCTCAAACACCTCCTCCTATGCCTAACTATCCTTACCCACCTAATATTCAACAACTTCCTCCTAGATTTGTACCTCCTTCACTACCCCCTATCCCGAATCAACCTCACCATTTCCAGAACATGAATCCTCCAAGAGCCACAATATTACCTGCACAACCGATACTGAATCCTAACAACAAACCAACCCAAGCTCTTAAAAGAATTGGGTTGTTACCTCTTCCATCAGATGTCATTTCAACCACGTCCATGCATGAGATACGACTGTGGTCTGGAAGAGTTTTGCAAGATAGGCCCAAGTCATCAGTTGTTATTCAAGAAGAGAATGAAGAAGACATACCTAGTGAAGTTTTGAACGATGCCATTCTTGAAGATGTGGTTATCTCTATATCTTCAACACACAACCATCCACACAAAGAAGTAATTCCAGGAAAAAAATCACATCCATATCCAGAGCGTCTAGTAATAGAAAAACCTGTAACTTATCCGAAGTACAATATCATTAATGAATTGAAAAATATTTTCATTAAGATCCCTTTGTTACAATCCATTAAGGATATCCCAATCTATAGTAAGGTAATAAAGGAACTCTATATTAAGATACCATGGAGGAAACAAAAAGACCCTCCGGCGATTCATGTAATTGTAGAAATATCAGATTGCATAGCAAACCAACCTAGAATACCAAAGTATTCAAACCTAGGAAACCCTGTGGTGACAGTTATCATCAATAACACCGCCATAGGGAAAACACTTATTGATCTAGGAGCTGCAATCAATTTGATGACTACCACGATTTTAGAAACTCTCAATTTAGGACAATTCCTTCGCCCTACCCCAACAATGATAGAGTTAGCAGATCGTACTATGGTTCAACCTTCTCGGATCTTAGATGACATCATTGTATCAGTAGCCTCATGGGAATATCCCGTGGACTTCATGGTCATTGAATCAAAAGACCCTTCCAAAGGTCACCCCATTATTTTGGGAAGACCTTGGTTGGCTACTGCCAATGCATTTATAGAATGTAGGGATGGAGAGATGATTATCTCTGATGGGTTATCTACAAGAAAACTAGCTTTATACCCACCAGATCAGCCAATAGATGAAAACCTCTTTTGGTTAGATTGTCCTTTTGGAGATGAGAACTTGGAAGAACTTTCCCTTGTCAGTGATCTCTCTCGGGCACTTCAAGAGCAAAATACTGAGAATGTTTTGAACCAATTTATCTCTTCCACAACATGTGTAGATTTTCCTCAATATTTTTCCCAATTTGACCAGATCTTTGGAGATGAATTCCAAGAAAACATGAGTCTCTCAACATTTACAAGTAAAACCTATGTCTTCACAATCAAAGAACACCTAGGATCCTATACCATACCATGCGAGCTTAGTACCGAGAAATTTCTGCATATAAATGCAGGTTTAGATGAGAGTCAGCAAAAATAATTACTAAAAGTTCTAAAGAGTCAAACTGGAGCATTTGCATGGGAGTATACTGATATGAAAGGTATACACCCAGATACCTGTATCCATCACATTTACACAGAATCGAACATACCTCCTGTTAGGCAGCCCTAGAGAAGAATGAACCCAACCCTAAAAGATATAGTAAAGGATGAATTACAAAAACTCCTTAACGTTGGATTCATTTACCCAATTTCCAACAGTAAATGGGTTTCTCCTCTAGTGGTAGTTCCAAAGAAAGTCACAGGGAAATAGCGTATCTATGTTGAATTTCGAGAACTGAACAAAGCCACTCTTAAGGACTACTTCCCTTTTCCTTTCATCGATCAGGTGTTAGAAACCTTATCAGGGAAACAATATTTCTCATTCCTTGATGGGTATAGTGGATACAATCAAATATTGATAGCACATGACGATCAAGACAAGACAACCTTCACTTGCTCTTGGGGGACGTATGCCCACCGAGTGTTACCATTTGGCCTATGTAATGCACTCGCTACTTTCTAGCGTCCAGTTCTAGGAATCTTTGCTAACCTCATACACGACTATGCAGAAGTTTATATGGATGATTTTACAGTTTATGGTAATACCTTCCAGGAAGCCCTTGATAACTTTGAAATAGTTCTTATTCGGTGCCAAGAAATGAACTTATCTCTTAGTCATGAAAAATGTAAAATGCTCCTGATAGAGGGCATATATTGGGACATCATGTCTCTCTTCAAGGTATCAAGGTGGATCCCGCCAAGATCGAAATAATTGTTAATCTTCCTCCTCCAAAAACTCCGAAGGAAGTAAGAAGTTTACTTGGCCATGCTGGCTATTATAGATGTTTCATTGAAAATTTCACTAAAATAGCTGCACCTATGTTCACACTACTCATGAAAGACGCAGAATTTCAATGGACTAAACTGTGTCAACAAGCCTTCGAAACTCTGAAGAGCAAGCTATCAATGGCACCAATACTTAGGGGCCAAAATTGGTCCCTTCCTTTCCATACACCCATTGATGCTTCCAACATAGCCATAGGGGTAGGTTTAGGTCAAAAAAAGGGACAAACATCACATGCCATCTACTTTGCTAGTAAAAATTTGACTCCTGCAGAATCAAAGTACACTGTTACTGAAAAAGAGTTTCTAGCAGTAGTCTACTCCATCAACAAGTTTCGTCATTATATCATAGGATATGATATTTTTATACACACTGACGACTCCTCCATCAGGCGTTTGATGAATAATCCTATCACCAATGGCAGAGTGACTTGGTGACTTCTTTTGTTACAAGAATTCAACATCACCATTGTTGATTGTCCCGATAGAGAGAATGTAGTAGCTGATTTTCTCTCTCGAATTCAAATTGACGATAATGCAAGCCTTGTTGATGATAACTTCCCAGATGAACATTTGTTCGCTGTATCTGTTTGAACCCCATGGTTTGCAGATATAACCAATTATTTAGCAACTAGAAAGCTACCTAACCATCTCTCCCCACCTAAGAAAAGTAGGATCATAGTTCAAAGTTCCAATTATTCTTGGGTAGATAATGATCTCTTTTGTACTGGTCCTGATCTTATTATTAGACGATGCGTACGGGAGGATGAGATGACATTTTTTTGATAAGAGAACAACATACAAATTATTGAACTCTGGGTATTATTGGTCAAGCATCTTCAAAGATGCTTCCAAATATGTCAAGGGATGTGACAGTTTCCAAAGAATGGGTAGACCTACACCATCCGATGAGATTCCTTCACAACCCCAAGTTATGATGGAGCCATTTGAAAAATGGGCTCTAGATTTCGTTGGACCAATTTCCCCTATGTATCGCAAGAAGAAGTACATCCTAGTTTGTACAGATTATGTCACCAAATGGGTAGAAGCTAAAGCTTTATTCTGATCCACAGAGAAATCTGTGGTGTAATTCATTTATGAAGAAATATTTACTCAATGCGGTGTACCTAGGGAAATTGTAACCGATCAAGGATCTCAATTTACCTCCAAATTAATGAAAGATCTTACTGACAAATATGGTATTAGACATTGTAAATATTCACCATATCACCCGCAAGCCAATGGTTAGGTAGAATCCACCAACAAAGTATTAGAAGCTATCTTGACTAATACTATCCAGCTACACCACAAATATTGGGCAGATAGGCTTCCTGAAGCTCTATGGGCTTATAGAATAACTTGGAGGAACACTACCGGTCACACACCTTATGAACTTATTTATGGAAAACAAGTTCTTCTACCCATTGAATTTCAAGTCAAAACCTTGCGTATGGCTGCGCAATTAGGGATGAACTTAGAAGAAGGACAAAGTCAACGAATCTTGCAAATAAATGAATTAGACGAGATTAGGAAAGAAGCTATTCAATATACAATTTTAATACAAAATCAACGCAAAAAGTGGCATGATAGATACATTAAACAAAAACAATTCAAAACTGGAGACTGGGCACTACTTTTTGATTCAAGATACAAATTTTTTTAAGGTAAATTAACTACTTGTTGGATGTGTCCATATGAAATTGTCACCACCTCTGATAATGGATCCGTTAAAATTAAGACCTACTTCAATTATTATGATATCCACAAAACACTATCTTACACCTATGGATTGGTAGTTCATCCTTGACTCATTATCAAAACTTGTCTCTAAAGCATCTTTAAAAGGTAGCCTAAAAGTGGGTGATATTTTCTATTTTGTGGGGAACATTACTGACCTTTTATGAAGAAGATAGACTGTGAAGTCAAAGAATAGCTTTAGGTTATTATCTTTTGGCATGATATGTAATCTAGGCCATTATAAATAAAGTTACTCATAAGGTTTGTGCTAAAATTTGAATTATGTGTTTAACAGGCTTAGCAAACTCTACTGCCAACCAGCTTCCTTACAAAAAATATCTATATATCATTATACGAAGAAAACCCATCGGGGTACTGAATAGGCATGCTAGCAACGGGTCCATTCTAAGTAAAATATTAAACAAGGAAGCTCGGTAAATGCAAGTAAACCCGTTGGGGTACTGAACAAGCTCGCTGGCAGTGGGGCTATGCTTGCATGGTACCAAGATAAACCCACCGGGGTACTAAACAGGCCTGCTAGCAGCGTGTCAATATCGGGTAAAAGAGGTTTGGTTAATGCATTGCTATTCACATAACTCATAAAAACCTATAAGTTGGACTTGGACCCTGTCATCTAATTCAAACAATAACTAGGATATGATTATCCTAGAAATGGGACCCATAATTAATTATATTACATCTCACAAATTTTATGATGAACCTTATTTATATTCTTTGGATGAGAAGAGATCTTTACAATGAGTCATGGACGACTAGTTTTCCCATGGCATTTTTCACATCTCTTACACTATTATTCTTCATATGGTCTTTTAAGAACTATTGTATTCTTTTTTATCAATGTACATATCTGAGTCATCTACATTTATTAGTTAATATTTCATTTCCTTTTGAAAATTATCAAAATATTTTAAAATCTATCTGTAAGACTTTCAATTGAAATTTTTTAATTTTAATCATTTTCTCTTTTATGGCTTGAGGACACACCATATTTTTGGTTTGGGGGGGAGATTAGAACTATTCTTACTCTCTGAATATTTAAGAAAATTTTATTTATCTCTGATATAATGATAGGTGTTTTTAGGTTAATGAAAAAAGCAGAAGAGAATTGATCTAATCAAGAACAAAAAGAGGAATGCAACTAAAAGATCCAAAAAAACAAAGTTTACGGCATCTTTTGTGCACTAACAGCTTCAGAAATTCTCTGCTAAATCAGCTTTGGTCAGCATCAACAATAAGATCTTGTATAAACAAAATTTTGTACGAAGGACTGAATGACGAGTTGAATGCCGATACGAATGAGGCAAATAAACAACGTTCTGAATGGAGTGCTAAATGAAACCATAGCCTATAACAGCTCTATTTGATATGCCAAGATGTCTAAGTTTGAATACTATTGATAAGCTTTATTGCCTAATTATGACAGGGATCAATCAAATGTCGATTTCACACATGGCTTCATTCTCTTATCCATCTCGCCTCCATTAAACGAATGGATTATGCATCATTGTGAATCATTTGCATGACTTCCATTCAGTATTACTTATCCTGTTGTACGACCTGCCACCATATGAATCGAATCATGATCTCTCATGTGCAATCTATTTTCATTACGTGAATTACATTCAACCTGTCCAAAGCTCGGCTTTGGACATGGTTGAATATTTTCTACACCACACGTATTCACTAGATTCACGCATCTCTATGCTAGCACTTAACTTAAGATGTTCGAAATACAGGTGTGATCTTTCAAGTATGCCAAGCCCTCGTCCACTGTCATTTAAACAATCAAACAGACCTTAGTTTAAAGTGGTGATCGTGTGAATTTCGCCTCAGTCTGTTTTCTCTCCATCTCAGCCGCATCCTCTAAAATTCTTGTACCTCTCGTATCCATTTTGCATCCCTCGTCCTCTATCAACAATGCCAATTCGTTACGATCCTAGTACCTACTAGGACCTTGATCCAAGTGGATATCGGTGGTGGCCCACCTCTTCCAACTGGCTCAAAACAGTCTTCTGGCAATTTTGGTAAATTACTATTTTTAGCAGTTTTTTGGGTCCTGAACTTTCGGATCCATTTTGAGGCCCTAAACGACATTTTTTGGCGATTTGGGGGACCAAATGGTTGCCAACGGCATGCATTTAAGCCCAATCGAAAGTTGTAAATCTCAGTTAGACCTTTCCAACGTGCTACCGAGCACCCTAAACGGAGATCGTATGCAAAAGTTATGACCCCGGGAAGTTGACTATTCAACTAACCACCTTGGGGTCACAAACTTTATGACGGTTCATCTTCTAGGGTTAGGTTTTTGGATGATTGGGATTCTTTCCCTCATGTTTATGATAAATAGGCCCTTTCGGCCTCTCTTTGTATTTTTATCTTGGCACAAATGAGCATAGCGGCCACATCTCTTCTCAGAGATAGCTACCACCATTCTAGCTATTGTATTTTACAGTCTATTCTATTTCCGCTATTTACTAGAATATGTGTTTACTGTATCACTGTGTTATTTTCAATATATCTTTGTATATGATTCTGTGTATGCTATCTTTTGTTTCGTTCCCACATAAATCCGGATCAGACCTCCTTCGCATGTCTGAGTTTAAAGCCTGCCGTGAAGTGTTTTTGCGAGCAGGTTGGGGACCATTTCTCCGCTTTCTCCAAGGCCACGACCACGAGATTTCATTACTGTTCGCTAAAGGTTTTGATGGAAAGATGTCCAAGTTTGGCCATATTGTTTTCTCCGTGACAGAAGAGTCAATAGCATTAGCTACCAAGCTCCCGGGGGAAGGTGCTCGATGGCATAAGCATCTTTTCCTTCCATAGAAGGATCATAAATTTTCCCTAAAGTCCGATTTTCAACACGTTGATGGTACCAAAGGTTTTCACAGAGAATGGATCAAGCCAGAGTACTTAGATCTTCTGACCATTATCATCCACTTAATCACTTGCGAGCGTAAGTTCACTGTATTTAAAGCTTGCCATTTCATATTGTTAGCGCATTTTGTTAATGATCAGACCCTCAACTTCCCATTTTATTTCTTGAAAATTTTGGAGAAGATATCTAGCCAAGTCAGGAAGAATACAGTTATTCCCTCTCGTAGCTTGTATCATCATTGTCTCATTAAACTTCTGATCATTCACCAGTTAGAAGAGAGAGAGAAAAGTTGGGATAATTTTTTTTTTAGATACTGAACCCTCATTTATCTACTGTCAAACCTTTCTCTTCTCAAGAACATCATCATACCCAAGAAGAACCAAACGCTAAACATGTACGGTTTGATGAGGATCCCTCAGGTGATGAGCATCTTGTCCAGTCATCAACTTCTCCTGAACTTACCCTTGGTGACCCTACTTCGGAACCTCCACTCTTTTCAGAGCCCACTAAATCCATGAGAACGAATTGTAACCAGTACGTCAACCCATCTGTCATTCAGACTACCATTCAGCCATCATGTTCAAATTTCCAGTCAGACAACCATACCCTTGAATCACCTCTCTTCATGTTGGCCAACATGTATCCTCGAATGAGTGAAGCCTCTGCTGCTGAAAGTCCTCCTGCACACAACCAAGATACAATTATTGAAGGTCATATTGTTGAGTGTGAAACATTTTCAAAAGAGTTGAGTCCCCCAAAGAGCCCTGAACATCATGAAAAACAACTCATTATGATTCAACAGGAGATGGATAAGTTAATCCAAGTGATAGCACAGTTGAAAGACCAAAATCAAAGCTATGTGGAAACAATTTATGAGCTTCATGAAGAAAACAAGGCACTCTGCACACAAGTAAAAGACATCGAATGCTTGGTTAATGCAAAAACAACATCCCATACTTCCCTGAGGATGAGATATAATTACTTAAAGGACCAATTCAAGAAGCTCAAGGCCAAATCTATATCTTCATCATCCAAGTCGAATGCAGCTGCTACCGCAGCTCAGCCTTCTTCCTAATTTCTCTTTGTTTTGCTTAGTGGGACTTGGCATATCTCTGGTTTGGGGGAATGTTGGTGTCCATTTTGTCACTATTTTTTATCATCAAATCTATTATGAATAGCGTTAATTGCATTATTTTTTATATAATAAGTTATTCTTTCTGCCATTCATCCCATCAAACAGACCAGGTATGCATGTATTCATTTATCATATGAATTTTGGGAAAATCTCGTTATATTATGATTTATTAACGATTAAATTGACAATTCCAGTCATGCATGGAATTTAGTTTTGATCTACAGGCTACGATTTCTCAAACGACCTTCCATTCAGACTGCATGTTTACATTGCTTAAGCTCAGCCACGTTCAGCTCGTCGTTTAGCCTCGCATTCAGCTCATGAAATCCATGGTTGGCATGTTTCGGGCCATTAAAGACAAGATCAGGCACGTGGGTTCTGTTAGCCATGCAAGGGTCATGGTTAATGAGATTTCGTTGTGGAAGATTCGCCTTCCTACCTTCCAAGATTGACAACACACCATGCTTCCACATAAACACTCTACGCGCCATTCTCTCGTTCGTTCAGCCTGGAATCACGCATGCCCATTCACGCCAGTGTTCTGGAAGACTTCGTATGTTCACACTCAGCCTGCCAACACAACGCTTCACCCACGTCAATGCTCCAGCAGCCCTCTCCTCCGTTCATTCAGTTCATCAACACACTACCTCTCTTCCCACGTCAAAGGAAGATCGATGCTGTAGCTGCCTCGTGAAGGAATCGGCCCCGTGAAGCCTGGTGTATGCTCCCTATGCTGTCATGCATCACTTAAAGCAGCCAGTTACAGTCATAAATGCCTCTGTTATTAGAGAGGTCGACTCTATCGACCTTGTCATACAATTGTAAATTATAAATAGACACTTTACATAGAAGAACAGAGTTAGAAATAAGAGAAGTTAGTCTGTAGACACAGTTAGAGTTAGAGATTTTCAAGAGAAGATAGTAGACATTTTGTAATTTTCTCAAGTTAATGGAAGTTCTAGTTTGTTGATGTTCTGAGTAGCTAAACCAATTTCGTTTTCCATCTCCGATTGATGGGAAGGGCCCCTCATCAACCAGAGGTTTTGTTCTTTGTTTTCTGCATTTTCTTTTCTGCAAATAGTTAGTTTATTTTCCTGTATATGCAATTAGTTTCATTTTCTGTACATGATCTTTCTTTCCTTTCTGTAATTTATATTGTGTTTGTTAAATTTTCAGTATTAAATCACAATACTATAGGATCTTTGCTGAGAGAATAACATCTACAGTATATCAATGCATGACAATCATAATATGACAAGCATCACAAGCATCACAAGAATCAACAGCATAGAGACAAGAGACACAGAGTTTCCGTGGGGAAAACCCTAAGGTGAAAAACCCCACAAACTTCCTCAGAGATAGAGAGAGCAATGGCTCAACCAAAATACAACCAAATAATACAGAGATAGTCTCCTAGCAGATGATCCTCCTCCTCCTCACTAGTGCGCCACTTTCCAGAGAGAGAGATAGATGCTTTTCCGAATGAGTAAAATAGAGATCTCCTATCTCTATTTATACTCACCTTTTTGCCCAGTGACCTACTGGGGCCGACTTGTCTACTTTAGTACATCCACATTATATTATATATTAATTAGGGCCGACCCCAGAAGGTGGTCTAATAACCCATCGGCAAGTACACACACTTGCGACACTTGTCAATCCACATGACGACACTTCCTTATAGAGGAATAACACATCTCTTATAAGGGTACAATAAATATACATATAATATACTGATGAAATACATTCCGAAGTTACATATACATCAACACTCCCTCTTAACTAGGAAGGTATTTCTCGACACAGATCTGCTAGACAAGTCTTCTTCTCTGGATCATCATCATCGATGCATCGTCATCATCATCGTCACTGCTGCCGCTATCTCATCCAATCTCTGTCTCTACTCGTCATAGGAAGTTCTACAGAGCCAGTCCTTTTTCATACTGGATGTAGGCCCACCACCTGTAGGTCTTCGTCATCACTGGCCATACTGTGGAATTCTCAGGACTTTTACGTGCGTCACAAAACCTCGCAAGAGCATCCCAGGCTGTTACGAGCATACTGATCTACCTATAGGATCTCCCAGGGCAACGAATTACATGTGACCTCACCACAAAACCTCGCAAGAGCATCCCAGGCTGTTACGAGCATACTGCTCTACCTATAGGATCTCCCAGGGCAACGAATTACATGTGGTCATGGAAAAACCTCGCAAGAGCATCCCAGGACTTATTACGGGCACACAGCCCAACCTATCGGATCTCCCAGGGAAACGGATTACATGCCATAGGACAAAACCTCGCAAGAGCATCTGCCAGATATCCCAGGGCAACGAATTACATGCCATAGGCAAAACCTCGCAAGACTATCTGCAGATCTCCCAGGGCAACGAATTACATGTCCTCCCAGAGCAAAACCTCGAAAGAGCATTTGCCAGATGTCCCAGGGCAACGAATTACATGCCATAGGAAAAACCTCGCAAGACCGTCTGCAAATCTCCCAGGGCAACGAATTACATGCTCATCTGCACAACCTGATCCATGGCCACAGAGTATCAACCTGATACTCACCATACATCATCCTGATGTATCCATGATCATCCTGATCATCATCGCTGCAACGTCCTGCTGCATGTCATCTGGAGCAACATCCTGAAGCTCGTCATCTATGATCATCCTGATCATCACTGCAACATCCTACTGCATGTCATCTGGAGCAACATCCTGAAGCTCGTCATCTATGATCATCCTGATCATCACTGCAACATCCTGCTGCATACCAAGTATCTACCTGATACATATCATCATACATGATCCTCCTGATCATCAATGCAACATCCTGCTGCATACCAAGTATCTACCTGATACATATCATCATATATGATCCTCCTGATCATCAATGCAACATCCTGCTGCATACCACGTATCTACCTGATACATATCATCATATATGATCCTCCTGATCATCAATGTATCCACCTGATACAAATACAAAACACATGATATATATCACCATACATGATCCACTTGATCATATCCAGCATCCAACATGATGCGTACATACATACATAAAATGATCCAACCGATCATATCCAGTATCCAACATGATGCGTACATACATACATAAAATGATCCAACTGATCATATCCAGCATCCAATATGATGCGTACATACATACATAAAATGATCCAACTGATCATATCCAGCATCCAACATGATGCGTACATACATACATAAAATGATCCAACTGATCATATCCAGCCGAAACTAGAACATCATCCTGATGCTCATCATCCAGCGCTTACATCCACAGCCATGTGAAGGATCCTCCTTCCAACATGCTTGGAATGGCTTCAGCAAATGTATCCATCACTTCTTCCTCGAAGTGTCCTCGATCTGAAGAACGCCAAGCCTCTCTCTGAAGTACTTGAACTTCACCCTGGCTAGTGGCTTCGTCAGCACATCTGCAATCTGCTCGTCCGTCGCAACATACAGGAGCTTCACAGCTCCTCTCTGCACCATATCCCTGATATAGTGGTATTTGATCTCTATGTGTTTTCGACCTGTCATGAAACACTGGGTTCTCGGACAGCTTCACACAACTCTGGTTATCACAGAAGATACCAGTAGCCTCCAACGGGAGATCAAATAACTCAGACAGTAGCTTTCGTAGCCATACTGCCTCACAACTAGCTGAACAGGCTGCAACATATTCTGCCTCAGCTGTACTCAGTGCTACGCAGGACTGCTTCCTGCTAAACCAAGAGATCACATCTGATCCCATACTGAAGCAACACCCAGATGTGCTCTTCCTATCTGCAGCACTGCCAACCCAATCTGAATCAAATAACCCTGTAGGTTAAACTTTTGATCCGCCTCATACCTGAGTCCATAATCCACTGTACCCGTCAGATACCTCAGAACATGCTTTACAGCAACCAGGTGAACACTCCTCGGATCCGTAAGGAACTGGCTCAATGTGTTCACAGCAAAGCAAATGTCTGGTCTCATGTTCGTCAGGTACATCAAGGACCCAATCATCTGACGATACAAAGAGACATCAACCGGCTCAGATGAAGCATCACATAGAAGCTTCAGATTCGATGCCATAGGTGTGGCCATATCCTTGCAGTCCATCATCCCGAACCTCTTCAGGATCTCTACTGCATACTTCCCTTGTCCAAGGAAGATTCCTTCTGCACTCTGCCACACCTCCATGCCAAAAACAAATAGTGCATCATCCCCAAGTTCTTCATCTCGAACTCGGTAGTAAGCTTCCGCTGCGTGTCGGCAATCAATCTATCTTTACCATACCAAGTTCTGCACATATATGATTTCCTATCATGTGTCTCAGAACCAAGTGGCTGCTTCTTCTTCAACTACACCATTCAAGAAAGCTGTCTTGAATCCATCTGGTGTATCTTCTATTTCATCACTTTTATATTTCTCTATGCTGCCATCTGCAGCATGCTTGATCTGAAAGTTCTATTTGGAAGTCACAACAGACTTCCCTTTAGCTCTTGGGATCGCATCCCAAACATCATTCTTCATGATCGACGGATCATGGCATTCCATTTCTTCATCCCAGATCCTGGGAACTTCAATATCTTCAATAGATATCTTTGTTGCTGGAACAAATGTTGTAGTCCTTTTGTAGGTGAAGATATACGGTCTTTCCTACAAAACAGGTTAAATTGCATGATTAGAAACATCTCATAATTTTCAGAACAAATTCTTACACATGAAGAAATATGTCATACAGTCATGCAATTATCTTAGCCAATGCTTCAATACAACATTTATCCATATCCCGTAACTTTCTAGATGCCTTCCAATCTCTACCAGAACATTGTTAAGAGTGTGCACAACTCCCAACATGTCAGCAAAGAGGTTTCATTCTAGATAAGTAGCAATGGAATGTTGTAAAGTGCCATAGGCCACTTACCCAACACATGCATATTAGTAGTATACTGTTCATTAATTCAATCATTCTAATATGCACAATACATATCCTAAGTCTAGGAACATGAGCATATACATCATTGAACAATTTTATTTAAGCAAACAAATATGCAAGAAAATTAAAATACTTATCTTTGTTTGTTTGTTGGGTGGACTCCCTCTGAGTCTTTTCTTCCTTGCAGGAGCTGCTGGAGTCCTTCTACACCTTCTTGTTGTGGAATGTAGAGAGATGGACAACTCCCTCTGAATATCTGCACCCTTGCAGAAACCACTGGAGTGTGCTCCCTCTTGATCTTTGCTTCCTGGATTACCTGTTCTTGAACTCATATTCATCCTTGGTCCCTATGCATGCTTCTTAGTATCATGATTGTGTTATCCTTGTGATCTAATACAAAATCATACATTCATTAAAACACAATAATCTCAAGTATGTATAGTCATGATCATTTCAAACAGAAATAATAAGCATTAGCATTCAAGGTTTATATAGGACTCTTATGGTTAGTCATATCATAAGAAACATAACATGTCTAAACCTGTACTTACTCAAACCTGTGACTCTTTTGGTTAGTCATATTATTAATTAAGGTAAGACACATAACATGCATATGCCCATGATTATTCAAACTTATGACTTTATGAACAATCATCATCAATCATGCCATGCATACTTATATGATAGATCCTATGATATAAGAAACACATACCTGGTCACCATATTTGCTAGTTATGTCTAGCAATGTGTTCTTGTTCTCTTCAATGACCTACATAACTCATTAGTTAACTTTTGCAAAAACAAATTATACATACCTCTATGTGATCCATAACTATGGATGAATCTTTGTATTTATGTCACCATGGCATGTTCAGGTTGTCCCTTCAAATTGTACAAACCTCCCTCTTGCTTTCCAATCACTACTGCATCATCTATGGTCTTTCCCTTTGGCCACATTAGGACTTGGCCATCCACAAATGCAACTCTCATACCTTTTGCATCTAATGCAAAAATGGAGAGTAAGTTCTTCTTGAGCCCAGGTACATAAAGTACTTCCTTCATCTTCAATGATTTTCCAGAATCTAGGTTGTAAGAGGCTTCACCACTTCCTTTGATTGGGTATTGATAATCATCCCCAAGTTTCACCTTATGGGGTGATTCATGTTCAGAAAGGTTCACAAAAGATTCCTTGAAACCTGTCATATGTTTGGAAGCCCCACTATCGATCAACCAATCATTACAACCATGGGAGATGGTACCAGTGAGTGCAGAGATCAGAACATACTCTTCTTCACTTGATGAATCATCATCACTACTACTTTCTGCCTTAGCTTTCTTCTTTGGAGGTTCATCATCTTCAGCAGCATGAGCATGAAACCTTCTTTTGCTGCCCTTCTTCTTCTTACTAGAGTTGTTGTTATTATCCCTTTTGTTCTTAGGACAATCTGAAGCAAAGTGACCCTTCTCATTGCATGTGAAGCATCTTAGGTCTTTCCTGTTCTTCTTTTGATAGGACCTATTGAGTCGAGAGGGATCCTTCTTGATTTTGCTTCTTTTGGTGTGAGCTGCAAGAGCTTGATCTTCTCCTCCCATCTTTTCCTCACGAGCTATAAGTCTAGCTTCTTCTTGAGAGCATTCTTCTCGAAGTCTACTGAAGGAGATCAACTTCTTCCTTGCACAAATTCCTTGAATAAAGGAATCCCATGACCTGGGTAGGCCATTTAGAGTGGTCATCACCACTTCACCATTCTCCACCATTTCATCTACTGCTTCTAATTGTTCCTTGATCTGAGAGACCCTTGAAAAGTAGGATTGAATGGTTTCTCCATTCTGAAACTTCACTGCTTTCAATTGGTTCCGCAGGGTCATCTTCCGATTTATGTTCTTTCCTTCAAATAGCTTCGTCAAAGATTCAAACATCTCTTTGGGTGTCTTGAGAGAAGACACATGGGGTATGAGATGGTCTTTGATAGAATCAGCAATGATTCTCTTTGCCTTGACCAAGTTCTTCTTGTGCAATACCTTGGCCTCTTCATCCTCTGGGATAGGGATGTCTTCTTTCACATATGAGTCCAACTCATTCTCTTCCAGGATTAGCCTAATCCTATACTTCCAGGCTTGGAAGTTATCAGCCCCTTCAAGCTTATCCTCAATCTTGGTGTGAAGAGACATCTTTAAGAGTACTTCAAATGGAAATAGAAAAGATTTAGAACTTACCACTTGAAGTGCTGAAAACTGGATCTGGTCCCGGATTAGGGTTTGTCAGAGAAACCCTAAAAATTCAAAATGTGAATTTCAAAATTCCGAAAGGATAGAAAGATGCGCCTTGGAGAGCTGATCAGCCTAGTACATTAAGAATTTGAGATCAGCAAAGTCTTGTCCTTCAAAATTGCCTTTTTGTCCTCCCGGGTTCACTGGGGAGAGCCCTGAATTAGGGTTTGAGTTTCCCGGAGATCTACCCAGCCAAAAATCTCGATCCAAAGCTCAAACCTTCAATTTTTGCAAGGAGCTTCTAGCTGTACCTTCAGTTTCCAGAAATTCCTATTTTTGTGGAAACCCTAATTTTTAGGGCCAAAACTGAAAATGCTCGGAACTGAAATCTGATTGGACAGAAAGATGCGCCTTGATGAGTAGATCCAATCTACTATACTGAATTTCAAAAATCTGTGGAGAGAAACCCAATAAACAAGCAATACAAGCTTCCGTCACTGCAAAATGTCTTCTTCTCAGTTAAGCTCTGATACCATGTTAAATTTTCAGTATTAAATCACAATACTATAGGATCTTTGCTGAGAGAATAACATCTACAGTATATCAATGCATGACAATCATAATATGACAAGCATCACAAGCATCACAAGAATCAAAAGCATAGAGACAAGAGACACAGAGTTTCCGTGGGGAAAACCCTAAGGTGAAAAACCCCACAAACTTCCTCAGAGATAGAGAGAGCAATGGCTCAACCAAAATACATCCAAATAATACAGAGATAGTCTCCTAGCAGATGATCCTCCTCCTCCTCACTAGTGCGCCACTTTCCAGAGAGAGAGATAGATGCTTTTCCGAATGAGTAAAATAGAGATCTCCTATCTCTATTTATACTCACCTTTTTGCCCAGTGACCTACTGGGGCCGACTTGTCTACTTTAGTACATCCACATTATATTATATATTAATTAGGGCCGACCCCATAAGGTGGTCTAATAACCCATCGGCAAGTACACACACTTGCGACACTTGTCAATCCACATGACGACACTTCCTTATAGAGGAATAACACATCTCTTATAAGGGTACAATAAATATACATATAATATACTGATGAAATACATTCCGAAGTTACATATACATCAACAGTGTTGCTAACATAGTTTGTGTTTACAGAATTAGCAAATGGTCGAGCAACAGTATAGTCTTGATAGTTTCATTTCCGTCTTTTATAATTAGATAGTTTGTTTTCTAATCCTCTGCAATTAGATAGGACTTAGTTAGTTGTTGTTTCCAGCTTAGTTCTGATTAGAATTAGTTTAATTAGCTTCTCCTCTGTAGATGTAGGTTAATTATCTTCTCTCATCTCAATCTTGCTTTAGTATAGAATAAGAATAGTTTATCTCTCCAACAATGATTAGAATAGGTTGCTTTCTATTATCTTAGTTTCTCAACAAGTCTTCTCACAGATTTATTTTCATTGTAGGTTCATCTGCATTCGCTAGCTGACGTTAAGATCATCAAAACTACTATTTTCCTTAGTTTAATTCGTTTTTCCTCCATTCGGACTATCATTCGGACTGCCGTTCGGACATGCATTCGGATCGTCATTCGGCTTTTACTCTTTCTGCACTATTTTTATGCTCATTTGAATCCAGTTTCTTAGTTTTCTTTATTGTAATCTTTCATTCTCTTAATTAGTATTCTCAACCATAATTAGGCCCTTGTTTTACATTCCATAAAGTTTTAATTGAAGTCTCGTTATCATTCTTAGTTTTCTTTAACTGTCTTTTAAATTATGTCTCTCATATTTAGTTTATTAATATGTTGTTGTTTCAGAATTTATGAGTCTTATTCCTAGTCTAGTTATTACATGCTCTTCAGACTTAGTTAGAATAGAATTAATAATTTCATTCTCTAAGTATTCTAGTTTTGATAATTTTCTTCATTAAGATTAGGATCAGTTTCTTATCTCGATAAATAATGAAGATGTTCATGGAATATGATTTGGATTTGGAAATTAATATCTTTATCAAGTTTTCTACTTGCTCCTAAATTAATATCTTTATCAAGTTTTCTACTTGCTTCTACATAAATATCTTTATCAAGTTTTCAACTTGCTTCCAAATCAAGTTCAGATGTAAATATCTTTATTAAGTTTTCTACTTGCTTCTAGTTTTCATTAGTGTCATATTATTCTGCTCATGGATAGTAGATAGATCAGAATCTTTAAAGTTAACTGTAATTTGTCTCTTTGTACTTTACATCTCTTTGTTGAAGTTAGACTAGATTTACTTCCGTTTTGTTTTGCTGTTACATTTGAAAGCCATTACGATACATTCACTCCAGTTCCTGTTACATGGGAATAGATGTTTTTCTTGAATTAGTTGTTGAAGTTATTTAATAGTTTTAATTTGCTTTGATTAGCATAGCTTTTTGCTTATGTAATTTATCATTAAATTAATCCATTTCATAGATAGGTATCTAATTTATTTATAGTTTTTTTCTAATTCCTAGGATAGAATCTGAAATTGTATAGTTTCCATTTTTCATCATTAGTAATTTGCTTTTTAATTAGTTTCCATTATTCAATAATAAGATAGAGTAGTATGATTTTATACTATTCTATTTTATTCATTTAAGTAAGTTTGATTTAGTTCTTTTTACTGTTTTTCTGAAGTTTGACTCGATTTTTCATTTTGAAAGATCTTTCGATCTTTTCTTTATTAAATATTTGTAAGGTCTGACAAGCCGAAATCTTAGGTTCCATTCTAACTGAGCATATACTTTGCGTCAACTCTAATATTACCAATCCTTGTCGATAATTAAATATTAGGTGTTTTCTTTGAGATAGCTCACACACCCAACAAATAGATCGGAAGGATTTGAATATCATAGATAGAAGTTGTTTTCTAAATAACTATATCAGTGAATCTATTTTGTTTTAAAATGCAGTAAAATATTACTCATTTATAAGATAGAACCTTTATTGGAAAAACCCTACTATCAAAATCATAAAACTTAGCTAATTAGTAACTATTTACAAGTAACAAAATAACTGTAAGAACAAATCCAAGTTATGAGTTCGATAATCTTTCTACAATGTAGATATTTTATAAAACATAATTAAATAACAAAGCTATTTATATTATCATCTTTTAGACAAAAGTACAGTATCAAACCATCCAAATGTTATAAACACAATCAGGGTATTATACAGTTGAATTACATAGTTCTCAAAATAACAATTCTTATCGCGATAATATACAGAACACCTACATAAAAACCTAGAAATACAGAATTCTAATATTTTGTTTATCCATAGATGAAACCTACAGGTATAAATGTATCATAAACAAGTATCTTTAAGGATTAGTATCATCTGAACAAAGCACACAGAGTATCGACTAATATACATCAACAACATAGTAACTAGGGCTTATTAAATAAAAACCCTATCTTTTAATCGTACTCAACAAAAAGTCCATTTTCAAAGTATTTTACAAGTATCTAGTTTACAAACTAAATACAACTTAAAAACTTCCAACCCGAAACAGATATTGTGGAACAACCTATGCAGAAGTAACTCAACTTTTACAGACTGACAAATCTTTAATATCATTTGAGATGCTTTCCATTTGTATATTTAAACCACATCACAATTTTTAAGGAATATTTAGGGTTGAAGTATTTAAATAAAATTGTTTACAGGTTACAAATTTAAACAAAACCCTTGAAATTCCATTAACCCTGTAAAACGTTACAACTATAGCGAAGTAATTCAAAGTATCATCTATAATCGCAATATCAAATAACAATAACAAGTTTTTCCTTTAGACATAGCACGATGTCACCCATCGAGGGTATTGTTTTCAATAACCAATAATGATATAAAATGAATTCATTTAAATGCTAACTGGGTGCGAGTCTCTTAAATGAGCTTGCCCAGCCATTAATTATTTAAGAAACAAATTATAGACAGGGTTTATGGTTTTGCCCCTTAGTTTACCCTTAACGTCGAACTCATAAGTTTTGGGGCTTTTTGCCCAGACTTTTCCATTGCATACAAATAATTTATGGAACCATAGAATTATTCACCAATTCGAAATAATACGCAGTAACCATTTAAGAACGTAGCCAAAAACCTAAAACACAGAGTTACTGTAAGGTTGGCCCAAAATCAAATTCCAAATAGTAATTCATCTTTTATAAATTACATACATAACACATTTAATTTTAGTCCATATCCGTAGCTCGAAGGCATCAGTTTTAACCATTTCAAGTCGATACACACGACCACTTCACTAAACAAAAATACCATTAACATGAATTCAAAAGAGATGTTGAGAAACCAACGAGAGCCAAAGGCTCAATGGTTCAACCCTCTTTAGTTTACAAATTCCATACGACTTTCAAGATGTAAAAAACAACTGTGAAAACCAAATACAGGTGGTAACCGCATCTCGACAAAGTTACAGACTTGTATTTTTTGCCCTATCGTCACCATTCACATCAAGAGTTACGACTTAGGAATTCCAGAGAACCCCCGAGGCTTACGAGGGCCTTTTTTCGAAACCACGATGGAGTAGTTTCCTAGAGAGTTAGTTGCAAGCTCAGCCGAGAGGCAACCCTGTCACTCCACATTAAACACCGACAAGTAAAATAGGTTTAGAAGCGATATAAAATAATTGATACAATAAATTACACTTCGCTGTGAGATTGATGGCTTAGCTATGGCAGGTGCCATTCAGCTAAGCTTCTAACTATAACAATGAAAACCACCATCGCAAACCCTGAAACATTGCATGAATTTTTCAAACCCTAACATCTCGGTAGGCTCTTGGCGTCCACCACCAGTCTTGCAAAAGAACAAAACGAAAAGAGTTACGTTGCTATGGTAGCTCTTCATTGCATGGTTAGGGTTTATCCCAAAACCCAAATCCATCACGTGAAGCCATGCCACGAGGTTTCCATCGCACATTCGACTACGAACTCATTTAAATCAACATTTAGTGTTAACGTGTCACCTGCCAACGCAAAGATCCACTAAGTCTTATATTCGTGGTCCATGCTTTGCATAGTTTTGTATAGTTATGTCATATTACAACTTAAAGCCCTTACATTTCATGTTACAAGTTTATATTCGTGGTCATGGGCTTATGACCCTGCACATTTCTTTATACATGCATAAAAACTATAGTATTGGAGATCGAATATATTTCAACCACGGTAAGATTACAATGTCATTAAAACAATAATTTATATGGATAGCATCGAGGTATGGAGTTGCTAACTCGTTGCTAAATCATATTGACTCATCTATAGTGAACATTTATGACAAGCTTAAATATAATATGTATATTATTTATACTTTTAGAATAGATATATATATGTCATTAAAATGAATACACTCTTTTAAAAGGTGAATATAGCTAGGGTAGGTATTACCCTAGGTTTCAAGCAAGTCTTCTACCTCCATGCCTTTAATATTGAAGCATAGAGTAATTACAACAAGCCAAATGATGTACAGTAAATTACTCTCCAACTGAGGATTTTACTCTCACCTGTGATTTGTACAAAAGTAGTAAGAGCATTAGCTATGCAAATAGCTAAGTAAACCTCGGGGTATCCATAGGACCCCTTCATCAAAAGAAAATAAAAATGTTAGTAAGAATAATTACATTTATATCAAGTTGCAAAGATATGAACAAAGGATGATCCATAAATATGATGAAAGAACAATATTTTTTGTAAACTAAATATAATACATATTTTCCGACAATAGTTACATAGTCGCTCTATCACTTAAGCATTTAAAATGATTTTATGACGATGCATAAATAAGTACAAGTCGACATCATAAATATAACTGTACTGTTATCGAAATGATTAAGTTAATGATATCCTACTTTCTGCATAACAAGTATTAGCATTATTTGCTACATAGAAAATTTTAAATTTTTGGTGAAATTTAGGGATGCTACACTAATGAACCTAGAACTATGAAAGAGTTAATGGAGATGGAAGATAAGGATTCTAGGATATTGGACATGGATGAAAAGATGGATTCAATTATAAGGAAAAATAAAGGGGAATTTGTATAATTTCCTAACGGAGGAAAACCCATTGGATGCAAGTGTTGTTGAAAGTGAAGATCAAGCCATATGTTAGTGTTGAGAAGTACAAGGAAATGTTGGTTACAAAACGATATTTCTATATTGAGGTGATATACATCGGTAACATTTTTCCCTAGTGGTTAAGCTAACATCTATAATCACTAGTACAAAATAAGAGATAAATGACCAGGAAACCAAAAAATTTGGTCACCACGGTTTTCTCAAGGGATAAATGACCAAACTTGAGCAATTTTAAGTGAACCAACTAAAAATGACCAAGATAAATGACTGGTTTGGTCATGGGATAAAATATATGACCATATAATAAGTAACTAAACTAAAAATGAACAAATAACAATAACACTAAGAACATGAATTGGTCGTTTATTTGGTCATTTTTAGTTGTGTCACTCCGACAATGGAAAATTACAATTTTGACAATGAATTTGGAGAATTTACTAAATTTTAACACCGTGGATGGATTCAAAGACCACTTTTTACGGGGTTTCTGAATAATAAATTGTAACATTGTAGATGGATTTAGATACACGAGCTAGTGTCGAAACATGATTCCATAGGTGGACCTACTGAAATTTTTTGTAATATCATTTCATGTGTACTGTTACATCCAGTTCAATGTTCTTATCATGTCCATATATTATTTCACCATTCTTTCTTTCGTATTATCCCTTCGACAGATGCGCCAAGTTGCATCATTTGCATCATCATAGTGTGGTTGTGTCGAGTCTTGGATATTTGTTGTCTTTCCCTCTCGGCATCATGTCGTGCAGTTGGTGTCATTGTGTTTGGATTGTCATTTTGGTCACGTTCATATTTTGTTTGAACAAAACCATCATCGTTTGACCCTCTCAACAGTCTCTTAAAGTTTCAGCAAGTTCATGTATTTTGCGTCATGTTAGCTAAAAATTGTCAATTTCACAACCTCCATTAATTCTCCATATGCATCCATTCATCATGGTTCTGCTTGCACCCGAGTTTTGAAAGTTATAAAGCTCCCCTCAGGTCGCTCCCATGAAAAAAAATATCCAAGATCCTCCATTTTGAAAAGAAAGAAAAAAATCCTCCCTTTTGTAAAATTATTTTCATTGCGTGATCATTTATCTCTCATTTATCATGTTTATTTTATAGGGAAAATTTTCATATTAATTTATTAGAAGATTTAAGTTATTTATAATAATAAATAAATTTATTGATTAGAATTTTGATTTTATAATGGTTTTATTATCCTATGGATAGTTTCATTATTATAATACTAATAGATCAATTTATTCTTATTTATTATTACTTATTTATTTATTTTTATCATAGTTTTATACGATATTATTAAGATGTAAATATATGAAACATTATTCTTAATATATCTAGTATGAGGGTTTTAAATTTTGATTATTATGGGCATGGGTTATCATTAAATTGGATAGGGTCCCATTTTTCATGCATTGTAACAGTCCTACATCAAAATGCATATGGACTCCAATGGAGAACAGGACACAATTTTGGTGCTTCTCAATGAAGTTATCAATAGAATACTTCATTTTTAGCATTTGGTAGAAATACAATACATTGATATTAAGGTGGTGAAGCAAGTTAAAAAAATTCATATTATAGAGAGGTACATGGCACATGCAAACACGAGTTGTTTGTAGTGTCGTGTACTTTGCCTTCAAAGATTACTCTTTTAATCTTCTCCAAGTGTTGATTGGACTTGTTAGTTGAATACATTGTAGTTAATTTAAAAGCAAACTTAACTGCCATGATTGCTTAAACATTTATTTAATTAGTTGTAGAAGCCTTGAGAAAGGAAAGAAGCATTTGTAAAGCCAGACATTATTGTTAAAGCTTGGCATATTTCCTAGCATCTTGGTTTTTTAACTCAAACAATATTATTCCATTATATAAAACAGTGTTACAAAATTACCCCAGCTATACTTGTAGGAAAAAGACCTTTACAATACAAGTACAGAAGATGCAAAAATTCTTTATTGGCTATCTATTCTTTATCGTGATGCTAGACCACTAGAAACAAAGAAGATTTAAAATCAAAGTCATGACAGAATTAGAATGAAGCTTAAATGGCTTGACAAAAGATGGAGAAATAAGCCTATTAAGTACATATAGAATCCCTGAATCATTTTCCAGAACTGGAGGGGAGAGGGATGTGGAAAAAACTAGAAACACTGAGGGGGGTGAATTAGCATTTCAGATGTTCCAATATTTTAGGAACTTGTAGTGGTTGATCTGTGTGACTTATAGTGGAAGTTGAATTTTGAATATAAGGGGCAGGAAAAAATATTAGAAATATCTCATACCACATTATGGCATGCTTCTTAGGTCTACTAACATTGGATAGGACGAAGAAAACAACTGTAAAATGAGTTCAGAGGGTTTTCAAGGGGTCATTATTGCATTCATCCTCAGTTTTTGGTTATTCCATGCAGCGGAGTAGTTTTTTTTAAACCTATAAAAAATAGTATTGTAATATTTTTTTATGTGAGCTTTGTAGAGCTTGATTTTCTTGTTTCCAATTAAAAAAATTAAAGATCTAGGAAATACATTGCAAGCATCTCAACCCTCATTGAACCCGTGTCCATTGCTGTAAAAAAATTTAGGTGTACCTTCTTTACCATTAACTTTCATTTTGCTTTGTCTATATTAATAGTGGGAAAATAGGAGGTAGCTAAACCAATGCGGGGTGCATACAAGCCAATGATTTTAGATAGTTTCTATTGGCTTCCCTTTAGAACTCCCCAAGTAACCATGTTTCCATTTTTGCTTGTATATTTTAAAGGAAAATTTATAGTTGGTTTTAGGGTTGGTATAAACTTAGATTTTTGTGGTGATTACTCTCTATGGTTTGATATCTTGAAATGCTTTGTATATCATGAGGGTATGTACAGGAAGTAATTTTTCGCATACATGTTCCACTCAGATATATCTGGCTAATGCACACAAATGCACCTGCATAGTCATTGTGGGGTGGTTGTCATCAATATTGAAGTGAATATAATATGTACATCAAAAAACATACCATGCAACTTGTTACCTCCCAAACTTGCAGTCAAAGTTATAAATCCCTGAAACACAAGTGCATCCCTAGGGGAACATAAGAGGGTTTTCCCATGTCACTACAACAACACCTCCTCAATATTTAGGCCATATCTCCTCTAGCACAAGAGGATTTTTCCTAGTAATAATGTGAGATCAACTTTAGAAATAGCTGGGATGGGGGACCAAGACAAGTGCTTTTCCAATTGGGTGACGGAGTCAAATAATTACATTCAAGAGGGTTCGAACAATATGGAGAAGGTGTAGTATTAGTAAGGTTGTTTAAACATACTTATACTATCCAAATGGATTTAATTCAACATGCTGAAAATAAGAGGGATATTCCAAAGATGCTCCTCACAACTAGTTAAAATCGAGCAATTAATAAGGTGTAGCAATGCTTAGATAAAGGATAGGCATATTGAGGAAAATTTCAACCGAGGGCATAAAAATCAAATGGAGAAATGAAATTAAGTTTCATTGAATCATACATGTGTGTTTAGGAAAGGGATAGATGATCATAATGCCTACACATTCGCTCCCCACATTTTTCAAAATCTTAACCCATGGTGTAGAAATTGCACTCGACGTCACTAAGAAAAACCCTATTTTAGAAAACCGTCAAAATAAATAAATTTTGGTCCATGAAGCCACCAGACAGGGGTGTCCCTAGAGGCACTCGGATCTCGCGAATCCAATGGAAATGACAGTTTTTCCATCTGAGCCACAGTTTTCTATTTATTATGAGTTTCATCTCGCTTCCCAAGGCCATTCAGGGACACAAGGAAAATTTCAACCGGGGGCATAAAAACCAAACCAAACAATGAAATTTATTTTCGTTTCCTCCTGCAAGTGTGTTAGGGAAAGGATGAGATGACTGCAATTCCCACACACTCAGTTGGTACATTTTTCAAAAATTTTGCATATGGTGCAGATATTGCACTACATGTCACTAAGCAAAACACTATTTTAGAAAAACATCAAAATATATAACTTTTAGTCCATGAAGCCACCAGAAAGGGGTGTCCCTGGTGGTACTCATATGTCATGAATCCAATGGAACTGGAAGTTTGTCCATTAGAGCCACGATTTTCGAGTTATAACGAGTTTCATCTCGCCTCCCTAGGTCATTCAAGGACTCCAGGAAAATTGCAACCGGTGGGATAAAGACCAAACCGAGCAATGAAATTGACTTTCATTACCTCATGCAAGTGTGTTTGGGAAATGACGATATGACTGCAATTCCCACATACACACTCCGTACACTTTTCAAAATATTAGCCTATCGTGCAGAAATTGCATTGCACATCACTTAGCAAAACCCTAGTTTAGAAAACCATAAAAATATTCAAATTTCGGTTTAGGAAGGCACTAGGAAGGGGTGTCCTTAGTGGTACTCAGATGTCACAAATCGAATGGAATTGACGGTTTTTCCATTGGACCCACAATTTTTGATTTCTTGCAAGTTTCATCTCGCTTCACAAGGCCATTTAAGGACACCAAGAAAATTTCAACCGAGGGCATAAAATCCAAACCAAGCAAAAAATTTGAGTTTCGTTTCCTCATGAAAGTGTGTTTGGTAAATAATTATATGACTGTGTCTCCCACGCACTCACTCGACATTTTTTTAAAAATGTTAGAATATCATGCAGAAATTGCATTACACGTCACTTAGCAAAACCCTTGTTTAGAAAACCATCAAAATAGAAAACTTTCAGTCCATGAAGCCACCATATAGGTGTGTCCATAGTGGTACTCGAATGTCATGAATTCAACGGAGCTGACAATTTGTCCACCGGAGTCACGGTTTTTGAGTTATAGTGAGTTTAATCTCGCTGATAAAGGCTATTCAGGGACACCATGCAAATTTCAATCGGGGACATAAAAACCAAACCAAGCAATGGAATTGAGTTACGGTACCTCCTAGATGTGTGTTTGTGTAAGGAATAGATGACCACGATGCCCACATAGTCGCTCCCCACATTTTTAAAAATCTTATCCTATGGTGCAGAAATTGCGCTGCATATCACTATGCAAAACCCTATTTTAGAAAACTATCAAAATTGACAACATTCGGTGAATGAATCCACCATATAGGGGTGTTCCTAGTTATAATAGGATGTCATGAATCCAATGAAACTAATTTTTTTTACATTGGAACCTTCATTTTTGAGTTATGGAGAGTTTCATCTCTCTTCCCAACGCCATTCACGGAGACTAGACAAATTTCAACCAAGGGCATAAAAACCAAACCAAGCAACAAAATTGAGTTGTATGGCCTCCTGCAACTGTGTTTAGGAAATGGAAAGATGACTGCGATTCCCATGCACTCGCTTGCCACCATTTTCAAAATCTTGGACTATAGTGCAAAAATTGCAATGCACGTCACCCAACAAGACCCTAGTTTCGAAAACCATCAAAAATAGAATTGTTTTTGTCAATGGATCACTGGATAGGGGTGTCCCTAACGGTACTTCGGTGACATGAATTCAACGAATTTGATGGTTTTTCCATTGGAGCCTCGGTTTTCGAGTTATGGCGAGTTTCATCTCACTTCCCAAGGCCATTCAAGGACACCGGGAAATTTAAAACCAAACCAAGCAACGAAATTGTGTTCCATTGCCTCCTACAATTATTTTCGAGAAAGTGTGAGAAGATTGTGATGCCCATGCAATCGCTCGACACATTTTTCAAAATATTAGCCTATGATGGAGAAATTGTACTACACGTCACTTAACAAAACCCTAGTTTAGAAAACTATCAAAATAGACAACTTTCGCTCCATGAAGGCACCTGACAGGGGTGTCCCTAGTGGTAATTGGATGTCAGGAATCAAATTGAATCGACTGTTTGTCCATCGGAGCCATGGTTTTTGAGTTATGGAGAGTTTCATCTCTCTTCCCAAGGCCATTAAGGGACACTAGGAAAATTTCAACCGGTGCCATAAAAACCAAACCGAGCAACAAAATTGAGATTTGTTGCCTCCTAAATGTATGTTTGGGAAATGGTGAGATGACTATAATTCCCATGCACTTGCTCGACACATTTTTAAAAATCTTAGCCTATCATCCGGAAATTGCAATACATGTCACTTAGCAAAACCCTAGTTTAGAAAACCGTCAAAATAGACAAATTTCATTCCATGAAGCCACCAGACAAGGGTGTCCCTAGTGGTACTTGGATGTCATCAATCCAATGGAAGTGATGGTTTTCCCATCAGAGTGATGGTTTTCGATTTATTGCGAGTTTCATCTCGCTTCCCAACGCCATTCGAGGACACCATGGAAATTTCAACTTGGGCATAAAAAGCAAAGGGAGCAACGAAATTTACTTTCGTTTCCTTCTCCAAGTGTGTTTGGGAAAGGATGAGATGAATTTGATTCCCACACACTTACTTGGTACATCTTTCAAAATTTTAGCCTATGGTGCAGATATTGCATTCCATGTCACTGAGCAAAACACTATTTTAGAAAACCATCAAAATAGACAACTTTCGGTCCATGAAGCCACCAAACATGGGTGTCCCTGGTGGTATTCAGATGTCATGAATCCAATGGAATTGAGGGTTTGTCCATCAGAGCCACGTTTTTCGATTTATTACGAGTTTCATCTCGCTTCCCAAGGCCATTCACAGACACCATCCAAATTGCAACTTGGGGTATAAAAACCAAACCGAGAAACAAAATTAAATTTCATTGTGTCCTAGAAGTGTGTTTGGGAAAGGAGGAGATGACTGCAATTCCCACACACTCACTCGGTACATTTTTCAAAATCTTAGCCTATCATGCCGAAATTGCATTGCACATCACTTAGCAAAACCCTAGTTTAGGAAAATATCAAAATATACAACTTTCGGTCGACGAATCCACTAGGAAGGGGTGTCCCTAGAGGTACTCAGATGTCATGAGTCCAACGTAATGGATGATTTTTCAATCAAAGCCACAATTTTCAAGTTATTGTGAGTTTCATCTCGCTTCCCAAGGCCATTCACAGACACCACACAAATTTCAACCGATGGAATAAAAACCAAACCGAACAACAAGATTAAGTTTTGTTTCCTCCTGCAAGTGTGTATGGGAAAGTACAATATGACTGCAATTCCCATGCCCTCACTTGATAGATTTTTCAAAATCTTAGCATATCATTCAGAAATTGCATTGCACATTAGTTAACAAAACCCTAGTTTAGAAAACCATCAAAATAGACAACTTTCGGTCCATGAAGTCATCAGAAAGGGGTGTCCATAGAGTTACTCGGATGTCACAAATCCAAAGGAACTGACGTTTTGTCCACCGGAGTCACTGTTTTCGAGTTATGGTGAGTTTCATCTCGCTTCCCAAGGCTATTCACGGACACCATGCAAATTTCAATTAGGGGCATAAAAACCAAACGGAGCAATGGAATTCAGTTTCATTTCATCCTACAAGTGTGTTTGGGAAAGGAAAAGATGAATACGATTTCCACACACTGACTTGGTACATTTTTCAAAATATTAGACTATTGTGCAAAAATTGCATTGTATGTCACTTAGCAAAACCCTAGTTTAGAAAACCATCAAAATATACAACTTGCGGTCCTCGAAGCCACAGGGAAGGGGTTTACCTAGTCATACTCGGATGTCTCGAATCCAATGGACTTGACAGTTTTTCCATCAGAGCTACAGTTTTCGATTTATTGCGAGTTTCATCTCGCTTCCCAAGGCCATTCAGGAACAGTAGGAAAATTTCAACCACAGGAATAAAAACCAAACCGAGCAAAGAAATTGAGTTTTTTTTCCTCCTGTAAGTGTGTTTGGGAAAGGACAAGATGAATGTGATGCCCTTGATCTCACTCGACACATTTTTCAAAATATTTGCATATCATGCAGAAATTGCATTGCACATCACTTAGAAAAATGCTCGTTTAGAAAACTATCAAAATAGAAAACTTTTAGTCCATGAAGCCACCGAACAAGAGTGTCCATAGAGGTACTCGAATGTCACAAATCCATTGAAACTGACGATTTGTCCACTGGAGTCATGGTTTTCAAGTTATGGCAAGTTTCATCTCGCTTCCCAAGGCTATTCAGGGACACCATGCAAATTTCAATCGGGGGCATAAAACCAAACCGAGCAAGGAAATTGAGTTATGTTTCCTCATGCAAGTGTGTTTAGGCAAGGACGATATTACCACGATTCCCACACAATCACTCCCCACAGTTTTCAAAATCTTAGCCTATGGTACATAAATTGCACTGCATATCACTATGCAAAACCCTATTTTAGAATACCGTCAAAATAAATAGTGTTCAGTCAATGAAGCCACCAGATAGGGGTGACCCTAGCTATACTCGGATGTCACGAATCCAATTAAATTGATGTTTTGTCCATTAGAGCTTCGATTTTTTAGTTATGGTGACTTTCATCTCGCTTCCCATGGCCATTCAAGGACATAGGGAAAATTTCAACTTGGGGCATAAAAACCAAGTTGAGCAACAGAATTGAGTTCCATAGCCTCCTACAATTGTGTTTGGGAAAGGGATGGATGAGTGTGATTCCCATGCACTCGCTCAACACATTTTTCAAAATATTATCCTATCATGTAGAAATTGCACTGCACATCACTTAACAAAAGCCTAGTTTACAAAAACTGTCAAAACAGACAACATTTCGTCCATGAAGCCACTTGATAGGGGTGTACCCATTGGTACTCATATGTCAGGAATCCAATTGAATCGATGGTTTTTTCATCAAATCCATGGTTTTCGAGTTATGGAGAGATTCATCTCGCTTCCCAAGGCCATTCATGGTCACCGAGCAAATTTCAATCGGTGGCATAAAAACCAAACCGGGAAACAAAATTGAGTTTCGTTTCCTCGTACATGTTTGTTTGTGCAATTGAGAGATTAATATGATTCCCATGCACTTGCTCGACACATTTTTCAAAATATTAGCCTATCGTGGAGAAATTGCACTCCACGTCAGTTAGCAAAACCCTAGTTTAGAAAACCGTCAAAATAGACAACTTTCGTTCCATGAAGCCACAAAACAAGGGTGTCCCTAGTGGTACTTGGATGTTACGAATCCAATGGAACTTAAAGATTTCCCATCGGAGCCACGGTTTTCTATTTATGGCAAGTTTCATCTCACTTCCCAAATCCATTCAAGGACAACAAGCAAATTTCAACCGGGGGCATAAAAACCAAACCGAACAATGAAATTGAGTTTTGTTGTCTCCTATAAGTGTGTTTGGGAAAGAGAAATATGACTGTGATTCCCATTAACTTTCCTGACATATTTTTCAAAATATTAACCTATTATGTAGAAATTGCACTACATGTCACTGAGCAAAAACCTAGTTGATAAAACCATCAAAATAGATAACTTTCGGCCCATGAAGCCACTAGAAATGTGTGTCTCCTATGGTACTTGGATGTCGTGAATCTAATTTAATTGATTGTTTTTCCATCATAGCCACAATTTTCGAGTTATGGCAAGTTTCATCTCGCTTCCAAAGGCCATTCATGGACACTAGACAAATTTCAATCGGAGGCATAAATCACAAATAGAGCAACGAAATTGAGTTTTGTTTCCTCCTAGGTGTGTTTGGGCAAGGGTTATATGACCACGATTCCCACACACTCACTGCCCACATTTTTTAAAATCTTAGCCTATGGTGCAAAAATTGCACTTTACGTCACTTAACAAAACCCTAGTTTATAAAACCATCAAAATAGACAATTTTCGGTCGATGAAGCCACATGACAAGGGTGTCACTAGTGATACCGAGATATCACAAATCCAACAGAATCAATGGTTTGTCCATCAGAGCCATGTTTTTCGATTTATTGCGATTTTCATCTTGCTTCCCATGGCCATTCAAGGAAACCAACAAATTTCAATTGGTAGAATTAAAACCAAACCGAGCAATGGAATTGAGCTATGTTACATCTTGCAGGTGTATTTGGGAAATAGTGAGAGGACCATGATTCCCACGCACTCACTTGACACGTTTAGAACATCTTATCCCATCGTTCAAAAATTGCACTGCACGTCTCTGATCAAAACCCTAGTGTAGAAAACCATCAAAATAAATAATGTTTGGTCCATGAAGTCATCAGACATGGGTGTCCCTAGAGGTGTTCGGATGTCAAGAATCCATCGAAACTAATGATTTTCCCATCTAAGCCTCATTTTTCGATTGATTGCAAATTTCAACTCTCTTCCCAAGACCATTCAAGGATACCGGGCGAAAATTCAACCAGGGGCATAAAAACCAATCTAAGTAACGGAATTGAGTTTCATTGCCTCCTATAGGTACTTGGATAACATGAATCCAATGAAGCTTTATAATCTTTGCGATTATTATACCAATGATACTATTAATATGTTAAAAACTATATTTATGATAATATTCTTTTAGCCATGTTTATGAGGGGATATTATCAAGCATCTTATATTAAATTTACTTTTAGATTAAAAATGTAAACAATTCATGAGCTTGATTGAGAGATGAAAACCATGGTTTATATGCTCTTAAATATATAGATTGAATAACATGTTATATATAGAGATTTAATGATATAACAACTTTAGGAAAAAAATGGTTCGAAGCGAATAGTATATGTGATATTATATTTTTCTTCACCTTATATATAATCATTGGGATGCTTATTTTTCCTTACCTCTATGTCTTGTTTTGTTGTGATATGAAAATTTATGGTGTACATGTGTGTGTATGTGTGATTTTGTGCACGGTTGTGGATACACTTTATATGTGTGGTTACTATCTGTTGATGAGATGATGTTTATATTCATGGTTGAAGAACTTGTCAGAATGCATAAATTATCACACTAATATTTGCAATATAATGCAAAATATGCATTATGTAATGAAATTAATACTAATGTTTTAAATTGATTATTTCTTGTTGTTTCCAGAAAACTAGGGAAGATGGCCCCTTAGATGATCTAGATTATGTTGTCACCAATGTACCAGAGAAAGATATCAAGCTGATAATGATGCAAATGGATCAGATGAAAATGATGATGAATATGATGTTGGGATAGATGAGGATGATGAGGACGAGGAGGATGATGAGGACGAGGAGGATGATGATGATAATGTAGCGGTGATGATGATAATGATGGTAGCCATTGATGCTACTATTGATATTGTGGATGTTTATTGCTTTCTCGATGCTAGTAGACACGTATTGTTATTTTTGTGACGATCCAAGTTTATATTAAATTTTGGGTCATTTTGATTTGTATGGTGGATTTATGTTGACATATAAACTTTGATTACCCTTGATCATTTTGACATTTCTAGATATGGATATTAAAAAATATATTTCTTGTGATATTGGTATTTTCACTATATATATTGTTAACTTGTTCTTTTAACCTTAATATGATGATCTGTATGATAGGTTTTTGATGTGATGATGTTTTATAATTTCACTTCTTTTGATAAAAGATAATGGTGATGTTATCGTTATTATATTGTAAATTTATCTGTATTGGAAGTTGTCGATGATATTTTCATGGAAAGTTAATATATATGATGACGTTACTACTTTGGATAAATGTTGTCTGTTTGTGTTAAATTTATTCATAAATGCTATGCAATTAATTTCAATAATGGTATCTACAATTAATCTGAATGTTTCATTATGTTATTTCGGAACTATGAAGTAAATGCTATATGAGAACTATTGAAATTAATGAAATAATTATAATAATTTGAGATAATAAATATATTAGGACACAATTGGATATAGTTGTAGGTGTTAAATAGCAAGCCTAATGTGGTGTTGATAAGGAAGCAAAACTAGGAGCTAAAATGGAATCCCACTATGTCATAGATCTAGAAGCAACATTGGATGCAATATGTAGCGCTAAGTTGGAAGTCAATTATGATGTTATTTTGGATGCCAAAGTAGAATCCAAACCATAAGCTAAACTAGTGGCCAGCCAAGAAGCAAAATTATATTCTTAATGGGAATATAAATGCGGCATTCATGAGGAAGCAAAACAAGAAGAAATTCAAGGAGCTAAACAGGAAGCAAAATGTGGCACTGGTGTGGGAGTAAAAATGGGCGCTAAAGTGGTAGCAAAACATGGTGCTAATGTTGACATGAATAGAGATGAAAAACTAGGCATTAAAAATGATGCAACACCAAGGATAATTTTAGGGGTGAAATTTAGCCCATGGGCTATTTTTCCATGTTTTTTTCCAAAAAACTATTCACGAATTTGCATTTTTTGAAGCCCCATTTTGCCCAATTTTGATGGGATCAACTTTTTTCACTCTAAAAATTGCCAAATTATTATATAAACTATATAAAATCCTTATAAATTGAAATCATTTTATAAAAATATCGCCAAATATTTTATAGTTGACATTTTAATAATTGGTAATATTCGCCAAGGTTTATACACTTTTAAATAAGTATGGGCCCTTAAAATTATCCTTGTGCAACACTTGATGCTAATGAGGAATCCAAACATGGCATTGATATGGTATCAAAATAAGATGTTGCTTTGGATGCAAATCATAGCACTACATAGGAAGCAAAATATGGTGCAACAATAGAAGAAAAAATTGGTGCCATTTTGGTAGCAAAACACGATGCAATAAAGGAAGAAAAAATTGGTGCAAAATTAGAAGTTAAAATTGGTGCATAGTGGAAGTAAAACATGGTGCAAAATGGGATGCTAAAGTGGTAGCACATATGGATGCAATATTGGATTCTAATTTGGATGCAAATATGGTGCAAATGTAGATGCAAACATAATTGCTAACATGGCGCTTTTAAGGATGCAAATAGGGTGATAATGGGGACATCATTTAGGAATCAAAAGAGGATGATCTCTAGGAAGCAAAATATGATATTATTTAGGAAGCAAACCTCGACATCGTTTATGAAGAAAAATTGGACGTTATTTTGGAAGAAAAAAAATGGACGCTATTTTACACATCAGAAACGATGCTATCTAGGAAGCAAAAAAATATGCTATTTTAGAATCTTTACGTTTTGTACATGATGCGTCCCATTTAGCATCTACTTCGACCACTCAATGAAAAAATATTTTACATTAAAAAGGGACGCTAAATGGGATGCTAATTCCAGGATTTTTTTATATTTAGCATAAATAATATGATCAATATCCTCCATCTCTATGGGTATTGTATGACAATACACAACTAAATTGTTAGTTTCCATATAAAGTAGAACACTCAATGGTATGCAATTTTCCATGCAAAAAGTGTTCCAACTCAACCAAATATTTTTTTTTCCTCTATCTCTCCCAATCTCCATTCTTAATATACAATTTGTAGTCCTCAATTCCGTCATTTCAAATTTTGATCAATGATGAGACTTCAAAGAATGAATCATCCTTACTATTACTAAAATATAACATTTCGACTAAAAACAAGGTGATAACAAGGAAATGTTGACCATCTTCTTCGAGAATTATTTACCTTTTATAATGTAGTTCTCAAGTTATGTCGTATAGATCTTCTGCATCAAATCACTATGTAGGAATGTTGTTTTCACATCCACAACTTCTATCTCTAAACTAAAGGTTTCTACTATAGACATCATAACATGCAATAGATGTTAACTTAGAAATTGGAGAGAAAATATCACCAAAGTATATCATCTCAATATGGGAGCATCCTTCCATAACAAACTTGACTTTATACTTTTCAACACTACCATATGAAATGATCTTCCTTTTCAACACCCATTTACATCGAATGAGTTTTTTTCAATCAATAATGATACAAAGTCCCATCTATAATGATTTATAAGTGCATGCATATCCTCATCCATGGATAATCTCTAATAATCATCTTGCATCTGCATTTCCTCTTTCATAGTCTTAGGTTCATTGATGTTAAAAGATCAACAAAATATAAATATGTAATGATATGGACTATAATTCTACGTGCCTAACTACCTTCCATGCTGAGTGGACCACCTTAATGTTTGAGGTGGAGTTTCTTCATCCTCTTTCCAACTCTCTAATCCTTCCTCATTAGGTTGATTACAAACTTCTTGTCATTTTTTGTTTATATTTCTTTGTCATGGGAGACAGTTGAGAAGTTGATTCATTAGCATCCTGTTTTTTCTTCATCAATGTAGGAAAATAATTAAATTTAATAAAAATAACATTTCTTCTATACAAAACAAACAATCTAAGGCATGGGATCTAGAATATTTACCCTTTCATACAAATTACATAGCTTATGCTAATATATTCCACTACCTTGCTATCCAAGTATTACTACTTCTCCTTAGGAACATTACCATATGCCTCACAACTATTAACACAAATATGTTGAAGTAAGGACCCCATTCCCACCAATGACTCCATATGGGACTTATCCCCAAGATATAATATAGGAAAATAAAGGGGATTGTCTAAGTTGAAAATATGGTTAAAGATCTATCACATTCCTTCCTGATTTATGTTATCGTTGTGGCAATGATTTGTTGACTGTAAGTACTCACATGTTTAATACTTCATATTATTTGAGATCAGAGACATTTACTCTTGGACCAGAGGACGGAAATGTGTACGATTGTATGTAATCAAATTACCTTAACGGTTAAAAAAGAACTCCACATGGATAGTCTTCCATATCAATGATTGTTGGTTGGCAATAGCAACTAATTACTAGATTTATAGTTGTGGCAGAACGATAACTGATATGTCATGACATGTTTTATATAAAAGTATTATCTGAGAGATATATCGTATTAACACAATGAGTATAGTTTGTTACCTATGCCAAATACGCCAAACCTTAGTGAGGCCACACTAGGAAAACTAGGTCGATAGGTGTTGGCCACGACCAATTAAAAACAAATGCAATCTTTATTTTGTTAATTAACATAATAGAAAACACATAAAATATAAATATTACCAATTAAATGTTAAAAAAAATTCAAAAAAAAAACAAAAAAACATTCATTGTCAAAAATCATTCCAAAATAAAAACAAAATCTTTAACACTTTTCTTAATAAAATTTCAGTAAACTCTATCATGTTCTTTTTTTTTAATATACGATTCTAATTATTCATTTGAAACCAAACAAAATAATTAACATTCCTAGTTTTATTTTATATATGTTTTATAATTTATAATTCTATGTTATATATTTTTTATAATTTATATCTTTTCGTTGATTTATTTGTTAAAATTAATATATTTTAATATTAGTGTTAAGAATTAAGTGCATCCTTGCAATGACATTGCAGAATAAAAGCAAAATCACTGACAATTCTAACAAAATATCTGACACTGGCAGAAGGGACAACTACTGTAGAGGAGGACAGTTGGATCAAGATCAAGCCCTAACCATAAACAAACCCCATCAAGAGATTCACCAAGTCCTATGGACTTGATCTCTAAGGAACGCTAGGTCTCTAGGACAAGCCCTAGATGGATAAACCCCTTCAAACATAAATATATCTGCAACATAAAATTGAAGACTAGATCATACATGAGAAGGAAAAGACTCATCCCACATTCAGATAACCTCCAAACAAGAACACTAAGGTATGGATACACTCGTTGGAAGGAGGAGAAGCCAAAAAAATTGAACACTCAAGCTGGAATGACCTACAAACCCAAAACATTCACCCCACACAGGTACATAGTAAAACCACAGATCTGTGTGTAAAGTGCACAGTAGAAGATCTCATAAAAAAATCTATCAAGTGAAGGATAGGGTGCTCTTTTATAAATTGACAATGGCTTTCTATAAGGTCCCCCTCCTAATTTCTCATTGACCCCTTAGGACCCTTTCCCTTTACTAGACATTACAACTTAAGGATAGGGCCACACAACAACAAGAAAAAACATTAGGGGATTCTACAGGGAAGTTTTCTAAAACCTCGACGATTTGGACCAGACGACCATTTTTCACTGGAATTCGCCATTTTTTATTTTGCAAAATTTGTATTTATCAATGTTTTAATCATCATTTTGATGGTAAAAATGGATTTAACACCCTCAAAAATCCGTATATTGACAGCTATAACGTGGATTTTGAAAAATGTCGATCAGATTTTTCCAAAATCTCGCCGATTCAACATGTATATTCTGGCCGAAATCGTCGAATTTTTAGACTACGACCTTCTATGGAGGGAATTGCACAAGTAACACATCATTTGGATTTCTTGCAGGTTAGGGAGGCTACACAAGTCACCAGAATGTGAAAATAGAACAATTGGCTAAATTAATAGAAAGTATTGAACCAAATGTCAGAACATCTCTTCTATTTGGTTTTGATGTTAAGAAAATTTTTGTATGAATGTGTCCTTGTTTTTTGCCAGGTAATGAAAAAACCATCTCTATATGTTTCAAATCATAAGTAGGACAAACTGAAATCACTTAAGAAATATAATAAACCATACGACATTACCTTCACAAAAAGTTTAATGTCTTTTCCAAGGGAAATATCATGTGCATCTGCTAGCACATCATTAATTCTCGCATGAATTGAAGAAGCTACCTTGTTTACTATTTCTTCTAATAATTCCAATTCATGGAGAGGAGGTAGTGGCCTGCATATGCAAATTCATTGGTAAATGTGGCATATTTTCATATATCAATCTTGAACAAAAGAAGGAAAAAAAAGAAAGGGCATGTTTAACAATATGAAAAGCGGTATGAATGCTAGAAAGCAACTCAGCTCTGGAGGAGAGATGTATCATTTCCCCATATAAAAAAAAATTCTACCAAAAGTAGATGAATAGTGGAAATAAGTGACAAGAATGTATATCTTTATCTCTCAAACAGGTACCATGCAGCAGTAGAAGCGTCAAGTACACCAATACATATACCTCTCTCCTCCATAGCATCACATCAGCAACTGGTAGAACCATCACCATTTAAATAGACATGAAAACTCAACAAAACCCCACTTCAAACACATTGAATATATAATCAACAATATATAATGTCCAAAAAGAGAAATGGAAATGATTCAAAACTTTTAGAAATTAGGTTTTAGGGTTTATGATAATGATTCAAAACAAGAAATGGAAAATGATTCGACACATAGGCTCCGGGATTCAATTTTAACCGAGCTTTAAATTTCAGAACTGTTAGAAATAGTAATTACTTATGTTAGCTTAGCTTTAGCCTTAGCTTTTACTCTAGTTCCTATTTAGAAGTTCAGTTAATAAAACATGCAGCCACATGCAAAAGCTAGGTTAGACTTCTTAGGGTTTCCATAAGTGTTTAAATACACATTGAGTTTTGGTTTGTAATGCATTAGTTGATATTTCGTTTATCAATAAATATTGAAGAGCCGTAGCTCATTCTGCATAATCTTTGTGTTTATTTCTACCTCCAACCTTCAGTTTGGTATCAGAGCATTGGAAGAAGATCGATTGATCATGAGAGTGCAAGAGAAGCTGTACCTTTGAAGAAAAAAAAAGTGCAGAAATTTTCACGCCCCTCTCCTACATGAAGGCGCGAAAAAATTTGGAAAACTTTCGAAATAAAAGAAAGCTGAAAATTTTTGCGCCCTCACTATAGGCCCAAGCGCGAAAAATTTTTCAAAGGAAATTTTCATAGCCTCACTATAGCCCAAAGAACGAAAATATTATATTTTCCCATTCCAACCTTTATTAGGACCGCAAAAATAATTCCACGAGAAAAAACCTTGTTTTCATGAGTTAAGTTTTTTTTTTTAACTTCAAGTAAAAAAAAAATTTTAGTAAAAACAAAAAAAAAGGGTGGAGTTTTACAAGAGTAGAAGAGATTTTTTTTTTAAAAAAGTCTTTTTTATTTATAAAGAAAGTGAATAGGAGTCATTAAAAAAAGGGGAAGGAGATTTTTTTTTTTAAAATCGAGTGAAAGACTCTGCAACGTCTATGGATTCTAGCAGCAACAATCAGTCTCAGGTTTCTCGTCTTACAGGGAAAAAGGACTATGATGTCTGGGCCATGAAGGTGGTGGTTTATCTCAAATCGGAAGATGTATGGGAATATGTCATGAATGGCTATTCCAAACCAACAGATGACGCAACCTATCAAGCCCTATCAAACGGAGAAAAAGATACTCTGTGAATTCACAGGAAGAAGGATACAAAGGCACTGCATCACATAATGAATGCTTTGGATAACAATGTATTTCCAAATATATTAGCTTCATTCCATGCTAAAGCAGCATGGGAAACCTTGGCGACCAGTTATCAAGGTGTTGGTAAGGTACAAACTGCTAAACTCCAAAACCTAAGAATAGATTTTTAAGATCTGAAGATGAAAGAATCAGATTCAGTAGATTCTTTCATGAACCAAGTCATGGGGATTGATAAGCAGCTGAATACCCATGGTGAAAAGATCAAATATCAAAGGGTGGTTGAAAGGGCTCTGATATCCCTACCCCACAAATTTGATCTGAAAGTTGTAGCGATTGAAGAAGCAAAGGATCTGAGTACTCTCTCTATAGATGAGTTGACCGGATTGCTACTATCATATGAATCCAGAATCAACAGGAATGAAGAGTCCTCTCTAGAGAGTGATTTCAAAGCTCAAGTCTCATTCTCAAAAGGTAGAGGAAGAAGAGGATCAAGAGGAAGAGGTAGAGGTTGCTGAAGTAATGGAAAGGAATATCAAGATCACGATCATAACCATGAAGGCGGGAACTACGACAAAAAAAGGTCAGATAAATCTAATGTTAAGTGTTATTATTGCAGTAAATTTGGCCATTATGCTCATGAATGTAGAAAGAAAAAGTTTGATCAGGAAAAACAGAATGCTAATGTGACTAAGACCTCTCAGAATAAAGAAGATATGTTATTTCTTACTTGTCATGTTGCACACGAAATCCCAAAGGGAATTTGGCTTTTAGATAGAGGCTGCAGTAACCATATGACGGGTGATAGAGTTCTAAATGCAAACCTAGATGTATTAGTGAAGACATAGGTTAAAGTCGGCATAGATGAGGTAGTTCCATTTCTTGGAAAAGGAGTGGTCAACATTCTAACCAAACAAGGCCAACAAAAGACAATCACAGATGTATATTATTCTCTAGGGTTGACGCATAATCTGCTTATCATTGGGAAAAATTTTGAAAATAAATACAAACTTGTCTTTGATGGATTAGACTATGAAATCTATGACAAACCCCCAAATAGACAGTTTATCATTAAAGTACAAGTGACTAGGAATAGGATGTATCCACTGGTCATGAATTGTAGTAGCAAGGTAAGCTCTTTTGCTTACAAATCCACATGCATGGATGATTATTGGTTATGGCATTTCAGATATGGACATCTTCACTTTGGTGGTCTCAAGTTGTTGCAGCAGAAAGAAATGGAAAAAGGATTACCCCCTATGAAGGAGCTAGCAAATAGTTGTGAGTGTTGCATCATTGCAAAGTAGCATAGGGATAGCTTTCCTAAAGGTATGTCTCGAAGGGCACATGAACCTCTGGAACTTATTCATATTGATCTGTGTGGCCCAATGCAGAAATAGCCAATTGGTGGAAGTTATTATTTTCTTACATTTATTGATGATATCAGTAGAAAAACATGGGTGTATTTCCTTCGTCAAAAGTCTGGAACTTTTGGCAAGTTCAAGGAATTTCAGGTTCTGGCTGAAAAACAAAGTGGTTATCAACTCAAAGTATTGAGATCAAATGGAGGGGGGGGAGTATGACTCAAAGGAATTTCAGGATTACTGCAAATATCATGGAATCAAGAGGCAATTCACTACAAGATATACACCTCAACAGAATGATGTTGCAGAACGCAAAAACAGAACCATCATGAATATGGCAAGGAGCATGCTGAAAGGAAGAAACTTGTCCCATGAGTTTTGGGGAAAAGCAGTGGCTTGTATTGTTCATGTGATAATCACATCTCCCACTAAAATTGTGAAGAACAGAGTACCAGAGGAAGAATGGACAGGTATGAGTTGTAATATTTCTCATTTCAGAATATTTGGTTGCATTGCTTATGCTCATGTTCCTAAACAACTAAGAAAGAAGATAGATGACAGGAGTCAGAAATGTATCTTTCTTGGATACGGTGAAGAATCTAAAGCCTACAAACTGTATAACCCTATTACCAGAAAGGCTATCTTCAGCAGAGATGTGTTGTTCAAGGAGGAAGAGTCATGGAATGGAACCGTAGAAAAGGTTTTGAGAGCCGCAATACCCCAACCAGGACATGAAGAAGAAGAGGAGCTGATTGGACAACAGGATCCAATAGCATATTCACCAGTAGAAAATACTCTAGCAAGAACACCTAGAATATCAGTTCGAGGTGAAGCATCAAGTCCGTAATTAGGAAATGAATCTGATCATAGTAATAGAAAGACTAGAAGATTGGAAGATATTTATGATGAATTCAATGCAAATACCAATTATGCTTTTATTACTAGTGAACCTGTGTTTTATGAAGAGGTAGTAAAAGAAGAGCATTGGGTAAAATCTATGGACGAAGAGATAGGTTCCATTGAGAGAAATGGTACATCGGATCTAGTTGACCTGCCAAAAAATAAGAAACCCATTGGTGTGAAGTGGGTCCATAAGACCAAACTCAATGAAAAAGGTGACATTGATAGGTACAAGGCAAGGTTAGTAGCAAAAGGCTTCTCGTAGAAACCAGGAATTGATTTTGGAGAAACTGTTGCACCGGTGGGAAGATTGGACATTGTAAGAGAAGTCCTAGCAATAACAGCCCAGAACAGATGGAAAGTGTATTAGATGGTTGTCAAGTCAGCATTCTTGAATGGAATTCTTGAAGAAGAAATTTATGTGCAGCAACCACATGGGTATGAAATCAAAGAACATGAAGAGAAAGTTTACAAGTTGAAGAAATCTCTATATGGCCTCAAGCAAGCTCCAAGATCTTGGTACAACAGAATTGATTCTTATGTGATCAAAAATGGTTTTAGCAGAAGCTCCAGCGAACCAACACTTTACACAAATGTAAATCAACATGGACAGATTCTAATACTTTGTTTATATGTTGATGATATGATTTTTACAGGTGACCTGTCAGTAGATGAGTTCAAGGGAGCTATGAAGAAAGAGTTCGAGATGATAAACCTTGAATTAATGAAGTTCTCTCTTGGCTTAGAGGTAGAATAGTTAGAAAAAGGTATATTTATCTCTCAAAGTAAATATGCTAATGAAGTTCTTAAGCATTTCATAATGCTTAATTGCAAACCGACACCTACACCAATGGCAACAGGTACAAAGTTGAGCAAAGAAGATGGCAGTCCCAAACTAGATCCAACATTGTTTAATAGACTTGTAGGAAGTCTCATGTATCTCACAGCTACAAGACTAGATATTATGTATGCTGTCAGCTTGATTTCTAGGTTTATCGAGTCTCCCAAAGACTCGCATTGGCAAGTTGGAAAAAGGATGTTATGATATGTTGCAGGGAATTCAAGCTATGGAATTTTATACTCAAGCACTGAGTATGATGTTTTGACAGGTTTCACTGACAGTGATTTTGCAGGAAGTGTGGATGACAGGAAGAGAACTTTCGGTCATGTTTTTCATCTTGGATCAGGGGTGATTTCATGGGAATCCAAGAAGCAGTCCATTGTGACACTTTCATGAGCAGAAGTAGAGTATGTAGCAGCAACATCAGCAGCATGTCAAGCAGTATGGTTACGCAGAGTTTTAGAAGGTCTTCAACACAAAGAAGAAGGAGCAACAACAATCTATTGTGACAACAATTCATCAATCGGTTTATCCGAGAACCATGTTTTCCACCAGAAAAGGAAGCACATTGATACCAGATATCACTTCATAAGAGAACTTGTGAACGATGGTGAAGTTCATGTTGAGCATTGTAAATCTATTGACCAATTGCCTGACATATTCACAAAGCCATTGGAAAAATAGATTTTTGAAACCCATAGAGATAATTTAGGCATTGTAAAAACTACAGTAGTCAGTAGTAGCAATTAAGAGGGAGTGTTAGAAATAGTAATTACTTATGTTAGCTTATATTTAGCTTTAGCTTTTACATTAGTTCCTATTTAGAATTTCAGTTAATAAAACGTGCAACAACATGCAAAATCTAGGTTAGAATTTGTAGGGTTTCCATACGTGTTTAAATACACATTCAGTTTTGGTTTGTAATGCATTAGTTGATCTTCTATTTATGAGTAAATATTGAAGAACCGTAGCTCATTCTGCATAATCTTTGCGTTTATTTCTGCCTCCAACCTTCAAGAATTTACAGCCAGAAACAAAGTGCTAATGGAGGCTCTATTCAATTTTGACTTCAGGCCATAATTGAAAAGAACCAAAAATTTGAAAAACAACTTTTTCACAAAGAATGCACTCAAATTTGAATTCAATGTACCCATGAATGGTCCCAATATTTAAAGTTTTTTAAATCTAAAAGTAAGAACATGAACATGTGTGATAAATGTATTCTTCATTGACAATATGTGCGATAAATTTAATATATAAAATCTACAGGAAATTTACAATAGACAAAAGCATATTTTGCTTCTCCTACCTGACCACCAGTAAGGAGAGAGCCTAATATTACTCCAGGAAGGTGTTATATCTGGTCCACCATAGTAGGGAGGCATGAACAAAATACATTTTAATAAAAAAGACAAATGAACATGAAAATCCTTGAAATGAACTGCATTGATATAAAACGAATTTCAAAAACAGATAAAAACATCACCAACCATCAAGTTGGGAGAAGTCTCCATCCAGGCTAATAGTTCAATCTTATAGTGACCTAGTTATCATTGATATTGATGAATAAGAAGCGAGACTCCACAAAATTTTCTCAGGGTTCCCCACTTACATGTGAAAAATGAGCCTTGGAAAATAAGTTCCAAGTTGAACTTCACAAACATTGATTAACTCTCCAAGCAAAAGTTTACATGTTCATATGTTCAGACTATCTTTTTCTCACAAAACTAGATCTTTCTTGCATTGAGGGCCAACATAGATATTACTACATCTTTTTCTCTTTGGAAAATACCCTTGGAATCTTGCTGAAGACATTTGCATCAAGGTTCATGTATTGCTTTACAATTTGCTGGTGTGCTATCTCTGCAATTTTATCAACATGATCCTCATACTTGTTGTACAATGCAAGAACTTTTAGACTAACAAGAATACCTGCACAATGCCATCACAAGAAAGAAGATGACCGGATCTAGAATCAATTAAATTGTTCATTAAATGATAGTGAAGCACCAAAGACAAAAAGAAAATTCATGTTTCTTTTTAATGGCAGGGATCAAGATGTAAAACAACAAGAATCAGGTAATTCCTGACTCATTTCATTCTCTTCAGTTCAAACAGTTGTTTATCTTTCCCTCATGCCTTCATCCACAATCATGATCCTTCCACTGATAAACTTATCCCAAAAATAGTCACAAAGCTTAGGAGATGAAATGTCCCTAAAATAAAATAAAAAATTCAGTTACTGTAATAACTAGTTAGGAAATGGTAATTGTAAATTAAGTTCAACATTGTTAAGAGAATACTATACCGATACTTCTTTTATGACACTTTGATGAGTCTTAGTTTTATAAGAAACATGGTCTTACTAGTTTTGTGAATCCTACAGCTTTGCAGAAGTTGTAATTCTAATTAGCCAATCTAAGACTGGGGTTTATATGTCTGCGTATTTTGTCTATAAAAGAATCCTTGGACCTGCGAAATGGAGGAAATGGATTACTGTATGAAACTATAATCGATTGGCACACTGTCTAGTTTCTATGTGTTCTTATGGTAAGAGTAGTTCGATTTTTTGGGTTTGCTAGTTGGTTTCTTTTGATCTGAAGGTTGTCGTTTGAGAAATTTATTATAGGAATCGTGATTTTGTCATACCCACGTCTATTAAGAGCTGAGTTTGAATCTATATACTGTTTAGAAGAAGAGTACGGATGGTGTTGGCCTCTACGTGTTCTATTAGTCTGTATACCTGAATTAAAGAAAGATGCCTTTACTGGTCTCTTCATTTTCTTTGTATGGAGTAATGGTTATAAGTATGGATTCCCTATGTGGTTAACGTGACCCTGTTTGTATAAATTTATTTTCAATTCTTACTTTATTAAATCGCTACCAGTCATGATGTGTTTGTGGGAAGAAAGAAACTCTGGTTTGGTTTCCTTACATGCCTATGGGGATTTGCTTTTGTTCTTCTTTGTGTCTGTTTTCTGGTAGTTTCTTTTACAAGGAATCCTAGAGGGATTCGATCCCTGACCTTGCGTTTTATGTTGAAAAGATTGGCTGTATGTGTTTGCTAAATGGTAATGAAAACGCTTGTTTTGGATGTAAAACTGCTTCTGTGTAAAAAATACGCTATTGGGTTGCTTGGACTATAGCTTGGTCTTCCTGGAAAAGTCAATGAGACTTTATCTCGTGACATTTATTTCAATGGTTAAAAGTACTATAGTTTAAAGATGTGGGATGCACTTGTTGGTAGTGGGATTCATTTCATGAGAAAAGTCTACTGTTACTTTCGATTTAATGTTTGACTATTTAGATGAAAACGTAGAGATAATGGAATGGAATGATACCATGGTTGGAAAGGCAGAAATTAATACTCATTGCTACTATTAATTCTCTGTTTTGATGTGTAAGTAGCTAAGAGAAATCGCTATTGTTAATACTTTGCTTTGATGTGTAAAGTAACTAAGAGAAATCGCTACTGTTAATACTCTATTTTTATGTGTAAAGTAACTAAGACAATCGATGTTTGATTTGATGCTATTGTCATTACTTAAGCACAAAGAGAATAACCATAAAATAATTAAAAGAGAAACATAATTAATCCCTGTAGTACGAATTAGCAAAACGATTCAGATTGAAGACATAATTATTGAAAAATATAGTAATAAATCTAAGTTTGCTGATGGGGTGTTGTATAGCGCAGGTTAGCTTGGCTAGACCTGCTAGACCCTCCACTAGTTTCTGGGTGAAACCTCTAAGTGTTGATAATGTTTATAATTAGAACACTGCTGAAGAATTAATTCTAATTTAAATGCCTACATCTACTATAACTAGGAAATGGAAACAATTAATACCACATACCTGGTTGCTTGGGCAGTCGATCCTTTCTTGTAGAAACCTGCACACTTAAACAGTAATTAGTGCAGAGCCTATTCTGATTAGCTAACCTGTTAGGGTGATTTTCCTTACCTAGATAACTTTGGGGCTACCGTGTTCCTCCCAACCATGATCCTACAACCGTTCCTGGGTCTGTATGGATCCCCCTGAGCTCGATTCCAACATGCAAAAGAGATAGAGGACCTAGGGTTACTGTTGGTTCAGTTTCTTGGAGCATAAGACTTCCCTTTGATTACCATCAAAGAATGATAATGAAAAAGATAGATGATCCCCAAAACTTGGGATCTGCCCTCTTTATGTAGGGGAGTATTGAATTATGACTGTTAGAATAATTAGTTTCTTTAAATTAGATAAATAATATTTAAAAAATATTATTTAATAAATATCTAGTCTTTTGCACTAAGACTTTTTCAATGGTCTAATCTATAAGTGCTTTCTGATTTAAGCTCTGCACAGTAAGTAATCAAAATATCATCTCAGTATATTAGGGTTTGTACCCATATCAAAGCTGAAGAACATTATTAAAACATTGGGGCCTTCTCACCTAGTATACACTAAGATAAAGAAGTCAGTGAGGGTCCATGCCTGATATGTCAATATATAAAAAAGTAAATCATATGTGCTAGGGCTTATGCCCAATATTCAAAAAATAAAACATAGGTGCGGGGGTCATGGCCCAATATAACAACAAAAATAGTTAGTCCAAAATTCGGGATATTACATCCCTCCCTGCTTAGAAACAACACCGTCCTAGTGTTTCTAGGGACTAGGAATGAGGTCATGAAAGAAGGCGGGGTATGCCTCTTTCATGGTGGTCTCATTCTCCCAAGTAGCCTCATCTGGTCCAAAGTGCCTCCATTGCAATTTCAGCTGAGTAATGGTCCTCCTCCTAAGATGTACCTCTCTCTTATCCAGAATGTGGAGTGGCTCAGGCGTGAACTCCCCTTCGGGATCCACCTTTTATAAGGACCAATCAATAACATGTTTAGTGTCGTATACATATTTCTTTAATAATGAAGCATGAAAACAATATGAACTTTTATATGCGCCGGTAAGGCTAACTCATAAGCCATTGGGCCCTTCTTGGCCAGTATTTCAAAAGGTCCACAAAACCTTGGGGCTAATTTCCCGCAACGTCCCAAGCTCAATGAGCTTCATTTTGCCTTTATTTCTAGAAACACATGTTCACCGACTTGGTAGTCTTTGTCTTTTCTTTTCTTGTCCGCATAAGTCTTTTGGCGGTCTTGTGCTTCTTTTAAGTTCAGTTGTACCTTGGAGACTAGTTGTTCCAAGTCTTTTAGTAGGTCAGGTCCTAACATAAGTCTGTCTACTGGACTGTCCCAAGTCACGGGTGTCTGGCATTTCCTGCCGTAGAGTACCTTGAAAGGACTCATTTTGGCCGAGGTTTCGTAACCGTTGTTGTATGCAAATTCTACGAGGTGCAAATAATATTCCCACGTGGTGGGGTTGTTCATGACATACATACTCAACATGTCCTCGAGGATTTGGTTTACTCGATCTGTTTGTCCGTCGGTCTGGGGATGTTACGCAGTACTGAATTGTAACTGGGTTTCCAAACTGGAGAAAAATGCTCTCTAGAAGTTACTAGTGAGCTTCATGTCTCAATCAGAAATGATTGCCTTGGGTATCCCGTGCAATCGAAAGATGTCCTTTAAGAATATTTCCGCGATGTGAACTACCTTGTAGATAGATTTTACCAGTATGAAGTGAGATGCTTTGGATAGCTTGTCTACCACTACAAAGATGGAGTCATTCAATTTCTTACTCTTGGGTAATCCTATAATGAAGTCCATACTTATTACCTCCCATTTCCATTCCGGAATGGGTAAAGGTTGAAGTAATCCGGAGGGGTGTTGGTGTTCTACTTTGACTAGTTGGCACTCCTGACATTTTGCCATGAACATGGTGATGTCAGCTTTCAACTTAGGCCAAAAGTAATATTTCTTGACTGTCGATATCATCTTTTGATATCTGGGATGCCCTGAATAGGGTTTCTGGTGAAACTCAGTGAGAATGTTTGATCTAATGTCTCCACTCTCCAAGATGTAGAGTCTCTCTTTAAACCACAGTAGTCCTGACTCGTCTATCTTAAATTCCTTTTGTTGCTGGAATAATCTGTCTTCCTGTATCTTTGCAAGGATTTCCGTGAAGTAACGGTCACTCTTACATGCCGTTCGAATCTTGTCGTGTAAGTCTAAGTCGGTTTGACTCACCGTGAATTCGTAAAGCATATGTGCCCGATGGCTCAAGGCATCCGCAATCTTGTTTTCCTTTCCTTTTATACGTTTTAGTTCGAAATGGTATTCACTAAGGAAGGCTAACCACCTCGCCTGCCTGGCATTTAGGTTGGGTTGGTTGAAAAGGTATTTCAAGCTCATGTTATCAGTCATCAATAGGAATTTCTTTCCCATAAGATAATGTCGCCACATCTTTAGAGCATGGATGAAGGCGGCTAGTTCGAGGTCATGCGTAGGGTAGTTCTGCTCATGCTCTTTTAATTTCCTCGATTCGTAGTATATGGAAAAATTGTCTTGCACAAGGACTCCCCCAAGTCCTTCCTTGCTTGCATCTGTGCAAATGACGAAGTCCCCATTGGGATTTGCAATACACTTAATCGGTGCACTAATTAGTAGTTGCTTCAGCTTTTGAAATCTTTCTTCTCACTTATCCGTCCAGATAAAATTGTTTTCCTTTTTCTGCAAGGCGGTCATGGGACATGCAATCCATGAAAAGTTCTCAATGAAATTTCGGTAGTAGCCGGCTAATCCTAAGAATGATCTTATATAGAATACGCATGTAGGTGTGGGCCATTCTTCGATAGCTTTGAATTTTTCAGGGTCAACAACTATTCCCTTCTCGGAAATGGTATGTCCTAAGTATTGAATCTGGGGTTTGTAGAAATCGCACTTGCTAAACTTGGCGTAGAGCTGGTGTTCCCATAGTATACGTAGAACAATTCGAAGATGTTCCTCATGTTCCACTTCGTTCTTGGAGTAGATCAAAATGTCGTCAATGAATACTAGAACGAACCTATCGAGGTATTTACTAAAGATGTTGTTCATCATGCAAATAAAGTTGGCCGGTGCGTTCATCAATCCATAAGTCTCGTTTGGGTGGTAATCCCAGTATTTCTTCGGGAAATACATCTTTGAACTCTACGAGAATTGGAAAGTCTTCGATCTTCTGCTCCTTATCAGTTTCTATGTTTTGGATATTGACAACAAAGAGTTTGCAACCTTTTCTGATATATTTCTTTGCTTGTAAGGCGGAGATTTTTCAGAATGACACTTTCTTAGGTATACCCTGAATTGTTTTCTAATCCCCTTGGTCATCCCTGCAGAGTAAGGATTTGTTTAAGCAGTCCAGTAGGACATGGTGTTCCTCTAACCAGTCCATGCTGATAAGTACATTGTACGACCCTAGGGGTAGAATGTTTAATTCTAGCCTAGTTTGGAAACCGTTTAATCTATCTCACAGGTTTTAACTAACTTGGAGACCTTTCGTTTGGTACCGGTGGCTATTTGTACTAGCCACCGTCTCTCGCGATGCTCTCGGTTCAACTTACAAGTGTCCACTAACTTAGAGGAGATGTAACTTCAGCATGCGTCGGGATGTATTAAAACTAAAATGGTTGTGTTAGAGATCTTACCCTCAATCTCAACCATGGTGGCTTGGTGATCTGCATGTCGGCCATCAAGAGCGGCATAAATTATGGGTGTATTTTCGATGTCCCTAATGGTAGGTTCTGCTTGGACGTTGTGTAAAATTCCATCCGTTTTGCTAGGGCAGTCTCTGTAGTAGTGGGGCCCTTGGCATTTCCAACAAGAAACGGTTGGTGGGACAGCTTTTGTCCCTTTGTTGAAAGCTGGCCTGTTGACAGGTGGTCGGGGTGCACTAGGTCGTGCTTGAGGTCGGTTGAAGCCTCTATTGGGTGGAAAAATGTTGTTATGTTTTCGGTAAGGTGGAGGTCTAAAACCTGGTCCGTGGTTGTCCGTGAAGGTTCTGAACCTATCTCTACTTCTGTTGAGGTTGTCATTCCTTGGCTGTCCATGTTCAGAACACAGTCTTGCTTTATGTAAGGTCACATCAATGGTTTTGGGCATGTCAAACTCTATCTTTTCTCTAAAGTTTAGTGGCATCCCTCCCAAGAACTATTGTATTTTGACCTTCTCATCTTTAATGTATGGCACATAGTGCAACAAGTCTAAGAATCGGTTTATGAATGCCTCCATAGTTAGGGAGCCCATTTTCAACTCATGAAATTCTTTAATTTTCTTGTCAAAGAATCTTTTGGACATATATTTGTCGTGAAATATTCTGCTGAAAGTCTCCCATGTTATGTCTCTCAATTCTTGTCCTTTGATGTGTTTCAAGTCCCACCACCATCTTGCTTCTTTACCATTCAGGTTGTATATGGCTAGTCGGGCTTGCATTTCACTGGAGTAATTATGAACTTTGAAGTACTTATTCATTCCTAGTAGCCACTCTTCAGCCTTCTCCTTGGAGTTAATCTTTCCGTCATACATTTGGGGCTTTTATCTTTTTGAATTCCCCTTGTAAGCTGTCGTCACCTTTCGTCATTTTCTTGTAAGGAGGTGGTGAACCTTTATCGCTGGAAGAGCTCTTATAGTCCTCTTCCATTGATTTCGGTATGTGTTCTCCATGTTCTTCTCCCTTAGAGCTAGCAGTTCTTTTTGTATGGTTGTTTCCCTTTTTAAAAGTGTTGACTGAGAGTGTGGGTTGTCTGTGAGGTTTTTCCCTTGTTAAATTCTGAAGCAGTGCTTCATTTATGGCTTGCTGCTCTCTTCTTTCCTACATGTTTTCATCTCGGAAACTTTGGAACTCTGCCTGCAGATTTTGCATAGATTTCATCAAATCTGAGTTTAGTTCCACCACCACTTCTCGCTCTCAGGGTGGTGAGTTCAGATTTCTGAGTATGCTGCTGCCCTATTCTGCATTTATTTTTAGACAGGAAGGTGTTATATCTGGTCCACCATAGTAGGGAGGCATGAAAAAAATACATTTTAATAAAAAAGACAAACGAACATGAAAATCCTTGAAATGAACTGCATTGATATAAAACGAATTTCAAAAACAGATAAAAACATCACCAACGATCAAGTTGGGAGAAGTATCCATCCAGGTTAACAGTTCAATCTAATAGTGACCTAGTTCTCATTGATATTGATGAATAAGAAGCGAGACTCCACAAACTTTTCTCAGGGTTCCCCACTTACATGTGAAAAATGTGCCCTGGAAAATAAGTTCCAAGTTGAACTTCACAAACATTGATTAACTTTCCAAGCAAAAGTTTACATGTTCATATGTTCGAACTATCTTTTTCTCACAAAACTAGATCTTTCTTGCATTGAGGGCCAACAAAGATATTACTACATCTTTTTCTCTTTGGAAAATCCCCTTGGAATCTTGCTGAAAACAATTGCATCAAGGTTCATGTATTGATTTACAATTTGCTTGTGTGCTATCTCTGCAATTTTATCAACATGATCCTCATACTTGTTGTGCAATGCAAGCACTTTTAGACTAACAAGAATACCTGCACAATGCCATCACAAGAAAGAAGATGACCAGATCTAGAATCAATTAAATTGTTCATTAGGTGATAGTGAAGCACCAAACACAGAAATAAAATTCATGTTTCCTTTTTATGGCAGGGATCAAGATGTAAAACAACAAGAATAAGGTAATTCCTGGCTCGTTTCATTCTCTTCAATTCAAACAGTTGTTTATCTTTCCCTCATTCCTTCATCAACAATCATGATCCTTCCACTGATAAACTTATCCCAAAAATTGCCACAAAGCTCACGAGATGAAATGTCCCTAAAATAAAATAAAAAATTTAGTTAATGTAATAACTAGTTAGGAAATGGTAATTGTAAATTAACTTCAGCACTGTTAAGAGAATACTATACTGATACTTCTTTTGCGACACTTTGATGAGTCTTAGTTTTATACGAAACATGGTCTTATTGGTTTTGTGAATTCTACAGCTTTGCGGAATTTGTAATACTAATTACCTAATATAAGACTGGGGCTCTTATGTCTGCGTATTTTGTTTATAAAAGAATCCTTGGACCTACGAAATGGAGAAAATGGCTTACTGTATGAAACTATAATTGATTGGCACACTATCCAGTTTCTATGTGTTCTTATGGTAAGAGCAGTTCGATTTTCCGGGTTTGCTTGTTGGTTGCTTTTGATCTGAAGGTTGTTGTTTGAGAAATTTATCATAGGAATCATTATTTTGTCATACCCAGGTCTATTCAGAGTTTAGTTTGACTCTGTATATTGTTTAGGAGAAGAGTAGGGAAGGTGTTGGCCTCTACGTGTTCTATTAGTCTGTATACCTGAATTAAAGAAAGATTCCTTTACTAGTCTCTTCGTTTTCTTTGTATGAAATAATGGTTATAAGTATGGATTCCCTATGTGGTTAACGTGACCTTGTCTGTATAAATGGATTTTCAATTCTTAGTTTATGAAATCGCTACCAGTCACAATGTGTTGGTGGGAAGAACGAAACCCTAGTTTGGTTTCCTTACATTCCTTTGGGGATTCGCTTTGGTTCTTCTTTGTGTGCATTTTATGGTAGTTTCTTTTACATGTAAGCCTAGAGGGATTCGATACGTGACCTTGTGTTTTATGTTGAAAAGATTGGTTGTATGTGTTTGCCAAATGGTAATGAAAACACTTGTTTTGGATGTAAAACTACTTCTGTGTAAAACAATACGCTATTGGGTTGCTTGGACTATAGCTTGGTCTTCCTGGAAAAGTCAATGAGACTTGATCTCGTGTTCTTTATTTCAATGATTAAAAGTACTATAGTTTAAAGATGTGGGATGCACTTGTTGGTAGTGGGATTCCTTTCATGAGAAAAGTCTCCTGTTACTTTCGATTTAATGTTTGACTGTTTAAATGAAAACATAGAGAGAGTGGAATGGAATGATACCATGGTTGGAAAGGCAGAAATTAATAATCATTGCTACTGTTAATTCTTTGTTTTGATGTGTAAGTAACTAAGAGAAATCGATGCTGTTAATACTCTGTTTTGATGTGTAAAGTAACTAAGAGAAATCGCTACTGTTATTACTCTGTTTTTATGTGTAAAGTAACTAAGAGAATCGATGTTTGATTTGATGCTATTGTCATTACTTAAGCACAAAGAGAATAACCATAAAAGAATTAAAAGAGAAATAGAATTAATCCGTGCACTACGAATTAGTAGAACGATTCAGATCGAAGACATCAATATTGAGAAATATAGTAATAAATCTAAGTTTGCTTGTGGAGTGTTGTCTAGCACAGGCTAGCTTGGCTAGACCTGCTAGACCCTCCACTGGTTTCTGGGTGAAACCTCTAAGTGTTGATAACGTTTATAATGAGAAAATTGATGAAGAATTAATTCTAATTTAAATGCCTACAACTACTATAGCTCGTAAATGGAAACAATTAATACCACATACCTGTTTGCTTGGGCACTCAATCCTTTCTTGTAGAAACCTACACACTCAAACAGTAATTAGTGCAGATCGTGTTGTGGTTAGCTAACCTATTAGTGTGATTTTCCTTAGCTGGATAAATTTGGGGCTACCGTGTTCCTCCCAACCATGATCCTACAACCATTCCTGGTTCTGTGTGGATCCCCCCGAGCTGGATTCCAACATGCAAAAGAGATAGAGGACCTAGGGTTACTGCTGGTTCAGTTCCTTCGAGCAAAATACTTCCCTTTGATTACCATCATAGAATGATAATGAAAAAGATAGTTGATCCCCAAAACTTGGGATCTTCCCTCTTTGTGTAGGGGAGTCTTGAATTATGACTGTTAGAATAATTAGTTTCTTTAAATTAGATAAATAATATTTAAAAAATATTATTTAATAAATATCTAGTCTTTTGCACTAAGACTTTTTCAATGGTCTAATCTATAAGTGCTTTCTTATTTAAGCTCTGCACAGTAAGTAATCAAAAGATCATCTCAGTATATTAGGGTTTGTACCCATATCAAAGCTCAAGAAGATCATTAAAACATTGGGGCCTTCTCGCGGAGTATACACTAAGATAAAGAAGTGAGTCAAGGTCCATGCTCGATATGTCAATATATAAAAGAGTAAATCATATGTGCTAGGGCTTATGCCCAATACTCAAAGAATAAAACATAGGTGCTGGGGCCGTGGCCCAATATAACAACAAAAATAGTTAGTCCAAAATTCGGGATATTACAGGAGACCTTCCTTGTTTTTATAGGAAATCATTTTACTTTCTCTAAGAGAAGATGGGTACATAAGCTAGAGGCTATATGCAGGTATTATCTGATTGGTATTATTGGGGAAGACCAAAAAATGAAGGGAAAAATGGTGAGAGTACTGCGAAGGAACCAAAATATTGGGCTTTGAAAAAGTTCATGAAGGAATATTTTTGAGATCTATGATGGCCATACAAGTAAGGAGAATTGAGTCTGGAACATAAATGATATTTTATATTATAGGCCATCCAAAAATTGAAGTTATATTATCCAAGATCAAGGAAGAGAAAGGGAAGGAAAATTTAATTTACAACAACGTTCTAGCTCACCTCACAGAGGAGGGTGAGGAAGACCAAGCAAGTGAATCTCTTCAATTTATTCTCATATGCATGTTTATTGGTTGCCTCTGGCTGGTCCCTTTTCCTTTTGAATGCTTCCCTTTCCTCTTTAGATTTTTATTTCTCTAGTGCTTTTTTTCAGCTTCCTAGAATTTTTTAAGTTGTTGTTTACTACCCCTCTGAACTTTAACTCATCTAAATTTAGTGCTCTCCTGTATCTATAGGCGTATTATGAATTGAGACAAAAGTCTATTGATCTTACCCACATATTAGGTATAACTATAGACTTATCTACCCATTGTGTATAATCAGGTGGGATGGGAGTGCTATCGTTTTTGCAACTGGTCTTAATAATAATTGGGATATGGTGAAAAATTATAAAATTCAAAGTCCAGAATATTTTTCATAAAAAAACAAAATAAAAATATAAGACATGAGAGTATTGATGAAAATTCAATCTATGTGATGACAGTACATGCATGAAATATTTAAGAACTTACCAATATAGACAAGTGTAAACAAGTTGCACCAACCACGATAACCGCCTACCAGAATAAAATCAGTTCAATAAGCACTCATAGACATCAATTAAACATCAGAACCTACACTTAAGTATTAATTGACCTATCAGATGAAATTAACAATCGGATGTACAATAACCTCTCTTCTTACCTTTCTTGGAATTCTTCCTTGTCAAGCTACCTTCTTTATTTGGCCATTGTCTTCTCTTCGGATGAGAGGTGGCCTAATCATTTGAAGATATGCGAAAAAAATAACCATAAGAAAGCCTTTTATCAGTAATCATATTCTAATGAATAATGAACCGTTCAGGTGGTTCACGTAGAAACTAATTTGGAGGGGTTAATGGACCAGGTTCTAGCCTTAAAAGGAAGTTGAACTGGAGGCACCCTATAGTCCATCATCAGATTTGCTATAAAATGATTAGTCTAAAACCGAGAGCCCCACCCTTCATCAATTCGATTCCACAATGGTATAATGTTGTCATAAATAAGGTTGTAAGTGCCAGGAGGATAACGAAACAAGACAAAATCCTTTGCACCAAACCACAACATAACCTTTAAAACTTTTAACAAATTCTTGCAACATGAGACTTTGAGAGAGCAGCAAAAAGAAAACACTTTATTGCAACTGAGAAATTGTTGACCCAAATGTCAGAGCACCTTTTCTATTTGGTTCTGAAGTTAAGCAAAATTTTGTATGAATGTGTCCTAGTTTTGTGCCAGGTAATTCATACACCATTGCTATATGCTGGAAATCATAAGCAGAACTGACTGAAATCACTTAAGAAATATAATAAACCATATGGAATTACCTTCGCAAAAAGATTAATGTCTTTGCCAAGGGTAATATCATGTGCAAGTGCTAGAACGTCATTAATTATCACACGCTTTGAAGCAGCTACCTTGTTTACTATTACTTCTGATAATTCCAATTCAGGGAGAGGTGGCAGTGGCCTGCATATGAAAATATATTGGTAAATGTTGCAGATTTTCATATATCAATCCTGAACAAAAGAAGGAAAAAAAAGAAAGGGCATGTTTAACAATATGAAAAGGGGTGGGAATGCTAGAAAGCAACTCACCTCTGGAGGAGAGATGCAGAATTTTCCCAGATAAACAAAATTTCTACCAAAAGTAGAAGAATAGTGGAAATAAGTGACATTGATGTCATTTACATTTCATGATCTCTCGAACAGGTGCCATGCAGTAGTAGCAACGACAAGTACACCAATACATATACCTCTCTTCCATCTGTTGGAATAAACAATTCCGACCTTCAAGGTGAGCCCACGTGACTTGTCAATGAAGTAGGTAGTGAATTAAATAGGGTAGTTGAAGTTAGATTAGTTTCTAGAAGAGGCTTCCCGCCCTCTCTTTGGATTCATCCAGAAGCTGTATACTAGTGTATATGTAATATATTTTCTCATTTTTAATATATAGATTGCTGAGCGGTAGAGCTCTGTTCTCAGCTTCCTCTGAAACGATTCTGGCTCCCCCTGATACTCTAACATGGTATCAGAGCCTGCGAGTAAGGATCCTCATTCACCTGCCCCGTGAAGGATTTCGTCGCTGGGTTTTGTTGAACCGATTGGAGCCTTCCCTCATGTAGGGTAGAGCTCTTTGTCTGGTAGAAGGAGCCGCCTGTATGTGTTAGCCGAAACCCGAGAGCAGTAGACGTAGGTGGAGTTGCAAAGGAGTTTGTCGTCAGTTGAGAAGTCGGCTGAATAAGCTTTTGGAGCTGCTCGTTTATTTTCCTCTGTGGTAGGCGCTAAGGAAGCAGCCGTCAAAGGTTAAAGGAGTTGTTGTTTAATGAAGGAAGGTGCGCAAGAAAGGAAGTACAGCAAATATTGGAAGCTTTTACATACCATTAGGTGGTGAGGAACAGACAGAGAAATTGCAAGATTTAGGTGGTTCAGGTGCTGGCGTTGAAGCTCGGTTTGCTACGGGAACACAAATTTCTTATCTATATCTGTGTGAGGAGTTCACAGTAAGCAGATCCGTACCACACATTCGAAGCCTTGCTGATGGTTGGTTTTGACAGGGAAGTAAGAGGGTGTACGCACAAGGAAGAGAGTGACCCTCAATTCTGGTGGATATCAGACCGAATTCGTTGGTGAATCGTGGCCTCCTAGCATGAATTCCTACAGGAATCTAAATAAGAGAAGTGCAGCATTTGATTTTTTCAAGAGGACAGTTCCGTGAATTAAAAAGAACAGCCCAGTTGAACAGTTCAGTGAGTTTGGAAGTTGAACAGTCCCGTGAGAAGGAACACTTTGTTTAGCAAAGACAGGGGGAGCTAGGACTGTAATTAAAAGGAACAGCATAGTAAATACATTCAGTCACAGCCAGAGAGCAAAAATGGGCAGAAAGTCCAGGCCTAGACAAGCCAAGAAGAAAGAAAATCAGTGGAGCAGAGTGGATCTGCCATCACCTCCACAGTTTAATGGCACGAATTTTGCCATGTGGACAAGTAGAATGAGGGTATATCTACGGTATGTAGATACACATGTTGAATTAAATGATGAAGCCAAAGATGCTTTGGCATTGCATCTCATCCAACTAGCTGTGGATGACAGATTGATGCAAATGATTACAGCAGCAAAGACTTCTAAGGAAGCATGGTGCATTCTAGAGGAAGAATGCAGCGAAAGGGGGAGCAGCCATAAAGAAACAGTTGTAGTTGTGGTTCAAGTTGAAGCTGAGAAGAAGCTTGAAGCCTCTGTCAGTCAAACAGAGCACAAGAAGTTTGAAATGAGTGAATCCCACATTGCATTCAAGCATGTGGATGTTGTTGAGGTTGAAGAGGAAGCTACCATAGTAGCAGCAGAGAGTGTGGAAGCAACCCAAGAAGGTACAGGCCAGCCAAGTGAGGTTGAATGTGATGAAGAGAAGCTCATGAAGAGCAAGCCCAAGAGGGTGGAAGTTTGTGAGTTTGCAAGTATAAACAGCAATCAGCGTGCAATTGACAGCCATGAAGAGCGGAAAGCTAAAGAAAAATATGATGAGGAGATTCTCTCAGAGGAAGATTTGCTGATTTTGAAGGATGAAATCAGCTTGATTGATGAATTATTGAATGGAAAAACAGCTGAGAAAGAGATTTCAGCTGAAAACAACAATGTGTATGTTGAAAATAAAATTGAAAAAGACAACAGTATCGCTGCAAACAAGGATGAAGAGGACAGCAGCATGAAAGCTGCAAAGATGAGTGAAGAAGGCATCCATGTAGCTGCAAAAGATGAAGGAAAGGGTGACAGTTTTTCTACACCAGTTGAGCCAGCTGAAAATGAGGAGATGGATGAACAGGATGAAGGATGTGAAGATGAAAAGCCAGTTGAAGAGATCTTTGAGAAATGGAGTCCTGAAGAGATAAGGTACTATTATGTGCTTATGTGGCAGCAAGCCACAGATTCACAGGTTGCTGAAAATATGAAACCTGAAGATAGCATGTGGGAACATCATATGCTGAAAGCAACTCTGAATTTCATTGAAGGTGAGGAGACATGGCAGAATGCCATTGGCAAGTTCAATGACATAGATGGAAGAATGAGACCAAAAGAGCTTGAAGAAATACGGAAGAAGAAGGTGAGAAAGAAGAAGAAAACGAGAAGGATCGTGGAGTACAAGGTCTGGAGCAAACGGAAGAAAAAGGCCAGTGAAGGTAAAACAAATTTTGACTTGTTTTGTGACTGTATGTAAGCCTGGATGAGACTTAGACCAGGAGGCATAAATTTGAACTGTTGTAAGCCCACAGAGTCATTGATTATATGCTTAGCATTTTGTATGTAGATGTTTACGGTCAGAATTGCGGGGGAGTGTTGGAATAAACAATTCCGACCTTCAAGGTGAGCCCACGTGACTTGTCAATGAAGTAGGTAGTGAATTAAATAGGGTAGTTGAAGTTAGATTAGTTTCTAGAAGAGGCTTCCTGCCCTCTCTTTGGATTCATCCAGAAGCTGTATACTAGTGTATATGTAATATATTTTCTCATTTTTAATATATAGATTGCTGAGCGGTAGAGCTCTGTTCTCAGCTTCCTCTGAAACGATTCTGGCTCCCCCTGATACTCTAACACCATCTATATGTAACTATTTTTCCTCCATTCGCAACTATTTTTCCTCCATTCGCATGGGTTCAGGTAATCTTTGATAAGAAGCAGACAGTGGGAAATGATTACATCGATCGTTGTTCCTTAGTTTAGTTGACACATTTTGTCAAATGCTTTGAGCATCAACTCCAAAAAATATCATAATGGTTATTCACTGCTAATATATTTCTTCCGGTTATCTTCCAAGTGTTTCCCAAGATTTTATGTTTCAGGTGTGCATTGCATAAGGAAGGAAATCGATCCAGATAGAAGAGGGGATTCTCCAGGGGGTTCACACTGAATCATTATATAAAAATTCATCCAATATTTAGGGAAATAATTTGTTGCTTTATATAAATAATTCCCCGATGGCATTGGAAAGGGAAAAATGGGGTCGAATGCTTAAAATAAATTGTGTTGACCATATGCTTTCACTAGTGACAGGGAAGAATACTTATACTCAAGGATAATTTTAGGGGCGAAATTTAGCCCATGGGCTATTTTTCCATGTTTTTTTCCGAAAACAGATTTGCCAATTTGCATTTTTTGAAGCCCCATTTCGCCCACTTTTTATGGGGTAACATTTTTTCACTCTAAAAGTCACCAAATTATTATATAAACTATGTAAAATCCTTAGAAATTGAAATAATTTTAGAAAAATATTGCCAAATATTTTATAGTTGACATTTTAAGAATTGGTAAGATTCGCCAAGGTTTATACACTTTTAAATAAGTATGGCTCCTTAAAATTATCCCTGCTTATACTGGGACGAGGTTGGTATATATGTATATTCTTTCAATGAAGCAGTTGTTTATCCTATAATATCAGCGTGAGCACCCAAAAACTATAGCAGCACAAGTTGTTCCACGTCCATATTAAGTAGTCAATTTACAAATCCTTATTTTCATCATGAGAAGAACAAAAATAAACCCATATGTATCATATTATCCTGCTTTGGGTTTCTATCCAAGTCTCAATGGCATAGATGTTTCTCAAAAATAAGATTGGGCCAATCAAATAGAAGAGAAATGACCAATGGATCCATCTATTTGGTATCGAGTTATACCACACAATACTAAGCAATGAAATTAATGTCTTGGGTTTTTATATTTATGAAGTATATTACCAGGTTAGAAATAATAACGACTTAGAGAGCCGCTTTATGCAAAAAAAATTCTTTTATGAAGGGTTATAGAACTAACTTCACTAGCAATAGCAAGAAAGAAAAAAGCAGAACTCACTTTGTGTAGGAAGCATTCTGTATTGCTTTAAGGAGGCAATTATTACCCATTATTGTTATTGTAGATTTTGTAAATAGGCAACAAATTGAATATACAATTTGGAAACAAATATACAAGGGACAACCAAATGATATATTCAATTTAGATAAGAAAATGATAAAAATACATGCCTGAAAATTACATGTAATAAATTTGGAGATGATAGATTCCTCCTACAAGGATGATAATCCACTTGCTACTGGTTCTTGTCCTGTGGGAGCTACTTATGAAAAATATCAACATCGAGATGTAGAATCTCCTCAAATATGCAAGAATAATCCTCACAGAATAAATCCAAGCACCCAACTCCAAGCACAAATAACTCCGTTGTTGCTTGCTCAATATTTGTGTGCCAGATTGATGACAAATATGGAGGATATGACCTACAATGAAGACAAATAACCACACTAAGGGGTTGACTGTATCCACTCTACCTAGCAATCAAGATTATGTGCCCAGATCTATAAATATGCTTCCTAAGAAGTCATAGGATATCCAGTCCATGCCCACATGGTCCAACAATCAGGAATATGGCTCTTAGATGCCTCCAGGACCTCTTTCCAATAGTCAACACATGCCGACGATGTACATACCAGAGATATTGTGGCTTCCAAAGTCCCCATGCAACCCCAATCTTGAATAAAGAGCCCATAATAAACTGAGGAAGGCCACGAGATCATCGACTTCACAGAGAGCATCGACTTCAATGTGCTGCCACTCATAGCTACCAAACCCTTCCCCTTCCTAAGGCGATCCAGCATAGTGAGAAACAACATCATGATGGCCTCTAGACATGCAACATACCCAAAAAAATACCAATTCCATTGCCATTATTTCTCACAAAAATAAACCAGGGGCTCCAATATTTGAATGCTTAGCAACTCACACCATTTACATACCTAATATTGCAACAGGAGGAGGGGTCAATCTGAAAGGTGCAAGAAGAAAATGTATGAGATGCAAACTTTACACAAGGTGTTGTAGGGTCTTCTTGAAAGAGAGAAGCCCGATTATATAGGTAGGGACCCCAACCCCCAACTAATTATAATTATAGAGTAGGGGTGCCGACTATTAACAGTATGGTTTGATTTTTAAATGCGAGTTGATATCCCTGCCTTTTGTAGACCTTGAATCAATTCAAATGTGAATCCCAAGAACCCAAACCAATATTTCCAATGATCAAATCTATACCATAATTGGTGCAAAATGAGCATGGGTTTTACTTGGGATTTAGAGCAACTGTTGATAAACTGTGTAGACCAAATAAAAAAATGGAGACAATTTACCTTAACGCCTGCAAGACCCCAGATTTCCTCCCTCGTAACCAGTCAAAGAATGCAGAATGATCCCTTTTGGCAAAATCCCGTTCCCCAAACAGTTTATTGAAAGTTCTATTCCAAATGTGGCATAGTCCAAAGACCTAGAGTAGGGCTCATTATGGGTGTTATTCCCATCCTCCCTTTCAAATAGAGGAAAAGCCTCCTATCTGGAAAATTATTAGATTTATGATCCACAGTTGGAACCCCATTCCTGCTAGCATTCGTGCTGAAATCTCAAAATTTAGGGCCAAAATCAAAGATAAAAAAATCTAATAATCAAAATTAAAACATTATAATAATATATTAAAGAATAAGATTGTTTCAATAAACCTATAATACTAACCTATAAAACCTATATACATATGATCAAATACATTGAGATATTAATATATTAATAATAATAGATAATATTACAATAAAATTGTTAAATCCATATTTTAATCTATAAAACTCTTAAAAATCCATAATAATCAAAATTTAAAACCCCCATACTAAACATATTAAGAATTAATAAATATATTAAGAATAATTTTTCATATATTTACATCGTAATCATATCCTATAAAACTATGATAAAAAAAAATAATAATAATAAATTGATATATTAGTATTATAATAATGAAACTATCGATAGTATAATAAAACCATTATAAAATCAAAATTCTAATCAATAAATTTATATAAATAACTTAAATCTTCTAATAAATTAATATGAAAATTTTCCCTATAAAATAAACATGATAAATGAGAGATAAATGATCACACGATGAAAAGAATTTTACAGAAGGGAGGATTTTTTTTTTCTTTTCAAAATGGAGGATCTTGGTGATTTTTTTTCATGGGAGAGACCTAAGGGGAGCTTTAGAACTTTCAAACTTAGGCGCAAGCAGAACCATGATGAATGGATGCATATGGAGAATTAATGGAGGTTGTGAAATTGACAATTTTTAGCTAACATGATGCAAAGTACATGAACTTGCTGAAACTTTAATAGATTATCGAGAGGGTCAAACGATGATGGTTTTGTTCAAACAAAATATGAACATGACCAAAATAACAAGCCAAACACAATGACACCAACTTCATGACATGACAATGCTGAGAGGGAGAGACAACAAATATCTAAGACTCGACTCAACCACACTATGATGATGCACATGATGCAACTTGGCGGATCTATCGAAGGGATAATACGAAAGAAAAAATCGTTAAACAATATATGGACATGATAAGAACATCGAACTAGATGTGACAGTACACATGAAATGATCTTACAAAAAAGTTCAGTAGGTTCTCCTATGGCATCATGTTTCGACACTAGCTCGTGTCTCTAAATCCATCTACAATGTTACAATTTACTATTCAGAAATCCCCTAAAAAGGGGTCTCTGAATTTATCCACAGTGTTAAAATTTAGTAAATTCTGCAAATTCATTGCCAAAATTGTAATTTTCCATTTTGGGAGTGACACAACTAAAAATGACCAAATAAACAACCAATTCATGTTCTTAGTGTTATTGTTATTTGTTCATTTTTAGTTTAGTTACTTATTATATGGTCACATATTTTATCCCATGACCAAACCGTCGTGACCAAATTTTTTGGTTTCCTGGCCATTTATCTCTCATTTTGTACTAGTGCTTATAGATGTTAGCTTAACCACTAGGGAAAAATGTTACCAATGTATATCACCTCAATATAGGAATATCCTTTTGTAACCAACATTTCCTTTTACTTGTCAACACTAACATATGGCTTTATCTTCACTTTCAACACCAGGGTAATTTTTAGGGGCGAAATTTCGCCAATTGGCTATATTTTGGACTTTTTTTCAAAAAATAAATTCACTATTTGGTCATTTTTAGTCTCTAATATCCCCTAAATTTACATAAAATATGTTTTTTTACCATTATATTCGCCAAAAATTACAATTTTTAGTAGTAAATTGTATGTTTCATATTTATTATTCGCCTACCTATCTATATATATGTTTTTTACAATCCAAAATAATCGCCTAAAATACTACACTTAAGTATACTATTAGAATCCTTAAAAAATACCTTGTTCAACACCCACTTACATCCAATGGGTTTTCGTCCATTAGGAAATGTTGCAAAGTCCCCTTTATTGTTCTTTATAATTGAATCCATCTTCTCATCCATGTTCAATATCCTAGAATCCTTATCTTCCATCTCCATTAACTCTTTCATAGTTCTTTTTTCATTAGTTAACCAGTTAAAGAAATATACATATGAAATAAGATGGACTATAATTATAACTATTTATCTTACTTCTTTGATGAGTAAACCTCCTTAAATTCTAAGGTGAATTTTATTCCTCCTCTTATGATATCTGAGATGCCTCCTCTTCATTAAGTCTAGGATAATTTTTATTTTTATTTTATTTTATTTTATTTTATTTTTTTCTAGTTTTTGGTTCATCTTTCTTAGTTGTGGGTGGTAGCTCAAAAACTCAATTTTTCTCATCCTCCTATGGCTCTACCACTATGGGAGAATACTGAACATCTCTAAAAATAAGATTTATGCTATTCAAATATTTTCTAGCCACATGATCCCAAAACTTGTACACTTTCACACCAATACCATAGTCAACGAAGATACATGTAATTATATTATTCTGTAGCTTTGATATCGTATCCTTAGGCACATGACCATATGCCTAAAAATCAAAGACATGAAGAAATTGAAGTGATGGATTCTTTTCTACCCAAACCTTGATAGGGGTCCTATCCACAAGAGATGATGTGGGATGCATGTTAATTAGGTAGCATTCAATATAAACCACTTATGTGTGGAACTTCTTCTCTAATTTGACTCTACTAACCATACTCCTAGTTCTCTCAAAGAATGACATATTCAACCTTTCTGCAACTCCATTATCATGGACGGGTATATCGATTTGTTTTATCTATTTTAATTACATTCTCTTTACAAAACTTATCAAACTATGTAGAAAAAAAATCAACACCATTATTAGTCAATATCTTAATCTTCCTACCAATATTATTGTCAAAGAGAGATTGAAACTCCTTAAACTAACTAAAGACCTTGGATTTAGTTTTGAGAAAATATACCCACGTCCTTCTTGAATAATCATTAATGAATGTCATACAACACAAAGTATTATAAATCGAAATAACTTTAACATGACCAAGTACAACATAACTAATTAAGTTCAACACACCCATAACATTTGTGATAACTAGAATACGATTAGACATTTTCCATATATGCAATGATCACAAAAATCAAATTCAAGAGAACAATCATTTAATCCATTAACAAGTTTTTATTTTTATTTTTCAAGGTATGTGGGTCCTTCTCAATTCCACTAATGACCCAATATTTATTTCGATATCATTGGGTTCCTTGTAGGTAACTTGATTTTTTAATAAATAGATCATTTAAGTACCTTCAAATATTGAACATGAGAAGTGATACAAGTTTTGATTATTATATCAATTCTTGTAGAATTGAATTGTAGAAGTGATCCATTCTACATCTCCATTATTCTATTTTTTATATGGAGTTTTCATATGTTTTTTTAGTGACATTCTATTTAGAGAAATGATCAAAATATATAGAACAAAAATCACCTCAATTATTAGTCCCCAACACCTTAATATTCCTACCAATATTATTTTCCAAGAGAGATTTAAACTCCTTAAACCTACTAAAGACCTTGTATTTAGTTTTGAGAAAATATACCCATGTCCTTATAGAATAATTGTAAATGAATGGGACAAAATTGAAATCCTTAGAAAATGAAGGAACTTTAACAGTCCACCAAATATATTAGAATGAATTAAGTCAAACATCCGATAAGGTTTGTGATATCTATATTAAAATTGAAAATGTTTTTTTTCCATATATCTAATGCTTGCAAAAATAAAATTCCAAATCAAAAGCATTTAATACATCAATAATATTTATTTATTTTTGGCCTAGAGGCTCTTCTCACATATAAGCCTGAATATTTTGTGCCATAGTAATATCTTCTTTGAAGGGAACTTTGTTTCTAAATAAAGAGGTCATTTAGGTACCTACAAAGCATGATATCATAGGCGTTATACGTACATACTCACTGTAGAAATTGAAGAACTATTGCACTAAATAGCACATGCATAACTACAACAAAGATTGAACACACAAACACCCTTAGTAATTACCATATATCGTGAGGACATCGCTTTCCCTTTTAAGAGACAACAACCTGCAGAACCCACATAATTAAGTGTTGATTGATGATAGAAGGTTCTATGCCAAATGAAGTATGTGGAAAACTCCATTGTACTCCTTGAATCCTCAATTTAGGAATATGATAAAGACTCTAACATGAAAAACTATGATAAGAGGATAGGCATCACCAAGGTATACCATTCCGCCATCATATTTTCCATACGCTAAAAGCTAGTCCTTGTGGGAATTCATATGGAATGAAGCTCCAAATTCTATCAAGCACGCATGCTAGCTTGAATGGGTTACTAGAGGTACAACAAAGGAAAAGGGGTATAAAATTGTTCTTATACTTTTATCAATAATCACATATGTTAGTCTTTTAAGATTTAGGAACAAAACACTAAGGGATCTATTGAAGAGACCTATAATAATTCATAAGCTCATTATAAAATAACATGATGATACACATTTCTATAAACATATTCTTTAATAGATACATATAATTATTGGATATGAATTAAGAATCTTAACAAACTTTCTTCATATTTTTGAAATACTTATTAAAGCCGCAAGCATATATACATACGATAAAAACTCATCACATTATATTAATGAAAATACTATGAGCATATCCTCCATATTTCTTGTCATTTAATATACCTACTAACAGGATAATGATAAAATATTCATATAAAATATTAACTCTATTAACTCTTCCTTTATAATGTCATTGATTTCTCAATATAATTCCACATCATAAAGATCTCACACATAATAATGAATAGGTTACTTTTTAATGAGGGTATCCTCATACAATAATCACCTCTAGAATGCTTACTAAACACCATACTCATTAATAATAACCATCAACTTAAATAAAGAGTTATTCACCATGAATATGTGTCTTTAAATACACTTCCCTCTTTATAATTCCTCATGTACTCCATCACACATTTCTTGGGTAATCATTATAATTCCATATGAAGGAGATATCAACCATAAAGAATGTATACAAAATATTTTTACATATACTTTAAAGAAAAACATGATGAATAATATTAAACCAAGAATATAGAGTACTTAATGAAAACTAGACCCAAGCGACTAAAGGCTTAACTGCAACTTTCCTCCCAACCATTTGACTCGCTGTCCGATGTATATTTCTGCCACCAAGAGACCACCCCCGAGCTAGAAATGAATGCACTAGGGTAAAGATTTATATTCACAAGGACTTGTTTACTCTCATATAGCTTCATGAGACTAAGATTAATGTTAAATTTTCTATCATACATTAACTTATCGTTTAGATTGCTCAAATGAATAAGGGTTTAATCCATCCCTCCAACAAGGTTTGTGAACCAAAAGAACATTCAATAGAATGATTTATTTTTAAGTAAATTCATCATGGATTGATGATGTGATATGCGTTGAAAAAGGGGACAATCACTATGAAGAAGATGTATAATCAACAACAAGGAAAATAACAAATGGTACTTTGGTTATTCAAGTCAAATAAATCAACAAGATCCACTTTCGAAAGGGATCGAATTGATGATTGAAAATTTGACTTCAATGGCACAAGACCTGGGCAAACATTATAACACCAAGGAAGCACAGGACAATGTGTGGTGTTGAGAAAAAGAATATTAGATTGTTTGATGCTGGAAGCAAGTCTACAAATTTTCTCCATTTATAAGTCCATCACTTGATTTTGTTGTAGTACTTGGTGTACTGTTGGCACTTGATGTGCTGATTACTAACACTTGATGTGTTTCTTGATGAAAACCCTGAATAGAACCGACAGGAGATATGCCTGAGAGCTATGGAAAGCCAATGATGGGTATCATTCATCCGTATCGGAGGCCCACACTCCCCATTTTGGCTATTAGTTTCAATATGCTAGGTTTAATGTATTAGTGATAATATTAGATTAGATATTATTAAAATAAGGAATAGCATTTAATATGCTCTCCCTTTGTAATCTATAAAAAGGCACCATGCCTCATAATATAATCATTCTCGTTTGTGGGAAGCTTGTCTCTCTTTCATTTTGTTTGTGCTAGTAGCTTGTTAGAGTTCTGAATTCTTATTGTGCTTCTTAGTTTGAGAGGTGAGGCTCTCCTAGCCTCACCCTCCATCTTTGTATTCAGTTTTAGTTCTTTGTATTTCAGATCTATTCTGCTCTACATTGCAGATCAATTGGTATCAGAGCAGTTCGGTCCTCTACCTGATCATTTTTTTTTTGTAGTTTTCCATTTGTTTATTTACTAGTTAAGATTTAGGTGTTTTGGTGTGATCATGGCTGCATAATGGTTTGTTATCGGGATTCCTTGGCTTCGAAGATACAGCCTAAATCATTAGCTCTCTCTCTCTCTTCGATTTGTGGCAGGCTCTCCCCATATCACCTCACTTAGCATCTGCAAACGCCCAGCATTGAAATCCCCATATCCATCTCACGCAGTTTGCTCCTCAACCAGACATACCAATGCCCAGCATTGACCTTCCCTTCACCTTCATGCACTCCTTTGCACATTCCTTCCACTCATCCCATCACTCACTCATTCACACTGCGAACAGTGAGAACCACCTCCACATTCATCACTAATCCACTTGCTCAACGCATTTTGCATTCCACTCATTCATCCTCCTTCACGCAGATACAACACCATTTTCCCCCCTCCTTTCATGCCAATCATATTCATTTCATCTCCTCAACACCTTTGCCCTAGCTAACCCCCAGCTCCCATGCTCATAATTCTTCCTGCTCTAACGCTCCCTTCGCAACCCCCTTCAAGCTGGCCCATCTTCAACGCTCCCTGACCTGCTTCATGCCCCCATTCACGTTTTCCCTTTCTGTGAACCCTAACTCCACGCAGCTCCACGCCCATCATCACGTTGCCCATCATTCAGCCTACCTTCACGCTACATTAACTCCTGCTCACTACAGCCAGCATTCCATTCCACCTCCATCATTGCTGCACTACCACACAGCACTCACGTGGTCCCCTTTCATTAACGCTACCCTACACCTGCACCCTAGATCTCTATTGTGCGCATCCCCTACTGCATTCTCTTTCTCGCGCTGTAATCCTTCATCCCTACATTCACGTTGCTACAAATTTCTGGTTTCCATTAACTCCAACGCAACACCTTTTTACGCTCCATTTTACCTAGCTCACCCAGCCAGCTTCACGCTGCCCCATTAGCCCAGAAAATCTCCTTAGCATTCACGCCCTCCTAGACACTCAGTCTCTCCATTCCCTTTCCCGTTCATTCTTCCCGCTATCATCTGCTTCCACTCAACCCCATTTACGCTGCCCTCCATTCATGCTGCTAACCCTACCGCCCTTCATGCCCATATCCGTTAACACCCATCTTCCAACACAGCTCGACACGCTCCCATTCAATGCTGCACCTGCATGCTACACGATCTCCTGCCCATGCCCAACGCCATGCATCCCTCCTTATACAGAATCACGCCACTCCTTCTCCATCTCTATTCCTCACACAAGCCATCCCTCACTCCTGCCATTTACGCCAAGTTCCATATCTCTTTCTCCTCACGCCCAACAGCCTCCATTTCACGCCCGGCAGCCTTCATTTCATGCCCAGCTCTCACTACCGATTCTACCTACCGTCCCATCTTCCCATGCATGGTAATGGTCGGCATGCTCATATTCATCATGTTTCCCTCCTCCATCTTTCCCATTTTCCCTTTTTATTAACACAAGCACCATACGCTTCAATTCAGAGTTTACAGTACTGCAGTAGCAACAATGAGGACCGTGGAGAATGACTTTGAATCCCTGAGAAAATCAGTCATTGAAAAACAGAACATTGTGGATAAGCAAGACGATGAATTTCACATCCTAGAAGCTTCCAAGGCTTCAAAGGCGGCCATCATTGAAGGAGTTGAAGTTAGAGCTGCAATCTGTATCTAGAGACCTTCAATCCAGACTTTCCTTAAGGCTCAGCATCCACGGGCAGCATGAGCAACTTTTTGATCTGAGAAATATTAGTTTTCGCTTCAACACTATGCAGAAGTTTATTTTTCCTTCACCAGAAAGCCATTATCAACATGGCATATTGCAGCAATTGCTTAATCTGAAAGGGACAGAACTAGTAAGCCATCATCAACATGGCCTCTTCAGTATTTTCCAGAAGTTCATTTGGCATCTTCATTAGTTCAGAAGTTCATTTGGCATTGGCCAACGCCATCTTCAACATGGCTCTCATTTCCTTCGGCTTCAACAACCTTTTCATAGGAACCCAATCCCTCTCTGAGTCCAAGCTCACCAGTGGGCTCACATTTTTGGTTCAGTTTATGTTTCAGCAGTATTTCAATATTAGTTTTGTTTCAGTGGGTTCTATTTCAATTCCATTTTTGCTATTTCCTCCAGCAGTAATCTACAGCACTTCAGAAAGTTTTGTTTATAGAAAAGGCCTTCATAAGTTTTCGAGGTAGCTTCAAGATTTTGTCTCAAATCACACCCTTGTCAGGGTCAGTATCAGTTCATTTGTCGATGGTACACAGATCTACGCACAGATCTACACCACATAGAGAGGAGGTACACAGATGTACACACATATCTCTCCCTCTAGTTTATTTTCATAGGATGACGCACAACAGCTGCATGGGAACCGCACCTGCTCGCATCTTACACCAACTCCACATCCCACCCAGAGAGGAGGTACACAGATCTCTCCCTCAAGTTTATTTTCACAAGATGTTCAGTAGCAGCTGTATGGGCACCCCACCTGCTCACATCTTTTACACATCATCAGGATCTTCATCAAGTTGCAACAATGGCACCTCTTCTACATGTGGTTTCTCTTCTTTGCAAACATGGCTTCAAACTTAGACCGGGAGGAAGGAAAGCAAGGACGCTTTCCACTTAGACCGAGAGGAATGATCCATATGGGAGGCCCACACTCCCCATTTTGGATATTAGTTTCAATATGCTAGGTTTAATGTATTAGCGATAATATTAGATTAGATATTATTAAAATAAGGAATAGCATTTAATATGCTCTCCCTTTGTAATCTATAAAAAGGCACCATGCCTCATAATATAATCATTCTCGTTTTTGGGAAGCTTGTCTCTCTTTCATTTTGTTTGTGCTAGTAGTTGGTTAGAGTTCTGAATTCTTATTGTGCTTCTTAGTTTGAGAGGTGAGGCTCTCCTAGCCTCATCCTCCATCTTTCTATTCCGTTTTAGTTCTTTGTATTTTAGATCGATTCTGCTCTACATTGCGGATCAATAGTCCTCATGTCGGGTAGATCATGCATGTTATGAATACTATGTGTCTTATACTAATAGAAACTGTTTGAGAAAAGCAGAAGACAGCAACAATTGAAATTTTGTTGGTACTCCAGAAGAACACAATGTAAGTGTAGGTTTCAGTATATCTTTGATTACGATCGAATGGCATGATGAATGTGTTTACTTGGTAAATGATGATACAAATCTTGATGTATGAGGAAAACTAAATTATTTATCATGGATATGACATGCATATATTTTATGATGATAGCAAATGTTGCAGGTGGCTACTCACAGTAAGAGGTTATAATACCTTGGGGTTGATACAAAAATGTATGTTGAAAGTGAACTTGTTTTGTTCCAGATATTGGTACATTGTGATGAATAAAACTGACCAGTATGAAGCATGGAGAAAGAGACAAAGGGATGGAATTGGTCCAAACTGTGGAAAGGCGTGAACACCGAGGACAATGTTTTTCTTGAGGGGGGAGGATGTAATATCCCTCTTTCATACCCTAATATTTTGTAAACGTAATTAGTTCTTGTATTGAGTTCTGGTGAGGAGCTCAAGGCCAAGGCCCCACCAGTAAACACTATAGCCTATGTGGTTAATTCTTAAGTTATAAATTGTAAACTTAGGAGACTAAAATATGGTGACGCAACTAAGCAACGAGCATTCGAATCCACTAGGGGGAGAGATAAATTGGCTAGGATTCCATGAGTTTGATGACCTTAGGTTTAAGTATGCTCTTAAGTATGTTAACCCTAAAATAATGGTTTGTGTTAGGACACCAAAGGTTTACTATTCACATGAGGTATAAATTCTCAGGAGTTATCCTAAGTTGAACTAAAATATCAAAGAGACTAAATTACTATTTAAAGCTATTATTCAAAATCCCAACTAAGACAAAGTATTCTAATTACAAGGAGCTACTAAAAAGCTTGGAAAAAGGGGGTACTAGATAATTTAGACTCCAAAGAGATGGAAGTGATGTTGGTGTTCTAAAAAGAACCGAATAAAGTTATTACTTAAAATGTTATTACACAATTGATGCTTAAGCACAAGGACATGAATATGTGAGCTTATGTTTATAATCATCTCCAAAGTATTAATACGTAATGAAAGAAAACATTCCCTTAAGTAAAGATGAGATAAAAATAGTTTTGAAATCACATATGTATATGTATAGAGGAAAGAAGAATTGAACAAACACATGTACTTATTAAAAACCCCGAATCCAAATCTAGACATTAACTATTATAGAAGGAATTACTTTAGAAGCAAATGGATGAAAATAACCTTCTTTACATAACCATTGTACATAATGGAAATTTAGTATTTCTCGTAACAAATACATTTAAATACTCAGTCAAACCTAAACAAATACAATTTACTAATATGGAAATGGTATAGGAAAGACTTAAGAATATAAATATGTTGACGTTTTGGTTAGATTGAAGGCTCATACCTTTAATTAACCACTATACATATTATTAATTGATACTTAGAGGATATTCGTGGTTAGTGGGTGGTCCCTACAAGGAGAAACAACCCTTGAATTATGACATGAGGAGGTTGGGTGGCCTAGCATCACTACACCCACGTGGTAAGCTGGGGATTTTTGCGATCTTGATGATCATTGTTTTATTATTTTGTATTTATTTAAGCATGAGGATCTGGACGAGAGAGGGGGGGCATTTTGTTACTGTTGCAGAGAGAGGGAGAGGACGGCTCGGAGGATCCCGATCCTTGGTCAATATTTCTGTATCTATTTGATAAAGAGTAGGACGACTCTGTAGAGTGTGATCCATAATATTTTTGTTTGTTGTTACAGATCAGTGGTTTGTTTCTGATTTAATTAATTTTTAGGACGGTTGTTACAGATCGGTGGATTGTTTGTGATTTAACAAGCTTTTATGACTGTCGTAATTTAATTGCCTACTATCGTTTCTCGAACGAAGTCACCAGTTCAATTCCTTTAGAGTGCTATCTCCTGAGCAACAATATTGCATGTCGTTGGCTCCTGCAAGTGTGTATGGGAAATTCTGATATGGGAACACTACCAACACTAGCACGGTCGAAGGTTTTTCATATTTGACCCACCAATGCGAGAGTTGCATTGAAGGAAACTGAGCAAAAACCTAGTTTATGAAATCAATGCACAATGAAGTCATTCGGCCATGAAAACATGGTGGAGTGGTCCCCCTAAAGGTAATCGCATTCCAGGAGACCAACGGAGTCGACGGTTCGTCGATCCGACCTCCGGTTGCTGAGTTATGTTGAGTTGAAAGTAACATGAAAATGTCATTCACGGACACTTGGTGACTCTCGTTCCAGGAGTGAAAAACCAAATGGAGCAGAAACATTGCATGCCATTGGTGTTAAGTTTAGCCTAATTTCACAAGCAAGATCATTGAAAGAAACAAAATCACAATATATACAAGAATTTACCCTGGGAAACCCTCATGGGGTAGAAAACCCAGCAAAGCTTTCCTCGATATATATAATCAACCAATACAAGTTGTAGTACCCAAACAAGACCTCCTTCTCCTCCTATGCAGACCTCTCTCTCTCTTATGCACCAATCACAAGTGAGTGAATGAATGAGATAAATGAGGAACACACCTCCTCTATTTATACTCATGTTCTAACTGACTTTTCACCCTAATGGGGTCAATCTCTCATAAGAGAGTCTAATAACCCCTAAACAGCTAACTCAGGGCCGACCTCACATGGGAGATATAATAACCCTAGTTACCACACTTTCTCAAAGGAAAAAACATCTCTGTATATACAATAGGGTCTCTTCGGAGGAAGGAAACATCTCCGGAATAATAAAGTACAAATATAATATTCTTAGAAGTTACAATATTTCAACACTCCCCCTTAACAAGAAGGATATTATAACAACGTCTGCAGGAGCAAGGAGTCATCAACTACATAATACAGTATACATTTATAAATCATTGGAAGCTTTCTTCATACATCATCAGTAACTCAAACAGTTATTGGAACATCTTCAAGATCGTCAATAATGGGAAATTGACATCTTCAGTATTGAGTCTTCATCTTCTACAACACTTGAACAGCTACAGTAACATCATCATCTGGATCCTCTCGATCAACAGTATCAACATTTGGATCTCTCGATCAACAGCCTCATTGTCTAGATCTCTTGATCAAAAGCCTCATCGTCTGGATCTTCAGATCATCATCATCATCTGGATCTCTTGATCAACAGCCTCATCGTCTGGATCTTCAGATCATCATCATCGTCTAGATCTCTTGATCAATAGCCTCATCGTTTGGATCTTTAGATCATCATCATCATCATCTGGATAGCAGCATACCCTGCAACACACATGATCCAATTACGGGATGGTCAATCCCTCTCAATTTAGGACATAAGTCCAAGGACGATGAAATCCTACCACGTACCTTTTGAACCAAGGGTTCTGGGATGATGCAATTCCCATCACGTACATTTTGAACCAAGGGTTCCGGGATGATGCAATCCCCATTACATATATTTTGAACCAAGGGTTCCGGGATGATGCAATCCCCATCACGTACATTTTGAACTAAGGGTTTCGGGATGACGCAATCCCCATCACATTCATTTTGAACCAAAGGGTTTTGGGATGATGCAATCCCCATCACATACATTTTGAACCAAGTGTTCAGAGACGATGCAGTCCTATCACGTACATTTTTAACCAAGCGTTCAGGGACGATGCAGTCCTATCACATACATTTTGAACCAAGCGTTCAGGGACGATGCAGTCCTATCATGTACATTTTGAACCAAGCGTTCAGGAACGATGCAGTCCTATCACGTACATTTTGAACCAAGCGTTCATGGACGATGTAGTCCTATCACGTACATTTTGAACCAAGCATTCAGGGACGATGCAGTCCTATCACGTACATTTTGAACTAGACGATGCAGTCCTATCACATACATTTTGAAACAAGCGTTCAGGGACGATGCAATCCTATCACGTACATTTTGAACCAAGCGTTCAGGGATGATGCAGTCCTATCACTTACATTTTGAACCAAGCATTCAGGGACGATGCAGTCCTATCACGTACATTTTGAACCAAGCGTTCAAGGATGATGCAGTCCTATCACGTACATTTTGAACCAAGCATTCAGGGACGATGCAGTCCTATCACGTACATTTTGAACGAAGCGTTCAGGGATGATGTAGTCCTATCATGTACATTTTGAACCAAGCGTTCAGGGACGATGCAGTCCTATCATGTACATTTTGAACCAAGTGTTCAGGGATGATGCAATCCTATCACGTACATTTTGAACCAAGCGTTCAGGGACGATGCAATCCTATCACCTACATTTTGAACCAAGCGTTTAGGGACGATGCAGTCCTATCACGTACATTTTGAACCAAGCGTTCAGGGACGATGCAGTCCTATCACGTACATTTTGAACCAAGCGTTCAGGGACGATGCAGTCCTATCATGTACATTTTGAACCAAGCGTTCATGGATGATGCAGTCCTATCACATGCATTTTGAACCAAGCGTCGAGGGATGATGCAGTCCTATCACGTCCACTAGGGACCATATAATAACCTCATCGTCAGAACATGTAGCCTCATCATCGACCTCATCATAGGAATAGGTAACCTCATCAACGATACATGTATCCACATCAATACAGGTATCCTCATCATCAATATAGTATCCTCATCAATACAGGTATCCTTATCATCGATACAGGTATCCTTATTATTGACCTTACCGTCAATATAGAAAATCTTATCATTGATACAGTTATCCTCATCGATACTAGTATGAAAATATCATCATCGACCATATCACTCCCCCTTTCGAGCAGGGTCCTTCTGATCTACACCAAGATTGTCTCGGAAATACTCAAACTTTACTCGAGACAGAGGTTTGGTCAATACATCAGCCACTTGTTCGTCAGTGCTCACATATTAGAGCTTGATAGCTCCTTTCTGCACCATATCCCTTATATAGAAATATCATATCTCTATGTGCTTTGACTTATAATGGAACACTGGATTCTCTGTCATCTTGATACAACTCTGGTTGTCACACATGATCACAGTGGGGTCCATCTCTAAGTCAAACAATCCTGATAACAACTTTCGAAGCCATATCGCTTCAAAGATGGCAGAGCAAGCAACTATATATTCCGCTTCACCTGTGTTGAGAGCCACACTAGACTGTTTCCTGCTAAACCACGAGATCATGGCAGATCCCAGACAATAACATCCACCCGATGTGCTTTTCCTATCTGATACACTTCCATCCCAATCAGCATCTGTGTAGCCATACAATCTGAAATCATGATCTCCAAGGTAATGTAGACCAAAGTCTATCATACCCTTAAGGTACCTCATCACATGCTTTGCATCTATTAAGTGAACATGTCTAGGTTCCACTAGATACTGACTCAAGGTGTTCACATCAAAGCATATATCTGGCCTAGTGTTTGTTAGATACATTAATGACCCAATAATATTCCTGTACAGAGTTACATCCACTAACTCTAATGAGTCATCCACTAATAGTTTCAAGTTGGAATCCATGGGAGTTGCCATGGCTTACATTCCAACATATCAAATCTTTTCAAGATTTCCACAGCATACTTTCCCTGGTTGAGAAAGATTCCTTCTGAGCCTTGCCATACTTCCAATCCTAGGAAGTAATGCATCAAACCGAGATCTTTCATTTCAAACTCTGCAGGGAGTTTCTTCTTGCACTTGACAATCTCTTTCTCATTCCCAGTCAGAAATAGATCATCCACATACAGCAACAATATGACAGGTTCATCACCCATAACTTTGGGATAGAGGTTAGGATCAGCGTTACTCTTGGTAAAGCCCAAGCTTGTTAAGAAACTGTCAATTCTTCCATACCAAGCTCTGGGAGCTTACTTCAACCCATAGAAATCCTTCTTCAGTTTGCATACGTGGGTTCTTCTATCTTTAACCTCAAATCCTTGTGGTTGTTCTATGTACACTTCTTCCTCAATCACACCATTTAGGAAAGTTGTCTTTACATCCATCTGATGTAATTTCTACTTCATCATGGATGCAAGTGCCATGATGGTTCTAATGGAAGTGTACCTTGCAACTGGTGCAAATGTTTCTTCATAGTCAATTCCCTCTTTCTGAGAGAATCCTATGGCTACAGACCTTGCCTTATATTTTTCAATGCTACCATCCGCAGCATGCTTTATTTTGTATATACATTTGGAGGATATCACACTCTTGTCCTTTGGTTTGGGAAAAATATCCCAAACATCATTCTTCATTATTGACGGGTACTCCTCTGTCATTGCCTCTACGCACTATTTCTTATGAACTGCTTCTTCATAATTAGTAGGTTCTTGATCTACAAGATCACACATCAAAGCCACATAATTGGAGAATGGCTTTGGTTTCTTGCTCACTTTAGTGGAGCCTTCAAGAGCTCCATACTTTTCTGCTCCTAGTATAATATCTATAGCCATTGCTGGCTTTCTCTTTCATGATATGTTTGTAATGGGGGTTCTTGTGGTTCGAACATGTCATGGTCTTCAGGTGTCTCTTCTTCAGGGGCTGGTGCAGCTTCTGTAATTCTGGGAGGTGCATCTTCTTCATATACTTCTTCATACTGGCACTTCCTAGATCTCTCGAGAGTTGCTTCTTCATCAAATGTCACATCCCTACTAATTTCCATATGATGGAATCCCGGGATGTAAATCTTGAATTCTTTGGATTCCTCACAATACCCAACAACTATTCCCTTCTTTCCAGAAGGGTCCAACTTAGTTCTCTTTTCTTTTGGTATGTGAATATATACAGGACACCCAAATATCTTGAGGTGGCTTACCTCATGTTTCTTCCCTTTGAACACTTCTTCTGGAGTCTTGAATTCAAGGGCACTATGAGATAGTCTATTCCGCACATAGACTATTGTCCTGGCTGCTTCAGCGCAAAGATACATAGGTAGGTCTTGATCATGTATCATTGTCTTCACTGCTTCCATAATGGTTCTATTCTTTCTTTCCGCAACACCATTTTGTTGAGGATTGTAGGGAGTGGTTAGTTCCCTCTTGATTCCATCTTCTTTACAAAAGGATTCAAAATCCTTTGAAGTGTATTCTCCACCATTATATGTCCTGAGTATTTTGATCTTCTTTTCGTAGTGATTTTCTATCAAGGCTTTGAACTCCTTGAATTTTTCAAAGACTTCATTCTTTCCTTTTAGGAAGTATATCCAAGTCTTTCTTGAATAGTCATCAATGAATGTAAGATAGTATTCATATCCACTCAAGGATGTGGAGGGAATTGGACCACGTACATCTTAATGGATCAATTCCAAAGTACTTTTAGTCTTTTTTTCACTCTTTGGAAATGGGTTCTTGATATTCTTACCTTTTGCACATCCTTTGCAAGTGCCTCCATGTTCAATCTTTAAATATGGCAATCCTGTCACCACTTTGCTCACATAGGGTAGTGCTTTGTAGTTGATATCAGCAAGCCTTCTATGCCATAGCTCACTTGGACTAGTGACTTCATGAACAAGGGCAGCTTCTGGATGACCCTTGAGTTTATACAGACCTCCTTCCTCTTCACCAATGACAATTGCATCCTTAATAGATTTTCCTTTGGACCACATGAGTACTTGTCCATCTATGAATGCAACCCTATAACTTTTCTTATCTAATGCTGAGATAGAAAGCAAGTTCTTCTTCAACCCTCGTACATATAAAACTTCCTTCATCTTCATGGGGGCTCCAGAACAAGCTTATAGCTTGCTTCACCAATTCCCTTGATGGGATATTGATAATCATCTCCTAAAGATACTTTCTGTGGGGATGTCTTCTCTTCAAGTTTTGAGAGAGTTTTCTTTTGACCTGTCATGTGCTTTGAAGCACCACTATCAATAAGCCATGTATCTTCTCTAGGTGTCACAAACCCAGAGAGTCCAAAGAATAGAACATACTCTTCTGCATCTTCTTCTTCTATTCTAGCTCTTTTCTTTTGAGGCCTTTCATCCTCTTCTTCTTCTTCACTGTCATCTTCTACTAGATGTGCTTGATGTCTTTTATGATGGAAACTCTTATTTTTCTTTGAGGGACACTCCCTAGCAATGTGTCCTATTTTGTGACAATTGTAACATTCGAATGAGGAGAAATCTCTTCCTAAAAAAGCTCCTTTTTTTTTCTTTTGAAACCTTTGTGGAGGTTGAGACTCCTTGTGGCTTCCTTTCTTGAAGTTGGGTTGACTTCTTCTTCTTTTGGTATGGGTGGCTAATGCTTGATAATATTCTTTGAACAAGGCTTCTCTATTGGCTACCCTAGCTTCTTCTTGAATGCAATCCTCCCATACAACATCAAACTTCATACTTTCTTTTATGGCACACATGGTTTGGATGAATTCCTGCCAAGGTTTAGTGAGACCATTTAGAGCAGTCATGAATAGTTCATCTTCATCAAGGATATCTCCAATAGCATCTAGTTGTTCCTTGAACTAGGAAACCCTTGAGAAATAATCTTGAATGGATTATCCTTTATTCATCTTAGTGCTCTTCAATTGAGCTCTCAGGTTCATCTTCCTATTGATGTTCTTTCCTTCATACATTTCGTTTGGGGTCTTCTTGGATGCCACTTGGGGAATAAAGTGGTCCTTGATAGAATCAAGAATGATTCTCTTTTCCCTAATCAAGTCCTTCCTATACTTCTCTTTGGCTTCATCTTCCTCAGGTTCTGCAACCTCATCCTTGATATATTGGGAAAGATCATTCTCTTCAAGAATGAGACCAATCCTATATTTCCATGCCCATAAATTCTCTATACCCTCTAACTTGTCTTCAAGCTTAGTGCTTGGAGCCATCTTATCTAGGGGGTAACAGAGATTGAAGTTTCTCAAGAGATAGAATAACACTTACCAGGAGATGTGCTTGATTGAATTGAGAATACTGGTGTGTTCTGCTTCTTGAAACTTCAACTTTTCACCTTCTGGATTTGCAACAGAATTTCTGGTTTTTCGGTGTTCACTTTTCTGGTTTACTGGTGCACAGGTTCACAGCTTTTCTGGCTCACTGGTGCACAGGTGCGCACTTTTCTGGTTTACTAGTTTTTTGCAATTCTGGTCAAAAACCCAAACTAGGGTTTGACATTCCCGGAGTTCTACCCACTCAAAAAGTTTGATCTAGGGCTCAAAACTTCGATTTTGAGGAGGGCTATCCAACCATGCAATCATAATCCAAAAATTCCAACTTTTGCAGAAACCCTAATTTTTACCAGAGGAGGAGAGAGAGGTATTTTCACCTTGTGAAAGATGTCCTATTTAGGCTAGCTCTGATACCATGTTAAGTTTAGCCTAATTTCATAAGCAAGATCACTGAAAGAAACACAATCATAAGATAGACAAGAATTTACCCTGGGAAAACCTCATGGAGTAGAAAACCCAACAAAGCTTTCCTCAATATAGATAATCAACCAATACAAGATGTATTACCCAAGCAAGAGCTCCTTCTCCTCCTATGCATACCTCTCTCTCTCCTATGTGCCAATCACAAGTGAGTGAATGCATGAGATAAATGAGGAACACACCTCCTCTATTTATACTCATGTTCTAACTGACTTTTCACCCTAATGAGGCAGACCTCTCCGAAGAGAGTCTAATAACCCCTAAACAGCTAATTCAGGGCCGACCTCACATGGGAGATCTAATAACCCTAGTTACCACACTTTCTCGGAGGAATAAACATCTCCGGATATACAATAGGGTCTCTTCGGAGGAATGAACATCTCTGGAATAATAAAGTAAAAATATAATATTCTTAGAAGTTACAATATTTCAACAATTGGCTCCTGGAAGTTTGTATGGGAAAGGACGATATGGGAACACTACCAACACTTGCACGATTGAGGGTTTTCAAGAGTTGACCCACCAATGCGAGAGTTGCATTGAAGGAAACTGAGCAAACCCTAGTTTACGAAATCAATGCATAATGAAGTCTCTAGGCTATGAAAACACGGTAGAGAGGCCCCCGTAGAGGTAATCGCATGCTAGGAGACCAACGGAGTCGACGGTTCATTGATCTGACCTTCGGTTGCCGAGTTATGTCGATTCGAAAGTCGCATGAAAATGTCGTTCAAGGACACTTGGTGACTGTCGGTCGAGGAGCAAAAAAACAAAAGGAGCAGGAAAATTGCTTGTCATTCGGTCTTGCAAGTCTATATGGGCAAGGGCGATATCGAAACACTACCAACACCGACATGGTTGAGGGTTTTGCAGAGTTTACCCACCAATGCAAGAGTTGCAAGAGTTGACCCAGTAATGTAATTAAATGTACATTAATATAAAAAACATCAAAAAAAGTAAATTGCAACAACTTGAGAGCTTGTTATTTTCCAATTTCTATTTGTTGGCGTCTAAAGAGATCGGGTTGTTCTTGGTGCCTCCAATGTGCCATAGATCGTGTTTGTATCCTAGGCACATGAAAGGCTAAATATTAGTACTCTCATGAGAAAATTAAGAGAACCCAATGAAAATGTACAAACATTATTTATAGATAACTCACTTGAGGTTGTAGGATCGTGTTTATAGTGTCCAGTATCCTCTGAATAGTAGTATGTCTGTGAATAGTATCCATCAATCACAGGTTAGTACAATGGGAATAAACTAAAGGCTAAATAATTGAAATTGTGCTTCATCATGCACTTTAAAGTTTAAATAATGCACTTGACAATCTAGCTGCACTGGACAATCTAGTAACCCCTGACAATGCACTCACTCGAGTAGGCCATCTGGATCATCTTTGCTGCCGATGGTGTCCATTAATCTGTGATGCTCTAAATGAGGTAGAAAGTATCATACATGTGACCTATTTTTGTTCCAAAGTGTATGCAGCTTGATGTTTACACCAACTACCAAGTTGGTGAAGTGGTATACAATAGCTCCTGTTCTATAATCTTGATATACATACCCACCCTTCCTTTTCTGTTGTGCTGCTAGTGTCAAGTACTCCCCTTTTATAACCATCGATCTAGTTTGGAATTCAATATTTTCATCATCTGTAACATGTTTGAGAATGGTTTGTTTCCCCTCTAAGCAACGTTCCAACCAATAGTTAGAACCCCATTCATTATTTTTTGGGGCAACCACTGCATATATATGACATGTGAAAGGAAATAGGTTGAGTTAACAATAAATTTATTAAAAAAGGTCTTGCATGTAACATAAACAAAATTTCTTTCAATGTAAAGGCTTGTAGTGATTTAGGTACTACTAATTTTTTTTTTGTACCTGCTTGTATGAGATCCGATATGTGATCATAGTCTATAGAAATATATGTCTGATCATCTTCCAAATGGTCTATTTCATTAACCCCCTTGAAATCGGTGCCAAGTGTCACTCGATCCCATGTATCAACTATATCTATATACTCACAATCATCCCATTCATCGATCTTACAAGGACTGCAAAAGAAATCCTTCAATCTTGTCCAAATTTGTAGGGCCGTGTTGCCAGAGCTGCTAATTGAATGAAAATGTCGAGTTCCATGCATTGTGTTCACCCGATGTGTTTGGGATTGGTCCACATTTGTCACCTCCCAGAATATTCTCTGCACTAGGTGTTTTCTTGTTGCTTGTTCTCCCATCACAAATTCACACCATTTCACTATAGATGCATTGTCTCGAAGGTGAGCACCTATAAAATTCATCTCTTCCCTTCGAAGAGCAGTTTTTATGCATGCACCAGCACCATCATTCTTTCCTTTTCCATGACCTGTTTCAAAATAGTTCCATATATGTGGCACCTTGTATTTTATGTGCAACCAACACAACCATTGAAATACACGTGCATTCTTGAACTATCTAGCACAATCATTTGACCAAATCAAATGACGATAAAATGGTATATCCATAGCTATCACATGATCATAAAACAATTTAAATCAATGTTGCACGTAATAGATGTCGTGGGTCAGGTCGTCACTTATGTAAAAGTGACTTTCTTTCAATATCACACATTTCTCTTCATTGCTCTTTGGACCATGTTGATAAGTGATATGGACCATTATGCTCACCTGCTCTAAGTGATAGTATTGACTTTGTATTTCATTTTTTGGTTGTAGGGTGTAATTTTCCACAAATTCAACCACTGATAGTATTGTTCCGAGAGGGAAGGTGTCCCGGCATATTCTGAATTGCTCATATTTCCACCGTGCCATATCGACATGTTGAATGTACCATTGGATCTTTCCATGGAACTCTAAAATAAAATCACATACTTGCCCCTGGTGGAAAAAAATAAACAGTGTTATAAAACAACATAAAAAGATTTACATGAATATTAATATGTAAATATTTAATAATGTTATAAAACAACATAAAAAATGTACACTTTGTTAAAAGAATATTATTCATGTAGATTGTCACCTTTGAAGTCACCAATTTAATCTTCATGCTTCCTTTCCCATCATGTAGCTGATATGTCTCGTACTGATAGTTCTACTTCTCGACAATTGCATTCTCGAATCCTTGATATTCAGTCTCATGGATGCAATCAGACTATAATGATAGCCCACCACAATTGTTGCAAGAACCCTCTACACATTGTTTTAAGTAATGTGTCTTCCCATCTTGCCTAGGACACATTATGCTATGGATGAAATCTCTAGATGACATTGGCGGTACTGTACTTGAGCATTCCTGCACATGGTTAGGATGCAAAAAATGACGTATATGTGCAAATGTATGATAATATAGATCAAACTCTATGTGATATCTACAGCAACAAGTGTTCTAGATGGTATTGATTATAACATACCAAGGCTTGAATTTTTCAAAAGATCTTTGCCCGAGCCTTAACTCTACGTGGGAAACTTTAAACATCTTGAACAATTCAGTTTGTGTCATGTCAAGAAAATGTTTAACATGAGGTTCATTATTCATAGAACCCCTACAACATTTTAACACAGCCTTTGTGTTAGAAGAAGGCCTATTGTTATCATGCCAAAAAGTGTGCACTATTCGCTTCACTACTTCGACTAACTTCATGTCTTTGCAAGGAAACCTACCGCTAAATGCCCATAAAGTTTCCATTTGTCCCTCTACATCAAGGTTATCTCTTCTTACTAAATATTTTTTAAGTGTCTTTGGATGTAAAGGCACAATTTGTGATGTGCATTTAAGTAAACGACGTTGTCTTGTGGATCTCCATATAATTGATTCAGCCACTACACGGCGAGCCACATTACAATCCTGTGAACGAGTTTTTTTACAAATTGATGTGAATGCAGCAGCAAGAGATTTAACAATGTGATTACTTTATTTGATATTCTTCAATGTTCTTATGCCTAAATTTCTTCTAACAGTTGTCATATTTCTAGATTTAATCAAAGCTAAAAGCAATTGGCATTTACCGGCTTCATATTTTTTATCAAAATATTGTTTCATTAATTGAGAACAATGACGAAGGATAGTGCATTTAGCGACCTTACCTTCCATGGAAGTCAATTTTCTCTCATCCACTTGTATGCGTTTAGGATTTCTCTTTCGTTTTGATGCGAAATTTCTTGTCGTTTGAAATGTTGGAGTGATGTTTGCATCCACTACAGGATGACAACTTTGATTAGGAGATTGAACCACCTAGCATGGTTGTTGTGGAGTCGCATTTGCATCATCGGGAACATAATGATTGAACTCTTCACAAGATTGTCTGCTTAATAATGGACGAAGATTATCATCTCCCCTATAACCAGCTTCCATTAACATTGCAATATCTTCCTCAACAAGTATCTGTTGAGCGGGAATGGGAAGTATTTGCTCATCCAATGAATGGTGATGATTTCTTGAATATTCTTTTTTCTTTTCTTTTTTATTTTCATCTTCTTCCGGTGTAAGCACCTTCCTCGCTGAATTTTGACCTCTATTATGTACATTCCCCATTGAAATCCACCCAAATTTATACAGAACCCACAGATTTGTGTAATAAATGATTAAATGGCAAGTTGAATAGTTCTCTATGCGTGGGTATAGAAGAACTCTGTCTTTTGCTACAGTAAAACTGGCCCACGGCCTGCAACCCAACATTTTTTATAAAACACATATCTCATATGCAATATAAAGCATGTTTGTTTTAACACATATGTGTTATATCGCATATGCGATATGGATACAATGTTTTTTACCTAACGGTCAGTTTGTAGAATGTGATCAGTAAATCTCATATGTGATATATCACATATGCGATATATCGCACATGCGATTTAGTGCATATCAAATATTGAAACCTCATAACCTTATAATGGAACCCATACACATGGTTAGGAACTCGAGACCTATCCTCAATGCACATAACCTCATAATGGAATCCATACCCAACCTAGAGGCCAAATATCCAATGTAGAAGGCATGTCTGGTTATTAAAGGACTCATTTATAGCTCATGAGCCATAAAAGCTTCATTTAGGTCCTAAGACCCTACCTTTTATTCCATGACCATGCTCAAAGTCCCAAACCTTATAACGACACCCTTATCCCATTTAGACTCCATTTATAGGGCTTGTCATAGTCCGAGACCTTATGATTTGTCCATGAACCATAAAAGCATCATTTAATCGCTAGAAGATTGGATTTATCCTTGGACCATGGTAGTGTCTTCAGAACTATCTCTTGTCTGGAAATATTCATAATGGTTCCTATATGACCATGGTCAATGACTCGAGAACAATCTTCAATGCATAAAATAGTCTAATGGCACATATATCCCATATTAAGGCTAAATATCCCCTTTAAAGGGCATGTGTAGTGGTTTAAGACTTGTTTCTGTTACACTTTTGTCCCATTACCATGGTTAAGACCCTGAGACCCATCCTTAGTGCATAAAACCTCATAATGACACCCATATCCCACTAAAGGCCAAATATTCCATCTATAATGCATGTGTGTTGATTTAGAGACTCATTGTCTTTTCTTCCATGACTATGGTCAATTTCCATAGACCATCCCTCCCATCCAAAACCCTATAATGGCACCCTTATCCCATTATAATACCATTTAGACTCCCAAGCTTCCATCCAGAGGGTCTATGGGGTGGCTCATGGCCCAATATTACATTGATTAAGACAAAAGAGGCGAGCGGGGGGGTCAAAGGAAGGAGAGGAAGGTGTAGAGGGAATCATGGGAGGGAGGGATGGGTAGGGGAGAGATATGGGGGGGATGAAGGGAGGATAAATATAAGGGGAAGGGAGGGATGGGTAGGGGAGAGATATGAGGGGGGATTGAAGGGAGGAGAAATATAAAGGGAAGGGATTGGTGGGAGGCGAATAAATTTAAGTTTGAGGGAGGGAGGGATGGGGGGGGAAGCAATATAGGGGGGATGGAAGAGGGAGGGATGATTCGGTGCAAGAAAGATATAGGATAATGTATGGAGGAAAGATATAGCATAATGGATGGAGGGACAAATGGGGGGGGTCGTTAAAGAGTGAGAAGGAGGAGATGGATGGATGGAGTGGTGGTATAGAGAGAGGTATAGAGTGAGTGAGTGAAAGAGACAAATGGGGGGGTGGTTAAAGAGTGAGAGCAGGAGAGTCAAAGAGAGAGAGAGAGAGAGAGTGAGAGAGAGATGGAGTGAGAGACAACGATAGATGGAGGGATGGTTAGAGGGTGAGAGAGTGGGATAATAATAGTGAGAGTAGGGATTTAGGGAAATGAAGTATGTTCAAGGATGGCTACACCGAGGGATATAGATGAGGGATTGTGTGTGTGTGAGTGTGAGAGATAGATAGATAGATAGAGAGAGAGAGAGAGAGAGAGAGAGAGAGAGAGAGAGAGAGAGATATGGATATTAAGGAATGGAGGGAAAGATAGAGAGATGAAGGAGGGATGAAGGCTTGAAGGTGGAGAGAGGAGGTAGGGGGAGAAAGTGAGGGATGGAGTGAGTGATAGGATGGAACACATGGAGGTAGAAGGAGAGGGAGGGAGGGGAATCAAAGGAAGTTTTTTAGAGGGTGTGTGGATGTGTGGATGTGTGGATGTGTGTGAGAGAGATAAAGGGGGAAGATTGGTTATAGAGGGAGAGGGGGTGTGGTGTTCCAAGACCAAGAGGTGTGTAAGTTTGTTTGAAGGGGGAGTGGTGATATTATGAAGGAGGGGGGATTTAGGTAGAGAGGGGGAGAGAGAGAGAGAGGGACGAAAAAAGGACAGAGAGAGGGTTGAGGGACAGTTATAGATGCAAAGAGATAATGAAGGAGATAAATATTGATGGTTAGATAGAGAGGGATGGAGAGAGGGTGTGTGGATGTGTGTGAGAGAGACAAAGGGGGGAAGGTTGGTTATACAGGGAGAGGGGGTGTAGTTTTTCAAGACAAAGAGGTGTGTAAGTTTGTTCGAGGGGGAGTGGCTAGATAAGCAAAGAGGGGGAATTTAGACAGAGAGGGGGAGAGAGGAAGAGATAGAAGGAATTATGGGGGCAAAGAGAAGGGGGTGGAGAGAGGAGGTAGGGGGAGAAAGTGAGGTATGGAGTGAGTGAGATGATGGAACACATGGAGTAGAAGGAGAGGGAGGGAGGGGAGAAGCGATAAGGGATAGAGAGAGAGGGCTGAGGGATGGTTATAGAGGTAAAGGGGTGGTGAAGGAGAGAAATAACGATGGTTATATAAAGAGGGATGGAGAGAGGGTATGTCGATGTGTTAGATAGACAAAGGGGGGAAGGTTGGTTATAGAGGGAGAAATTGAATGGTGTTCCAAGACCAATGTATATGTAATTTTTTTTTTAAATTGACTTATCCATATACAAAGCATACAACTATTGTTTACTTTGTTCCGTCGATAGAGGTTGATCATGCAGAGGAAAAAAGAAAGGCATCCCAACTTGGTAACCTCATCATCATAATACCTCCTTTGGGCTAGCCCTTGAACCTCCAATAATATGACCTCATTATCCACAACCATTCACAAAGTTTAGGCTAAGCGTAGTCCTTTTGCCACTCTTACACTAAACCGCTTTGGAGGGGCCAATAATTACCATGCTATTTTTCTTTTAGATGGGGTTTCTCCCAAAGCCTATCCACTAACTTGGTAAACTCTTTTTTACTCTCGTACCAAGCTACTAAAGATAAAACGCATATGCGATATGAATCACATCTGCGTTATAACGCATATGCGATATAACTAAGGCTAAAACACATATGCGTTTTTTTTAAATTTAAAAACTCGGTGGGAACAAGGCTTGGCATGATGTTCGGAAATAGGTTCAGACTATCGAACCCATTGGCGAGGAAAAATTAACCAGGGCCATTGCTTGTATTTTAGAACTTTATCAATATGCTTAGTTTCAATGGCGTGTTTTGCTATGACAAACACAATATTTTTTTTTTGAAAATATAGAATATTGTAGAGTATGATCTAAGGATTCTGAATATGTAATTTTTTCCTAAAAATGTATGTTTTATTTATTTATTATTATTTTTCTAAATGACACACGTCAGTTTTTGAAAATAGATACATTGATTGTTTTTTATATAACTTTTGATTGCCTTCACCATTTCCCAAGAAAACTATTTGGTGCACTAGAGAAGTGAGAGCTCTACAATTGTATATATAGAAATCAAGGATTTCATTACATTTTTCCGGTAAAGTGTTGCACCCGCACATAACGTTTTAATTTCAAGGTTTTCTGACTTCAATAATTAATAATAATAAAATAATTCATGAATTATTTTGAATAAATAGTGTTGCACTAGTCCCATATGTCCTTTATATGTCTACAAGATTTTATCTAAAATTGACATCATTTACCTCAATAAGTGTTGCACCTACACAAACATATATGTTATGATGTGCTGAAAATTTGAAAAGCCAATTCAACGAAAACTAATTTTATAATCATTTACAATTTTTTTTTATAGATACATGTTATATATTATGAAAGTTGATTCAATTACCTATCTTTTGTCTTTTTACTTCATCTTGAAATCCATTAGGGAAGTACCCCTAATTGGCACCTAAAGTCAGAGGTTCCATGTTTTTCCAGTATTATGGCATCTAAAGTGTCTTTAAAGGAGTCAATGATTGTGCATCAACCCCTTATTTAAACACTATCGAAGTTGGCTAAGCTGCCAGGAAAATGGTTGCTAATTTGGATATTGAGTTTTACATTATATGATGTCGGGTATCTTTATATAAATGCTGTCGAAGTTGGTTATTATCTTTAATTATGATGCTATCGAGTTCTAATTATGTGCGGCCACGGATTCATGAGATACAGATCTAGGATCTCTGTGGTTATTGTTGTAACTCTCTATTTGAGTAATAAAATAAGATATGACGGCTTTGTGGATGTAGCCCAAGGATTGGGTGAACCACATATATGTGTCCCTCTCATGTATAATATGATATGTATCTTCCTCTTATGTAGAATATGATGGTTTTGTTGTTCATTATGCTTTTGTAAAGGATTATTCTTGATTATTTATGTTGTTCAAGTAATGATTACACCGATGTAGTTAATTTTTGTCAGGGACATTTGAGTTTACCATTAATGGGTAAGAATTCCTGAAAATGTCGATTAATATTCGAATATGAGCTAATGTGTCATTTAGAATCATATTTTTTCGAGGAAAGTCATATGATTAAGCATCGTGTACAGTTTCCAAAGGAGATACAAGAGTTGTGTAGTTATTATGTAAATTGATAGTTAGGTCGACTTGTGTAAGAGTAGGATACTTTTTGTGCTAGTAAGCAAGGTCTTAATAATATTAAATGTAAGAAAGTTAAAACTAAATGACAATGCATGTAGATTATGTCTTTGTCCTTTATCGATGCAAGGGTGGTGGACTATTGGTCCTTATCATAAATAAATTTCATTGTGGAAATATTTTATGTCTTGAAATTTATTTTGTTTTCACTAAATACTAACTTAGTGGAATGGGTGTGTTACACGTACACCCAATAAGCATATTTAAGACTTTAGTCTAAGGGTAACATCCCTTTCTAGATTTTTACATAAATATGGATATTAGGTTTTTTATTCTTTTCTCACTACTATTTAGTAAATGACAACATCCTTGTAATATATATATTATCCTAACACTACCATTTTCCAAGCCAAGGACTACGTCCTTGCTAACCTCGAGTATGAAAACATTGTCACATATCCTCCGATTATATAAGAAAAAGGAATCACTTATGTCACAAGGGATCACTATCCAACCAGAAGTAACTACAAGAGTTCGATTTCTAAATCTACCCACAATAGATCGCTCCTTTACCAAGAGGCGATTATGAATACAAACTCTTCCAGCAATGCATGCATCAATCATACTACAAGGATATGTGATGACTAACATAAAAATAAACAGTTTTAATCAAACATATGTATGCCTAGATCACACACTAAAATCTGTCCATATTGTATGTCAACTAAAATTTTGACAGAAGTCACTTCACTGTAATCTACCAAGTGATATTTGTCTACAAATATAAATGGAAAATGCAGTGCTATCAACCAAGCAACATGCATATTTATATATAATAAAATGTCAAAATAACTCATATTTATATATATATATTTCATGCAACACTACCAACCGGGAAATCACTACGACTCCGAGTAACACAAACTCAGATCTATCTATATTGCAACGCTTTTAGCCAGAGATCATTGTGACTACGACTTTGGTTTAACACCCACTCAAATATATATATTTCATGCAACGTTACCAACCGGGGAATCACTGCAACTCCGGGTAACACAATCTCATATCTATAAATATAGCAACGCTTTTAGCTAGAGATCACTATGACTACGGATTTGGTTTAATACCCACTCATATATATATATATTTCAACGTCACCAACGGGGGAATCACTGCGAATCCGGGTAACACAATCTCAGATCTATAAATATAGCAATGCTTTAGCAAGAGATCCCTACGACTACGACTTTGGTTTAATACCCAATCATATATATATATATATATATTCCATGAAACGTTACCAACCGGGGAATCACTGCAACTCCGGGTAACACAATCTCGGATCTATAAATATAGAAACGATTTTTGCAAGAGATCGCTACTATTATGTTCAAAAGTAACTTCTAACCACCGATTTAAATACACAAGGATCATGTCTACCCTACTATAGACGAATTTGACAAAAACCACCTATAGGGTAACTATAATTTGCAATGCGCAGACAATTGTGTTCTTGTCATGCGAGAAGAAGTTAAATAAAACTTCTCCTAAATATACCAATGTAGATATTGTAACCTTGTGATACAACGAGCAGGGGTTGTGAGCTTTGAATTGTAACCAAAAGATAAACTAACTTAATCCTTTATTAACCCTACAATGCAGAGGATCGGTTTTGTATCATTTGTATTATATGAAAACAAGACATAATCTTGGGTCGAGAGATTGCCCAGTTGTGCCATAATTCAAGTATATTAACACCAACATAGATAGTTATATAAGGGGAGGTAAGAAAATACCCCTAGCACAAGGTCACATTCCTCACTCCTCTTGCAGGGATTGTTCACATCTTTGTAGAGATCACTGCTCTTGCAATGATCACGGGGTCTTCACTAGGGGGCAATATTATACCACTTCCATTCATATTGGGGGTATTAATTAAACATGAAAACAAAAACATTGTATTTCCTATATATTTAGGGTGGTTAGGGTTATTTTATTTATTTATGCATTATACAATACGCTGGGGTATATATTATAGTGCATTGCTGCCTAATGTCCCCCGAAATTGCTGTGTGGTGAGAGTTCGCGTAGCTGGGTTCCGCCGAAATTGCTCTGTGGTGAGAGTTCGCATAATTGGGTTTTGTAGGGAAGCCCCGAGGTGAGATTTCACGCGGTTGCAGTAGCTAGATTTTTCCTGGGCAGGGAAACAGAAAGGGTGATGTGTATTTACCATCGCTATTGCCAAGCCAATTACTATCAACCTTGAAGTCGCTATTTAGATCTGTATAGAGTTGCAGGAGAGGCGTTAAAGAAAGCATAGGCATCTAGAGAGGCAGAACCTGACTGAGCCTTGCCCATACAAGTCAGTAAGTACTCGGAATCGCTTATCAAGCACCCACTCTATTGTTAGGAATAAAACTACCTTTCACATAAATGTGTCTGCTATTCCACTTATCCACCTGAAAACCTATCGATTTTTGCAGGGAAGCCCCCAACCGACCGCAGAAACCAAACCCTGGAAGCATTGTAGAAACCCTGGATTTTCTTCTACATCTCTTCAAATAAATCAAGCAGAGGCTTGCTGCTACAGTTGCTGCAACAAACAACGATGGAGATAATGTGTTTCAAAGGTGCTTGATTGAGCACTCCTTTTGGGTTTTAATAAGAATAAAAGAGAGAACAGACCTGTGCATTTGGGATGGAAGCTAGAAAGATGTTGGAGGAATGCGTGAGGAATGCTCAGTTGCCAAGTGGGTATTTACTTTCTTCTATTCTGCATTTTCCCTAAAATTGTAATTTGCGGGCTGCACATACAAGATACCTTCTGCTTCCAATTTGAACATTTTAGAAGCATGCTTTGAAATTTATGAAGCCTAAATGGACATGATTGTTGCATCAGTTTTATTTTTTAAACCCTGGGTGTCTAAACCGTTTGGGAATTTTAGAATGGTTCTGTTTTGGAATTGTGTATACGATTGTGATCCCAATAGGATTCTATAGAGACTCTAAATAATTGGTTCAATGGAACTTCACATGGTAGAATATATTATGAATCTAAGGGCTGTGGTTGAGATGGGTTGATCACCTCCTGCAAATTCATGGATACTTCCTCTGACAAGAAAAACTTGGGGATGAGTGGTTATGAACAGGAATTTAGCAGACCATGATGGGAATAAATACTGGTGGACAGCTTAACACTATGACCTCATTAGTGAACCAATGCCCCGTTGGCCACTGGTTCTGAACAATGAGTGTAATATTTCCTACTGTATCTATAATTGGAATACAATGGTGAACTCAATAAGATACGAAAAATTATCTCGTGGTGTCGATTCAAAAAACTTTGTGATGAAATTCCATTCTTAAGCCCGTTCATTCATGTAGTATCAAGACAAGTGACCTGGTTGGGAAGTATTGCTGATGTATGGAACATTACATGATTCATGCTCAAAATAGTTAATATCAGATGTTATGCTTTAGTGTCTAAATACTTTCCCCCAGCCATCCTTAAGACAGTCTTTCCAAACTAATACTATGAAAAGTTTAATATGTAAAAACCAACTTAATAAACAGAGTTTTATGTATCCTCTTGCCCATTGAGAAAATGAGATTGACTCAAGGCCTGTTGACTAACATTGAGTATCCTGACTGACTGATTCCATTCATTTTCTCCATTAGTAAACCAACAGTAGGTGCCATCTGCATACCTTATTTAAACCAGGCATATGTCACTGAGTTGAGTTCTCTTCAAAGTTCAAACATGGTGATAAGAGATTTTGTGAACACTGACTCCATTCTTTTCAACTGCTCTAGAATAGGCTGTAGGGTCATGTTTCCCATCCTAAACTCACACGACATCTAGTTTATTACTAATGATGAACTGCTGAAAACCTGAAGTTCAGTAACCCCCTTATCTGCTGCCACTCCCATCAGAATTTTCACAGCTAGCAGCTCTGCATAGTTATTTGAACCACCCTGTAAGGCATGTTTAACATTAATATAACAAGACTCATTAAGAAATAGAATACCTCCTTCACCACATATAGCTTGCTTCCCTTTGCTAGCACCATTGACATATCTCCAAACCCCTGTCTTAACATTTGGTGGATGTGTCAATATCCTAGCTTTTACAGTCTTGCAAGATACTTTTATGCTTTTGAAACTTTGTCTAATTTGTAATGCACATTGGAAGGATGGTACAGCCCTATCTTGAAAAATTTCAGAGTTTCTAGCTAACTAAACACCCTCTGATACCACTAGGGGGAGAGCTCTGAAATCTTTTTAATCCTTCTTCTGTATCCATATTCCAGATCTTCAAACTCTCTTCTATAAGATAGCTCTGAAATCTTTTTAATCCTTCTTCTGTATCCATATTCCAGATCTTCAAACTCTCTTCTATAGGATAGCTCTGAAATCTTTTTAATCCTTCTTCTGTATCCAGATATTCAAACACTCTCCTACTGACTGCACCACTAGGGGGAGAGCTCTGAAATCTTTTTAATCCTTCTTCTATATCCAACACTTGTTGTCTTGAATTGTGCAACTCTTCTCAGAGAGTCTTGACTTCCTCTTCATTTGACTTTTGCTCTTCTTGATACTTTGAAAATTTTTCTTGCAAAGACTTGTTCTTCTTCTTGCTTTTTCTTAATTCTTCAAAGGTACTTATGAGTTCTGCTTCTAGGTTCACCTCACTTTCCTCATCTGAAGCATCTTCTGAAGTTTGAGTTATTGTTCCTATAAATAGATTTTCTTCATCTTCATTTGTGTCTTCACTATCAGACTCACAAATAGAAAGGCTTGTTTGTGCTATCTCTTCATTTGAATAATTTTTTTCCAATTTATTCCAAAGTTCCTTGGCTGAAACACATGGTCCAATCTTCCTTTTGATGGATTGAGGTATTCCATCCAAAATGGCCTCCATTGCATTTGCATTATTTTTCTTGGCTTTCTTTTGAGTTGGAGTCCTTATTCTCTTTGGTGGGATATAATCAGAGATCACTGCATCCCAAACATCAAGTCCTAATGACTGCAGATAACTTTTCATTCTTGTGCTCCAAAATATGTATTCTTCTTTTCCAAATATTGGAGATCCATTTTCTGTGTAAATCTCTTCTTGTTGATCCATAATGGTTTTTAATAGGATCTTCCTTCCAGTGGTTAAACTGTTAGTGAAGAATCCTGCTCTAATACCAATTGAAGGAATATTGGTCAATATTGAGAGGGGGGGGGGTGAATCAATATTGTTAACTTCTTACCTTTTAACCACTTATTAAACTTTAATCAAAACATGGAATCAACAAGATACACAATAACACATAATTTATCGTGGAACCCCAATTGGGTAAACCACTAACACTTTCTATACTGCAAAATTATTTTTACAATAAGTTTTGCAAGCCACAACTTGTTGGAGACACCAATCCCCAAGTTTCTCAGCCACCACTGAAGGATGCACCCACACCCTCGTTTATGCCTGCACCTATAGACAAGGATACACCAATACCCTGATTTTTCAGCCACTACTGGAAGGAGACCAAGACACCGCTTGCAGGCATGTAGCTTGCCCTAGCAAAACCCTACCTTCCTTGCTTGATATCATTAATACTTCTCTGGTCTTCTTCATCTTCTGTCTCTTTCTATCTTGACTTGGTCTCTTCCTTGCTACTACAAGGATCTTCACTGTCTTTTTACTTTGCTGGTCTCTGTCTTTTATTCTGCTCTCTTCTTCCACTTGACCGTGCACTCCGTCGTCTCTGCCTCTTCTTACTGTAGCTTCTACAAAAGTCTTCACTGGTTTCTTGCTGGTCTCTGTGTTCTGTTTTACTCTTGCTCTACTTCAGATCTTTATCATTCCCCAGACACAGTTTTTCTGATCTTTATACTGCTTCAGATCAACATCATTATCTAACCATAGAGACCCTCTTTAATACTGGATCTTCATTATTTATGTCTTCTTCAACAAACTCGACTACAAATCCATCTTCCTGCTTCTTAAAATATTCATTATCCATCCACAAAAGAGACACATATTTCGAATGACTTTGTTTTCTCAATATATATACCTCTCCAATAGTCATGTGTATTCTTTGGAAATAACACAACTCTTCAAAACAATGTGACCCTTTTAAAAACATGACTCTTCATTTAAAATCACTTTTTAATTATATCTTTTTATTTAACCTTTTACTCCAACAAAAAAGTTAAATATTTCTTTATTTCTTTTCAGCAACAAGTTTTCCCCCTTTTTATTTAACTTTTTACTCCAATAAAAAGGTTAAATACTTATTTCTTTCCAGCAATAAGTTTTCCCCTTTTTTTAATTTTGAATTTACATCTCTTATATATTTTTATTTAACTTTTTACTCCAACAAAAAGTTAAATAATTCTTTATTTCTTTCCAATAAGTTTTTCCCCTTTTTTTAATTTTCAATTTACATCTCTTATATCCTTTTTATTTGGCTTTTTACTCCAAAAAAAAGGTTAAATATTTCTTTACTCTCACGTGCTTTAACATATATTTTAATTATATGTTTACCATATAGAAAACCTGTCCAAAATTTGAAGGTCATGTCTCTTCATTAAGAATTTAACTAACATCATGTCCTTATCTTTTATAAAACATCATGACTTTTCACAAGATGTGCCTCTTTATGTTTTATAACATATCACTTAATTCTTATATTTATTCTTAACAACATGCAACTTAATAAAGTATTACTCGTCATAAAACTTCGTTGACTTCATAGTTGTGAAACTTAGCAAGGGATTCTAAACCATCGATCACTTCATATGTTTTATAACATATCACTTAATTCTTATATTGTTATTCTTAACAACATGCAAACTCAACATTTTTCTTGGTTTTGACAGGTTAATAACTTGCACGTGTGAACACTAGGAGAGGATCTGATCTCATGGCTGAATATCCAGTTCATCAAAGAACATGATCGTGCCATCTTTGGATTTTACTAACACGCACACACACTCTTTAGCAGGCATTTGAAAATAGCCTTCCAACTTGTTTAATTTCAACACTTAGACAAAATTGTCAAACCCTAGTCATTACTGTGCCAGGAGGCATTTTGGCAGACTCATATCTTTGTCATCTGACCATCACTAAGCAAACTGAAGGTATGGTTGGATAGCCAGTCCACTAGGCAAAAAAACCATGTCACCTTTAGAATTTACTAAGACACCTTGAGCTTCTGGAGGGCATTTCAAATCAGCTTCTCAACCTCTTTTGAACATCAAAACACATTTCTTCCTATTTTGGCACTCACATTTCACATGTGTGAACACCCATAGGAAAATTGTCGCCTTGGCTGGATAGCCAGTTCATCAATGAAGATGTTCTATACTTTCTGATGAATTTATCATCACTCATACAGGCTTGGGTGAGCATTTCAAAATTGCTTTACAAACTTGTGAATTTTACACTTAGTCAATTTTAGGACTTCCTCCAAAACTTATTCTGAGACCCCTTTTTGGTAGATCCATAACTTTTTCTCCAGACATGTTCAAGGAGAACTAAGGCCATGGATAGAAAATCAAACATACTACAAGACCCACATGTGCTGTGGGAATTTACTCTAACCCATAAATTAGGACGTGCATCTTTCTGAGGCGATTTAGTCATTTTTGCTTGCTAAACCCCTATTTTGGTAGGTCCATAACTTCTCCCTCAGGCACGTTATGGACAAAATGAAGACATGGTCAGGTAGGCAAAACAATAATATACAAGACCCCCCTATGATGCAGGCGTTTATATTCACCTATAAATTATGGTGTGCATTTCCTTAAGACATTTTTTACTAAATTTCCAATACTTAGTCATTTTCTTGTTTTTCACGAAATTGCCATATTTTTCCAAAATGATGTCAGATTGTTATAATGAATTCCTGGTAACTCCAGAACACCATCATGTGTTTTTACAGCCTCATCACACATGCCACATCACCATACATACCATGTCATCACTACCAACTATGCCACATCATCATACATGCCATCCTTTGACTTTCACTGAGTTCACTCTTGCCATCATGTCCTTAGTTATTCCTTTGTCATCACTGAACTCATTTTGACATCAATGACAACCATATTCCATATTGACAACATCTAGATCTACAAATACCATTCTACGGGAGAGCTCTAAAATCTTTTTAATCCTTCTTCTGTATCCAGATATTCAAACACTCTTCTACTGAATGCCCTTGCCAGCCACCTTTGTATCGTGTTAACTCTTCCATCTCTGCACAAACCTACCATGCATATTGAAAACTGTCTGATGATCAATAGTTTCGAGTTCATCTTACACAAAATACAATGACTAGGATCATGTTGATTTTGTTTTTGAAGAACTTCCCCAAGTTTATCCAGAGTGGAGTTCATGCTTATAGACCTTAGATTTTAGTGGAGCTTTAATCTTTCACAGGGCCTTCCACCACCAAAACACTTAGTTTTCTTTCACAAACATTGCTTTATACCCCAATGCAGGAGTGGAAATACACACAACAGGGTTCTTATACCAAACCAGAGTATCCTTCTCATCGCTAATTCTAATATTGTTTTTATTAATTTGTTCAACATATACTCTCCAGTGATCAACTTCCCTCTCTGTCAACACTAACAGTTCTTTATTTTTCCAACCTTGATGCCAAACTGTTGTAGTATTTGAGTCAGTAGCCTGTGAAAGTGTGTGTATTCCTTGACTCTGCAAATTATATATCATCCCTATTGTGTTAGGGCCCTACCCTTACCTCCTTACTTTTTATTACTGAGGAGTTAATAATTAATGTATGAATTCATGTTCTTGGAATGAGACTAATTAGGTAGTTAGTTGGTAGTTAATGTAAAAGGGTCCTCATATTAAATAAGGCCCACTAAGTGCGTGGTACTCATTAGTGATGGCACCACAAGTAGTTAGGGTTTTGCTAGAAAGAAACTATTTATATAGCTAGTAGGCTATGGAATGTTTTGTTAAGTGTTGTTATTGTATTGGAGATTTACTCAAAGGAATTTGCCACCTCGAACAGGTCCATAAACATTGCTCTCACTTTTCTGGATTATCAATGCAAGGGCAATATTCTGTAGGTTCTATATCACTGTTTCTCTTATTTAATTTTTGCGGTTTATATTTATTGAATAATTGTTCAATAATCATTTTTTCTGCTGGATAAGTACACTACAAGTGGTATCAAAGCTCTTTACTATGCCAACACGTGCATGAATTTTATAATTTGTTATCAGATGTGTTTTGGGCCTTTGGCATCTTTAAACGCAAAGATCTGTTGTTCAACAAGTAAAATTGCACATACACACAGGCAATACAATTGGAGTCACCTAGTTAGACACCATTATACATTTTTATTGCTACCCCTTTGAGTGGTACCTCCCATTAAATTGATTTTGCCTATAGATTCAATCTTCCATGTACATTCAAGTATATTGGAAGCCCCCTAGGCGCACTTGAATCTTGTTTTCTTGCTTTATGCTTTTACCCCTGTCAATTTTCGAAATATCAGTTTTAATTACCTTTTTGTGGTGAAATTTGAAGTCTGCTGAATCTTTTATATATATATATATATATTCTATTCTTTCCACTTACTGTCAGCAATTCCATAAACAAGAAAATCAAGACCCCACACTGTGTCTAGACTTATATTTCTAATATTTCTTAGCATTTTGCATGATAGATAAGATAATAATATAATATTATTATTGTCAAACAAATGACTACAAGAGTAGGTCAATGGGCCTAAAAAGATGTCTAGTGGGAGTACAATGTGGGAGTGCGAAAGAAAGTCCTATAAATGGTGAAAGAAAAATAGAAAAAAAGTGAAAATAGTACATCGTAAGTAAGTGTTTAGCTAAGTGAATCTCTAAATCTAACCAAAGAAACCCAAAAGTTACAACCGTGTTAGAAGTTCAAAGATACAAAGGGAGGGTCTAAGATTGAAGATCTTGGTGTTAGACAAAAGAGAAAGAGAGACGCCAAGGTCTCTTGGTCCTGATGAGTGGGAGTGACGGGGGCGATTGGGTGACCGGCTCGCTGTTGGAGTTCTCTAGCACCATGAAAGGTTATGTCTGCACAATCCTACAGGGGGGGTGACGTAGGAGTGAGGAACCCCTGCTTTTCTACCATCCAAAGTGGAAGGAAAGAAGCTCTGGATAGAACTCGGGTTGCTTGGCTAAGTCTGGCAGGGCAGTGTGGCAGGTGGGAGGCACCTTGCACTGTACCCATCTAGAACTGGTCTGTTTGTCACTCTGATGAAGCGTGGTCTGTGGCCTGGTCTGGAAATGTCTCACTGGCCTTGAATATGTTGGTCAACCACCCCGGGGGGGGTGGGGGTAGGTTGAGAGGAGACCTGAGGTCTCACAGCTCTATGGTCTGAAGTACTATGATGATGTGCTGGTAGTTCTTTTGTTGATCTGATCTGATGGGGCAGCCTGAAAGTATGAGGTGATCTTCTTAGTAGTCACAGGGTGAGGCAGTGCCTAAAAGAAAAAAGATTTGTGGTTGAAGAGAGCTAGGCATCTCTGCTCACTATACTGGAAGAAAGTAGAGAGGGAGCTCCCTGAGTCCCTGTATAGGCAGTAATATACTAATATCGTCCTCCGGATAGAGAGATCAACTGCTAGAATTTTTTTTGTAGTGTTATATGGTGTCTATAAATGATTTATTTAAGCTACTGGTACTTGTATTTTCAGAATATCAAGTATTATTCTTATAGTGGCCCTTTGGTGCTTTGTAAGCTAATATTTCGAAGAGCTTTATGTTACCACGTTTTATCTGTGGTTTGTGTAAAAGCTCATCAAGAAGCAACTTCATTAACAAGAAAACACTCAGTTAATTGGATATTTACATGATTTGGAAAAGCATCATTTTTACCTTGTACTTTCTCTGTGGTTTATGTAAAAGCTAATCACGAAGCAACCAAATTAAAAAATGAATTTACAATCAATCAATACCTTCACATGATATTCTATTTGAGTTGCTGATAAATGAATTAGAAGTAACATCAGAACAAAGCTAGGTCTTGATGAATCGATTATTTTGTCCTAGTCTTTAAACATCTATACAACCAAAGATCAACCCTAGAAGTTGTCTCATCGTAATTCCTAGATTGGAAAAAATTTCCATGCCTTGGGATTTTTCAACAAGTAAATGTGTAGATCTATGATGTGATTGTGCTATATCAGTGAGCTCGGCTAATTTCTTTGTTGTGTTAGGAAACTTAGCATGTGCTGGTAAATTGAGATAAATCCTTTGAAGTAAATCGCATCAGTTAAGTTGAAAGCAAAGATCCGTCAGTGTATTAACCGGCTATACAACTTTAAGAACCAAATAAATTCGGTCAAAATTAGTTGAACTTTACAGCAAGTAGCGTGCTTATTTGAAATTTGATGCTTCTGATTGAGTTGAGTGAAGTTCAGTCACAATCAATAGATGATTGCATGTTGAATATTAGAGCAACCTTTGTGAAGTGGGAATTTAATATTGTAACATTGATACACATGAATACAAGCTTTAAATCCATATTCTAGGAAGCTACACGACATTGGATGTCAGAGAAAAAATAAAACATTTTATTCAAACCATAGTTACCAAATTTGGTTGTGGAGATTGAATTTCTTGAACTTGACTTATCTGAATAAAATGGGACTTTTTGAAATAGTGGAAGGCTAAGTCACATGATACGAGGACATGGGACATGGAAATATGAGTATCTGACACGGGACATGTCGACCCCAGAAATAGGACACAGAGACACGTTAATGGTTATATATAAAATATATATTAAAAAAATTACAGATTGCAAATACAAAACTAAAATGTAGACATAAAGATCCAAGTATTTTGGAAACTAGAAATTTTACAAAACATGTGTAGTCCCTTCAATTCTTGATTTTACCTTTCATCTGGACAATGAGAGATCACGGGAGCTCTTTCCCTGCAACTAGAGTGAGAAAATACAATGACCAAAAGTTTTTTGAGAGTCATACATGTGGGATATGTCTAGGGAACGTGTTCTAGCATGTCCATTCCCAATATGTAGGATATGGAGATGGGTCCCCAGTTGGACGTGTAATGTTTCTAGGGAGGAAGGATTGCACAGCCTAGAAAGTAGAAACAAAAAAATCAAAATTAAAAGGACAAGAAAGAAACGAAAAAAGAAAACAAATTGTAATCTAAACTTTAATACATACATTTTTTTTGTTTTCTATTTCCTGTTCAGTTCTATCAGCATTAGCAGCATTTGATGGATTGTTTTCAGATTGACCCATCTCTTCACTCACTTCTTTGATCAATATTTTTTTTTGGGAAAATGCATCTGATGTTGTTTCTAAACTTTGTTCAATATATCTGTGGCAGTAGTGTTTCTGATCTGTTCTTCATTGGTTCCTGTGACTTCAAGAATCTAATTGATCCTCCTTGGGTGCTTTTTCCTTCCAAGAAAAAAACTTTATATTCAATATTTCAGAGTTTGAAATCAGAATATACTTCAAGCTATCTTGTACAGACTCGAAGAGAGATAGAGAAAAAAGACAGACTCTTCAGTCTCTGTAATGCCCTATCACAACTTAAGTTAAGCACAAACACAATATTAAATATTAAGCAGTAGGTAGCACCAATCCAACATCTGGTAGAGGATCATGATGATCATTTGGGGCTAGCCCTCTGGATAATCCTTAACCACTATATGTTCCCACCTGTAATTGGCCAGCTCAGGAGCTTGGTTCATTTGGAAATGGCCAAAGGAAATGTCCAAAACTTTGTCATTTTGCAGTGAAGGGAATGCCAATTGTCCCTATGTTCCTTCCTTTAACAAACCTGGTGGTAGGCCTATGGAAAGCATTGTCATTAGCATGTTGCAAACATGTTGACTAGGTAGGAGACGTGATAGGTGACACCCTACTCATGTTGCAGGGCGCCTCACCCCATAAATCTAATAATTGTTGTATACAGGCCATCTTTATTTGAATTTTTCATACATGTTCTGAAATTTACAAAGGACAGGCTTGCACAAATCAAAGCATCGTCAGCCCATGATGATGTGGTTTAGCAGCAAGCAGCAAGTTGATTGGGCTTGTATTAACGTAAGTTGGGAAATCTAGAGTTGCATGTCAATCAATCAAACATGCAGAGAGTCTAGCAACAATATCCTCTATATAACCAAATAACACTATTGTGAACAATTACATTTTTATGTAGCAGAAATTAACTCATATTAGCTCATATTTCAAGTTCTCCTTCACATGTAGCATTAAGCGATCCAAAAAGACATGATAAATTATTATCTTTATTACAAAGGAAAAAAATTCAATATATCTATGTCATTTCATAACCTTTCAGAGACTTTGGCACAAAGAGAAATCCATAGGAAGTTCATAACTTCAAACATAACATCAATGTCTTTTTTTGGTTCGATTCCTCCAGAGGAATGCTTAAGTGCTCTTGTGAATATGATTCTATAAAAACACAATAAGAACCTAGTTGTTCCCATTACCATTGCTTTGTAGAAACTCCCTTAATCCTTTAGTGCATTGGGAAAACAATCAGTGACTTCAATATATTCATCCAATTATGTATTTCAGTCAACCACCCCACAGAAACATGAATACAGTAAGCAACATCTGCCCAAGGTTGAGTTGTTTCAACTTTCAACACTCCTTGCATAGAGATTTTGATTATGGAATGAAGGATTTTACTTCATTTGGATGCCTTTCGTAGAATTTTGGTGTAATAGACTAATGGCACTTGAGCATTCAAGTTCAAATGCATTGGGCATTAGACATTCTTTTGAAAGATGGATACTCATAGACACTAACACCAATTGTCTTTATATCCAAATTTCATGCAAGAAACTAACAAAATAAATGGTTCATAAAGTTGCTCCTCAAGAATTGAATTAGCTTCATCTCGAGGGTGTTTGCAGTAATTGAGAAAATGTTTGTTGTTCTTGGTTGATTCTGGTAACCATCATTTCAGTTTCCTTTTGAATCCCTTGTTTCTATGGGCATAATCTTGGATGATTTTGACACTTTCATTTTGAGATTTGATTGTTGGCTGTGGTGTTGGTCTTCATTTTGACAAAAGCGGTTTAGCCATATTGTTTAGATGCCATGTAACTCCAATCTACTCAATAAGACCATTTGGTTCCATCTCCTCATCATCACATATAGTATCATTTATGTATTGGTTCCATCTCTTGGAAGGACTCCTCCTTCTACTCTTAGTTTTTTTTAGCAATATCATTTGTGTTTTGGCTCCATCTCTTTGCAGGATCCCTCCTTGTACCTTACTATTTTCTAGCAACGAAGTATACTATGAATGTAGGTCAAGTTCTCTGTGCTCTTAAATTCTGATTAGTCTCTTCATTGCATGAATAAAAGACTATGTGCTCCAATTCCTCTCATAGGACAGGGTACTAGCTACTTTTGAAAGAAAACATATATAAAATCTTGAGTAGCCCTATTTTGACCTCAAGGAAGCAGTCAGCAGTAGTCATTGTGAATTCTGGAGAAGTTCTGGGCAAGTGTTAGCCATCAAACAACAGTAAAACCTCACCACTTTAAATTCTAGATACTATCTAGGCAATCTAGAGCACTACAGATTACACACGCAAATTTTAATGCATTCCCTCTCTTCTTTGCCAAAGAATCCCTTCTCAAATGTTGTCTATGAGCTTATAGGAAACGCTGGCGTTTCCTGGGATCAACTGGACAGCTAGCTGTCCCCAACTCTTCAACTCCCCAACTGTTCAGTGTTCTTCTCCTCCTTTGTCCTTTTTCTGGTAGCATTCCAATATGAGTTCCTGCTATTTATTTGCTTCTAATAATTTTAATGTAAATTCTTTTGTGCTGACATCGGGAGCGAGACAATTTAGAAGTGGGTGGTTGCAGATTGCATAAGCACGAGGCCCGTCATACTGGCATCTGCCTCCCAATACCTCATCTTCAGCTTCCATAGCCTACCTTCTGGTCTTGTTGAGGGCTTGTCATTGAGTTGAGCCATTAAACTATTCGAGTTGGTTGTGGATCCATTTTGGATCATATTATTAGTTATCATACTACCTTTCAAGAATCTTTGTATCTGTCATTCTTATTAAATATTATTTTACCCTTTGGAATCTGGATATTGTATTTTTACTGTTTGTTTTATTACATATTTGCACCTTGGCACAAATATAGTAAGGGTATTTTCTATTGAAGCATACAGTACAATACATGATCTTATATGTACTGGGAACTTTTCTAGATTGGTAAACTTGTGCCTCTCTTCCCAAGTTGTCTTCCATTGCTGTGTTTGACTTGTTGCACAACAATATTTTGAGACATGGAATCATCTAGTAGTCTACACAAGTTTCCATACATTTACTTGGGAATTCTTATGTGACCTTTCTCAAGGAGATAGCCCGCCACACTTGCACAAAAAAACTGAAATATCAGAACTTTGAATTATGTAGACAACACTTCATTGATTTATTTTCAACTTCATCATGAAATTTCTCTAAAGACTCTTTCAGATATCAAAGCTATCATGCATACACAAGAAACATGTAAATTTCTCTAAAGACAGTTTCATATCTTTTTTTGATCACCTTTTGATCTTCTGCAGGTATGTTGAAGTTGACTCTTTAGTTTAGGGAGGGCTATTTTAATAAGCCACTGACAATACATTTTGTTTCGAGGTGTTTCATCTCGATAGTAATATTTCTTCATCCTTTTTAGAGATTTGAATTGAAAGTGCATACCTTGATTCCTAGCTCTTTGTTTTATTAATGAACTAATATGCATGTGTAAATTTGAATATGCAGATGGATCCTAATGACGTTGAGAACTTTGCAATTTTTATTGGTGAAGATAATTGTGTCCTTGGAACAATTCAGTGTCGAAAAGGTTGTACATATGTTGATATCCATTGTGAAATTGTGGAGGATGAAATCATCGAATATCCTTTTGAATTTATTGGCCCAATTGGACATCCTTTAAATACAAAGCAAGAGAAAAGAAGGAAACCTACAAAAACAAATATAGGCATTAAGAGGAAAGCAGACACAATGGTTTTTGAATCATTGCAATCACATGTAATGGAAGCAACATCAATATCTGAAAACATTGAAGGGAATGTGGATGAACCTATGAATAAACAACCAAGAGTTGATCATGTGTCCAAGTCAGTGGAACATGTTGAAGTGGATCATCATGTGTTCGAGGTAGTGGAACAAGTTGCAGTGGTTGATCCTAAAGTATAAGCATCTTGGGAACAGAAAGTGAATAGTTTAATGGAAGAGTTTGTCAATGAGAAGCTAACAGTGAAGGTATATTCAGAAAATGGAAATCTAGTATAAAGATCCGTTGTGAAATTTGTGGCATTGATTATGGAATGGGGTAAGTATCCTTGCCAGCGCGAACGGTTTGTAACTTAAAAAACAATCATATGAAAACAAGATCACATCAACGTCAGATTTCAATGTTGGGAAGTAATGAAATTCCTTCATGTAACAGAGCAGAGCAGACAACTGTGGCTAGAGATCGACTTGAGATTGATCAAGCAATCAAACTTCTAAATGATTTCAACCAAACGCAAGAGCCTAATTTTTTCATGGTGGTGGAAGCAACACTTGAAAACTATGAGGACAATAAAAAAGTAAGAGTGGAATGTACACAATGCAATAGATGGTTCTCTTTGGTGCCGACAAGTGGTAATTGTTCGAGTACACAAGGTACTACCAAAAGACCGAACACCTAGAGCAACCACTTCACACAAACATATCACAGATCGATACACCGATGTTTTGACATGATTTAAACCCTCATAAGGGAAACACTCCACGGCCCCGGCCAAATAGCTTCTACGGGACAATTTATTATGCAAAGAAAGAAAGTTACAAATGAGCTTCTCATAATCGATCAACTTTCCAATGACCCTCCATGCTCTTTAAATAGAGATCATGGACCAATCGGGTCTTAAGCCATGGATCAAGGGTACGTATGATCTAAGAGAAGTTGATCCATCAGATCACTCTATGTCGGGAACATATCGTGACCGTCGGATTAAGTATTTACAAATGCATACTAATGCATACTAAAGAAACACACTTTTCCTAACGGATTTATTACACAAGTTGATCTTAACTAACTCCTAAGTGTCTAAATATCCTAACATCCCCCCTTAAGAACAACTTGGGATAGGATTCAAGGATTTACAAAAGTGACACTATTAAGAGAAGGAAGGAGGCATTAGAGCCTATCCCCCCTTAATGACAAGTTCCTGAACTCCTAACATAGATCGAAGTTTAGAAAACTTCGCTTCTGTAAGAGACTTGGTGAAGATGTCTGCAACTTGATCATTTGTAGGACAAAGGAGTACTTCAAGAACACGATCATGAACAAGATTTCTGATGAAGTGCATATGAAGCTCAATGTGTTTGCTGCATTGATGTAGGACTAGATCTTTGGCAATCTTGATGGCACTTTGATTGTCGCACCAAAGTGGAGTAGGCTACTGTTGTTCGAATCCGAACTTTGAAAGGATCTGTCGAAGCCATAAAGATTCCTGACTGGCATTAACTGTGGCTCGATATTCTACCTCTGTTGAAGAAAGAGCAAGAGCTTGTTGTTTCTTACAAGCCCAAGTAATAGGTCCAGATCCCAGACTGAAAACATAACTTGCAGTAGACTTTCGTTCATCAGGATCGGCCCAATCTGAATCAGTGAAACCAACCAACAAAGGTTCGCCCCTGTACTGTAATGAATCCCGAATTGAATTGTACCTCGAATATATCGAAGTATTCTTTTAGCTGCTTTCCAGTGACTTTCATGAGGTGTTTGCATATAACGGGAAACATGACCAACGGCAAAGGAAAGGTCAGGATGGGAATGATTCAAGTATAAGAGACTACCAACAAGCTGACGATACAAGGTGGCATCTACTTCAGGTGAAGGACAAGTGGCAGAAAGTTTGACTCCAGACTGGAAGGGAGAAGGGGCTGGTGTACAATCTTCCATGTGAAAGCGACGAAGAAGGTCACAAGCATACTTAGACTGAGAAAGAAAGATTCCTTCTTTGGTTTGCAGGACTTAGAGACCAAGAAAATAATGCAAATGTCCTAAGTCTGACATTTCAAAATTTTTCTTAAGACTGGATTTCACATGGGTTATAAGCTTAGGGTCACTACCAGTAAGAATAAGGTCATCAACATATAGAACAAGTATGATGAGACGGTTTCCTACTTTCTTGGTATAGACATTGGGGTCAGAATGGAATCTAGAAAAACCAATGTCAAGGAGATAGCTATCCATTTTGGCATACCAAGCTCTAGGAACTTGCTTAAGGCCATATAAGGATTTCTTAAGGTGACAGACAAGGCTAGAGTTATTGTGAACATATCCAGGAGGTTGTTCCATGTAAATTTCCTCCTGTAGATCATCATGTAAAAAGGAAGACTTGACATCCATTTGATGGACTTCCCAGTTGTTTAAGGCTGCAAGGGAAAGAACAAGGCGGATGGAGTTCATTTTTGCGACAGGAGCAAAGGTTTCATTGTAGTCAATCCTTTCAACTTGGAAAAAACCTTTGGCAACTAACCTTGCCTTAAGTCTTTCAACACTTCCATCTGATTCATACTTAGTTCTGTAGATCCATTTACATCTGACAAGTTTTCTTCCTTTTGGAAGAGGTACAAGATCCCAAGTATCGTTCACCATTAAGGAATGATATTCTTCATCCATAGCTGCATCCCAATCTGGATTTCCTGAAGCTTTTGCAAATGTTTATGGATCATGATTCTGAAAAACTTGAGCCAAAAGAGAAGAGGCTCGCTGAAACTCAGAACGTGTTCGACGTTGATCTCTAGGATCATCGACAAGATCACCAGCTGCTTCACATGTTGAACGTACCCATCGAGGAAGCACTTGTGCTGGTGCAACTGGAGGAACATGAGTAGGCGGAGGTGGATTTTCATCCTCATTGTCATTATTAGAAACTGGAGTTGGAAACCCGTCAAGGAATTTGGAAGAAGAAGAAGAAGGCACAATCGCCGAATCAAGCTCGTAGGCCAAAGATGGCACAATCTCCGAGTTAGGCTCGCAGGCTAAGAGATTTTCATCAAATTTAACATCTCTTCTAATGATTACATCATGAGAATATGGTTGAAGAAGTATATAACCTTTTACATCTTCAGAATATCCAACAAATATGCACTTTTCACTTTTAGGCTGCAATGCTTTCTGTTTTTCATCCAAAATGTGAGCCCATGCTTCACTACCAAACACACGGAAGTGACTTACATTAGGTTTAGCTTTACTCCATGCTTCTTCCAGTGTGATAGCTTGTAATGCTTTAGTGGGGGTGCGATTAACTATGTAATTTGCAAAAATAATGGCTTCAACCCTAAATTGAAGACTTAGTCCCTTAGATTGGATCATACAATTAGCCATTTCTTTTAAAGTGCGGTTCTTCTTCTCAGCTACACCATTTTTTTGTGGTGTATATGGAACAGTGTGCTATTGTTGGATGCCTTGTTCAGTGCAGAAAGTAGTGAACTTTTTGTTAACATATTCTCCTCCATTGTGAGATATTAACTTAATAATTTAATGACCAAATTGTTTTTCAACAAGGGCCTTGTAGGCCAAGAACATGTTAAATACTTCGCTCTTAAGTTTTAGGAAATAAACCCAAGTGTGTCTAGTGTAATCATCAATGAAAGTTAAGAAATATTTGAAACCAGAAAAGGAAGCAGATGGAAGAGGACCACACAAGTCAATATGCACAAGTTCCAAGGGAACCGAGGCATGCCAAGAGGCACGTTTGTCAAAAATGTCCCGATGATGTTTTCTGAGTACACAACCAGAACAAACACCATCCTTGCAAGATACCATCGTAAGACTTATCACCATATTGTCTTTACATAGTTGTTGCAATGAGCGATAATTTAAGTGACCAAATCGCTCATGCCAAAGTTTGCTCAAGTTATCACTATGAGCAATAAAAACTGAAGGAAAAGGTGATGACCCAAAGTTGTTAAACTTGTACAACCTGGTAATATCATCAACAATTCCGGTAGCTAGGACCTGTTGAGGATCTTTAAAATCCTTGATTACAACTTGGTGAGGTGTAAATGTCACAGTTTTACCTTCACTAGAATGAGTGATTTGATAGACTGATAACAAATTGTAGGAAATTCTTGGAACACATAGTACATCACTAAAATGACCATTATCTACTGGAACTGTGCCAGCTCCTACAACACTTAGAGATCTATCATCACCAACAAATATTTGTTTGGTGTTACATTCATACATAGTAGAAAAGATGGCTTGATCCTTAGCCATATGGTAAGATGCTCCAGAATCAATGAGCCATTCATTTGAAGTAGAAGAAGAAGATGCATTATAAGAATAACCAGAAGCACAAAGTGCATGTCCATGAGAGGTAGATTCTGAAGGCGAATCTAGTCTGATGTGGTGCTTCTTCATTGCTGCTTCCAAGCCTGCCATCTTCTTGAAACACTTAGATTCATCATCATTATCTTTCCTGCAATAATTGCAATGACGCTCAGTCTTCTTGCCTTTTGTCTTGGATCCTTTGTCATTTTTTAAAGAAGGCGCTGACTGAGAGGGTTTAGGACCCTTGTTTGATTTATTATTGCAAAAATTTTGTTTCTTGGGAGGCTTGGACTTTTCTTTCTGTTGGGAAAATAAGGCTTTCCCAAATGTATCTGCATTGTGGATTATTCCAACATGGATGAGCTTATCTTTCTCTCTAATCAAGGAATCACAAAAGGAATCAAGACTAGGCTCTTGATAGCTAGTTGCATTCAAGGATTCTTTCATGGAGTAAAATGTAGATACAAAAATAGAATATGCAGGTCCAAGTTTTGAAAGAATATGATAAATGCATTGTTTGCTTCCCTCTTAATCTTACATTCTGCACATAAGAGTTTAAGAGTTTTGTACTTAGATAAATAATCTTGAATGCATGAAAAATCAGTTGGATTTAAAGAAATCAACTCATTTTCGAGTTGATGACCTCGAATTTCATTATGTTTACCAAACACAGGTTCCAACTTGTCCCAAGTAGCATCACGTTCATCAATTCCAGATATGTGGAATCGCAAATCAATAGAGATTGACATCCCAATCAATCCACAAGCTTCGTCACATCTATTTTCCCACTTGATTTTCTTATCATCATCAGTAGGTTCTATTTCTTTCCTTGAGGTAATTTTGAAAAGTCCTCTACTTTGTAGAACATCCTCCATACGAGATTTCCATGAGAAATGGTTGGAACTGGTAAGTAGAATATCACAAGGGGCAGCCATATTTGTAAATTAGTGGCTATAAAATCAGAAACCAATAGTCTAGATGCGAAGATCTTGAAAAAATAGGCAGTTTAAAAAAAAACGGCACGGAAAACTGACTCTGTATGATGAAGTTATGCTTTAACAAAGAAACTGTTGAAGATGTCCCCAATAGTGACGTGGCATATAGAAAATGACCAGCTAAAAAAATGACCCCCCTCTTTCCAAGATGAACCTTTTACAATCACTTTACAATAAAGTTGTTTTAAGTGAATCACTTTTATAAAATAAGTGATTTCACTTTTACAATGATGTTACTTTAAATAGTGCAACAATAAAAATGAATTTAAGTGACTCACTTTTTATATTTATTTTATTATTTAAATGAGATGCACTTTTACAATAAAGTAACTTGAAAATAGAAATTGTATGCACTTTTTCTTTTAAAAGTAACTTCCTAAGACTTGAACTCAAGACGTATTAAGGAATAAAACAACTTTGAACCAAGTAAGCTAGATTAAAAGATATGTAAAGTATGGGAATGAGGAAGGGTTTTTTTTTTTTTTTTACTCTTCTTGCTCGGTTTCCGTGCTTACCTTTTTCCCTGCAAATCACACCATAAACCAAAACAAAAAAAAATACTTTTCCACACTTGTGGAGTTAGATCTCGTTAGCTTGCCTGGAAAGTCTACGTTTTCTCTCTGTTTCTGATTTGCCGAGATCGCGCAAAGTGCACGGCAAAGAGCATACGCAGTAGTTAAAAACCCTTTCCCTTTCTGTTTCTGATTTGCCGAGATCGCTCAAGGTGCACGGCAAAGAGAAAAGGGTTTTTTATTACCATAACGACATTGATCTTTTGGATAGGACTGAAGGTGTTGAGCTTCAATGTTGTTGATACAATAAAATAAAGGGGCAACGCATGTACAAGTATGATTCAATAGATCATCTATTCATACAACTTGAATCTGTTATAGCAACGGAAAACCTATCATACAATATCAAGAATGACACATACAAGTTAGAAGAAAGTGACCACATAATTTTTGTGGATTTCATAAAAAATTTTAATACGGTGAATTTTTCAAAACATTCTAATTTCTCTTATATTTTCTACTACTATCTTATAACTTTTTTATAAAGTATTATTTTTATATTATCAATGATTTGTTTGTATCAATTTCATACTCATTTTATACTCATTTTAATTTCTCTTATCTTCAGGTGCGGTGAATGGTTCGGGTGCCAAATGGTTGGGATAACTCAAGAGAATTAAAATCTCATTCTAGCAAGAACTATAACAAAGGTAATTTCAAAACTTTTGCAGGCCTCTCAATGAAAGTGTTTGTTATTGCTTTCCAAGTTACATATTATATCTGTTACATAATTGGTCTATCCTGATATTGAAATATGAATTCTCAGTTTTTAAATGTCCAATCTATCTCATCAAGTTTTTCATTGTACGCAAATATTACCCTGTTTCAATTGATTGATGAAGCAATTATGAGTGCTTTTATGTACGTGGAGGCGATTTTATACAAAGCTGACCTAGTTCATCCTTTCTTCATACAGATTTTTCATCACCTGCACCAGCTCGGTCGACTTATCAAGTTGCAGCATTACCTTTAAATGCAAAGATTTAAATTGAGTGCATTACTGCCCTGTAGGGTTCAAATTATCTTTTTGCTGTGTTCTTGGGTTTCTTATTGCCATTGTTGAAGAGTCATGCACGATCATTTTCAAAATATATTCTCTTGGATAAGATATTTTTGCTCAAACTAGACTTAATTCACACTTAATTTTTATGTGCTCGTTATTTACACGTTATTTAGCATGCCTTTCAGCAGTTGACAAAAAAGTTGAGAAATCATTTTTTTATTGTAAGAGGTTGAGCCAGTGACTCTATTTAAAGAGTAGCTCCCTCATTTTATGTAATGACTAAATTAATAAAGAAAATCTTTGGAGCCTAGATGAAGATATATTTGGAGCAATTAATCAGGTGCTAGCTTATGTGTGGTTGTCACATTCCCTTTCTTTTGTCTGATGGATAATTAATTTTTATGTAAAATTTCCATTAAATTTGATGTTAGAAATAATCTCTAGAAAGGGCAATTTTTCTTTTGGCATGAGAAGGAATTAGCATGAGATTGTAATCCTCCCAATTTCTAGTTGTGGCCTTGCTATTGGTGTTGGTTGGTGTAGTTTTATATGCAAGGGAAACATGTATCGACATCTCGTTCCCTCTTATTTCAATATTGTATGCTAGGAAATACATCAATTCGATTCCTACGCCACCATCTTCAACTTCAGCTTTGATACCCGATGGCCCTGGTTATACCCATAGGCTACACAGTATAGAATATTCAATATTCCTGCTATCTGATTTAGCTATGTTGATTGATAATAGAGTTCAAAATATGGTCCAAACTTCTAGCCTTACAAGAAACTTGTACCTGTACACTCGTTCTGCAAAGTCTCTCAGCCTTCTTTTTATCACATCATTAACTCCAGGTGTTCATCCACTTGTCTTATTATTTCTTTGACTAGATGCTAAAATACTTGATTATTCTGGATGAACTTATGTGCTTTGCAATCTATCTAGATCAATCCATTGGGATTTCCTATGTCATGTTACTCTTATTAGCATGTCCAAAACATGACCTCTAAATGCATTAACTATTACCTAGCACTTGGAAATCAACATATGTACTGTTCATGGCCTTATTTTAGATCTACCATAAATAACAACTATAACTAAACAAAATGTCTAGCCAAAATAAAAGGAAACCAGAGGAGAGAAGAGAGATATCACTGAAACCTTTTCGTTGGTGGAAGTGGTTACCATCTATATGATGGAACATGGTCATGCAATTACTTCTCTTTTGTTTATTAGTATGTAATAGTAAGATTTTAAAAACTTTAAAATACCAAAGGAGATACCACATGAGATTTTTCCTGAAATGTGCATGTGTAACCTCTTTGTCCACAAGATAACCAACCAGTGCAGTAGTAATATATTGTGAGCCTCTAATTTAGACAATGCATCCAAAGTGATAGGCCTGATCTCCCTGTCTGATATCTTCTTCTCTGTCTTGACTACTTTCTCTCCCTATCATCCATCTTAGTATTTTGACAACTAGATTAGCTCCGCCTATCACCATTTCTCTTGTTTCGATCTTTGTTCATCAATAAGCCTTCTGTCAACTTGTTTTTAAACAAATTCTGCTCCCCCATTCATATGCATATCCTCGTTAAAGGACTATGCTTATGATATTCAATTACTTACTACTGAGTGTCATTAGGGCTGGTGTTGTTTAGGAGTTTATGACTGCCATATGCTTTGCTGTAAACAATACCTTATGTCATTTATCTTGTCCCTTCTATTTTTTGCAAATTGTCTTCATATTCACGCTCAAAGATACGAATTTCATACTATTTTCACCGCCTATTCTTCCTAGTTGCTCATTACCCATTGCTTCATTATTTACCACCAATTTTGCATGAGTACATGTCCATGCACATGTGGAACTTTCCCTTTGAATTCCCTTGTACTTGTAACAATGGGGAGATCCCAATGAGCAAGGAACAACTTTGGGACATTATGGAGGTTTCAAAACGTTTGATGATTCCATTGTCCTTTTTTACATATCCCATGCATCCCACGACTTCTGGGGCCCTATAAGCTCTAAGACATGCCTATATTTATGAGGTACGCCAAGTATTGTTAGAAGTTTTGAAATTTTTTTTTGGATATTTTGAAGAATTTTTCAATTTTTTATTTTTTTTCCATGCCAGGAAATTTGTGGGGAGATTTCCCTCACCTTGTTTCACTAAAAACATCGACAATGGAAAATTTTTGTTGAGGGTTGAGACATTGAAAATCAAAAAAAGATTAGCAAATATCAACAAACCATGACAAACATTAACATACAGAATTTATTTATTTTTCATTTTTTTCAAATTATAATTGGCAAAGCATTAAAAATGCAAAATTTATTATTTCTTGCAATCTCCTAGCTGTAATTTTGTGTTGTTTATTGCTTTTTGAGATTTGGAGGAGTGAGGACTAATGACAAGATTCTATATTGATGCATGAGGTGTTGCTTGACATCTTATACACATCTTTCACATCAGTTTTATTTTCATAGATACGTGGTAATGAATTTATTCGATGTTGTTGTTTCTTTCATTTAGAAAAATGGAAAAATGGATATTTTTGTATGTTTTTAAAGTTTATTGATACTTTCTAATATTTTTCTTGATATTTTTTATAAGTTTCTTTTTATACCTTCAGCAACATGTTCACTGACACGTCATTTGCAACATTGCCATGTAGTTCTTGCTCGAAAGAACAATGGTTCATCATGCCTTTGTATTGACTACAGGTTTATTGAAGAAAATCATTGTTAAGAACATGTACCTTCTTCCTTGGATCAACCAACACTTGGACTAGTGTTGAGGGGTCAAAGTATTTCCCTTAAAATGACCTCTGCTTGGGTTATCATTAAGTTCAGAAGAATCCTGACAATGTATTGAAGTACTTTCTGGACTAAGGAGAGAATTTATGAATGGTTGGTTATGGCCTTTGGTTTGAACAATGCATTGATGATCATACAATCATTTTTCTAGTGATCAACATTCCTTGACTCTAGATTAACAAGTTTTTCATAGCCTACTTAGGTGGCATTTTGATTTTTCTATTGAGCTAGGTTGGAACATGTACCATCATATTTTACAATTGTTGCAAACCCTCCAAGAACATAAATGGTGAGGAAACTTGGTGAAGAGTGATTTTTACCATGGAGCAGATTTAGTATCATTTATCATCAAAGAAATTGGTGTGCATGTTGATCCTAAAAAGAGCCAAGTCATTAAAGACTCATTGACACCTCATGATTTAATTGATATTTAGAGTTTTCTTTGCTTAGCTAACTTCTACAGAAGGTATATCTTTGGATTCTCACACATTTCTTAGCCATTTCTTCCTCTATTTGTAAAATGTCATTTTTATTTTGTAAGGTCGTGAGCAGGTGTTTTTCTGAGTCTAAGTCTGCATTAGACCCACTATCATCAGGTACTTGGTCTAGAACTCCATCTCTACTTGGAATGATGCCTATGGAAGGAAACTTGACTAAAGTCATATAGGTAGCTACTTGATTTCTAATATTTCATAGTACTAACCTAGTCTAGATCTCTGAAATCATTTTCTTTATGTTACCACGATTGCCTGGATTCCCATTTCCAGTTATAAGTTGTGCGTTAGGTAGCTTGGCAGAAATGCGACGAAGTGGTTATCTCCGGTGCAGATTTCGGTGGGAGTCAATCAAACGGATTCTTGCGAGAAGAACCAGGATCAGTGTAAATGACTATTATGCCAGAAATTGGTAAACGTCGGGATAAGGGTTGGTAACTAATTTCTTCAGTAGTTAAGCTTTTATTTAGAACTCTCCATGGATCATGGGATAGTTGCTGTTAGCTCTCCATAATTTTTCCTTATGAATAAAATTATTTAGCTCTGAGTCACAGTGGGTTGTGGTTGTATAGCACCTTACATTTGAGCATTGCGTTTGGTTTCTGTTTTGATTTTTCACAATCGATCTTGTTGTTATCGCCGCCTTTCCCAGTATGGCTCATTGGCGTTCTTTTTGTTCAGCTTGTACCTTTCTTTTCAACAATGCGGGTTGGACGATCCCAAGAGGGTCGGCTCCTATCAAGTGAACCTCGTTTTTTTCTCTATATACTTATCACAATAGTGATCCGTATTCAATGATAGAATGGGTCTTCTTTCGAAATCCTTGCATACCTAACACCATACGGATCCCTGTTTGTAGGCAGTATGCTGTTTTATGTGTAAATCCCTGCCATAGAGATACCTGATGTAAATAGAGTTATCTCTGTGCATGCTTGCTATTGATAAATATATGTTAAAAACTGTATATTTGATTGTCATTGTTGTTGCAGAGTTTGACCGTATCAAACCCTGAATGCCATCATATTACTGTGTTAAAGTTCCTTGATTATGCAGATTCCAGTTTTGTATGTTTTGGTTGATCATTCATGGTAATCCTGAAATCTGTTTACTGTTGAATGATGGGGTTTTACTGTCGGATCTTTGTTCTTGTTCAGATCTAGGTTGTATGTTAAAATTGGGTTTAGAAGTTCACTGCTTATTCTTGGATGAGGATGCTAGTGCTTTCCTGAATTGTAGATTAGTAGACTTTTAACTCTGTTATTTTGAATTACAACCGAGGAACTTTTATTATTGCAACCGTGTGCTGGTTAGATAATTTTTGGAGAATCTCCGTTGGACATGTGGAAAACATAGATCTTTTCTTTATTTGTAATTGCTACTGTAAACGTGTTGCATTTTATTTAGATAGTTACGTTGTATGTTGAATGAAATATTGTGAATCTAATTATATTTCGTTGTGTATATTCAAGTGTGGAATATAGGATATCTATTCTTTATGCTGGTATCATAGTAATGATCTCCTTACATAAATGAATATGTTGTTGGTTGCTAACTGCTACTATATATGTATATATATATATATATATATATATATATATATATATATATAAAGTCTATTCACTCGCGCCAAGAGCCAATAGGATCTAAAATCTCTTCTTCGGGTAATAGTGAATGAAGAGAAAAACCAATGTCCTTATGTCAATTTTCCGTAAGTTGAATTGTACTAACGCCAGAGCTTATGGAGATATAATAAATGCAGAGAAAGTTCTCTGTAAATGTGTAAGTTACGTCGACGAATGTCGCAAAAGAAAATAATCTCAGTGAGATAAGCTGTAAGAGCAACAATGATGTTGCCAGGATGTAATTCTTTGGATGAATATTACATGATGCAATAACGGTTGGTGGACGTAGCCCAAGGAGTTGGGTGAACCACGTGAAATTTGTGTCTCTTTCTAATGTGTCCTTGCTTGATCAAATTGTCCTAAGATGTTGTTATGGTGTTGTCGTTTACATCAATACTTGACTAGGTGATTGGTAAGATATGAGTTAAAGATAATCCTTGTATTGATCATGAAAGGTATGTTGTGTTTTAAGTATATTCATGTTTACATTTAATGTGTTGAATGATTTAAACAAACTAATGGGTCTATATAGGTAGGGGTTTACTAAAGCGTTTTTTTTCCACTATTATGAAGTTCACTTATATGTAATCATTCGAAGGAGATAAAGGAGTTGTGAAAACTTTACTTGTTTAAATTGGAAGATTGCTATGAATGGAATATGGACTAAGAGTTAGTAGGAGTAAACAAAATAAAGTGTTGTAGGAGAAATCTAAATTTTTTAGCAAGCAATGAAGCAACTCGCAAAGCTTTTATTACGAGTATAGTCTAAAATCTAAGTAGTACTGTTGGTTCAATTTTCAAAACTCGCTAATTACTTACTGATTTGTAGTGGAGATGTTACATATGGTATCAGAGCACAGGTTGCAAACACTCGGGCTTATTTGGGCTCAGCCAGGGAAAGCATACATGAGTTAGTGGAACTGATGACACAAAATTTCAATTCAACGGATCGACAACAGGTAGCTTAAAAGTCGTCATTGAATTGCAAGTAAGTATGTTTCATTTGGGAAGGCATTGTAATGGCGCAACATTGTTTGTAGGTAAGGATAGTATATGTTTCATTAGGGATATGAATGATCTGTTATTGGTAAATATTAGCTGATGAATATATCCTCCTACTTTACAATTAGATTCACTGGACGATGAGAAAACAGTCTTTAGAAGGATAACGGTTAAGGTTTTGTGGAATGAGTCTCCGTATATTGAAAGTCCTCCTAGTTGTGAATGTTCTAAACTGAGGAACTCTCCTAAATCTGTTGATTTGATAATTCGTCTTAAATACTTATTACCTTCTCTACCTTAATTGTTATTCTCATGGGTAGATATCTTTCAGTTTTAGTAAACGCGTCATATGGGAGAATAGGGTTGATACAGTTTGTTGATTGTTTCTGACTAATCGAGTTTTATTGATCCATTCGTCAGGATTTCCGAATATGAGATTCAGATAGATAAAATAAGCAACTTATATCTGTTAAGTCTTTTATAAAGTAATTATATATGCTAATATTTGACTAAAGAAGATGGTCTAATGTTTTGATTATGTTAGGAACTGTCAAGTTCCTTTCATATATAAAGCCACTTTGAATGATAAATTTATGATGTGTCTGGTAAAATGCATACAGTCGAACTAACCTTCCACAAGAAATGTAGACTTTCTAGTCTAGATTCTGTTAACTGCAAACTAAGAGAGTTTGAAAATTTTCGCTATGACTGCGAGGGAAAAGTTGGGTAAATAAAAGAATATATGATGGAAATGCATAATCTCATCTTCATGGATGTTGGGATACTATGAGTGGTAGTAATAAAACTATACTTTTATGAGATCATGATTTATGATGATTTGTTGTCACATACAATTATATGTGATGTCAAAATGATTATTTTGGTTAAGAGATAAAGTTATAGTTAATCATGTTGTTCACATAATGAATGCATAGATGTAATTAATGGTGAGTATGTGTTGTTGTATGAATAAAAGTATTGGAAGACTAGAACCGCCACGGAATGGTAATATATGACACTTTAATTTTCTGATATCTTTATAATGACTGTTTTATATCCGCATTAGGAGTTAAGGAAAACCTTTAATATCATGGAATTTCCATGATAGATCAGAAGTAATATTTAACAGTAATTGATGTATAAGCTTTTTGAAACAAGTCAAGGTGGTGATTGACATATGTTTTATGCATGGTTGCTCTTACGATTTAATTACATTTTTTTCTTTTTACGACTAACACGTTTAATGTTGTGATCGAGCGGAATGTTATATTCCCACACATCACTACAATAGTCAAGAGGTAAAATGGGATATATAGATTCATGTGATATTTAGTGTAATACTAATATGTGATGATACAGGTAAAACTAGTACCTCGACATATGAGGATCTTATAATAAGAAGATATGCGGTCACCCATACAAAGGTATATGGTTATCGTTATAAGGTATGCAAGTATGTTTTAGAAAATTGGTTCTTTCTATGCGATGTTGGTATATACAAAAGAAGTTGTATAACTAAGATAGGAAGTGTGTTTGAAATGGTGAAGGATAACATTCGAGGTTAAGAAATCATAATGTCCACGGGTCATCATAGGAAGAATATTATTTCGTGTTAAAGGAATTATGTGATCCTATTAAGTAAGTTAGTTATGCTTGGAAGGAAGAGACATCTACTTCAGATGATCAGGTATGGATATTGTAGTATGAAGAATGAATGATTTTCTTAATTATAAATATTTGATTTTGTTATATAAAGTGTTACTAACAATTGAGTTTGGCAGATGGCCAAAACTCGGTGGAGCTTGTTGAAAGACAAAAGATTAATATATTATGCATGGTACAATAAAAGGGTGAGAATGAAAAAAAAATCCACATTGCAGCTTTTATTATTGTTAATTATTGTTGAATAAAGAACTAGACCAAAATTAGTTAGGGAAATTGTATGGTTGATGAATTTGAATGAGATTTTCCTAGACTCAAGCGAGGAGGCTTGAGGGGAATAGATTCCTGGACTCAAGCGAGAAGGCTTGAGGGGAATTGTGTAAAGAGTGTTGTAATGGCATTTGAAATACTCCCTAAAAGCAGGGATTGAACAGCCACTAGGATTCTCGGAGAATCGGCTGGCTATAAGACCTAGGAAAGCTATAAGAAAATGTATATGTGGGAGGCAGGACACTGCTTAGTATGCATGAATGAAATGTTTGCTACGTGAGCACTAAGGTGTTAGGAAAAACATGAATGAAATGGTTTCCGCGTGAGCACTAAGGTGTTAGGAAAAACATGAGAGAAATGTTTGCTGCGTGAGCACTAAGGTGTTAGGCAAGAATTTCCTGGACCAAGTGAATGATGTTTGTTGATTTTGTCAACAGAATACAATCATGGAGTGCTAGATCTATTCCATATATTGCAAGTGACATGTGCAATAAAGAACTCATGATTTATGTTTCTGAGTTGATTACGAAGTTGATGACAAGTTGCTACTAAACATTGTCCTTTTGAATTCCAGTTTTGTGGTACAAACGATTGCTCCAAGAGAATAGTGAACACCGAGGACGGTGTTATTTTAAAGGGGATGAGGATGTGATATCAATCCTTTATGACCTATTATGTTAAAATGAAAATATTGTTGTACACGTGGTTACTAGTCAGGAGCTCAAGGCCAAGGCCAAGGCCCCACCAGCACAACTTTTATGTATCTGGTTTATTGCTCCTAAGCTGTAATTAATAGACTACGAGACGAAGGACGTGTCTCAACATAACAACGGGGCAGCTGAAGCCACTAAGGGAGAAGTCTAGGCCAAGAGTTGTGATATCCCTCCTTACCTTCCCCTTATTATTATGTAAAATATGCTCGGAATGACTCTGGCACACGACGCCAAAACGATTCACAGTGTTAAAACAAAACCCCACCATCTAGCAATTGTCATAAGCTAACCATTTACACTAGGTTAGTACTATGAAATCTTTTATTACTTTGGTCGGTGGACACCTCCAATATATACATTTGGTACCCTTAGGAAGAGAAAAGATATATATATATATATAAGGCATTATTTACAATGTCTTGTAGGCAATTTTTATTACATCTTTAAGTATTAACTTAATGGAATAACACATATGGAAGTGTTATAATGCAAACCAATATATATAAGGAGTGATGCAATTACTTTAGTAGATTTATCTTCATCTACAAGTGGTGCGCTCCATTCACTAGAATATTAATATTAATGGGCAAAAGACACTTCATCACTACGGTTTTTCCCCTAACCATCGTGGAGCCTCCTTATCATTGCCATTTGTCTTCTCCCTTTTTGGAGAACTAGAACTCCCGAGGACGCGATATGCCCGAGGAAAGGGTTCTCATCTATTTAATATTCAGGACTCAAAAGATTGAGGGGGGGGCAGATGAGAGTGGACAAAACGTTGTTTTGGGGAGATCATTGAGACTGGGAAGTTGTCTTTTATAACGAAATCGTATTTATTTCTGTTTGAGAATTCTTTGGGGTGATTAGCGGGGAAAACGAGATCTATGCTCTTGAATAGGGAATGTGGATCGAACTCGCAATTATATAGAGAAGGTGGATTGAGCAGTCGGGGATTTTTAGACAAATAATGTTGAATTGAACAGGTTAGAAAATGTAAAGTATAGAGTTTGTGCTGGTGAATTACAACCTCTGCGTTTGACAGGTAAGACCGATCCCTCACCATACCTTGTGTAATTGTTTACGGTCTATCTTGATATCCATGGCATGAGGGAGATCGGTTATCTCCTTTCCTCTATATGAAGGACGCGAGTCCTTTTGTTTTTTTATTTGTGTGGAAATTCGGTGGTGATAGTTCCGAAACAATGAGGTGCTTCATGAATTTTCATCTTGTTTGGCCTGAGACATTTCATTCCATCTCATGATTCGTTTTGCTTTGGGAGGTTGGTAGATTACATATCTATTTCTTATGCTAGATGTATGGCTATTTGCTAAAACCTTACCTTGAATGGATTGCAGTGCGTGTATTGTTTGTATGTTGTTGAGCTCTGTCTCAAGATCCCAAAATTTTCTGCTTTATTGGTAGTTTTCTAGGCTGTGTATAGGACGGCTCTGCGTAAGCACTCCCGGGACTACTAGCTCTACTCTAGTTTCTGCCACCGAGATCCATGTATTGAATATGGTAGCGATAGGTGAACTGAAGTTTCCCATGAATGACGGGATTGAGATCCATGTATCACCCAGCTATCTCTGTTTTCTTTGGATGCCTGGATCGAGGATTTGATTCTAGATCTAGGAGATCGAACTTACACCTCTTAGCATCAATGCTGGATTGCATCTATCAGATCGTTTAATATCTGTATAAATGCCTGGATCGAGGATTTGATTCTAGATCTCTGAAATCATTTTCTCTATGTTACCACGATTGCCTGGATTCCCATTTCCAGTTATAAGTTGTGCCTTAGGTAGCTTGGCAGAAATACGACGAAGTGGTTATCTCCGGTGCAGATTTCGGTGGGAGTCAATCAAACGGATTCTTCCGAGAAGAACCAGGATGAGTGTAAATGACTATTATGCCAGAAATTGGTAAACGTCGGGATAAGGGTTGGTAAGTAATTTCTTCAGTAGTTAAGCTTTTATTTAGAACTCTCCATGGATCATGGGATAGTTGCTGTTAGCTCTCCATAATTTTTCCTTATGAATAAAATTATTTAGCTCTGAGTCACAGTGGGTTGTGGTTGTATAGCACCTTACATTTGAGCATTGCGTTTGGTTTCTGTTTTGATTTTTCACAATCGATCTTGTTGTTATCGCCGCCTTTCCCAGTATGGCTCATTGGCGTTCTTTTTGTTCAGCTTGTACCTTTCTTTTCAACAATGCGGGTTGGACGATCCCAAGAGGGTCGGCTCCTATCAAGTGAACCTCATTTTTTTCTCTATATACTTATCACAATAGTGATCCGTATTCACTGATAGAATGGGTCTTCTTTCGAAATCCTTACATACCTAACACCATACGGATCCCTGTTTGTAGGCAGTATGCTGTTTTATGTGTAAATCCCTGCCATAGAGATACCTGATGTAAATAGAGTTATCTCTGTGCATGCTTGCTATTGATAAATATATGTTAAAAACTGTATATTTGATTGATCATTGTTGTTGCAGAGTTTGACCGTATCAAACCCTGAATGCCATCATATTACTGTGCTAAAGTTCCTTGATTATGCAGATTCCAGTTTTGTATGTTTTGGTTGATCATTCATGGTAATCCTGAAATCTGTTTACTGTTGAATGATGGGGTTTTACTGTCGGATCTTTGTTCTTGTTCAGATCTAGGTTGTATGTTGAAATTGGGTTTAGAAGTTCACTGCTTATTCTTGGATGAGGATGCTAGTGCTTTCCTGAATTGTAGATTAGTAGACTTTTAACTCTGTTATTTTGAATTACAACCGAGGAACTTTTATTATTGCAACCATGTGCTGGTTAGATAATTTTGGGAGAATCTCCGTTGGACATGTGGAAAACATAGATCTTTTCTTTATTTGTAATTGCTACTGTAAACGTGTTGCATTTTATTTAGATAGTTACGTTGTATGTTGAATGAAATATTGTGAATCTAATTATATTTCGTTGTGTATATTCAAGTGTGGAAGATAGGATATCTATTCTTTATGCTGGTATCACAGTAATGATCTCCTTACATAAATGAATATGTTGTTGGTTGCTAACTGCTACTATATATGTATATATATATATATATATAAAGTCTATTCACTCATGCCAAGAGCCAATAGGATCTAAAATCTCTTCTTCGGGTAATAGTGAATGAAGAGAAAAACCAATGTCCTTATGTCAATTTTCCGTAAGTTGAATTGTACTAACGCCAGAGCTTGTGGAGATATAATAAATGCAGAGAAAGTTCTCTGTAAATGTGTAAGTTACGTCGACGAATGTCGCAAAAGAAAATAATCTCAGTGAGATAAGCTGTAAGAGCAACAATGATGTTGCCAGGATGTAATTCTTTGGATAAATATTACATGATGCAATAACGGTTGGTGGACGTAGCCCAAGAAGTTGGGTGAACCACGTGAAATTTGTGTCTCTTTCTAATGTGTCCTTGCTTGATCAAATTGTCCTAAGATGTTGTTATGGTGTTGTCGTTTACATCAATACTTGACTAGGTGATTGGTAAGATATGAGTTAAAGATAATCCTTGTATTGATCATGAAAGGTATGTTGTGTTTTAAGTATATTCATGTTTACATTTAATGTGTTGAATGATTTAAACAAACTAATGGGTCTATATAGGTAGGGGTTTACTAAAGCGTTTTTTTTCCACTATTATGAAGTTCACTTATATGTAATCATTCAAAGGAGATAAAGGAGTTGTGAAAACTTTACTTGTTTAAATTGGAAGATTGCTATGAATGGAATATGGACTAAGAGTTAGTAGGAGTAAGCAAAATAAAGTGTTGTAGGAGAAATCTAAAATTTTTAGCAAGCAATGAAGCAACTCGCAAAGCTTTTATTACGAGTATAGTCTAAAATCTAAGTAGTACTGTTGTTTCAATTTTCAAAACTCGCTAATTACTGACTGATTTGTAGTGGAGATGTTACATGCTACTCCTTTGGTTAAAGGTAAAATTTTTGGAATAGGGCTTCCTTTGCACACAGGAGCTTCTACAAATTTAGCAGGTGGAACTGGAGAAGCTAATAGCAGCTTTGCAAGCATAGTCAATGCACAAGCTCAATACTTGGCTATGATCCAGCAAAGTGGGTTCCATTTCCCTGTTCCACCTTTGCATTTTAGAGCAACAAACACTGGAACACATAATCATCCCTGGCACCGTCAGGTTTACAATGGATCCTTCAATGTAGCACATTTGTTGCATCAACCTACCCATCCTCAGCAGCAAGGTCAACAAAATCAGAGAAACATAGGATCCTCTTCCTAGAAGCTTCATCAACAATTCAACTTCTCATCTCCGTAGCAGCAAACACCTTCAAGTTCACAACAGCACCATCTCTTCTCACCATCACAAACAAGTCAAGCTAAACGTGGGAATGGGTATACTAATGGAGTAGACACTGCCTTGACTGCAAATAGAAAACTTCCACTGGGTCAAAAGAATCTCAAGTAATAATATCAATCCTGCAATGTTGCTGGCCACAAACTCACTAGGACATTCTCAGGATTTTACCATGATGACTGCTTTTGGAGTAAAGCATAACGTCAAGGAGCAACAAATGCAGATTTCTATGCAACCTAATGCATCTGATCCAAATCAGGAAATAAACCTGAAGGGACAACAGTGCAATCAGAGTACAAAACAAGCAGTGAGTTGGGTAAAAGCTTAGTATACACTATCAAGTTATGGTGATCAAGTCACAGGGGCTTCCAACCTTAGTAAATTCCAAGAGGCCAGTATAAGTGGGCAGTCTCAAAATCAGCAGGATCAACATCCTCTAGAATGGATGGTGTCTTCAACTGTGCCTACTTCAGCTGGTACGTCTCATCAAGCTGTTGTGGCTGGAGCTATAATAAATTCTTCATAGCAAGTACGTCATCAGCAAGTTAGCTCCAATTTGTTGGCTAATTTACCTAGCGGTGCCATACCTCAAGCTGTGTTTCTACAAGCACAAAGAATTATGGGCAACGGTCACATAACCAACATGGTAATTATAGCTCTTCATCAATGTCTAAGTCAAAGACAACAGAAATTCCAACCTCAAAGACTGTGACTGGGAGTAAAGGAACTGTCTCATTACCACAGAGATCAATAGCTCCAACCTCAGGTAAAAGGTCATCCCCTAATCACAAGGCTCCAAGATTATCAGGGAACAAGCCTTTGTAGTAGCAGACAACCCAAGCAGCTAGTTCAATAGCATCTGGTCAGGTGATGGGTTTGAAGAATCAGCAATATTATACCCAAGCTCATTTCAATTCACAACAATCTTATTCACCGCAGATTCACCAGTAGCTGATTTTCCAACAAAACCATTTCTTGCAACAACAAGCAGTACAACAATCCTAATTATCATCTCAATCAGCTCAGCATGTTGTTGTTCACCAGTAGTACCTGCAGATTCAGGGTTTAAATTACTCTCAACCATCTCTCAATAATCGTCATCCAGTGGTTTTTTGTGACTCTATGGTCAACATATATCATGAATGCCCATGTGGTGTTGATTGCCTTGATGTTCTAGACGGATCATAGACTAGAATACTAGGTCTTATCTTCTCTAAGATTTTTTTTATTATCTGAAAATAAAAACACTGGGACATAAGTCTGTGGTCTAATGGCAAAGTGTATAATTAGTTAGCTACATTTCTCAAGTTCAAACCTAACAAGTGACGGTGATTTTGATAAGTTTTGCAGAAACATTACCCTCTTCAAGGATGAAGCTATCTATTTAATTAAGTAGTATTATGGACATTTTTCCACCCATTCCTTGGAATTTATAATATTTGGTCTTAATCCAAGTTGTGCAGAAACATTACCTCTTCAAGGATGAAGCTAGCTATTTAATTAAGTAGTATTATGGACATTATTCCACCCATTCCTTGGAATTTATAATATTTGGTCTTTATCCTTAAGGTGAGTCTAATTGGTGATGAGAAATTGTTCCAACCAGATAGCCAGAGGTTGCCAATTGTTGGAGTGGAGTAAGCTTATGGGCCATATGTATAAATTTTACAAGTTTAAAATCCACAGGAAATTGGCTCACTGGAAAATTGCTATTACAAGTTGATCCTCTAAGCTATATTGTCAATGCTAGGGGGATCTGAAGTTCGTGATAGTAATAAATTATCAGTTCTATTTTCAGCAAGTGCTCTAGTGTACCTCACATAGGGGGATTTGAACTGAGCACCTACTAGCATGGGACTAACCAAATTCCCATAACATTGGAAACAACCAGGTGAACTATCCCCTTTGGGTTGGTTATTGAATGTATTCAGTGTTTGGCCATACTAATTATCTTCAGAGCTATCTCTTGTATAATATGTCTTATTTTATATGTCAACATGCCATTAGTTTATTAAATTGTTGTCTACAAAATGCTAGAGTTACGTAAAGCATAGAATCTAAGAAATCAGATCTAGATTGGCTGGGTTCTATTCCCAAATGTTGAAAGTTTCTCTGCTTTTATATTCTTACCCAAGATCTCATTGTATATAATTTTTTATGGAATGCATGAGTAACGGTTTGTTAATTTTTCTTTCCTTAGCCTTGGCATTGAGAGTATGTGGAGTTCTAATTCTCTTTTAGCTCTCTCTTATGTCATTTATTGAGTAATATCCTATTTTATTTGTAGCCTTGGGATGATCAGAACTGCTATACATGAAATTTCAGAGTCGTTTATTAAATATGTTTGAAATTATTATAACTCATAGAACCAAAAGCAAAAATCAAGAAAATGCTTTTTACCCTTGCCTTACCTAATCATTAATGGTTTTGTGCCAAATGTAGAGTTTATGCGAGGCTCAAGCGAGGTTCTCCTCTAGTTGTAAATGAAAATAGTTTAATGCTTGAAAAGAAGGATGATTTTGATAAGTTGTGTAGAAACATTACCCTCTTCCGGGTTGATGCTATATATTTAATTAAGTAGTATTCTAGATATTCTTCCTCCAAATCTTTGGATTTCTATAATTTTTGGTATGTATCCTCAAGGTGAGTCTAATTGGTGGTGAGCTATCGTTCCAACTAGGCAGGTAGAGGTTGGAGATTTTTGGAGTAGAGTAAGCCAATGGGCCATGTGTATAAACTTTAAACTACGTGGGAAAATTGGCCCACTAAAAAATTGGTATTTCAAGTTGATCCTCTAATATGTATTGATAATTCTAGAGGGATATGAAGTTTATGACAGTGAGAAATTATGCATTTCCAGCTTTAATGTTGTCTGGTGTTATACCTTCAAGTTCCATGTAAATTGTAGCATTTTAGTTCTTGGATGCACACTTTTGACCCATTTTCTCCTGGTATTTGTTTTCCCATAATCACATTGATACAATTTTATTTGTTTCCTCACTCTTTATCATTCTTGTAGCTTTTTTTTTTTTTAAAACATGTTTTATCTTCTATTTTTTATGTCAGTTTTCATATTATTCATAAGATACGTGCTAGAGCTAGAGTTTCAAGGAGATAAAAAGCACCTTACAATGCTTCAAGTTCCATGAGATCATTTCTTCTTTTTAATGATGTACTAAGGATTCAAAATGATGTATGATCATTTTATTATCCTAGTTCAAAGTGGACTTATTTAGTATAGTATATTCATTAGTGCACATTTATATTGTTACATACTTGGCCTGTGCGTACACCTAGGCATGTCTCTACCAAGCTTGCAGTTGATACACCACACTTGACTAGACATGTATATGAGTTATAGATGTGAATGCTAAGTAATGTAAAATAGGAAATGTTAACCTTTATTTTAATTACCAATTATTCTTGGTTCTGATGGAAGCGTGTTCTTGATGCTCTATTTCCCTCCATGCTTGGAGGAGCTGTGACATACCTGGTGCATTTGGTTGTGACAGTTTACCTTGGAAAGAACCACATGCACTCAAAGTATTAGATTGAGTTTTTTAGATGATATTCCAGATTTCTTGAAGTGATGAGAATCACTTTTCCAACATTGACTTTAGCACAGACATTGAAGCAAAGCAAGGGTAAGAATTTTTTCACTGATTTGGTTTTTACACATACATTATGGAATACCATATTTTACATAAAGAGAAATAGTCTTTTGACCTCCTTAGGAATTGAATTGCTTGATAGTAAATATGCCAACATGATTAAATTGCTGAAATGTTTGTGATTTTTATTGGCAAAATCCACATGTAGACTTAAATGGTGCAGTTTTCACTGTTGGATGGAGCAAAAATTGCAATTTGTGCATAAAGGATCCATCCATTAGTACAGTTTTGTGCAAGTTGAAGTATACATTGGTAATATTTGTTGTATCTTCAAAACGTCGACAGAGACCAGAAGGTCGTCAGAAGTAAGGAACCCTAAATTCTTCGCTTTTGGAAAGTTTTTTTTCTTATTCAATATAAATTTTAAACTTTATGTCTAATACTGCATTTCATATAAGCATTTTCTTCTCTAAGTTGAGTAGGCCATGCATACATGCCCTTAGTCATACTGGATTCTTATAGAACAAGAAAGCTATAAAAATATGAAGGTGTCCAAGCCCCCAGGGTGCCTTGGGAGGCTCTAATCCTCCAGGGCACCTCCACGGCCTATTATAGGCCCTCGATAGGCCTTGGGGCTTCAATACTATATTGGAGAAAACTCACTATGGCTTGGGAATACCACAACAGACAGATGACTACCAGAAATCTACTAAATTCTCAAAACAATGCTATTATAAATGACAATGTTAAAATAATGGAGAAATGTAGCCAACCTCGATCCAACATTTGATGTAGATCCCTGTTGGAGCTTTCAATCCACACACATCCAAGCACTTGTAATTTGCAAGTTAGTCTTGACAACCAATATCTAACAAGTACATGTGATATATAAATGACATTAACATTATCAATAACAATGGTCCATAATATCATAAGCAAATGTAACCCAATGTATAATAAATGACATTCACACCATGAATGGACAAGAATATGAGTCTTTCTATTAATGAACAAGAAGAAGTACAAAGTGATACGACCTCTTGCCGGCAACCAATCTGAACCAAGATCTAGATCAATCCACTTGTGCCTCCACCACTTCAATCCTCCATGAAAGGAAAACTCAAATTAGCAAGCAGTTTGGAAGGTGAACAGAACTGGTTCACAACTACAAGGATCAATGAGTGCAGACTCAAGATAGGGAAAAAATCCACTAGAGTGCCTTTACTATTCTCTTCTTCCTCCCGTCCATAAGCCATATGTGCTCAATATATAGTCCTCTCAAAGGTAGGTGAAAGGACTCATCGAGACGTTACTTGGGCGATGGAGAGCCAAAGGTCACCCAATGACCGCTTTTTGGGAGTAAAAAGTAATAAAATAGTGGTTTTTACCATTTTACTTGATACCCGCGGGCTATAGGGATGCAACTCGTGGGTATGCATGCTATAGTGATGCAACATGCGGGAAGGAACAAAAATAGGGCAAAATAGTATCACTGAAGGATAAAAATGGATCTGAGTCACTGAAGGATAAAAATGGATCTGAGTCACTGAAATGGATCATATAGGCCAAAGAATGTTGATGCTCATAGGGTGGAAGATTTTTGTGTAACAAATACCCAACCACTCGTGCCTATTACAGGCCTTGGGAGGTTTAGTCAATCCCACGATATCATGCCAATATACTAGGTATATATATACAGGGGTATAAAAAATGTAAATGAAAAAAATGGATACATACAATATTATAGGGGTATTAGTGTTTTTTTAAAATTTGGAAGGCATATTGGGAGGGGGTTAAAAAAAAAAGTTAGGGATTTTTTTTCCAATATTTTTTGAAATTAGGGGTATTGTTTCATATGCCACGAACAAACGTGCTATGGTAGGCAGTCATTGAGTGAAGTCCCCGTGGCAACGATTGTTCACATCTATTTCTTCGTAGAGATCACTCCTCTTGTAGCGATTGTTGACAGCTCTTTCTTCGTAGATATCACCCAGCAATATTTTCCTTTTTGCAGAGATCAAAAACATGCAGATGCCAAAATGGCAAGCTTCCCCGCTTTCTACTGTAGGATTTGTATAAATAATAAACAATCCCCCAACCGATTTCCCAATCAAGCGACAAATGGCATCTAAGGAAATCAGTGCTCTCTTCCACCTGGGAGACATCGCCCAAGGAACTCTCCAAGGAGATCCTAGATAGGCAGAAGAGTGTCCCCTCAACTCGAGTTTGAGTCCTCTTTTTTGACAATAGAACTTAACAACTTAAAATATGAGATTTATTTAAATAACTCCAATATCTATTATACAATCATTCATACCACACACCATGATATTATTATTATAGCCATTCATAATACTTCCATGGGGTATATATATATATATATATATATATATATATATATATATATATATATATATATATATATATATATATAGAGAGAGAGAGAGAGAGAGAGAGAGAGAGAGAGAGAGAGAGAGGATATACTTTGTATAATAAATAAATGAAATGGATACTTTTCTTTTCATATATTTTTATTGTCTCTTGTAATATGTAAATGGCCCAACTTGCCATTGTATACATATATATGATGTATTTTATTATTAGTATTTCTTCAATAATAAGTTAATAATACACTTAGCTTCTCTTTTAGGTTGGTAGTAGATTATAGGTTATTTAATTTGTCATCCAATTGACATATCTAGGACCAACCATTAACTTAGGATTAAGATAGCTTAAGATGATGCCTAAGTATCTTAGATTAATCAAGTGAGAATCTGTTGTTTATCTTCCTTCCGGTTCCCATGGAACCAAGACGACCCCTCTATTTAACTCGTGGATTCCTAGTCATTTCCCTCTCCCCTTAGTGGATTCATTTGCCCGTTGTTTAGTTGTGTCCCTGCCTTCCTTCAGTATCTTAATTCTACAATTTTCAAGATTACAACTTAGGAAGTAAAAACCTACAAGGTTTACAGGTGGGGCCTTGGCCTTGAGCTCCTCACCAGGAACAATTTACATATTACATTTTCAATTACAAAGAATACGGGTAAAATATGGATGTTACAACCAAGGTATACCATCCCATCATCATATTTTTCATACGCTAAAATCTATTCCTTGTGGGAATTCATATGGAATGAAGCTCCAAATTCTGTCACGCATGCATGCTAGCTTTCATGGGTTACTAGAGGTACAACAAAGGAATCTCTTCCATCCTCCTAACAAAAATTTTAAGACTCATCACCATAATTTTTTTTCCCTCTTATTATTTTCCTTTCCTCTTAGTCCTTTCTAAAATTCCCAATCTTACCACAATTACAACATTTTTCCTTGGACTTTATAGGAGGCATAGGTCTCCCATGGGATTTGGATCTACCATTTTCCATCTTCTTTCCATTATCCTTCAATATTCCATTAAAAAACAAGGCCTCGTTAGTGGTTTTAGATTATTTTTTCCTTACCTCCTTTGAGAGTATAGCAACCATGAACCCACCAAGCATCATGATCTTTATAGTTCTTCTAATGGAAATTCCATGGTTTCCCTGTGATTCTAGATAATAATCTACATAACCCTATAAATCCAATGAATATTGTTATTATGAAGGTATGATATAAAAGTCTTATCTCAGAGATATATCGTATTAACACAATGAGTATAGTTTGTTACCAACGTCGAATATGATTGAGGCCACACTCGACAACTTAGGTCGATAGGTGTTGGACGTTTACGTATTTGTTCTTTAGTAAGACGATCACTCTTTACTACCCGCTGTGATAAATTCCCTCGCTGACTGTCATGGTAATGTTTATAATAAGTGTAACATTTAAATCAAATTCGAGTTCCACCTCGCTCTCCTGATATATATATTTTATTAATCTTAGTATAAAGATTGGATTTAATGTTATATATATATATATATATATTAATGATCTCAATTAATGATGATTGGATTTTGACGTTAAATAAGTCATCCAAAGTAATATTTATCATTAAGAATAGTAAAATAAAATAAAAATTAGCCCCCCACGGGTAGGCCAGTTGGCCACCGCACGCATTGCTAAGGTGTGGGGGGCTGCTATGGAGGTCACTGGTTCAAGCCTGGGAAAACGCATGGGCAGGTCAAGGGGGGGTTCACTGGGCCTGCCTAGTGGTTATAGTGGTAGCCGACGGGATTCGACCTCGTGTCACGCGAGTACGATACTGACGTCATTGCCGATTCCTCTAGTCTATATATATATATATATTTAAATTTCCGTATTTATAGTATAGTGGGGTTTTTAGAGTAATCCATGACAATAATTTCATAAAAGATGCATAACTAGTTTTCAAGTTAATCCAATGGTAAACAAGCAACAATAGAAGAGTTTAGAAGCACCTACTTGCAACAAATATGGGAAAACACTTGGAGCTTCTCAGTTCCTCCCAACCGTAAAAGAGCACACCCACACATATTTTCCCAACTTCACCCCCGAGCTCGATCACCACCATAGACCGATGAACTCAACAAAGCCAATATGAATGCAACACTCTTCCCAAGAGTCTATAACAGATCAAATGATGGACTTTCAAATAGAGAGAGTACTCAACAGCTTGCCCTCAACATATCAACAATTTCTCTCTATGCACCATATATCGTCCCATGTCTTCTCATTGCACCATTATATATATTTTTCCCACGTATTGTGCCATCTCAATCAAATCTCAAGCAAACATATTGACCCCTATAATTGTCAATCTCGTCGGTTTGCTAAGCTTTTGACTTGGATTTGATTGATACCAAATATCATGCTTGCTATTCACTTGGTCATTGTCTCTTAATGGTTTCCCCTCTTTCAACTTGATGCTCCATGTGTCTATTTTGATCAATAATGAAATAATATTTCTTGTTCATAATATTCACCCACATGAGTGTGTGAGAGTTTTATAACTCTTTTACAAAATAATAATTTCTGAAGGCAAATTGGAAACTTGTGTAAGAGAAGAGTAGAGTCCATCCTAAGAAGAAAGAATTCGTCAATGGAAAATAAGGTATATGGTTTCAATATAAATAGGATTCTATATGTTAGCATAAACCCTAGCTGAGTTAATGCTTAATCGTAATAATATTTATAAGAACTTTAATAGTAATAACTTATTAATAATTAGAGCTTAATATTCTATAATAGTAATTACTATTTGTTGAATATATCACGTTCTCTTTAAAAGCTAAAATGTTTCAATTTAACATTTAACCTATTAATAATTAATAAGTGATACTAATAAATTAAAAATGTTTTTTACAGTAGTGCTTCATTAATTATTAATACTTAATAATTAGTGCTTCATTAATTAATGTTTCATTTAATACTTAATAATTAGATAATAATTATTTGGAAAATATTTTTCAAATAAAAATATTAAATCAAATAATTCAAAATTATTGAGGCTATGACAAAATTCTTTTCCTATACTCACCACTATTTCAACATAATTATAGCAAAATATACTCTCATTTTTCATCCCGAAATAAATAATAGATATTTTGGATTTTATAAAATTGATTTGCATTTAAATTTATAAAATACAAGGATAATTAATTAGATTATTAAAAAATAAATATTAGTATGTATAATTCATATATAATATTATTTAAAGTTATATTCAATTAATAATTATAACATATAATTTATTCATAGTTTCAAATTTTTATAATAAATTTTTGTATATTTTTTAATTTAATGTTATTATTATTTGAATACTAAATAAAACCTTTCACATAAGACAAATGAAATAAATAATCGTATTAAGGTAAAGATTGAATTTTAAATTTTTAAAATAAAATATATATTTACAATCAATCAAAAAATGCTATATATTTAAAAAAAAATATTAAATTTATTATAAATTAATTAATTATCAAATATAATTTTAAAAAATTAATATTTTGTTTAAAAAACTTGTAACTACCGATTGAAAACACATGCAATCTTTATGATGTTGATTAACATAATAGAAAAAGCACACAATAGAAATATTACCTATAAAAAAAATTTATTCAAATTTTTTTAAAATAATATACATTCTCCAAAATCATTCCATAATAAAAACAAAATCCCTTAACACTTTTCTTAGTAAGATGTTCATTAAGAAAAAATTACGATTCTAATTATTCATTCGAAATCAAACAAAATAATTAACATTGCCAGTTTTATGTTATATAATAAAAAAAAAAATCTGTGACACTTCTCACAATATCTCTGACATTTTTTAAGAGAGTAACAAACTCTACTGTTGAATCTTAACAAAAAAATCCCATCCAAGGTCTAACATTCTGTTACGTTCAATTTGGCTTTTTTACTTAACACTCCTGTTACCGTTGGGAACTTGGATCCTAATTTAAATCTTGATCTCATGGAAAAATCGAATTTACCATCCTAACTTGGATCCTAATTTAAATCTTGATCTCATGGATCCTAATTTAAATTACTGTAAACATATGCGTTGAGTTTGGATAAAAACTAATCGTAAGTTGTTTCGATCACCACCGATTTTTGCGTTTGAAATTAATAAAACGTTATTTCTTATTACTAAAATTTTCCTAACCCAACGGCTTAATATTACTAAAAATAAAATAACTCAACGGCTAAATTTGAATTCCCTGAATAATATCAGTTAAGAAAATCACACAATAAAAGCAAAATCTCTGACACTTCTGACAAAATATCTGACAGTTCAGAAAAATCTCGATCTTATCGAAAATCCGATCCAATGTCTCACATTTCAGTTACGTGCAATTTGAATTTTATACTCAACATTTGCATTACAAAACTTATTGTAACCCAACGGCTTAATTTGAATTCCCAAATCAGTTAAGAAAATCACCCAATAAAGGCAGAATCTCTGACACTTCTGAAAAAATATCTGACACTTCAGCAAAATCTACCATTCGATCAAATCGAAAATCCGATCCAATGTCTCAATTTGTTTTTTTTAACCCAACGGCGTTACAAAACTTATGTTAACCCAACGGCTTAATTTGAATTCGCTGAATAGTATCCGTTAGAAAAAAAATAACGACCGATTTGTGCGTTTGAACTCTATAAAACGTTATTTCTTTCTTATGATTATTGTATGCTCTTTGCTTTCATCTACCTCGCACGCTCCTCTCTCTGTGTTGAGCCATCCAGTTATCTTGTTTGATCTATGGATTGTATATGAGAGGGGAAATCTGCCAGACATAATGCGGCATGGAGTTCAATTGGCGAACCGTAATTTCTCTTTATTTCTTTCCTTCTCGCTGATTTGATTATTATATATGATGAATCTGTCATTTCAATTCATCTATCAAAATTTGTGGTGTTAATTTTTAGTCACAGAATTGAAGCAATTAAGGAGGAGGAACTGTGTTGTTCATGGCTTGGCAGGCGAATGGGACTGATATATTTGTGCAAGAAAAACGAATGGGACTGATATATTTGAGCAAGAAAAACGAAAACAGCTGGATCGTCTACAAAAGAAAATGACACAGGTAAATGCAATAGAAACACACGAAATCCATGTTTATAATGTAATAGTTTCTTCACTCTATTTTTCGGCCTTGTGAACGTTTTGTCAATGTGTTGAGCCATCCTGCTATCTTGTTTGATATGAGAGGGGAAATCGTAGAGTTCAATTGGCGAACGTTCTGTCAATGTTTGATCTATGGATTGTATATGAGGGGAAATCGTGGCAGACACATTGGAGGAAAAATCTGTGTATCACATTAGACAATGTGGCATGGAGTTCACATTATTTTATCTGATGAAATTTATCTATCTAAATTTGTGGTGTTAATTTTTAATCACAGAATTAATTGGAAGAGGAACTGTGTTGTTCATGGCTTCGCAGGCGAGGTAGCAGCGAATGGGACTGACACAGGGGGACTGACACAAGGAAATGAACCTACTGTTTCCCTCTCATAGCTTCCTAATGTAATAGTTTCTTGCTAATGTTTATAATGTAATAGTTTCTCCACTATATTTTAATAGTTTATACTCCATGTTTATAATGTAATAGTTTCGTCACTCTATTTTTCTGTTTTGATTCAATTGTAATTGAAATTCGTCAATGAAAATTCTCCCTTCATTCTGATTTTATTTTTGTTGTTTTAAACTTTATTTCACAAGAAGGAATCGTTGAGTTGATGTCTTTAGTGGATCTAATTTTCTTATCTGCAGACGGAATTTCAATTCATAGGCAGTGTGTACAAGTAGCAGCTGGATGGTCTATACAGCTGGCTGGGCTGGATCACCTAGACACCTAACTGCAAAAGAAAATGAAAAGGCTGGATCGTCTACACACCCAAATGCAAAAGAAAATGAAACAGGTACCGTTTTCCTCTCATAGCTTCGTAATGTAATAAAAGCAAATAAAATCTATGTGTTCAAAATAATGTGTCAGGTGTATAAATTATGGAATCTACATTAGATTGATTTATTGTGGCAGATTAGTTTGCATAGTTTCTACATATAAGAATTTTCTAGTATTCTTCATATTTTCTCTGTTGGTTAACTTATAGTTGTATTAATTGGTGGTGTGAAACCACCTTAATCAAAATTATAATACGGAGTTCTTTAATGTTAAGAAAGTCGTATGAGTAAACTAAGTTTCCCTAAATTGATTTTATTTTAATCTCTTCTTGTCTAAACTCTAGATCTAGGGTTGCTCCTTGCCATTACTCCTTCCCACTCTTAAAATTCGTTAAATGGTCAGGGTTCGTTAAATGATCAGTATTAGGGTTATTTTTATAGTTGGAAATAAGATTGATTATGGTTTAATGTGGTGCCTGGTATTTATTACAGTCGTTGGATAATGGTATCAGGAGAAGAGGTTGTCATATAATTATAATTCTGCAATGGATTCTGGGTTAATGTGGGTTGGTTAGTTACACTGATCCATAGTATTTTCTATTATTGGTGGGTAATTATTTTAGATGTTCCCTTCTCTGTCGAAGTGAGGATGCAAATATGGCTGGCTGGTTTCACAATAAATGAAAATTTATCTCCACCATTTGTTGTTTATTCTCAGTTTTATATTATATAATTAGGAGTAGAGGATGTCATATAATTATAGTTCCACCGATGAATATTTCTTATTGTTCCACCGATGAATAATTCTTATGCAGTTTGAGCTTCCACGGACCTTTGTTATGTAAATTATCGATTAGCGTTTTCCGAGCCCATTTAGGAATACATCTGAGCCCGTTTAAAAATTCCATGGACACTGATCTTCTAAAAACCACCGAATTCCAAATGATTCGTCAAAAAATTTATGATATATAATTAGCTGCATAGGTTAGCGATTACTGAGATTAAAAAAGAAAGTGTTACCGGGTTTTTAGTTCAAGGTTATAAATATAATGGCTTGAAACGTGTAAGTAGTTCTTCAATATCGCTATATCCGATTTTAAATATAAGTAATATTTATAATTATAAATAAGTTATTATGAAAAAATATAAATAAAAAATTAGTTAAATTTTTTTGAAATATTTATTTAGGTTACTTTGGAATAATTTACAAAGACTAAAGTTAGTAAAGATTTATAGCAAAGAGATTTTCATAAATCACTTTTCATTTCAATGCATGAATCTCTTACAATATATTTGCATATATTTATAAATATTTATTAAGATATTTATAATTTAAATAGATATATCAAACTTACAAAAATAATAATTTAAATATATATATATATATATATATATATATATATATAAATATTAAATTTAAATATTATAAATGATAAATATTATTAATTATAAATTAGAATTCTACCTACTAATTAAAATGGAATAGTAATTTTATGTTGCATATACTTGACATAGAGAAACCCATTAATATTGGTGGCGTAATTTATATATTTTTTAATTGGTCCGTTATAGATTAGTACTCTGATCTTTTCTTTCTTATGTTGTGAGTCATTGAAATCTTTTCTTTCTTATAGTGTGAGTCAGTATTTTCAATGATTACTTTATGATTAATTTATTTTCATTGTCCTACTAATATAGTGCATCCCTCTTAACTATTAATTTCAATTTTATTTGGACATATTTTTAATAAATATTTCTTCTGCATCAACTTCTTCAATTTCCCTCAACTCTTTATCTCATCCCTCTCAACTCTTTATATCAATTTTATCTGTGGTGCAGATTTTTACATAGGATTTCCTCTCCACCATCTTGTTCAACTTGGTGTTTATATGTCCCACTAATATAGTTCATCCCTCTCAACTCTTAATTTCAATTTTATCTTGTTCAGATTTTTACTGACTCGGATTTCCTCTCCATCGTCGTCTTTCAACTTGGCGTGCATCCCGACTAGTAATTTCAATTTTACCAACTATTTCCTCTCCATCATCTTCTTCAACTATTTTAACTATAGTTAGTTAAAGTGATAAAAAACTATTTTTAATGTTCATTACTTTTACTTACATTGTTATTTTTTTAAAGATTTAAGTTTCATTATATATAATTATAATTAATGGATAGTTTTATTAAATTTAAATTAAAAGAAGGATAATAAAAGAAATATAAATACAATTTTTTTTTGAGTTAAAGCTAGTTACAAATTCCTAAAGATCAATGAACATAATTTCAAAAACATTCTTTCTTCATAAACGAATTCTTAGCTTGATACTTCTTTCAAATTCTTTTTCACTGGAAAATCCACAGCAGTAATTAATATCTTAAACGAGCTGCAAAAATTATACTGGAAAATGGTTTCTTATTTTAGGTTTACTCGGAATCACATCTGTTCATTTTCCATATGTAACTCGCACCTAGAATTACATCCAGTCTTTTAACAAATTTTCCAGGTTGCTGAAAACATTTTCCTGTTTAAGATTTTTATCATATTACTTTTTAATTAATTCTTATCCATTCTTTTTTATTTTCATCACGAACTTGTTTCTCTGTTATTTGTATTTTTTTTAATTTTATTATGAACTCCTAAATTATTAGCAATGTGTTAAAAGAATCTAATTAATAATATAAAAAAATTTAGACAAATTTTATAATTTTTCCTATAATAAGAGTGTTTTAAACACAAATACCATTAAAAATGACAAACAATTGTCAAAAATCCATTGTAAAGGAACTCTTTGGTGTTCCTTGTAGGTAACTTTTGATTGCGTTTCTTTCCCGCGCAATTCTCACTAATCCATATTTTTCTATTTAGTCCTGGTCCTTAACTTTCCTTCCGCACTTTAATTTGGTATTTGATGATAACTTGCATTCGAACTTGAATAGGCTCTGCATCCTATCATTAGTAAACTTGTTTTTACATAATGTTTTATTTTACATAATAAAATTAATAATAAACTTATTTTTACATAGTGTTTTATTTTATATAATAAGACTAATAACCTATTAGTAGTCAGTAGCTGTAAAACTTTAATTAAACGAAACGATTTTTAAAGAATGTCAAGAGAATAGTAGTTAAACTGTATATGGCATTTCTTTTTCTTCTATTCCTAATAGTGTGTTTGGATTTCTACTATATATTTTCTTTTTCTTAATCCTAATCCTATGCCTTTACAGTGCATGCACACATAAACTTCAAATATTTTGACCTGATATATATATACAGAGATTTTTCAATTTTTGAAAAGAAAAATTGTATTCAATGAATCTGGCAGCATTTTATATATTTTTCCGGCCGATGTATCTCAATGATTTATCTGTAGCAGCCCATGGTTCCAATCCCACTTTACCCTTTATTCAAGATTTATATGCAGAAAAACGCACGATCATGGTCACATGTATTTACAGAGATTTAGCCGCCCATTGTTACATGCATTGAGTTGTCTTTTCAAACACACGAATTCTTTTTTATATTTTTATTTGCAATAAATTGTTATTTGCTATTGTTCAAATTATTTGCAAAAATTATTAAATAATACGATGCTACATTGGAAGATCCACAGCGTCTTTTTATTTGCAATAAATTGTTATTCGCTATTGTTCAAATTATATGTAAAAATTATTAAATATATTATTTGGGAAACTGTACCCTGTTGTAGTTTCATTCAGAATCACATCCATTCATTTTATATTTTGTAATGTCTCCAAAATAACATAAAATTTAAAATTTTTCCTTTCCTGCAATAACCGCTAACCGCTAATTAAAGGAGAAGAATTCTTAGTTTAATTCTAACACAATTAAAGCATTCATACTTGCCCGAAATATTGTAAAAGCTTGAGACTTTAAGTAACATGGTCTCTATGTTGGTTAGACTTGATACTGCGGAAGCGATATGAAAACCATTGATGGAATATTTTAAATTACAGTTGCAATTACTAATACAAAGGTAAAAGCAACACTTCTTACTGTTTCAAGAATTTATGTGATTGAATTTGTGAATGTCTAAATGACACCTTCAGGTGGTTGGATCATTGTTGATGAAAGGTTGAGTCCATAGTGGGACATTCATAACAATCAAGGCAATGGAAGTACTCCAGCAGGGTTGCCGAGAGGTAAGAGTACTGGTAGATGTTTTATGGACTTTCTTAGCACTTTTGCTAATGTAGTTACTCCTATTGTGTTGCAGGTATAATTCTCCGAGGGCCGCTGTGCCCTAGAAACTCTATTTATACATACATCAAAAGCATGAGCAAGTAAGCGTTTAAACTTGCAGGTTGTAACCCTAACTTGATGGTCTAAGGTCTTACTATTACTACACAAGGGTGTGGTGATAAAGGAATTCTATGGTGGATCACTTTGTAGTAATTAAATGTTTATATAAGTGAGTCGTGGTGTGTCCGTGCGACTCAATACTATAGTCTTGTATGACATATTTCAACTCCACTAGGGTGTGGTTGGTGAAGACTTAAATGCACCCAACGTAGTGGGTGACAGGCTGTAAGGGAGGCTTACGAAAAACAAGGCTGGGGCTTTGATCCTCATTTCTCAAGAGCTCTGCATTTGTATGATGGTCGTCTCTGCCTTAAACTGCGTTTAGTGTGTGCCTTCAATTCCCGACATGAGCATCGCTCATGGTCAGGGTTGTCTGCATTTGTTATGATGCGACAAGGTGGACTCCCAGCTTGGTTTCAGGTAATCGTTGCCCCTCTTAAGCTATGTTAAAGCCCTTCTTTTCCTAAATGATGATCTATATAAAAAGGAATGACAGGTTTGATCTTGTAATGGACTGCAAGTTGATAGAGGAGTCTGGCGTGGTCATGGTGGGTACTCTAAGCTATCGTGGCTATGGCAATGACTATGGTAAGTCCGGTCTTTCACACTACTCTATCTCTCGCAACCCTGGTAGTGTACTTGTGTATTCTACATGGTTTGCATGGGTGCTTCCCTGAGTCTTTGACTCATTGGTTCTTTCAGAAGCCTAGAATGGGTTGGTTCTTTTGGAAGCCTAGAATGGGTTTTGTAAGAAAATGAAACTGGGAGAAGACGAGTCTTCTGTTTAAACTCTAAGGAGTTCTTGTGGTCATTTTCAATACTGGCTTGGTGCTTAGATGACTATCGTGTTTATGGTTTTGAAGCCCTAGTTGGCATGGGTTGTGGCTCTCGTGAACTATGGTGAAACTGGGGTTTTCGCAGGGGATTCTTCCCTGTAACAAAATGTCTGCATATATGTATTGGGTATGAAATGAAAATACAATTTTATGTACAGTTCCATTTCTTGTTTAATGAAATCCTTAGTGTAAGAATGAAAATCGGGGTGTGTGGAGTTCTATGAATGTAACTCAATGTTTCCGATTTCTATGTTGTGCGTTCATGTTTTAATTGAAGAAGTAGCTGTATGCGTCAGGGTTCGTGCTGGATTTGATGAACGAGATGGTTGCTCTTAAAATTCTATGGTGATGGTTTAAAAGAGGAAAATGATAACGTCCAGGTGGCATTCTAAGTGTATGATTATTTTGTTGAAATTATCCTGTAGGCAATTTGTTTACTTTAGATTTATATGTCTACTATCTATGCGATAGTGGCTTTTGTAGCTTGCAGCTATGTTTGATGCGTTTTCTTAGTAAATGATTGACAATGGGGTTTGATTCCTGTACCTATACCTTGGTTTATAAATAATGAGGCTAAATATGAAAGTTTAAATGTTCCCTCTGTACTACTAAATTCGTTTCTCTGTAATACGTCGATTTGGTTTGGGTTTTGGCAAAATGTTTTGGAATTCCATCAAGAAGATTTAGATCTGAAAAATACTCTTTAATACTTTGTTTACAGAAGAAAATATATATCAATGAGAGAGAGAGAGTAATGGTTTATCATGTCTTTGCAATGACTGCGTTGTTTTTCTTTGTTGATAAAGTTTTGAGTAACGTTGTTTTCCAAATGTGTAGAATGGTAGAACTGAAAATTCGATGCTCATTCTAGGAAAAATACAAATTGATTTCAATGACTAAAATAATGCTTTGTATTGTAAAAAGGAATTAATCAACAGATAAGAGAAAATAAATAGAACAACAAATAAGAAGAAAAGTACTTAATGATTCCCGAAACTTTTAGCAAATTCGATTGACTAGCAAAGGCTAGATGGCTAGACCTGCTAGATAATGCCACTGTATTCTTGGACAAAAATCTTTAAATACTGAAAAGGAGAACAATACTTATTCTAACATTGCATTCTGAAAATACTTAATTTGAAGGTTCTATAGTCTTACATACTTGCTTGATTCTGTAGCTTGCTCTCGCTTGTAACGACCTGCACACCCAGCCAATCATTAATGGAAAACTATTGAACTCTTAACTCACCTGACAATTGATCTTCGATGGATAACCTTGGGACTACCACGTTCCTCCCAACCATGATTCTACAACCATTTCTGGTTCAGTATGAATCCCACCGAGTAGGATCTGACATGCAAACTGAGAGGTAGAGGCCCTAGATTTGTAGCTAGTTCAGATCTGGAGAATTATATGTGGGAAGGGTTCACTTCTTGGAACAGAGAGTTTCTCTTGACACCATATGAGAATTATAACTCCAAAAGAAAAGATGACCCCCCCAACTTTGGGGTCTGTCCTCTTTAAGTAAGTAAATCTTGAATTAAGGCTGTTTGGAATTACTGGTTTCTTTTTTTTTTTAAATAAATAACTTTAATTCTTTTAAAGAAAAAGTATTTGTTTTAATTTATTACTAGTTCTTTTGGAACTAGGACTTCTCAACTTTGTTTTGACTAAAGTGTTTTTGATCTTTAATCTTTTTATAATATTAATAATCCAAATAAATATAATTCCACCTAAATATTAATAAATAATATTTAGTAAGTGGCAGCCCACTTATGCATAAATATATATCTAAAAGAATATATATTCTATAAATAATTAAATAACACTATTATTTGTTAGAAGCTCTTAGTAATAATATTTAGCTTTGAGGCCTTTAAACATTTTGTTCACCTGATACTTCTTTTAATTCTTTTTAAGGATAGGGTCCACTTCTTTGGATGGTTTCAGTAAGCTAGTAAAAGGAAACTCTAGTCTCTCCCTTTGCATGTCAAATACGCTCGTTTTAACATGGTAGTTCCCGGAGTACTTGATGATAGGAAGATTTTATTTAATCAAAATGAATAGTTTGTGATAAAATACATAAGTGCTATTCAGAGTCCTTCCGACTCAACACTGGAGATCTAGTAACCCCGAGTGCTCTTCAGAGCCTTTTAACTCAACACTCTCATATGGGCGTTACGCTAGTGCAGCTCCAGAACCTCCGCTCAACAGTAGAGATAGAATGTGGTTGTGAGGCACATCTAGGATATTTAAGTGGCCTAAGATCCAGTAATCATTTTCTTTCAAGGTTGGAGTGCTCCAGGGCTTATGCCTAACACTCAACGTACCTCAGGGCTTAGGCCCAGTATATATGTCATTCATGTGTTTCTAAGTCCATGCTCAACACACTACATAATCATCCATATGAATCATGCTCTGCACAGTAGATCATAATTTGAAACCAATTCTCATAATACAACATAAGTTTATTCATTCGGGCTTTCTTGCACAGTATATATCTAAAAATGAAACAATCAGGGTCCATGCCCAATATATCAACTCATGAAAGAATAAATCAAAACATGCTAATGTTATGGCAAAATAATAAATCACATATGCTAGGGCCGTGGCCCAATATAACATCATAGCATAGTTAGTCAAAAAGTTGGGATATTACATCCCTCCCACTTAGAACAACACCGTCCCAGTGTTTCTAGGGACTAGGAATGAAATAATGAAACAAGGCGGGGTATGCCTCTCTCATGGTAGCCTCATTCTCCCAAGTAGCCTCATCTGGTCCAAAGTGCCTCCTTTTCACTTTTAGCTGGGTAATGGTTCTCCTCCTAAGCTGGACCTCTCTTTTGTCCAAAATGTGGAGTGGTTCTGGCATGAACTCCCCTTCGGGCTCCACCTGTAATAAGGACCAATCAATAACATGTTTAGTATCGTATACATATTTCTTTAATAAAGAAGCATGAAAAACATTATGAACTTTTATATGTGCTGGTAGGGCTAACTCATATGCTACTGGACCCTTCTTGCCCAATATTTCAAAAGGTCCACAAAACCTTGGGGCTAGTTTACCACAACGCCCCAAGCTTAATGAGCTTTGTTTTGCCTTTATTCGTAGGAATATATGTTCACCTACTTGGTAGTCTTTGTCCTTTCTTTTCTTGTCCACGTAACTCTTTTGGCGGTCTTGTGCTTCTTTAAAGTTCAGTTGCACCTTGGAGACTAGTTGTTCCAAGTCTTTTAGTAAGTCTAGCCCTAGCATAAGTTTGTCCACCGGGCTGTCCCAAGTTACGGGGGTTCGACACTTTCGACCATAGAGTACTTCGAAAGGGCTCATTTTGGCCGAAGTTTGATAACCGTTGTTGTGAGCAAACTCTGCGAGGTGTAGATAGTCTTCCCACTTAGTGGGATTGTTCATGACATACATCCTCAGCATACCCTCAAGAATTTGGGTCACCCTTTCTGTCTGTCCGTTGGTTTGGGGGTGATATACAGTACTAAACTATAGTTGTATTTCTAACCCAGAGAACAGTGCTCTCCAGAAGTTGCTAGTGAACTTCGTGTCTCGGTCTGAGATAATTGCTTTGGGTATCCCGTGTAACTGGAAAATATCCTTTAGGAATATTTTCGCAATGTGAGCTTCCCTGTAGGTAGATTTTACTAGAATGAAATATGTTGCTTTTGACATCTTGTCCACTACTACGAAGATGGAGTCGTTCTATTTCTTACTCTTGGGTAGGCTTGTAATGAAATCGATACTTATTACCTCCCACTTCCATTCCGGAATGGATAAAGGTTGAAGTAGTCCTGAGGGGTGTTGATGTTCGGCTTTGACCAACTAGCATTCTTGACATTTCAGAATGAACAATGTGATGTCAACTTCCAGTTTAGGCCAAAAGAAATGTTTCTTTACGGTCGAAATCATCTTTTGATATCCAGGGTGCCCTGAATATGGTCTTCGATGGAATTTGGTGAGTATGTTAGGTCTAATGTCTCTCATCTCTGGCACGTAAAGCCTCTCCTTCGACCATAACAATCCTGATTCATCTATCTTGTATTCTTTTTGTTGTTGAAAAAGCCTATCTTCCTAAATCTTTTTAAGGATCTCGACATAGAACCGGTCATTTTGGCATGCCATTCTAATTCTGTCGTGAATGTCAGAGCTAGTTCGACTTTCAGTTACCTCATCTAACAAATGAGCTCGACGACTTAAGGCATCAACAATCTTGTTTTCTTTCCCCTTGATGTGTCTCAGTTCGAAGTGGTATTCACTAAGGAAGGCTAACCACCTAGCCCGTCTAGCGTTCAGGTTGGGTTGATCAGACAGGTATTTTAGACTCATGTTGTCCATCTTAAATAGAAATTTCTTGCCCATGAGGTAATGCCTCCACATCTTCAGAGCGTGGATAATGGCGACCAAATCAAGATCATGAGTAAAATAGTTTTTCTCATGTTCTTTTAAATTCCTTGACTCGTAGCACATGGCAAAGTCATCCTGCATAAGGACTCCTCCGAGTCCTTCCTTGCTTGCATCGGTACAAACTACGAAGTCCCCATTGGGGTCTGCAATTCGTAGTATTGGTGTGCTAACCATAAGTTGTTTTAACTTCTAAAAACTTTCCTCGCACTTGTTTGTCCAAATGAACTTATTGTTTTTCTTCTGTAAAGCGACCATGGGACAAGCAATCCGTGAGAAGTTCTCAATGAACTTCCGATAATATCCGGCTAAACCTAGGAATGATCGTATGTCGAAAACACAAGTAGGTGTGGGCCATTCCTCGATAGCCTTGATCTTTTTAGGGTCAACTGCTATTCCCTTCTCGAAAATGATGTGTCCTAGATATTGTATCTGAGGTCTATAGAAATCACACTTACGAAATTTTGTGTACACAGCTGATGTTCTCGTAGTATCCATAGGACTATTCGGAGGTGTTCCTCATGTTCTTCTTCATTCTTGGAATAGATCAGGATATCGTCTATGACGACTAGAACAAACTTATCGAGGTTCTTACTGAAAACGTTGTTCATCATCCACATGAAGTTGGTGGGTGCGTTCATCAAACTGAAAGGCATTACTACAAATTCGTAGTGGCCATATCGGGTGCAAAACGCGGTCTTACTGATGTCCTCGTCATGGATTCTCACTTGGTGATATCCGGATCACAGGTCGATTTTTGAGAAGATCTTCGCTCTTCCAACTTGGTCAAACAAGTCATCGATCCTAGGGAGTGGGTAACGGTTCTTGATGGTTAACTTGTTGAGTTGACGGTAATTGATGCACATACGCATCGTTCTGTCCTTCTTTTTTACAAAGAGTATTGGTGCTCCCCAAGGAGACACACTCAGTCGAATGTATCCCTTGTCTATTAGTTCTTGTAACTGTATCTTGAGCTCTACCAACTCTGGTGTGCCCATATGGTATGAGGTCCTAGAGACAGGTACCGATCCGGGTGTTAAATCTATGGAAAAGTCTAAGTCCCGTTTGGGTGGTAACCCTGGTATTTCCTAGGGAAACACGTCTCTGAATTCTACTAGTATTGGAAAATCCTAGATCTTTTGTTCTCTATTGGCTTCTACTGTTTGAAGGTGGCTTGCAAATAGGTTACAACCCTTTCTTAAGCGTTTCTTTGCTTGTAATGCAGATATCTGTCGTACTGATACTTCCTTAGGTATACCTTGAATTGTCCTTTTGTTCCCTTGACTATCTATGCATAGGATTGATTTGCTTAAGCAATCTAGCAGGGCATGATGTTTTTGATCACAGGTCGATTTTTGAGAAGATCTTTGCTCTTCCAACTTGGTCAAACAAGTCATCGATCCTAGGGAGTGGGTAACGGTTCTTGACGGTTAACTTGTTGAGTTGATGGTAATTGATGCGCATACGCATCGTTCTATCCTTCTTTTTTACAAAGAGTATTGGTGCTCCCCAAGGAGACACACTCAGTCGAATGTATCCCTTGTCTATTAGTTCTTGTAACTGTATCTTGAGCTCTACCAACTCTGGTATGCTCATATGGTATGAGGTCCTAGAGACAGGTACCGATCCGGGTGTTAAATCTATGGAAAAGTCTAAGTCCCGTTTGGGTGGTAACCCTGGTATTTCCTAGGGAAACACATCTCTGAATTCTACTAGTATTGGAAAATCCTAGATCTTTTGTTCTCTATTGGCTTCTACTATTTGAAGGTGGCTTGCAAATAGGTTACAACCCTTTCTTAAGCGTTTTTTTGCTTGTAATGCAGATATCTGTCGTACTGATACTTCCTTAGGTATACCTTGAATTTTCCTTTTGTTCCCTTGACTATCTATGCATAGGATTGATTTGCTTAAGCAATCTAGCAGAGCATGATGTTTTTCTAACCAATCCATGCCTATTATTATGTCATAAGACCCTAGCGGTAAGAGGTTTAAATATACCCTTGTCGGAAAACCGTTCAAATCTAACTCGCAGCTCTTAATTAGTTTGGAGACCTTCCACTTCGTACCTGTAGCTAGTTGTACCATCCATGGTACCTTGTGACTTTCTCGGTTTAACTTGCAAGTTTCTACTATCCTATGGGCGATGTAGCTTCGGCAAACACTAGGGTCTATTAGAACTGAAATGACAGTGTTAGATATCTTACCCTCAATTTCCACCATGGTAACTTGATGATCTTCCTGTCGGCCATCAAGGGTGACATAAATCCTAGGCGTCTTTGCCATGTCCCCCACGGTAGGCTCCGTTTGGATGTTGTGTAAAACCCCATTTGTTTTGTTGGGACAGTCTATGTAGTAATGTGGTCCTTGGCATTTCCAACAAGAAACCATTGGTGGGACCACTTTTGTCCCTTTGTTGAATGTTGACCTATTGGCTGGTAGTGGGGGTGCACTTGTTCGAGCTTGGGGTTGGCTAAAACCTCTGTTGGGTGGAAAACTGTTGTTATGTTTCCGAAAAGGTGGGGGTCAAAAACCCGGTCTGCGATTGTCTGAGAAGGTTATGAATCTGTCTCTATTTCTATTGATGTTGTCGTTCCTTGGCTGCACATGCTCATAGCACAGCGTGGCTTTATGTAGGGTTATATCAAGGGTTTTGGGCATGCCAAATTCTATCTTCTCTCTAAAGTTTAGTGGCAACCCACCCAAGAAATACTGAATTTTCACCTTCTCGTCCTTAATATAAGGCACATAGTGCAGCAAGTCTAAGAACTAGTTTATGAAAGATTCCATAGTCACGGAGCCCATTTTTAACTCATGGAATTCTTTTATTTTCTTGTCAAAGAATCTTTCAGACATATACTTCTCCTGAAATATTCTACTGAAAGTATCCCAGGTTATGTCTCGTAGTTCTTGTCCCTTGGTGTGTTTCAAGTCCCGCCACCATCTCGCAACTTTACCATTTAGGTTATCTATGGCTAGTCGAGCTTGCATCTCACTGGAGTAATTATGAACCTTGAAGTATTTATTCATTCCTAACAACCATTCTTCAGCTTTTTCCCCTGAGTTGACTTCCTCGTCATAAGTTGGGGCTCTTATCTTTCTGAACTCTCCTTACAAACTATCATCACTCTTCCTCCTTCTCTTTCAAGGAAGTGGGGAGCCATTGTCATTGGAAGAGCTGTTACAGTCCTCTTCCATTGGTTCCGATTTATGTCCTTCTTGCTCTCCTATCTTGTAACTGGCTACTTTCCTTGTGATAAGAGTGTTGACAGAGAGAATAGGCTATTCATGGGTTTTTTCCCCTGTTAGGATTTGGAGTAAGGCTTCATTTATAGCCCGTTGTTCTCTTCTTTCTTGCATATTCTTGTCTCTGAAACTCTAGAATTCTGCTTGTAGTTGCTGCATGGATTTCTCTAAATCCGAGTTCAGTTCCACCACAATTTCTTTCTCTCGTAGTGGGGAATTTAGATTTCCTTGTATACTGCTGCCTTGTTCTACATTCATTTTTCTGATACTTCCTGTACTTGAAAGTTATATAAGTCTCTGTTTATAGAAAACAATTTATTAGTTAATTCTTCACATGAAACATAATACAATATTTTAAACAAAGTTTTATGTATCTGCAGCGGTGTTTGGTAGTGATCCCAATAGGTCACTTAGTGTTTGTAACTTGCTCTGATACCACTTGTAATATCCCCAAAATAGCATAAAATTTAAAAATTTTCGTTTCCTGTAATAACTGCTAATTAAAGGAGAAGAATTCTTAGTTTAATTCTAACACAATTAAAGCATTCATACTTGCCCAAAATATTGTAAAAGCTTGAGACTTTAAGTAACATGGTCCCTATGTTGGTTAGACTTAATCATACGGAAGCAATATGAAAACCATTGATGGAATGTTTTAAATTACAGTTGCAATTACTAGTACAAAGGTAGAAGCAACACTTCTTACTGTTTCAAGAATTTATGTGATTGAATTTTTGAATGTCTAAATGACACCTTCAGGTGGTTGGACCATTGTTGATGAAAGGTTGAGTCCATAGTGGGACATTGATAACAATCAAGGCAATGGAAGTACTCCGGCAGGGTTGCTGAGAGGTAAGAGTACTCATGGATGTTTTGTTGACTTACTTAGCACTTTCGCTAACGTAGTTACTCCTATTGTGTTGCAGGTATAATTCTCCCAGGGCCGCTGTTCCCTAGCAACTCTATTTATACAGACATCAAAAGCATGTGCAAGTAACAGTTTAAACTTGCAGGTTGTAGCCCTCACTTGATGGTCTAAGGTCTTACTATTACTACCCAAGGGTGTGGTGATAAATGTATTCTATGATGGAGCACTTTATAGTAATTAAATGTTTATATAAGTGAGCCGTGGTGTGTCCATGCGACTCAATACTATAGTCTTGTATGAAATATTTCCACTCCACTAGGGTGTGGTTGGTGAAGACATAAATGCACCCTACGTAGTAGGTGACAGGATGTAAGGGAGGTTTACGAAAAACAAGGATGGGGCTTTGATCCTCATTTCTCCAGAGCTCTGCATTTGTATGATGGTCTGTCTCTGCCATAAACTGCGTTTACTATGTGCCTTCAATTCCTGACCTGAGCATCGCTCATGGTTAGGGTTGTCTGCGTTTGTTCTGCTGCGATAAGGTGGACTCCTAGCTTGGTTTCAGGTAATCGTTGCCCCTCTTAAGCTATGTTAAAACCCTTCTTTTTCTAAATGATGATCTATATAAAAAGGAATGACAGGTTCGATCTTTTAATGGACTGTACGTTGATAGAGGAGTCTGGCGTGGTCGTGGTGGGTACTCTGAGCTATTGTGGCTATGGCAATGACTATGGTAAGTCCAGTCTTTCACAGTACTCTGTCTCTGGAAACCCTAGTAGTGTATTTGTGTATTCTAGTTGGTTCTCATGGGTGCTTCCCTGAGTCTTTGACTCATTGGTTCTTTTGGAAGCCTGGAAGGGTCGCTTTAATGGTTGGACCATCGAATGTTTAAATTTATGGGTTTTGTAAGAAAATGAAACTGGGAGAAGACGAGTCTTATGTTTAAACTCTAAGGATTTCTTGAGGTCATTTTCAATACTGGCTTGGTGCTTAGATGACTGGCGTGGTTATGGTTTTGAAGCCCTAGTTGGCATGGGTTGTGGCTCTCGTGAACTATGGTGAAGCTGGGGTTTTCGCAGGGGATTCTTCCCTGTAACAAAATGTCTGCATACATGTATTGGGTATGAAATGAAAATACAATTTTCTGTATAGTTCCTTTTCTCGTTTAATGAAATCCTTAGTGTAAGAATGAAAATCAGGGTGTGTGGAGTTCTATGAATGTAACTCAATGTTTCCGATTTCTATGCTGTGCGTTCAAGTTTTAATTGAAGAAGTATCTGTATGCGTCAGGGTTTGTGCTGGATTTGATGAATGAAATGGTTTCTCTTAAAATTCTATGGTGATGGTTTAAAACAGGTAAACGACAACGCCCAAGTGGCATCCTAAGTGTATGACTATTTTGTTGAAATTATCCTATAGGAAATTTGTTTACTTTAGATGTATATGCCTGCTATCTATGCCCACATTGCTTGATTCACGGTAGTGGCTTTTGTAGCTTGCAACTATGTTTGATGCGTTTTCAAAGTAAATGAGTGAAAATGGGGTTTGATTCATGTACCTAAACCTTGGTTTATAAATAATGTGGCTAAATGTGAAAGTTTAAATGTTCCCTCTGTAGTACTAAATTCGTTTCTCTGTAATGCGTCGATTTGGTTTGGGTTTTAGCAAAATGTTTTGGAATTCTATCAAGAAGATTTAGATCTGAAAAATACTATGTAATACTTTGTTTAAAGAAGAAAATATATATAAATGAGAGAGATAATAACTGGACTAAACCCTAAAGGTCCATTTGATCATGTCTCTGCAATTACTGCGTTTTTTTTCTTTGTTGATAAAGTTTTGAGTAACGTTGTTTTCTAAATGTGTAGAATGGTAGAACTGAAAATTCGATGCTCATTCTAGGAAAAATACAGATTGATTTCAATGACTAAAATAATGCTTTGTATTGTAAAAAGGAATTAATTGACAGACAAGAGAAAATAAATAGAACAACAAATAAGAAGAAAAGTACTTAATGATTCCCGAAACTTTTAGAAAATTCGATTGACTAGCAAAGGCTAGATGGCTAGACCTGCTAGGTAATGACACTATATTCTTGGAAAAAAATATTGAAATACTGAAAAAGGAGAACAATAATTATTCTAACATTGCATTCTGAAAATAATTATTTTGAAGGTCTTGTAGTCTTACATACCTGCTTGATTCTGTAGCTTGCTCTCGCTTGTAATGACCTGCACACCCAACCAATGATTAATGGAAAACTACTTAACTCTTAACTGACCTGACAATTGATCTTGGATGGATAACCTTGGGACTACCACGTTCCTCCCAACCATGATTCTACAACCGTTCCTGGTTTAGTATGAATCCCCCTGAGCTGAATCTAACATGCAAACTGAGAGGTAGAGGCCCTAGATTTGTAGCTAGTTCAGATCTGGACAATTATATGTGGGAAGGGTTCACTTCTTGGAACTGAGAGTTTCTCTTGACACCATATGAGAATTATAACTCTAAAAGAAAAGATGATCCCCCCAACTTTGGGGTCTGTCCTCTTTAAGTAAGTAAATCTTGAATTAAGACTGTTTGGAATTACTAGTTTCTTTTTTTTTTAAATAAATAACTTTAATTCTTTTAATGCAAAAGTATTTGTTTTAATTTATTACTAGTTCTTTTGGAACTAGGACTTCTCAACTTTGTTTTGACTAAAGTGTTTTTGATCTTTAATCTTTTTATAATTTTAATAATACAAATAAATATAATTCCACCTAAATATTAATAAATAATATTTAGTAAGTGGCAGCCCACTTATGCATAAATATATATCTAAAAGAATATATATTCTATAAATAATTAAATAACAATATTATTTGTTAGAAGCTCTTAATAATAATATTTAGCTTTGAGGCCTTTAAACATTTTGTTCACCTCATACTTATAATAATTATTTTTAAGGATAGGGGCCACTTCTTTGGACGGTTTCGGTAGGCTAGTAAAAGGCACCTCTAGTCTCTCCCTTTGCATGTCAGATACCCTCATTTTAACATGGTGGTTCCTGCTGTACTTGATGATAAGAAGATTTTATTTAATCAAAACGAATAGTTTGTGATAAAATACATAAGTGTTATTCAGAGTCCTTCTGACTCAACACTGGAGATCTAGTAACCCCGAGTGCTCTTCAGAGCCTTTTAACTCAACACTCTCACATGGGCGTTATGCTAGTGCAATTCCAGAGCCTTTGCTCAACACTAGAGCTAGAATGTGGTTGTGAGGCACATCTAGGATATTTAAGTGGCCTCATATCCGGTAATCATTTTCTTTCAAGCTTGGAGTGCTCCAGGGCTTATGCCCAACACTCAATGTACCTCGGGGCTTAGGCCTGTACGTAACAAGAGTCCTCTAGATACATCGGGGCTTAGGCCTAGTATATAGTTCATTCGTGTGTTTCTGAGTCCACTCTCAACACACTACATAATCATCCATATGAATCATGCTCTGCATAGTAGAATGTAACAAAAGAGGTAATCTTAGTATATCATAATTTGTAACCAATTCTCATAATACAACATAAGTTTATTCATTTGGGGTTTCCTGCCCAGTATATATCTAAAAATGAAACAATCAGGGTCCATGCCCAATATATCAACTCATGAAAGAATAAATCGAAACATGCCACTGTTATGCCAAAATAATAAATTACATATGCTGGGGCCGTGGGCCAATATAGCATCATAACATAGTTAGTCAAAAAGTTGGAATATTACATATTTATATTTGTAACTTAAAATGCAAATCCATTTTAGATCAATAATTTCCTTTATGACATTCTCTTCATATCTTTTCATGTTCAATTTATAGGTATAACTTAAAATCCATTTCATGTCGATAATTTCCTTAATTTCAATTTTGGTATTTTTTTCAAGTTAATGCAAAATCCATTAGTTATGCAGTCATTGCAAAACTAGTCAAATACTAACACCATACAGTTAAAACAAACTAGTTAGAGTTTCTATTGAGGATATTCAAGTACTTACTTTGTCAATATTAAATCATCTCAAAACATTAAATTCATCATTTAAAAATTTGGTTGATTTAATATTTTTCCTTAAATTTATTTATTTAAATCTAAATATCAAACTTTAATCATTATTGTTGTGCAATCACTACTTTCCAATTATAATGTAATAATTTAGTTTAAAATAAGCAAATTTCTTTCTATGAAATTATGGCTTGTCACAAATTATCATTCAATTACTTGTTCAAGTCAAACATTTTACTTATTATACAACTTTTTCCAATGTTATTGCTGAAAGAACTTTAGTTTCTCCAGTATTTTGTTTTTTATTGAGCAAATATAATGCTACCATAAATATTAATGAATTTAAATTTCTTAGGAACAAATCTCCTTGTTTCTTAGGTCGTTTAGACATTTTTTTTTCCTTCTAAAACTTTCCAATCCATTATTGTACAAAATTATCTCAATTTTATTCAAGAAAGACTTTGAGAAATTTATCATATTACTCTTGAATTAGTTCTTACCAATCATTTTGATTTTTCATTTAATTGATCATTTTCATTGCATGTTTCTTTAATTAGCTTTTACCAATTTTTTCTTTTATTTTTCATTTAATCAATGGTTTTCATCATATATTTTTTGTAAGTTCTATTTAGAAAATAACACGAAACAAACAAATTGTTAACCAAATGTTTCGGTGTTTAAATTAGTTTAATAAATTGGTTATGGGTTAGTAACCGACTCGTGGGAAACCATATTTGTTTTATATATATATTGTATTGCTTGCTGTATACCTTAATGAATATATTTTTTGGAGTTTATTTTCTGCTCTGTTCATCAGTATTTTGGAGTTTATTTTCTGTTCTGTTCATCAGTGGTATCAAAGCATAGAGCGGTGATCCCTTTGTGCAGAAAACTCCAGTGTGTAGCCTGTGTGCAGAAAACGTGTGCAGGTGTGCAGAAACCCCCGTGTTTTGAATATTTGAGAAACCCTATGCTATCGTGCAGAGGAAGAGGAGAGCAGCTCATCTACTGAGAGCAGCACGTCCGCTGAAAGAGACAGTCTGCATAAAGCAGAGCAAGCCACGACTGAGTCTCCAGTAGTGAAGAAAAGTTTCACATCTATTAATAGCCGCAGCCAAGCCAACGGTGACAGAAATTCTGGGCATTCTCTGAGATCTGAATCGAAAATTCTCATAAGACTGAAGCTACATAGAAGTGAAAAACTAAAATGCATTCTCTAGTTTCAATTGTTGGAGTTATTTTTTCTAGAAAACGAAATTATCAGGAATGGTTTCGCAAAGTTAAAAATACCCTTATTTTTAATGATATGTGGGATGGAATTTGTGAAAATGAGAATTTAGAAGATAAGAAATATGGAGAAGAAATAGTACCACCATTACCACCAGTACCACCTATTGATACCAAACAGTTAGCATTATGGAAAAGTAAGGACAAGAAGGCTTAAGCCTTGATCATTGTCTCTGTAAGTGAAGAAGTAAGTAGACATCTAGTTTCTAGCAAAAGTGCTTGGGAAACATTAAAGAAACTAAAAGATTTGTATGATTCACATTCTGAGCTTGAAATCATACAATTATTGATGAAGTAATTTAACTTAGAATTAAAAGATAATGATCCAATGAAACTTGATTATGAAATTAGAGCTATTTTCTATGATATTGATGCAACTGGTGTAAAAGTTGACATTCAACTTACTGCATTTATTAAAGCTCTATATCCTACCTATACTCATTATTTAGAATCACTTCAGGCTAGTGGTCAAATGAAAGCTATTACCTTTGAAACACTTGTTGAGAAAATTGTTGAAAGAGAGAAAACCTTTGGGAAGAAGGAATCTCTTTCTAGTTCCACTGTTGAGACTTTGTGTCTCACCCATAAATAGCAGAAACCTAGAGGGGAGTCTACTAGACCTAACCATAGTAGCAGAGGTCGTGGTAGGAGAACATTTAGAGGCAGGGGGGGTAATCATCATCAAGATGACAGATAGAAAAAATATGTTCAAAATGATAGGCAATCTGTTAAATGCTATAGATGTGGAAAACTTGGTCATACTACCATTTATTGTTGCGCTCCTTGGGAGAAGATTAATGAGAAGAAAGAGCAATAGCATCCAGATAAAGGAAAACCACCTAAATCTGCTCACTATATAGTTGCACATTGTAATCTTAGTATTAATGAAGTTTTTAGCACTTCTTTTTCTTCGTGGGAAGATACTTGGATTTTAGATACTGGAGCCACATGTCATATGACCTTCAGAAGAGATTGTTTTGAGACATTTAGTGATCATATTGATGGTATAATTTATTTTGCTAATAAGTCACAGTTGAAGCCCTCTGGTATTGGTTCTATTCGGCTTAAGTTACCCGGACTTGCTGATTATATTTTGCATGATGTTCTTTACATTCCTCAATTAAAAAAATTTGATGTCTCTCATACAAGTTAGGCAACAAGGGTATTCTATACATATGTTTGATGGTATAATTAAGATACGAAGAACATCTAATGATGTGATTGTTATGACTGGTGTTGAAGAAGACGAACTCTTAAAACTACAAGCGACATCATCTTTTTTATCCAACTCAGCTCTTTTGTCTCAGCATAGTGATACTCTATCCTCCATCTTATTGTGGCATGCTCGTTTTTTTCATATCAATTATGATAGTATCATAATTATGAAACAACAAGGTATACAAGGGCTTCCTACTATTCCAATAAAATTGTTTCCATGTAATGCTTGTATTTTAGGAAAGCATTGTAAACAACCTTTTTATAGGTCTACTTCCAAGGCTTCCAGGAAGTTAAGACTTATACACTCAAATTTATGTGGGCCTGTGCCTATTCCATCTGCCAATGGTAACAAATATATGCTAACATTTATTGATGACTACACCAGGATGTGTTGGGTTTACTTGTTGAAAGAGAAATCGCAAGTTTTTGCAACTTTTAAGAATTTTTATTTATGGATTTCCAATGAAACTCAACTTAATATTGGCACTCTCCGCTCAGATAATGGTGTAAAATACACATCTAATGAATTTCAAAAGTACTTACAAGATAATGGTATTAAGCATCAAACCACCATTTCATATTCCCCACAACAAAATGGTGTGGCATAATGCATGAACAGAACTTTGCTTAATATGGTAAGGTCTATGATGTTTTTTCAAAATGTCAAGTTGATGTTTTGGGGAGAAGCATTACATTGTGCAGTCTATATTTGTAATCAGTGTCATTCTACTGCCATCAATAATAAGTCTCCTTATGAAATGTGGTATCGTCGACTTCCTGATATTCAACATTTTAGAGTTTTTGGTTCTCCTTGCTTTGCCTTGATTCCTACACAACAACGTAACATTTTAGAGTTTTTGGTTCTCCTTGCTTTTCCTTGATTCCTACACAAAAACGTAACAAATTGGGTGCCAGGAGCCACAAATGTATTTTTTTGGGATATTCTAATGATTCCAGAGCTTACAAGTTGTATGATGAGGTGAACAAGAAATTTATTGTTTCAAGAGATGTAGTTTTTCTTGAATTTGACAAAGATGCTTCTACTGTTGATCGACAACTAAGTCATTTGGATAAATTCTCTTCCAAGAAATTTTATTATGAATGGGATAATGACCTTCCACATCCTGAAGGGGGGATTCAGATTCTTGATCAGTCTATGGATTTCCCTTCAATTAATTTTCCTTATGTTTCAACACCTGAGAACAAAGACAAATTAGTTGATAATAATGATTCTGTAGAAGGAAAAATAATTGACAATAATGTAGAAACAGAAATTGAAGAAACTATTCAGCCATTTAAAATTCATCCATCAGAAATTGAAGAAGATATTCAACCATCATCGCAGCAATCAGTTCGTAGATCAACACGAACAAAGACAATTCCAAAAAGGTTTGATGAATTTAATTTAAATTTTTCTATTGCTATTAATGGGCTTGCTTCTTTTGAAGAAGCTGCTAGTTGTAATGAATGGTAGATGCAATGCAGAAAGAATATGATGCTCTTATTAAAAATGGCACTTGTAGGTTGGTGGACCCTCCTATTGGCATTAAACCAATTGGATCTAAGTGGATTTATAAAACTAAATATAAGGCTGATGGCTCACTTGACAAGTACAAGGAAAGACTTGTAGCAAAGGGGTATGCTAAAAAAGAAGGTATTGATTACACAGAAACATTTGCTCCTACTGCAAAATGGGGCACTATTAGAACTTTGTTTTCTCTTGCAGCTCAAAATGGATGGAAAATACATCATATGGATGTAAAAACTGCCTTTTTAAATGGAGATCTAAAATAAGTTGTCTATATGTTTCAGCTGGAAGGTTTTTCTATTAAAGGAAAAGAAAAGAAGATATGTAAATTGGTGAAATCTTTATATGGTTTGAAACAAGCACCTCGAGCATGGTATGAGAAGTTAACTGAGCATCTTCTCAAATTGAATTATAAGAATTTCAATCTAGATGATGCAACTTTATTTGTTAAGAAAGTTGGGCAATCAGTTGTATATCTAGTAGTCTATGTTGATGATTTGCTTATCACAGGGAATAATGATGATTATATAGTATTTATTGAAAAGGAGGTGCAAAAGGTTTTTGACATGACGGATTTGGGATTACTTCATTATTATTTAGGAATTGAAGTAGATCAAAAACCAAAGTATATATTTATTTCTCAGAAGAAGTATACTGGAGATCTGTTGAGTAAATTCAGGATGTTGGATTGTAATTTTGTTTCTACTCCAATGGAGCATAATCAAAATCTTAGTTCACATGAAGGCAGTGCATGTGAAGATCCAACAAAGTACATGCAACTTGTTGGAAGCTTGATTTATCTTACTAGTACTCGTCTTGACATAACTTTTTCTATAAGAATAATTTCCAGGTTTATGCATCAACCTTGTGAAGGTCATTAGATCGCAGCAAAACGAGTGCTCAAATATTTAAAAGGCACTCAATCATTTGGCATCAAATACTCTAAAGTTTCAGACTTCCATCTTATTAGTTATTCAAATTCAAATTTTGATGGAGATAAAGAGCATGGGGTGTCTACTTCAAGTTATTTGATGAATCGTCGATTAGCATCCATCACTTGGAGATCAAAAAAGCAATTGCTTCCTACTGATTCTACAGCTGAAACCGAATACGTTGCAGCAGTTCAGCCACAAAAGAAATCATTTGGCTTCGGAAAATTCTTGAACATTTGCAGAAGAAATAGAAGACTTCAACGCCTCTCTTTGTTGATAATACTTCTGCGATCTACAAATGGCCAAGCATCCTAAATTTCATGATCGAACAAAACATATCAATACCAAATATCATTTGATTCGACATCATGTTGAGACTAAAACTATTCACTTGACTCATTGTCCTACTTCAGAGCAAATTGCCAATATATTTACTAAAGCATTGGGACGTGAAAAGTTTGAAAAATTCAGAATGTTACTAGGCATGTGAGATGACCCTTCGGATTAAGGGGGGAATGTTAACAAAATCCTTTAGTGTTTAAATTAGTTTAATAAATTGGTTACGGTTAGTAACCGACTAGTGGGCAACCGTGTTTGTTTTATATATATTGTATTGCTCACTGTATTCCTTAATGAATATATTTTTGGGGGTTTATTTTCTGCTCTCTTCATCAGTATTTTGGAGTTTATTTTCTGCTATGTTCATCACAAATAACTTTAGAAAATAATATTTATTTCCACTATAGTCATAAAAGTTCTACTTTAGAGTAATGCTTCCATATATTTTTCCAAACATGATTTGGTCTCTTTCCCTCTCACAAGGCACCTCAATTTCTGTGATCTATATTTTTACTTTTCATTGAGGATTCTTAGCTTCCCATCCTTCTCTTATTAAAACTTAGAACTTTTAGTTAACATATTATGGAATTTAGTTTATCTTTCATTTTCTGCAAATTTAAAGTTAACACGTCTCTTTCAATTTTTTTGTTTTGATTAATTAACATTTTCTATATTAATTGATATTTTTACTTTAAAAAATATTATAATTAAATTTAAATTCTATCATTATTATCTATTTAATTTATAATTTCTATTAAATTTATAATTTCTATTAAATTTATAATTTCTATTAAGACCAGTTATAAGACAACTCTTTGTTTTAAAAGCTATATTATAAAGGTTCCTTATAAACCTTATATGAACATAATATAAAACGTGAGTTTCTTTAGTCTTATAAACCTTATATGTACGTAATATAAAACCTTAGTTTCTTTAATCTTATACTTAGTTAAAAAGTATAAAAATTACATGGAAAAAATTTAAATATACAAATAGATACCACGAATATTAATATGCTTCCATGGGTCAAATTAATCACAAAATCTACGGGTCAACCAGTCATGCAGTAGTCAACATTTAAAAGAAAGAATGAGATTTTTTCAAAGTGTCTCGAAGGTGGGCGAACGTACAACTATGCACCAAATTTATTTTATTTACCTTCATCCGACATTTGATTAATGTAGGCTGTGCGTGGGCATATTGCTTCCATATTTATTTGTAAAATTAAGATTACTTTTATTTTTTTTTCTTATTTATAATAAATATTAGTTTTATTTTTTAAAAACAAATATTAAAATTATTAAATTCTAAATTATAGTTTAAAGTTTATTTTGTATTTGGTATATTGGTTTTTAAAATTTAATAATTTTAATATTTGTTACAATATAATAAGAAGTAGATTTTGTAAAATGTAATGTTATAATTATTGTTATAATTTGAAATTTTTGTTATATTATGATTGCTATTTTATATCCTTAATTATTATAACTTATAAAAATATTAATCCTTCAAAAATTTAATTTCTTTATCAAAATATTCATATAACTTTTATAGTTCCCTTATATATATAACCCTTAACTATTATAATAATTAGCTTCTACCCATCCTAAATCGTTATACCTTTAAACTAAAAACCTAATTAATAATGATTATAATAACTAACTTATATAACATGTATAACTTCTAGCCTCTATCACATGCAAACCCCAAACCTTCTTAAAACTAAACCGTTAATAATAATAATAATAATATATATATAACCCTTCACTACTATAATAACTAGCTTCTATCCATCATAAATTGTTATACCTTTAAACTAAAACCCCAATTAATAATGATTATAATAACTAAATTATATAACATGTATAACTTCTAGCCTCTATCGCATGCAAACCTCAAATCCTCATAAAACTAAACCCTTAATAATTCATGTTTAATGTCTATAATCCAAAACACATAATAAGTACAACTCTTACTCAACACTAACATATATCATCTACCCTTAAAACACTTGTAATAACTTCAAATCCCAAAATCATACAACCCTCAATTCCTAACACCTACAAGTTGTAAATCATATAACTCATGCAATATTTAAATATTATAACCCTATCATCCTTAATATTTATAACCTCTCTAACCCTTAAAATATAATCCTTAGAACCTATAAATCATAAAAACCTTAATATTAACCTAAATAATTTATAATCATAATCACAACTTTATTGTATAATATTTTAAAACAATAAACTTTATTAGTTCTAACTTATAATTCTTATAAGTATTTACCACTATAACTCATAACCACCAACCCCTATAACATGAAACACTCATAATCCCTTACTCATATAACCTTAATATACTATAAAAAATATAAAAAAGATCACCTCTATTTCATAATCCTGGTAATCTAAACCTATACCACATCATCATTAAACCTTAATTCATAACCCTAAAACTAACCCATAATATTATTAAAACCTAATGTATAAACTCTAAAACAATAATGTGACACATATCTTCATTTCATCCCTAACCCATATAAACCCTAATTTCTATAATCCCTAACAATTATAATAATTATAATCCTCAACATCAAACCCATGTGTAACCCCTAACCTATATTCCTTATCATTCTTAAACATGACAATTGTTACCACCATTAACCCTTACAGCCTTTATGAACCTTAACAACACCATTATATTGTAATTCATGTTATAAATATCATATATAACCCTTAAGAACTATAACATATATCATCCCCAAACATATAATGCATAACTTATATATGTATTTACCATTATAACCCTTAGTCATTAACCTTCATGAACTCTAATATCTATAACCCTGATATATCGTAGACCCTATAGAACACATCACTCGTAAGGAATTATAGATAATATCTATAAGTACCATAATTAAGTATAACTAATGTAAGTCATTATTCTTATAAGCTAACGCTTAACTCTTACAACACCTAACATCCAACCTCTAGCTCAAATATAAATTATACACTTTTTCCATACCTAACATTTTTATAAGCCTTATAATCCTAGATAAAACCATTTTGTGTAACCACTAATCGATAACTGTTAGTTCCTTACAGATATTACCCTTAACAACTAACCTTGACAGGCTATATGTTTGATAAGACTTAATCTTTTTGTATCCATAACTATTATAAAATTTAATCATTATAATGATTACAGAGTATCAACGAGAACCTTCATAAGCTTTACCCTGGCAACTAACCTTGATAGTCCCTATTATAAAATTTAATCCTTATAATGATTACACACAGAACTTTCATAAAGTTTACCCCTAATCTTTGTAGTTAATACATTTTATCATCGATAAAATTTATAACCCTTTAACCATATGTCCACTAACTCATATAACTCCACTTTACATTATTACTATGCATAAACCTAAAAAACAATAATATCTAACATATTAACTTTAAATCCATACAACTTGAAACCAGTTTATTAAAATTGATTATAAACTTAAAACCCTTATAACCATCATCTGTTAAAACCATAACCTTTAGAGACTGTATACATAACACATATAACACCTATTAACTATAATCCCTAAACCATAACCATTATAACCCATTTAACATCTTATCCATATAACCCATATAAATGCTATCCACTAACACATATAAATAGAAATCAATCCTCATAACCTCAAGAACTCATAAACCATATAATATTTATAATTGTTAACCATTACAACCCCTAATCCATGTAACAACTGATATTTATAATTAGTATAATCCATGACCCTTAAACACCCATATTTACATAACCCCTAACATATATAAAATTTACTCTATAATCCGAAACCACTATTCATAATATATATTATCTTCAAATCCAATATAACCCTTAACACTTATAAACCATGACCTTCATAACCTTTAAACATTATAAAATCTAAACACTATAGCCTTTGAAATCCATACTACTCCATATTATTCCCAACCCTCTATCACATTATCAATATATCACTAAAAACATATGCATATGTCAGATCCATAATCATTTCATGTCAAGTATGATCATTTTTGTAGTAGTTGTTGGTTTTCTCCAGCAGCACAGGTCCTTCATTTGCAGCACGCCATCTTCAACATGGCCTCTTCAACATCATTCAATAGTACTCTGTAGCACTTCACACAGTTTTGTAGCACTTACCATCTTGCTCCAGAGGCTCCTCTTCACTAGTTCACAAGGGTTCTCTTTCGCTTTGGGGAAGCCAGGTGTCTCCACCCTCCCCATCTAGGAGGCACAACACACTGAGCAGCCAGGTGTCTCCACCCTCTCAGTCTCAGCCGCATCCACTGGGAAGCTAGGTGTCTCCACCCTTCCAGTCTTTGCAACATCAATAATCCGTTTGTTCTAGCATCACTACAACTTCTGAGCAGACATGGGAGTCTGCACTCCATCCACAGTGCTCTAAAACTTCAACCATGAGGTAGGAAAGAAGGGACACTTTCCACTTCAATCGGAAGGAAGGAAAGCAGGGACGCTTTCCACTTAGACCAGGAGGAATGATCCGTATGGAAGGCCCACATTCCCCCTTCACGTATTAGGCACTATTTGGGTTCTACAAATGTATTAGTTGTTTAGATTATTAGAGATATCTCAGTATTAAATAATGAGCAGCATTTATTATGCTCCTTTTGTAATTGTTATAAAAAGGTACCCTGCCTCATAATACAATCAGTCTTGTTTGTGCCAAGCTTGTCTCTTTCTTCTCATTCTATTGTGTTAGTAGCTATTGTTAGAATTCTGAGTTCTTATTGTATTTTAGTTTAGGAGGTGAGGCTCTTCTAGCCTCACCTTCCATTGTTGTGTTCAGCTTGTCTTGCATTTCAGTTTCGTCTTAGCACTGTTTAGATCTAGCCTGCTCTACATTGTGGATCAGGGGGGAAGGATGGTTATAGAGGGAGAAAGTGTATGGTGTTCCAAGACTAATGTATATGTATTTTTTTTTAAATTAACATATCCATATACAGAGCCTACAGTTGTTGTTTACCTTGTTTCGCCGATTGAGGTTGATCATGTAGAGGAAAAAAGAAAGGCATCCCAACTTGGTAACCTCATCATCCTAACACCTCCTTTGGGCTATCCCTTCAACATCCAATAATATGACCTCATTATCCACAACCATTCACAAAGTTTAGGCTAAGCATAGTCCTTTTTCCACACTTACACTAAACCACTTTGGAGGGGCCGATAATTACCATGATATGTTTCTTTTAGATGGGGTTTCTCCCAAAGCCTATCCACTAACTTGGTAAACTCTTTTTTACTTTCTTACCAAGCTACCAAAGACAAAACACATATGCGTTATATCGCATATGCGATATGAATCGCATATGCGTTATAACGCATATGCGTTATAACGCATATGCGATATAACTTAGGCTAAAACACATATGCATTTTTTTTAAATTTAAAAACTTGGTGGGAAGAAGGCTTGGCATGATGTTCGGAAATAGCTTCGGACTACCGAACCCATTGGCTAGGACAAATTAACCAGGGCTATTGCCTGTATTTTAGAACTCTATCAATATGCTTAGCTTCAATGTCGTGTTTTGCTATGACAAACGCAATATTTTTTTATGAAAATATAGAATATTGTAGAGTACAATCTAAGGATTCTAAATATGTAATTTTTTCCTAAAACTGTATGTTTTATTTATTTCTTATTATTTTTCTAAATGACACACGTTAGCTTTCGAAAATAGATACATTGATTGTTCTTTATATAACTTTTGATTGCCTTCACCATTTCCCAAGAAAACTATATGGTGTACTAGAGGAGAGCGAGCTCTACAATCATATATATAGAAATTAGGGATTTCATTAAATTTTGCCCCTAAATTGTTGCATCCGCACATAATGATTCTGAATATGTAATTTTTTCCTAAAAATGTATGTTTTATTTATTTATTATTATTTTTCTAAATGACACACGACAGTTTTTGAAAATAGATACATCGATTGTTTTTTATATAACTTTTGATTGCCTTCACCATTTCCCAAGAAAACTATATGGTGCACTAGAGGAGAGCGATCTCTACAATCATATATATAGAAATCAAGGATTTCATTAAATTTTGCCCCTAAACTGTTGCATCCGCACATAACATTTTAATTTCAATGTTTTCTGACTTCAATAATTAATAATAAAAAAATAATTCATGAAATTTTTTGAATAAATAGTGTTGCACTAGTCCCATATGTCCTTTATATGTCTACAAAATTTTATCCAAAACTGACATCATTTACCTCAACAAGTGATGCACCTGCACAAACATATATGTTATGATGTGCTGAAAATTTGAAAACTCAATTTAACGGAAACTAATTTTATAATCATTTACACAAATTTTTTATAGACAAATCTTATATATTATGAAAGCTGATTCAATTACCTATCTTTTGTCTTTTTACTTCATCTTCAAATCCATTAGGGAAGTACCCCTAATTGGCACCTAAATTCATAGGTTCCATGTTTTTCCAGTATTATGTGGCATCTAAAGTGTCTTTAAAGAAGTCCATGATTGTACATCAGCCCCTTATTTAAACACTATCAAAGTTGGCTAAGCTGCCAGGAAAATGGTTGCTGATTTGGATATCGAGTTTTACATTATATGATGTCGGGTATCTTTATATAAATGCTGTCGAAGTTGGTTATTATCTTTACTTATGATGTTTTTGAGTTCTAATTATGTGAGGCCGCGGATTCATGAGATCCAGGTCTAGGATCTATGTGGTTATTGTTGTAACTCTCTATTTGAGTAATAAAATAGGATACGACGGTTTTTTGGATGTAGCCCAAGGATTCAATGAACCACGTATATGTGTCTCTGTCATGTATAATATGATATGTGTCTTCCTCTTATGTGTAACATACCCTTTTTGCTGGAAAACATTCTGTGTTAACAAACATTATGATAACTTTTATTGTAAAGTTTTATGTTGGACAGGTGTCCAAGATGACTGTAATTTGCATAATATATTATTATTAAATAAATAAAATATGAGAAAAACACCTAAGAGGACTGTTGAAAGAGTGGTTACTGATCCACTAGGTGGAATGGAATATGGGGTAGAAGGCAACGGACAAGTGGCAGCATCATGATGCAACTAACTAGCTGTTGGTATGGGACAACTCCCTTGAAATGTGGTCATAGTGCCCTAAAAGATGGGATTAGAGCTTGAGGCTCATTTATTCCAAACTAACCACTAAAGAACTAGGCAGTCTATATAATAGCCATCAACTTTTGAATTGAGGTTCATCACTTTTTCTAACGAGGAAATTTACCTTCGGGTTTTGATGTGCTTGCAACCAAGAGATTTGATGAGGGGATATGCTATGTTGTTGATCATGTTGTGAGTCTGCCAAACGCTTATTGAGTTCAGGAGGTTGATGCTGAGTGGAGAAGGCATGTTATTTCACGAGATTGGTGCTGAGTGCTGAAGGCATTTTGAGTGCCTTGCTTCTACACAGATTCCACCCACTTATTGGTTCAGTAATCAGGCTCGGGGGTTCACAAGAATCCAGCAATTGCGCTACTTCTTCTGGAATAGGTTGGGAGGAACAGGACTCCTTGGGCGTTTTTCGGCCCTATCTTCATCTACAGGTTCCATTGTCTTATCTATTTTTTGTATATTTTAAAGTTTTGTTGTCTATTGGATTTTACTATTTATTTTATAAGTTTATTTCAGTTTCCTGAATAATTTAATAATTCTGTATAAAATCAATCTGATTGAATAAAATAGTCTCTGCATTTTTCCCCATGCAAAAAGGAACAACATCGTACTCTAGTACAGAGATAATTTAAATAGAGAATGATATGATAGCCATATTGCCAAGATTGATGAAAAGAACATCTGTGTTTAATTCCTTTAAAATTTCTTACTGTTAGTGGTTAATTTGAGTTAGTATATTCTAAAGTTTTCCTATATCTACATTCATTGTACAGTATTGATTTTTTTTTCATCAAAACAATAAATCGACTCCATTTAAAATAACAGTGTTTATACTAAATAAAGAAATCATTTCTGCTCTATATGTTATGATTTCCATATATTTCTTATCAAATAATACTATTTTTTTATTTATCCAACTCATAAATGTTTACCAACATACCAAACAGTTTGCAATCAAAGTCTATGTTTAGTTTTGCAATTGTTATAGTTTACTATACAAAACCCTAAACCCTAACGATTAAAGACGACGAACACATTTCATCTTTATCCTTTTTCACACAAATCACAACGCATTTATTTCACTGTAATTCCTTTAAAAAATTTTAGATTTTATTTATTTATTTACTTCTACAAAACGATAGCAGAGAATTTCCATGTTTCCATTTATTTTCTTGTCATACAAACAGAACCTTGTTTTTATTCAAACCTAGGGTTTATACTTTTCGCTTCCAATTCAAAACCTTCAGACTTTTAAATTACCTTTGAACGATAGCAACAAAACATTTAAAGAACATCCTTACATCAAGATAGAACTGAGTTATGGCTTCAATACCTAAATAGTTTTTCATTTAGTTTCTCGTTTCCATAGATTAATCTAGCTTACTTTTCAATAACATCGTCGAATTTTCGTTTATTACATTTGAATTGGATTAACACTAGAATAGAACCAGCACATACAAGTTTAATGCCAAGAACTTTTCAAAGAGCATTTATGAAATCTTGCACTCAAAACATAAGACAAACCCTAATCCTTGTTCTTCGTATAAATGCAGCATCATTCAATTTACACACAAACTGAACTCTTTTCCAGCACCTTTCATCTACTGTCATTTATAGAAAACATAGGAATTCACGATATGCAAGTCTGGATAAAACTTCTTCACAACCATTAGATTATTATCATAGTCATTTTCAACAGCTGAAAATGATATCAAAGAAGTACCCAATTTCATTTACACAAACTGTAACTTTTTATTCATCAAGCCGAAATGCAGAACCCTTTTGAAAACAAGTTTCATCTCTACAGTAAAGTCTGAGAATGAGATCTCTTCTCCATGACGGTTTCATGTAAAAAAAATAGGGTTCATGCCCTTCGGTCAAGGAACTACCCTCCCCAAAAAATATTATTTTGTTTTCTTACAAACTCTAAGTAGACAGCTTACACTTAATCTTAGATAAACACATAGATCTTGGATTACACCCTTCGAAAGTCAACACCATCAAACTAGGGTTACAAGGAAACCTCCAAGGCTTACAAGTCAGGGTAGCCATAGCCATGCCTTCAACATTCAAACTGGAGAAGCCTTCGAACCATTGTACATGCAATTGACATTTAAAACATGGTTAAACACAATCTATTTCAAAAGAAATGATTTCAGTTTGGAGCAAACTCTTATCATCATGTTAACATTCAAAACTGTAAAGCTACAGGAAGGATATCAAAGCACATTACCTTTCTTTGGTAGCTCTTAGCTGAAACGCTAGACCAGTGCTATTGCCAACTCCACGGATAGTAGTGACTGCAAGGATTGAAGAAATTAACGCAGAGTTCATTACCAACAAATTGAGGAGAAGTGCCAAGAACTGTATCAATTTATTGCAAGGGTTGTTCTTTCACATCGAAAGAGTTAAATAGAAACAACATTGCAACGTTAAAACTTCACCATAACCCTGAACATCGAAGAAAAACCCTCGACAAGTTTGAGTTTTGAAACTACCCTCTAAAACCAGACTCTAAACTATCAAACTTGGCACAGTATCAATGTCTCAGACTCAGTATGGAAAACCTACTAAAGGTTACAGGTTCAAAACCTAGGCTCCACGCCTCCAAAATGCACAACAGAAAACCTACAAACTCTCGACCTGTCAGCCAAACTCAAAGACACTACCATCGAATGACAAGGGAAAACAGTAATCAATAAACACAATATCGTAGTGGAGGTAGGGTTTATCCCTATCCTTTGATTTCATTTCGATCAATGGTGGAGATCACCGAGAAGCTTCACAAAACACCAAGCAACTATCACATTTATTGTGATATCATTACTACTGCCACGAAGGAGCCATGAAGGAGCCGCGGAGGAGCCAACTTGTTAAACATTCAAACAGGGATGTGTACAACTCATCACATAAACTATTATCACCACATTGCTTTCACGTGCTCCAGCTTATTAAACCCTCCACGGTGAAACTCCATTGCCCCAGCAGTTAAGTACATTCAATGCTTGAGTAACGTTAGCACTCTGCCAAACGTGTGACATTTAATATCAATCACATCGCAAGTATTGTAAGCTATGATATATATAGTCGTAACAACGTTTGCATGGTAAGGTCAGAGCAATAGTTATATTGCTAGGTTAATATTTCAATTAATGTGGCATAGGGTAACGTAATGCACACAACACTATTTATCTTATCAAATGATTTTATATAAAATCTTATGGTTCACAAAGATTGGTACACACTATGTGACCATAATGTATTTGCATAGGAATTGTTCTCATATTTAAACTTTTGGCATTATAGAAATTGCATAAATTAGCTTTTGCAATTAGTTCATATATCAACATTGTAATGGATACAATTGCACCCATTTCTAGGTTAGTCCATTTCATATTGCATAAACATTATAAGAGTCTAGATATCATTTTCTATTTCTAACAGAAATGTTTCTAGCCAGACTAATTAGGCTGAGTTTTCTAATTACACTTGTATCAACAGAATTTCCATTACAAGTAACAAGCGCTTAAAGAAGAGATTTATGGATTTCATGTTATCTAACCAAGTGACTACAATTAGTGTTTCTATTCAGTACATCATGTATGAGACTTTTATTTCAACGACTAAGTTTTATGGAGATCTCACCTGCACAACTTTAGCACTTTAGGATAATTTAAGAGATGTAGAAGAACTCAGAAAAACTGTCTTAAAACCCTTTTCGGTCACACGTGAAGGACACCTTACCTGTAATCTGCGACAAGAACATTTTCACATGCTTTAGCACGAATGCTAAGTAAGCCTCAGGGCGTCCGTAGGACCCCTTCATAAATCAACAAAAGCACATTAGTCAAAACAGTTAATTCATCATTTATAAACAACAACAATAGAAGTTTGCAACAGTACAGCTGAATGTGAATAACATCAAGACATAATCTGAAATCTTTTAGTTGCAAATTCTTATATTGTAACCAGTATGGCATTTAGTACAGCAAGATAATCTTTTGTGCATTATTCTATTTCCACATACATTAAAGAAGCAATAAATGTCACGTAGAAAAATTTTAAATTTTTGTGATTTTTTCGGGATGTTACATGTGGTATCAGAGTACAAGTTCAAACTCTAGGCCTAATTTAGGCTCATGCGCGTAAACAGAAAACAAATCAGAAAATTTATGTTACTAACTTTTGCAATTTAATTTATTTTTTGCACAGAACAGATTAACCTTTAAATTGCAGGCATGGAAATACCAGAAGAATTAGCAGAGGACAGATCTCCTCGTAATGAATGCATTAATAATAATAATTCTGAAGGAATCTATGTTGAATTAAATAACTAGTCTTCTGAAATTTTAAGTACTGTACACGATGTAAAATCTGAGTTAAAAGCTGTTAAAGAAGAAAAGAACGGATCCTTAAGGTACATGAAGAGTTACAACAGAATTTAAACAGGGATTTTCATAATGATGAAAGAGGCAGAAAATCAGAAATGAAGGCTGATTCTGAAACAATGTCCCACCAACATAAGCATAAGAAGACAAGAAATGTTAAAAGGAACAATTACTCATCCTCTAAATTTGATTCAAGTAATGATGATATTAATTATGATAGCAGTAACAGTGAATGCTGTTTTAAAAAGAGAAAACATAAATATCATGAACAGATTACTGGGAAATTTAAAAAGATTAATCCACCCACCTTTAATGGTGAAAGTGAGAAAGGTGAGACAGCAGAAGCTTGGCTGTCTGGAATGAAGAAGTATTTTAATATTTACGACTACTCTGCTAAATTGAAAGCCAAGATGGCCATTTACAATCAGACCAGGAAGGTAGATATTTGGTGGCAAGATCTTAAAAGAATTAAGAGTATAAAAGAAAAAGAAGTAACTTGGACTATGCTTAAAAGTTTATTTAAAAAGAAGTTTTTGTCGGAACAATATTTTGAAGATAAGTGAAAGGAGTTTTACGATTTAAAGTTGGGTACAATGAACATGAAAGAACTGTGTAGCAAGTTCCTTAGCTTGCTGAGGTATGTGCCCTATATGGTTGAGGAAAATCCTAAAGTACAAAGGTTTCTCAGTTGTCTACCTTTTAATATAAAAGACCGTATTGAGTATGATAATCCTTCCACTTTGGAAGAGGCCACTAGGAAGGAAAAATTTTGTTTTGATCAAAACAGAAAAAGACAAGGAACAACTGGCTGGAAGAGCAGTAAGACTAATCAGTTTGACTATAAAAAGAAGAATTTTAATCATAATTCTGGAGGTTTTAAGAAAAAATTTAATAACATAAAATTTTATTAATAATTACCGGACTAATTCATCTCAAAACTTTACTACTCCAAGAAACGTACCTAATAATAATAATCACAGCAATAACAATAATAACAACAACAGGTATGCTGAACAGAAAGGACCCATAAAGTGCTATGAATGTAGCGGACCAGATAAGAGAGCAGATTGCCCATGCAACAAGAGGACAACCAACAATATTCACACTGTGGAAGTAGAACCTACAGTTGGACATATCGCAAGAGAAATGCCCAGGATAAATGCAGCACTGGAGAACAGTCAAGTGAACCATCAAACATCCATGGTCGAAATTGAAGGTACGATACAAAATGAGTCTATTTCTATTCTAATAGATCCAGGTGCAAATCTAAGTTATATTTCACCTACTTTAGTAAACCATTGCAAGTTAAAAACAGAGAAATTTGAGAATGCATGGTTAGTTCAGCTTGCAACAGGAACTAAAAGGAAAGTTACAGATTATGTCAAGGATTGTGAAGTATTTTTAAGTCAGTTAAAAACACAGATTAATCTAAATGTTTTACCCTTAGGGTCATATGATTTGTTGATTGGTATGGACTGGCTTGAACAACATAGAGTTTTACTGAATTGTTATGATAAATCTTTTACATGTGTAAATAATGAAGGCAATTTAGAAACAGTAAAAGGAATTCATAGGAAGATTTCAGTAAGGCAGATTTCTGCTTTACAAGTAAAGAGAGCTGCCAGAAAAGGCTGTAAAATGTTTGCAGTTAATGTTCTTAATGACGAGTGTGCATCTAAAGAAGGAAAGTTAAAACTAGAGGATATTCCCATCCTTAGGGACTTTTCTGACGTATTCCCAGAAGAAATTCTAGGATTACCTCCGAAAAGGGAACTTGATTTCACCATTGAGTTAGTACCCCGGTGCAGTACCAAACTCGAAGGCTCCCTATAGGATGAATATTCTGGAGTTAAATGAGTTAAAATCTCAATTTAAAGAATTAATAGATAAAAAATACATCACGCCCAGTGTGTCCCCTTGGGGAGCACAAGTAATTTTTGTTAAAAAGAAAGACGGTACCATGGCTTTGTGCATTGATTACCGTCAGCTTAATAAAATGACAATTAAGAACCGGTATCCCTTACCCCGCATAGATGATCTATTTGATCAAGTACGCGGAGCAGAGATATTCACTAAAATAGATTTAAGGTCGGGTTATCATCAAGTCTGGATAAAAGACGAGGACATATTCAAAACTGCATTCAGAACGCGTTATGGACACTACGAGTTCGTAGTTATGCCTTTTGGGCTAACCAACGCACCAGCAGTGTTCATGTGTTTAATGAACAATGTTCTGCATAAATATTTGGATAAGTTCGTAGTGGTATTCATTGATGATATTCTGGTTTACATAAAGACTAAAGAAGAGCATGACGAACATTTAAAAATCATTTTACACGTACTTAGAGAACATCAGCTTTATGCTAAGTTCAGTAAGTGTGATTTTTATAAAGATAAAATTGAGTATTTTGGTCATATAATTTATAAAGATGGTATTTATGTTGATCCTGATAAAATAAAAGCAATTAATGAATGGCCTATCCCAAAAGACGTAATTGATGTATGGTCATTCATGGGAATAACAGGTTATTATAGAAAGTTTATTGAAGGGTTCTCTAGAATTGCTAACCCCATCACTTCCTTGCAGAAGAAAGGGAAGAAATTTGTATGGGATCAAAAGTGTCAAAAGAGTTTTAATAAGTTAAAAGAGTTATTAACTATAGCACCCATCTTAAAAATTGCAGATCCCAATAAGGATTTCGTCGTATGCATGGATGCATGCAACAATGGACTTGGAGGGGTCTTAAGTCAAGAAGGTCATGCAACTTCTTTTGAGTCAAGGAAGTTAAAAATACATGAAAAGAATTATGCAACCTATGATCTTGAGTTGTCAGCCGTAATACATGCATTAAAAATGTGGTGCCATCACTTCATTGGAATAAAATTCATTTTAATGACTGATAATAAGAGTTTAAAGTATTTATTGGATCAAACAAATCTTAACGCAAGGCAAGCTAGGTGGTTAGCTTTCCTTAGCGAGTATGATTTTGAGATTCATCACATTAATGGAAAGGAGAATAAGGTTGTTGATGCTTTGAGCAGAAATGCTAGATTGAGTTTTGTGGCAGCAATCAATACTTTTAAGACTAATCTGGAGAATCAGATCAAAGAAGAAATTAAGCAAGATGAAAATTACCAAAAATTACATGATAAAGTGGTTGAAAATTCATCTGAAAATTTTATAACAGATTACAGTATTAATGAATTTAATACTGTAATTCTGTTTCCTAACATCTAGAAACAGAATTTATGTACCTAAATTTTTGAAAGTTAAGTTGTTGATTTTAGATGAAGTTCATAAGAGTCCTTATTCAGGACATCCTGGTTATCAGAAAATGATAACTATGTTAAGAAAAGAGTATTTTTGGCCTAATATGAAGAGTGAAGTTGCTGAATATATAGCTAGATGTTTTGAATGTTAGACTATCAAAGATGAACACCAACATCCAGCTAGACTATTGCAGCCTTTACCAATTCCAGAATGGAAATGAAAAATTATAAGCATTGATTTTATTATAGGCTTGCGTAACAATCAGAAGCAGAATGACTCAGTTATGGTTGTTGTTGATAAACCTAGTAAAACTGCTCATTTTATACCTGTTAAAACTACTTTCAAGGCTCCTAGCATTGTAGAAGTTTTTATGAAGCAAATTTTTCGTTTACACGGAATTCTAAAGGTAATTATTTCAGATCGGGACTCTAAGTTCACCAGTAATTTTTGGACAGCACTGTTTAAAGGATTAAATACTAAACTAAATTTCAGCACTTCTTTCCACCCACAAACTGATGGTCAAACAGAAAGGGTAAATCAAATTTTAGAAAATATGTTAAGATTGTATGTTAAAGATTAGCCATCTAAGTGGGAAGGTTTCTTACATTTAGTAGAATTTGCCTACAACAATAATTATCAAGCATCTGCTAAGTTAAGTCCATTTGAAATTTTGTATGGAAGAAAATATTGTACTCCTATTTCTTGGGATAACCCTGTAGACAGATTGATGTTAGGACTAGATTTATTGAAAGAAATGGAGCTAACCGTGAAACAGGTTCAAGGTAACTTAAAGGTTTCCCAAGATCAGCAGAAAAGCTATGCTGATTTGAAATGCACTGAAAGAGAATTTAAGGTAGGAGACCATGTTTTTATAAAGTTATTGTGCTAAACTAGCACTAAGGTATTGTGGACCATTCGAAATACTATCAAGGATTGGAGCTGTTGCATATCAATTGGCATTGCCATATAATTTAAAAATCCACAATGTTTTTCATGTTTCTATTTTAAAGAAGTATGTGTACGATGCTATTCATGTGCTGAATTGGAATGACATACAGGTGGAACCCGAAGGAGATTTTCAAGTGGAACCGGATTGTATTCTCGACTGGAGGGAAATTATGCTTCGGAATCGCACCATAGGGCAGGTAAAGGTGCAATTGAAGCACCTTAGCCCTGATGAAGCTACTTGGGAACTGGAAAGTAATATGTAGGAAGCATATCCAGTTCTATTCCATGAGGAACTTGATGATGAATAAGCAACATCGAGGACGATGTTGAGCTTAAGTGGGGGTGTTTGTAACATACCCTTTTTACTGGAAAACATTTTGTGTTTGCAAACATTGTGATAACTTTTATTGCAAAGTTTTATGTTGGACAGGTGTCTAAGGATGACTGTAATTTGCACAATATATTATTCTTAAATAAGTAAAATAGGAGACAAACACCTAAGAGGACTGTTGAAAGAGTGGTTACTGATCCACTAGGTGGAATGGAATCTGGGGTAGAAGGCAATGGACAAGTGGCAGCATCATGATGCAACTAAGTAGCTGTTGGTATGGGACAACTCCCTTGAAATGTGGTCATAGTGCCTTGAAAGATGGGACTGGAGCTTAAGGCTCATTTATTCCAAACTGACCACTAAAGACCTAGGCAGTCTATATAATAGCCATCAAATTTTGAACTGAGGTTCATCACTTTTCCTGACGAGGAAATTTACCTTGGGGTTTTGCTGTGTTTGCACCCAAGAGATTTGATGAGGGGATATGCTATGTTGTTGATCATGTTGTGAGTTTTCCAAACTCTTATTGAGTTCAGGAGGTTGATGCTGAGTGGACAAGGCATGTTATTTCAGGAGATTGATGTTGAGTGGAGAAGGCATGTTATTTCAGGAGATTGATGCTGAGTGCTGAAGGCATTTTGATGCCTTGCTTCTACATAAATTCAACCCACTTATTGGTTCAATAATCAGGCTTGGGGGTTCACAAGAAGCCAGCAGTTGAGCTGCTTCTTCTGGAATAGGTTGGGAGGAACATGCCTCCTTGGGTGTTTTTCAGCCCTATATTCATCTACAGGTTCCATTGTCTTATCTTTTTTTTGTATATTTTAAAGTTCTTTTGTCTATTAGCTTTTACTGTTTATTTTATAAGTTTATTTCAGTTTCCTAAATAATTTAATAATTCTGTATAAAATCGATCTAATTGAATAAAATAGTCTCTGCATTTTTTTCCATGCAAAAAGGAACAGCATCGTACTCTAGTACAGAGATAATTTAAATAGAGAATGATATGATAGGCAAATTTCCAAGATTGATGAAAAGAACGTCTCTATTTAATTCCTTTAAAATTTCTCACTGTTAGTGGTTAATTTGAGTTAGTATATTCTAAAGTTTTCCTATATCTGCATTCATTACAATATTGATTTTTTTTTCATCAAAACAAGAAATCGACTCCATTTAAAGTAACAGTGTTTATACTAAATAAAGAAATCATTTCTGCTCTATATGTTATGATTTCCATATATTTCTTATCAAAGAATACTATTTTTTTATTTATCCAACTCATAAATGTTTACCAACATACCAAACAGTTTGCAATCAAAGTCTATGTTTAGTTCTGCAATTGTTATAGTTTACTCTACAAAACCCTAAACCCTAACGATTCAATATGATGAACACATTTCATCTTTATCATTTTTCACACACATCACAACGCATTTATTTCACTGTAATTCCTTTAAAAGTTTTTAGATTATATTTATTTATCTACTTCTACAAAACTATAGCAGAGAATTTCCGTGTTTCCATTTATTTTCTTGTCATACAAACATAAGCTTGTTTTTATTCAAACCTAGGGTTTATACTTTTCCCTTCCAATTCAAAACCTTCATACTTTTAAATTACCTTTGAATGATAGAAACAAAACATTTAAAGAACATCCTTACATCAAGCCAGAACTGAGTTATGGCTTCAGTACCTTAGTAGTTTTTCATTTAGTTTCTCGTTTCCATAGATTAATCTAGCTTACTTTTCAATAACATCGTCGGGTTTCCGTTTATTACATTTGATTTGGATTAACACTAGAGCAGTACCAACACATACAAGTTTAATGCCAAGAAATTTTCAAAGAGCATTTACGAAATCTTGCACTCAAAACAGAAGACAAACCCTAACCCTTGTTCTTCGTATAAATGCATCATCATTCAATTTACACATAGGCCAAACTCTTTTCCAAGACCTTTCATCTACTATATTCTATAGAAAACATAGGAATTCACGATATCCAAGTCTAGATAAAACTTCTTCACAACCATTACATTATTTTCATAGTAATTTTCTACAGCTTAAAACAATATCAAAGAACTACCCAATTTCATTTACACAAACTGTAACTCTTTAATCATCAAGCCCAAACGCAGAACCCTTTTGAAAACAAGTTTCATCTCTACAGTAAAGTCTGAGAATGAGATCTCTTCTCCACGATGGTTTCATGTCAAAAACAATAGGGTTTATGCCCTTGGGTCGAGGAACTATCCTCCCCAAAAACTGTTACATTGTTTTCTTACAAACCCTAAGTAGACAGTTTACACTTAATCTTAGATCAACACATACATCTCAGATTACACCCTTCGAAAGTCAACATCATCAAACCAGGGTTACAAGGCAACCTCCGAGGCTTACAAGTTGGGGTAGCCGTAGCCATGCCTTCAACATTCAAACTGGAGAAGCCTTCAAACCACTGTACCTACAATTGACATTTAGAACATGGTTAAACACAATCTATTTCAAAAGAAATGATTTCAGTCTGGAGCAAACTCTTATCATCGTGTTAACGTTAAAAATTGTAAAGCTACAGGAAGGATATCAAAGCACATTACCTTTCTTTGGTAGCTCTTAGTTGAAATGCCAGACCAGTGCTATTGCAAACTCCACAGACAGTATTGACTGCAAGGATTGAATAAATTAACGCAGAGTTCATTACCAGCAAACTGAGGAGAAGTGCCAAGAACTATATCAATTTATTGCAAGGGTTGTTCTTTCACATCGAAAAACTTAAATAGAAACAACACTGCAACGTTAAAACTTCACCATAACCCTGAACTTCAAAGAAAAACCCTCAACAGGTTTGAGTTTCGAAACTACCCTCTAAAACCAGACTCTAAATTGTCAAACTTGGCACAATATCAATGTCTAAGACTCAGTATGGAAAACATGCTAAAGGTTATGGGTTCAAAACCCACGCTTCACGCCTCCAAAATGCACAACAGAAAACCTACAAACTCTCGGCCAAACTCAAAGACACTACCATCGAATGACAATGGAAAACAGTAATCAATAAACACAATATCGTAGTGGAGGTAGGGTTTATCCCTATCCTTTGATTTCATTTTGATCAACGATGGAGATCACCAGGAAGCTTCCCAAAACACCAAGCAACTACCACATTTATTGTGATATCATTACTACTGCCATGAAGGAGCCACGAAGGAGCCAGCTTGTTAAATATTCAAACAGGGATGTGTACAACTCATCACTTAAACTATCATCACCACATTGCTTTCACGTGCTCCAGCTTATTAGACCCTCCACGGTGAAACTCCACTGCCTTGGCATTTAAGTACATTCAATGCTTGAGTAACGTTATCACTCTGCCAACCTGTGACTTTTAATATCAATCACATCGCAAGTATGGTAAGCTATGATATATACAGTCGTAACAACGTTTGCATGGTAAGGTGAGAGCAATAGTTATATTGCTAGGTTAATATTTCAATTAGTGTCACATAGGGTCACGTAATGCACACAACACTATTTATCATATCAAATGATTTTATATAATATCGTATGGTTCACAAAGATTGGTACACACTACGTGACCATAATGTATTTGCATAGGAATTATTCTCATATTTAAACTTTTGGTATTATAGAAATTGCATAAATTAACTTTTGCAATTAGTTCATATATCAACATTGTAATGGATACAATTGCACCCATTTCTAGGTTAGTCCATTTCATATTGCATAAACATTATAAGAGTCGAGATATCATTTTCTATTTCTAACAGAAATGTTTCTAGCCAGACTATATTAGGCTTAGTTTTCTAATTACAGTTGTATCAACAGTATTTCTATTACAAGTAACAAGCACTTAAAGAAGAGATTTATGGATTTCATGTTGTCTAACCAAGTGACTACAGTCAGTGTTTCTATTCAGTACATCATGTATGATACTTTTATTTCACTGACTAAGTTTTATGGAGATCTCACCTGCACAACTTTAGCACTTTAGGATAATTTAAAAGACGTAGAAGAACTCAGAAAAACTGTCTTAAAACCCTTTTTGGTCACACGTGAAGGACATCTTACCTGTAATATGCGACAAGAACATTTTCACATGCTTTAGCATGAATGCTAAGTAAGCCTCGGGGCGTCCGTAGGACCCCTTCATCAATCAACAAAATCACATTAGTCAAAACAGTTAATTCATCATTCATAAACAACAACAATAGAAGTTTGCAATAGTACAGCTGAATGTGAATAACATCAAGACATAATCTGAAATCTTTTAGTCGCAAATTCTTATATTGTAACCAGTATGGCATTTAGTACAGCAAGATAATCTTTTGTGCATTATTCTATTTCCGCATACATTAAATAAGCAATAAATGTCATGTAGAAAAATTTTAAATTTTTGTGATTTTTCCGGGATGTTACATTATGTACAATATGATGGTTTTGTTGTTCATTATGATTTTGTAAAGGATTATTCTTGATTATTCGTGTTGTTCAGGTAATAATTGCACCAATGTAGTTAAGTTTTGTGAGGGACATTTGAGTTTACCATTAATGGGTAAGAATTCCTGAAAATGTTGATTAATATTCGAATATGAGCTAATGTGTCATTTAGAATCATATTTTTTCGAAGCAAGTCATATTATTAAGCATCGTGTACAGTTTGCGAAGGAGATACAAGAGTTTTGTAAATTGATAGTTAGGTCGACTTGTGTAAGAGTAGGAGACTTTTTGTGCAAGTAAGCAAGGTTTTAATAATATTAAATCTAGGAAAGTCAAAAGTAAATGAGAATGCATGTAGATTATTTCTTCGTCCTTTATTGATGCAAGGCTGGTGGACTATATTGGTCCTTATCATAAATAAATTTCAGTATGGAAATCTTTCAATGTCTTTGAAATTTATTTTGTTTTCACTAAATACTAACTCAGTGGAATGGGTGTGTTACACGTACACCCAATAAGCATATTTAAGAGTTTAGTCTAAGGTTAACATCCAATAAAGAAATGTTTGCCATACTTTATGCAGTGGCCAAGTGGCGTTAATTCCTCCTTGGTTATAAATTCTTCAAAACTAACCACCACAGCTAGAAGCAATTACCGATGCAAGGTACTCCAATAGAAGAACAACATAAGTGGATTGCCCACCTTCAAGCCTATGACTTTGAGATCATCCATTTCTAGATTACATAAATATGGATATTAGGATTTTTATTCTTTTCTCACTACTATTTAGTAAATGCCAACATCCTTGTAATAAATATATTATCCTAACACTACCATTTTCCCAGCCAAGGACTATGTCCCTGCTAATCTCGGGTACGAAAACATTGTCACACATCCTCCGATTATATAAGTAAAAGGAATCACTTATGTCATAAGGGATCACTATCCAACTATAAGTAACTATAAGAGTTCGATTTTTGAATCTACCCACAATAGATCGCACCTATACCAAGAGGCGATTATGAATACAAACTCTTCCAGCAATGCATGCAGCAATCATACTACAGAGATATGTGATGAATAACATAAAAATAAATTGTTTTAATCAAACATATGTATGCCTAGATCGCACGCTAAAATTTGTCCATATTGTATGTCAACTAAAATTTAGACAGAAGTCACTTCACTGTAATCTACCAAGTGATATTCGTCTACAAATATAAATGGAAAATGCAGTGCTATCAACCAAGCAATATGCAAATTTATATATAATAAAATGATATCAAACTAAATCATATTTATATATATAAATTTCGTGCAACGCTACCAACCGGGAAATCACTACGACTCCAAGTAACACAAACTCAGATCTATATATATTGCAACGCTTTTAGATAGAGATCACTGTGACTACGACTTTGGTTTAACACCCACTCATTTATATATATATATATATATATATATATATATATATATTTCATGCAACGTTACCAACTGGGGAATCACTACAACTCCAGGTAACACAATCTCAGATCTATAAACATAGCAACGCTTTTAGCCAGAGATGACTATGACTACGGATTTGGTTTAATACCCACTCTATATATATATATATATTTCAACGTTACCAACGGGGGAATCACAGCGACTCCGGGTAACACAATCTCATATCTATAAATATAGCAATGGTTTTAGCGAGAGATCCCTACGACTACGACTTTGGTTTAATAGCCACTCATATATATATATATATATATATATATATATTCCATGAAACATTACCAACCGAGGAATCACTACAACTCCGGGTAACACAATCTTGGATCTATAAATATAGAATCACTTTTCGCAAGAGATTGCTACTATTTTATTCAAAAGTAACTTCTAACCACCGATTTAAATACACAAGGATCACAGCTAGCCTACTATAGACGACTTTGACAAAAACCACCTATAGGGTAACTATGACTATGATTTGCAATGCGCAGAGAATTGTGTTCTTGTCGTGTGAGAAGAAGTTAAATAAAACTTCTCCTAAATATACCAATGCAGATATCGTAACCTTGTGATACAATGAGCAGGGGTTGTGAGCTTCGAATTGTAACCAAAAGATAAACTAACTTAATCCTTTATCAACCCTAGAATGCAGAGAATCGATTTTCTATCATTTGTATTATATCAAAACAAGGCATAATCTTGGGTCGAGAGATCACCCAGTTGTGCCATAATTCAAGTATATTAACAACAACATAGATAGTTATATAAGGGGAGGTAAGAAAATACCCCTAACACAAGGTCACATCCTCACTCCTCTTGCAGGGATTGTTCACATCTCTTTCTTCATAGAGATCACTCCTCTTGTAGTGATTGTTGACATCTCTTTCTTCGTAGATATCACCCAAAAATATTTCCCTTTTTTCAAAGATCAAAAACATGCAGATGCCAAAATGGAGAGCTTCCCCCCTTTCTACTTAGGATGTGTATAAATAATAAACAATCCCCCAACTGATTTCCCAATCGAGCGACAAATGGCATCTGAGGAAATCAGTGCTCTCTTCCACTTGGAAGACATCGCCCAAGGAACTCTCCAAGGAGATCCTAGATAGGCATAAGAGTGTCCCGTCAAGTCGAGTTCGAGTCCTCTTTTTTGACAATAAAACTTAACAACTTAAAATATGAAATTTATTTAAATAACTCCAATATCTATTACACAATCATTCATACCACACACCATGATATTATTATTATAGCCATTCAAAATACTTCGATGGTATATATAGACAGAGATAGAGAGAGAGGGGGATGTATTTTGTATATAATAAATAAATAAAAATGATACTTTTATTTTCATATATTTTTATTGTCTCTTGTGGATCCGTATGGGAGGCCAACACCCCCCCTTCATGTATTAGGCACTATTTGGGTTTGATTCCCACGAATGTATTAGTTGATTTAAATTAGTTGAATGTATTAGTTATTTAAATTATTAGAGATATCTTAGTATTAAATAATGAGCATCATTTATTGTGCTCCTTTGTAATTGTTATAAAAAGGCACCCTGCCTCATAATACAATCACTCTTTTTGGTGTAAAGCTTGTGTCTCTTTCATTTCTATTATAGTGTTTTAGGATATTGTGTTTAGTTGTGAGCTTCTTTCTGGTTTTCTCCACTGAGAGGTGAGGCTATCCTAGCCTCACCTCCTATCAGATCTTGCCTTCCTCCTGAACAACAGATCAATTGGTATCGAAGCATTCGCTCCTGTACCTAATCATTCTCTCAAAAAGAAAAAGCTTCCTGTTCTATTTTTTGTTTAATATCTACGTTTAGCTATTTTGTTGTTTTCAGAAATATGAGAGCGGTCTCTCTGGTTGGTTTTCATTTTCTCAGCTCTCACACTGCTACACTATCTTCTCCTCATGCGCATGCCCTCAGCCAGCCATATGCACGCACACTCTCAGCAGCATCCTTCACGCTTTTCTCACCACTCCTATTACCACTCAGCCCACATTCATTGCTCTTCACTCCCAGCGCTCCCTCACATGCACACTTTTTCTGGAAGCCAACCTCTCATCTCCACATAGCTCAAGCTCTCTCTCTACCTATGGCGCCGAGTGAACCAGCACCCATACATGCCCTCTCCCCATTCAACGCCACTCCCTAATGCCTCCATCATTGCTGCATATACCTCTGTTGTCCCTTCATTCCACGCTTCTGCCCACGTTTTTCTCCCCATCAACACGCAACACTCACCTACCACTCACGCTGCTGCAGCCCTAACTCCTGCACCTTTCATGCTTACCCCTAATCTGCTACCTACTATGCATACCCTAACAAGACCTAGCCTGCACGCACTCCATGCTAGCTGGCCTGGGCTTCTCCCTCATGTAGGTTGTCCTTTAACGCCCATCTCCATTTAATGCTCAAGCTGTCCATTCACACCCAGCCTTTAGGCTACTCTCTGCAATGCCTGCGCTCATGCTCCGGATACCCCCATCTGCGCCTCCTCTCCCTTCATCCTTCACGCAACCCAGCATCCCCATGCTGCTAACCCTAGTCCCATCTACCTACGCTTCCCTTTGGGCTCTCTTCCACGTGTGCGCCCAGATAACCAAGCATTCACTCAGCCCCCTATTCTGAACATCTCCTGCACACCAACCTGCAAACCTTAACCTCCCCTCGCCATTAAAGTTGCTGCAATAGTCATGCCTCCTGTACCTTATCCCTTTGGTCTCTCTTTCAAAATTTTTACCAAACCGTCACGCGTGAAGTCTGCACCTTGATCTATGGCGTTAGGGATGGCGTTCACTCCTATTAGTTATCACACCTGCACCATTTGTTGTTTCAACAGTGTGCCTCCCCCTGTTTTTCAATTTGCATTTCAATATACAGTCATTGTACCACTTGAAGAAAATTTCAAGAAAGGATCGATTTCCTTAGACAGGCCTGTAGCACTCGCCATCTTCAACATGGCCTCTTTAACGCCATTCAACATCATTAAGAAGTTCATTTGGTATTTGCCAGTACCATCTTCAACATGGCTCTCTGAGTCCAAGCTCACCACTGGGCTCACATTTTTGGTTCAGTTTATTTTTCAGCAGTATTTCAATATTAGTTCTCTTTCAGTGGGTTCTATTTCAGTTCCATTCTTGATAGTTGCCAAGTCCTCCAACAGCACTCTACATAGTTTTTGTTTGCAGAGAAAGTACCTTCATATGTTTTGAGGTCACTTACATCCTTTTATTAGTCAAGTAACACAGGTGGATACACAGGTCTCCCTCAAGCACAGACCTCCACCTCCAAGATGTACACATGGTCAACAACATGGACAGAAGCAGCGTGTCATGGGCATAGATCCCCACTTGCTCGCATCTTACACCATCTACACATCCTTAGGATGTTCATCAGCTCGGCGCTTCTACTACAATTTCCTTCTCCTCTTTGCAAACATGGCCTCTTCAACATGATTCAATAACACTTCACACAGTTTTGAGTGTTGTAGCACTCGCCATCTCGCTCAAGGGGTTCCTCTTCACTGGTTCACAAGGGTTCTCTTTCGCTTTGGGGTAGCCAGGTGTCTCCACCCTCCCTAACTACGCGACACAACACACTGAGCAGCTAGGTGTCTCCACCCTCTAAGTCTCAACTGCACTCACTGGGAAGCCAGGTGTCTCCACCCTCCGAGTCTTTGCAACATCAACAATCCTTTTGTTCTAGCATCACTACAACTTCTGAGCAGACATGGCAGTCTGCACTCTATATGATGTATTTTATTATTAGTATTTATTCAATAATAAGTTAATAATACACTTAGCTTCTCTTTTAGGTTGTTTGTAGATTATATGTTATTTAATTTGTCGATCAATTGACATATCTAGGACCAACCATTAACTTAGAATTAATATAGCTTAAGATGACGCCGAAGTATCTTATATTAATCAAGTGAGAATCCATTGTTTATCTTCCTTCACGTTCCCATGGAACCAAGACGACCCCTCTATTTAGCTCGTGGCTTCCTATTCATTCCCCTCTCCCCATAGTCAATTTATTTTTCCATCATTTAGTTGTGTCCCTACCTGTCTTCAGTCTCCTAATTCTACAATTTTCAATATTACAACTTAGGAAGTAAAAACCTACAAGGTTTACCCGGTGGGGCCTTGGCCTTGAGCTCCTCACCAGAAACGATTTACATATTACATTTTCAATTACAAGGAATAGGGGTAAAATATGGATGTTACAACCAAGGTATACCATCCCATCATCATATTTTTCATACCCTAAAATCTATTCCTTGTGGGAATTCATATGGAATGAAGCTCCAAATTCCAGCAAGCATGCATGCTAGCTTTCATGGGTTACTAGAGGTACAACAAAGGAATCTCTTGCATCCTCCTAACAAAAATTTTAAGACTCATCACCATAATTTTTTTTCCCTCTTATTATCTTCATTTCCTCGTAGTCCTTTCTAAAATTCCCAATCTTACCACAATTACAACATTTTTCCTTGGACTTTATAGGAGGCATAGGTCTCCCATGGGATTTGGATCTACCATTTTCCATATTATTTCCATTATCCTTCAATATTCCATGAAAAAACAAGGCCTCATTAGTGGTTTTAGAATATTTTTTCCTTACCTCCTTTGAGAGTATAGCAACCATGAACCCGCCAAGCATCCTGATCTTTATAGTTCTTCTAATGCAAATTCCATGGTTTCCCCGTGATTCTAGATAATAATCTACAAAACCCTATAAGTCCAATGAATGTTGTTATTATGAAGGTCTGATATAAAAGTCTTATCTCAGAGATATATCGTATTAACACAATGAGTATAGTTTGTTACCAACATCGAATATGAATGAGGCCACACTCGACAGCTTAGGTCAATAGGTGTTGGTCATTTACCTATTTGTTCTTCAGTAAGACGATCACTCTTTGTGATAAATTCCCTCGCTAAATGTCATGGTAATGTTTATAATAAGTGTAACATTAAAATCAAATTTGAGTTCCACCTGATTGTCGTGATATATATATTTTATTAATCCTAGTATAAAGATTGTATTTAATGTTAAAGTATTATTTATATATATATATATATATATCTTATTAATCTTAGTATAAATATTGGATTTAATGTTAAAGAAGTTATATATATATATATATTAATGATCTCAATTCATGATGATTGGATTTTGATGTTAAATACGTCATCCAAAATAATATTTATCATTAAGAATAGTAAAAAAAAATTAAATTAAATTTCCATATTTATAGTATAGTGGGGTTGTTACATTAATCTATGACAATAATTTCATAAAAGATCCATAACAAGTTTTCAAGTTAATCCAATGGTAAACAAGCAACAATAGAAGAGTTTAGAAGCACCTACTTGAAACAATAATGGAAAAACACTTGGAGCTTCTCAGTTCCTCCCAACCGTAAAAGAGGACACCCACACATACTTTCCCAACTTCACCCCCAAGCTCGATCACCACCATAGACTGATGAACTCAACAAATCCAATATGAATGCAACACTCTTCCCAAGAGTCTGTAACAAATCAAAAGATAGACTTTCAAATAGAGAGAGTACTCAAGAGCTTGCCCTCAACCTATTAACAATTTCTCTTTATGCACCACGCATTGTCCAATGTCTTCTCATTGCATCATTATATAATTTTTTTCCACTTATTGTGCCATCTCAATCAAATCTGAAGAAAATATCTTGACCCCTATAATTGTCGATCTCGTAGATTTGGTGAGATTTTGACTTGGATTTGATTGATACCAAATATCTTGCTTGCTATTCACTTGTTCATTGTCTCATAACGGTTTCCCCCCCTTTCGTAATATTCACCCACATGAGTGTGTGAGAGTTTTGTAACTCTTTTACAAAATAATAATTTATGAAGGCAAATTGGAAACTTGTGTAAGAGAAGAATATACTCGAGGCTTTTCGGACACAAGAGTAGAGTCCATCCTAAGGTCAATGGAAAAGAAGGTATATGGTTTCAATAAATATGATTCTATATGTTAGCATAAACCCTAGCGGACTTAATGCTTAATCCTAATAATATTTATAAGACTTTAATAGTAATAACTTATTAATAATTAGAGCTTAATATTCTATAATAGTAATTATTATTCTCTTTAAAAGCTAAAATGTTTCAATTTAACACTTAACCTATTAATAATTAAGAAGTGATACTCATGAATTAAAATGTTTTTTTTACATTAGTGCTTCATTAATTATTAATGCTTAATTATTAATACTTGATAATTAGTGCTTCATTTAATAATTAATAATTAAAAAATAATTGTTTGGAAAATATTTTTCAAATAAAAATATTAAATCAAATCATTCAAAATTATTTATGGTATTACAAAATTCTTTTCCTATACTCACCACTATTTCAACATAATTATAGAAAAATATATTCTCATTTTCATCGTCAAATAAATAATAGATATTTTGGATTTTATAAAATTGATTTGCATTTAAATTTATAAAATACAAGGATAATTAATTAGATTATTAAAAAATAATATTAGTATGTATAATTCATATATAATATTATTTAAAGTTATATTCAATTAATGATTATAATATATAATTTATTCATAGTTTCAAATTTTTATAGTAAATTTTTATATATTTCTTAATTTAATCTTGTTATTATTTGAATACTAAATAAAACCTTTCACATAAGAGAAATGAAATAAATAATCCTATTAAGCTAAAGATCTAATTTTAAATTTTTACAGTGAAATATAAATTTACAATCACAAAATGCTATATATTTAAAAGAAAAATATTAAATTTATTATAAATTAATTAATTATCAAATATAATTTAAAAAAATTAGTATTTTGTTAAAAAAACTTGTAACTACCAATTCAAAACACATGCAATCTTTATGTTGTTAATTAACATAATAGAAAAAGCACCCAATAGAAATATTACCTATAAAAAAAAATTATTCAATTTTTTTATAATAATATACATTCTCCAAAATCATTCCATAATAAAAACAAAATCTCTTAACAGTTTTCTTAATAAAATGTTCTTTAAAAAAAATACTATTCTAATTATTCATTCGAAATCAAACAAAATAATTAACATTGCCAGTTTTATGTATTTTACGATTCTAATTATTCATTCGAAATCAAACAAAATAATTAACATTGCCAGTTTTATGTTATATAATAAAAAAAAAATCTATGACACTTCTCACAATATCTCGGACACTTTTTAAGAGTAACAAACTCTACGGTTCGACCTTAACAAAAAAATCCCATCCAAGGTCTAATATTCTGTTACCTTCAATTTGGCTTTTTAACTTAACACTCTTGTTACCGTTGGGAACTTGGATCCTAATTTAAATCTTGATCTCATGGAAAAATCGAATTTACTGTAAACATATGCGTTGAGTTTGGATAAAACTAATCGTAAGTTGTTTCCATCAAAACTAATCGTAACCCAACAGCTTAATTTGAATTTCCTGAGTTGTACCGGTTAGGAAAATCACCACCAATTTTTGCGTTTGAAATTAATAAAACGTTATTTCTTATTACTAAAATTTTCCTAACCCAACGGCATAATATTACTAAATAATAAAATAACCCAACGGCTAAATTTGAATTCCCTGAATAGTATCAGTTAAGAAAATCACAAAATAAAAACAAAATCTCTGACACTTCTGACAAAATATCTGACAGTTCAGAAAAATCTACCATTCGATCTTATCGAAAATCCGATCAAATGTCTCACATTTCAGTTACGTGCAATTTGAATTTTATACTCAACATTTGCATTACAAAACTTATTGGCTTAATTTGAATTCCCAAATCAGTTAAGAAAATCACCCAATAAAAGCAGAATCTCTGACACTTCTGACAAAATATCTGACACTTCAGCAAAATCTACCATTCGATCGAGAATCCGATCCAATGTCTCAATTTGTTTTTTTTACTCAACATTTGCGTTACTCAATAGTATCAGTTAGAAAAACAATGACGACCGATTTGTGCGTTTGAACTCTATAAAACGTTATTTCTTTCTTATGATTATTGTATGCTCTTAGCTTTCATCTTCTCTGTGTTGAGCCATCCAGTTATCTTGTTTGATCTATGGATTGTATATGAGAGGGGAAATCTGGCAGACACAATGCGGCATGGAGTTCATTCGTTCCTGGTGAGCGTAATTTCTCTTTATTTCTTTCCTTCTTCTCGCTGATTTGATTATTATATATGATGAATCTGTCATTTCAATTCATCTATCAAAATTTGTGGTGTCAATTTTTAGTCACATAATTGAAGCAATTAAGGAGGAGGAACTGTGTTGTTCATGGCTTCGCAGGCGAATGGGACTGATATATTTGTGCAAGAAAAACGAATGGGACTGATATATTTGAGCAAGAAAAACGAAAACAGCTGGATCGTCTACAAACACACGAAATCCATGTTTATAATAGTTTCTTCACTCTATTTTTCGGCCTTGTGAGAACGTTCTGGAAATCGTAGAGTTCAATTGGCGAACCTGATTTGGATATGGCGAACGTTCTGTCAATGTTTGATCTATGGAAATCGTGGCAGACACATTTGACGAAATCGTGGCAGAATCACAGAAGGAAAAATCTGTGTATCACATTAGACAATGTGGCATGGAGTTCACATTATTTTATCTGATGAATCTGTCATTTCAATTCATCTATCGAAATTTGTGGTGTTAATTTTTAATCACCGAATTAATTTGTGGTGTTGTTCATGGCTTTGCAGGCCCGGGGTAGAAGTAGCAGCGAATGGGACTGACACAGGTAAATGAACCTACTGTTTCCCTCTCATGGCTTCCTAATGTAATAGTTTCTTGCTAATGTTCATAATGTAATAGTTTCTCCACTCTATTTTAATAGTTTATAATCCATGTTTATAATGTAATAGTTTCGTCACTCTATTTTTCTGTTTTGATTCAATTGTAATTGAAATTCGTCAATGAAAATTCTCCCTTCATTTTGATTTTATTTTTGTTGTTTTAAACTTTATTTCACAAGAAGGAATCGTTGAGTTGATGTCTTTGGTGGCTCTAATTTTCTTATTTGCAGATGGAATTAATTTCAATTCATAGGCACTGTGTACAAGTAGCAGCTGGATGTTCTATACAGCTGGCTGGATCACCTAGACACCCAACTGCAAAAGAAAATGAAAAGGCTGGATCGTCTACACACCCAAATGCAAAAGAAAATGAAACAGGTACCCTTTTCCTCTCATAGCTTCCTAATGTAATAAAACAAATAAAAAAATGAAAAGGCTGGATCGTCTACACACCCAAATGCAAAAGAAAATGAAACAGTTACCGTTTTCCTCTCATAGCTTCCTAATGTAATAAAACAAATAAAATCTATTTGTTCAAAATAATGTGTCGTGTATAAATTCTGGAATCTACATTAGATTGATTTATTGTGGCAGAGTAGTTTGCATAGTTTTTACATATAAGAATTTTCTAGTATTCTTCATATTTTCTCTGTCGGTTAACTTATAGTTGTATTAATTGGTGGGGTGAAACCACCTTAATCAAAATTATAATACGGAGTTCTTTAATGTTAAGAAATTCGTATGAGTAAACTAAGTTTTCTAAATTGATTTTATTTTAATCTTTTCTTGTCTAAACTCTAGGATCTAGGGTTGCTCCTTGCCAATACTCCTTCCCACTCTTAAAATTCGTTAAACCGTCAGGGTTCGTTAAATGGTCAGGATTAGGGTTAGTTTTATAGTTGGAAATAAGATTGATTATGGTTTAATATGGTGCTGGTATTTATTACAGTCGTTGGATAATGGTATCAGGAGAAGAGGTTCTCTTATAATTATAATTCTGCGATGGATTCTGGGTTAATGTGGGTTGGTTAGTTACACTGATCTATAGTATTTTCTATTATCGGTGGGTAATTATTTTAGATGTTCCCTTCTCTGTCGAAGTGAGGATGCAAATATGGCTGGCTGGTTTCACATTAAATGAAAATTTATCTCCACCATTTGTTGTCTATTCTCAGTGTTATATTATATAATTAGGAGTAGAAGATGTCATATAATTATGGTTCCACCGATGAATAATTCTTATAGTTCCACCCATGAATAATTCTTATGCAGTTCGAGCTTCCATGGACCTTTGTTATGTAAATTATCGATTAGGGTTTTCCAAGCGCATTTAGGAATACATCTGAGCCCGTTTAAAAATTCCATGGACACTGATCTTCTAAAAACCACCGAATTCGAAATGATTCATAAAAAATTTATTATATATAATTTAGCTGCATAGGTTAGCGATTACTGAGATTAAAAAAAAAGAGTGTCACCGGGTTTTTAGTTCAAGATTCTAAATATAATGGCTTGAAACGTGTAAGTAGTTCTTGAATATCGCTATATGCGATTTTAAATATAAGTAATATTTATAATTATAAATAAGTTTTAATGAAAAAATACAAATAAAAAATAAGTAGTTAAATTTTTTTGAAATATTTATTTAGGTCACTTTGGAATAATTTACAAAGACTAAAGTTAATAAAAATTTATAGCAAAGAGATTTTCATAAATCACTTTTCATAATAATTTAAAAATATATATAAATATTAAATTTAAATATTATAAATTATAAATTCGAATTCTACATACTAATTAAAATTAAACAATAATTTTATGTTGCATATACCTCACATAGAGAAACCCTTCAATATTGGCCACCTAATTTATATATTTTTAATTGGTCCATTATAGATGAGTACTTTGATCTTTTCTTTCTTATGTTGTGAGTCATTGAAATCTTTTTTTTCATATGCTACAAGCCAGTATTTTCAATGATTACTTTATGATTAATTTACTTTCATTGTCCTACTAATATAGTGCATCCCTCTTAACTAGTAATTTCAATTTTATGTAGACATATTTTTAATAAAGATTTCTTCTGCATCAACTTCTTCAATTTCCCTCAACTCTTTATCTCATCCCTCTCAACTCTTTATTTCAATTTTATCTGTGGAGGCAGATTTTTACTGACTCGGATTTCCTCTCCATGGTCTTCTTTCAACTTCGCGTGCATCCCGACTTGTAATTTCAATTTTACCGACTATTTCCTCTACATCATCTTCTTCAATTGGGTGATTTGTTATCCATATCGAAAGGTTCTCTAACTACATAAACTAATAATAACTATAGCTAGTTGAAGTGATAAAAAACTATTTTTAATGTTGGTTACTTTTACTTATATGGTTTTTTTTTTAAATTTATGTTTCATTATATATAATGTTCGTTACTTTTACTTACATTGTTATTTTTTTAGAGATTTATGTTTCATTATATATAATTATAATTAATAGATAGTTTTATTAAATTTAAATTAAAAAAAGGATAATAAAAGAAATATAAATACAATATTTTTTTTTTTTGAGTTAAAACTAGTTACAAATTCCTAAAGATCAATGAACATAATTTCAAAAACATTGTTACAAGATCAATGAACATAATCTTCAAAAACATGGTTAAAATTATTTACATTCATAAAGATTTATTTGTAAATCCAGCTTTAGCATTTGGTTCTGATAAGTTGATTAACAGCATTTAATGAATCAGCGTGCTAATGTAACGAATATAAAAGTTTATTAAATTTAACATATAATTATTAAAAAATATTAAACTTTTGTTGTCACTAACACATCGGTAAAACTAGTCACAAACTCCTTACGATTATTTTGCTTGATATCTCTTTCGAATTCTTTTCCCGAAAATCCACGGCGTCTTTCGACGCTTCGCCAGACTAATTAGTATCTCAAATGAGTTGCAAAAATTATAAAATTATATATATATTATTTGGAAAATGTTTTTTTTATTAATACGTTTAAGTCACAATTATATCCACTCATTTTCCATTTACATATCTAATTAATTAAAAGGGTTTCCAGAATCACATCTAGTAATATTTCTAATATTAATGTTATTGATGAAAACATTTTTTTGAAAATTTATTACTTTTTAACATTTTCCTTTTATTATTAATTTCTTTCTCTGCTATTTTTTTTCTTAATTTTTTTATAAATTATATTATTAAAATAAACCACATAATATTCTTTTAAAGATTGGATTGACCAAAATTTAACATATCAATATTAAAAAATAACGTTGGTATTCACGTCACTATCACGTTAGTGAAACTAATCACAAACTCCTTACGAACCGGTTATGGTTCCAATCCCACTTTCTTAACAATTTATATGTATGATTTGTCTATATCATTTATATGTAATCATTTCTCTTTCTTCATAGACGAATTTATATGTAATGATTTGTCTTTCTTCATAGACGAATTCTTTGCTTGATACTTCTTTCGAATTCTTTTTCACTGGAAAATCCACAGCAGTAATTAATATCTTAAACGAGCTGCAAAAATTATACTGGAAAATGGTTTCATATTTTAGTTTTACTCGGAATCGCATCTGTTCATTTTCCATATGTAACTCGCACATAGAACTACATCCAGTCTTTTAAAAAAATTTCCAGGTTGACCAAAACATTTTCCTGTTTAAGATTTTTATCATATTACTTTTTAATTAATTTTTATCAATTCTTTTTTATTTTCATCACTAACGTGTTTCTCTCTTATTTGTATTGTTTTAATTTTATTTTGAACTCCTAAATTATTAGCAATATGTTAAAATAATCTGATTAATAATATAAAAAAATTATTAGCAAATTGTTAAAAAAAAATACCATTAAAAAATGACATAAACAATTAATTTTAGAAAAGAGTGTTTCACAATTTTCCACTTAATTTTTTAAATCTAATATTAACACATCTCTCAATTTTCAATTTCGATTTTCTTTTTCATTAATTTACATTATCTATAATGATCAATAAATAGATACATTTACATAAGATGGCGCAATTCTCCATCGTCTATATTTTTCTAGTTAGTCCCCATTGTCAAAAATCCATTGTAAAGGAACTCTGTGGTGTTCCTTGCATGTAACTTTTGATTGCGTTTCTTTCCCGCCTAGTTCTCACTCATCCATATTTTTCTAGTTCGTCCTGGTCCTTAACTAATTCTCAAATAAGATGAGCCCTCTTAACTTTCCTTCAGCACTTTAATTTGGTATTTGATGATAACTTTCATTCGAACTTGAATAGGCTCTGTATCCGTTACTGAAAGATATAACACTACTGGATCTGTAACTTTACCTGTGACCTTCGTTAGGGTATCCATCTCAAACTATTAGAGAATCATCTCGCTTAACAGGCTCTGAATCAATCAACACTATTCGATCTCGACCTTGAATTGCGAGTGATGGCTTCGCCTATACCTATCGATGCTTCTGCCTTTTTTACTACCTCTGCCCCAACCTTTGCAACCTATGCCTCAACCGTTGACTCTAAATCTGTGGCAGATACTTGGTTAATTTAAAGAAATTGCAAACTCTAACCTCATATACTGCTACGAGTTATCGTCGTAATTCTCATGCACAAGGTTCATATACATATCAATGGAAGCTTCTAACTAATTTACGGCAATCAGAGGGGTATGGAAGGTTCATAGGGGTATGCTTTTTCCTCTTCCTTTTTGTTGGGCAGTGAGGGAAAATGCAACTTTACTTGAGGTTTTGTGTGCATGGGAGTGTTGCTTCTTGGGTGTTGATATATTTAAGATGTCAATAGTGCTACACCTCCTCGAGTGTTTCATGCCCGATAGGCATGTCTTCTTAATTCAAGCAATTGCTATTAAAAAGGTCCATATGACAACAATTTAAACTCTTTTCTCTTTCATTATGGGGCTGCCAATAATGAATCTACCTTCTGGGAGATTGATTCAAAACTTCAACTTCCTCTCTTTCTTTAGCAAAGGATTCTTTAGCAAAGGATTGATCTTCCCTCTCACATGTGAAGTCAAAGTTGGTATTATATGAATCTTGAAAATAGCTTTTATGGGAAGTATTCAGATAAATATAATAGGAATGATAATCTTAGATTTATAATAGTCAAGGTCTCTCTAACCATTCAGATGAATATAATAGGAATGATAACCATTCAGATGAATATGACAGGAATGATAATCTTATTTGTGTTGAAATCATTCACTCAAACCAAGGGAAGGGTTATAAAAGTCTTGTCATCATATGCAGGTCATTATAGGTTGTTCCAATTTCTTCTCACTTAGAAAGCATATTTATGATTAGTTTTAGATAAGTAATTAAATTGTATTAGGATTTTGCTTTTTTGCACTAAGGGTAAGGTTTTTTGTTGTTGTTAAAATTAGTATTTACATTATAGTTAAGGAAAGGAATACTATGTATAGGACCTTGGTTAGTTTAAGATTACACCCATATTATATAGATGTACATTATAATTAATGAAAAAGATTACCTTATATAAGAATTCGGTTGGTTTGGGCTTGCACTTAATAAGAATTAAATGGAATTTTTTTTTTAAGCTACAGGTATTAAAAATGGTTGAGAATTGCCAATAATTAATGATGTTTGATGTCTTAGAAGGAGGATACTAAAAATTTAACTCTACAAGTTGGTCAAAATTATTTCAAAACTTAATAAATTTATATAAAGAGGCTAATCCCAATCATTAAATTATGGTAGTAATTGATGGTGATGTTATTATTTGTGGTTGATAGTTTCCATTCAATTAACATTTTACTCATTTCACTATTTTTCTATTGTGATTCATGAAAGCACATTAGTTCTTCCAATGTTTTGGTTCCCTTTCCATTCAATACAATTCTTCCATAAATAGTAATAATTTTTAATTTCTTAAGAATAAATTTTCTTCATATCTTAAGCAATCTAGACATCCACATTTTATCTCTCTTGTATATATTCTTGGAAAATTTGATCTTACAGCAAGAACTTTGACAAAATCATATTTCAATTTAGGATTTTTACCATAATACTCTACAATTAATCCTTGCCCATTCTCTTAGATTTGTTTGTTCCATGGCTAACTTTTTCTTTATCATTTCTATTGTTATATTTATTTTTCAACTCCTCAACTATTACCAATGTGTTGAAAAATTCCAATTAATAATTATAAAAAGGTACAAAATGTATGTCTCTTATCTACTTCACTTCAGAGTGCTTCCAACACAAATATCATCTCTAGGGTGACACTAACAATTAACATGAGAAAATAATGTTTTAATTTCCAATCATATAACTAAATTCACATAATTCCTACTTTATGCATAAAAGTATGCACTAATAAAACTCTATTCTAGAGGAATACTTGGATATTCCTTGACCAAATTTACTTTATTTTCCTCACATTTAATGACTCCTAATTTCTCCCTCCTATGTAATTTTATTTTGTGATGATTACATTGATTATTAATTTACTTGTTCCTTCCACATCCCTCTCAAATGTCAATTTCAATGCTAATATGAACACATTCTTCTCAACAAACAATTTCAATTTTCTCTTTGGTTAATTGGTATCATTTGTGTTGATTGATGCTATAGATTTTACAAAGAAAGCACATACTACTCCTATAATCAAGTTTTTTTTTTTTTAATCATCATTACTTATCTGTGGTTTTCCTCTGTATTGTCATATCTGTACCATGGTTTTCCTCTGTCTCATCTTTTTGAGTTTGGTGCTTCGTTATACATGATGTGGGGCTCCATAAATGATGATTATTCTTACCAATGTATCATACATTTCCTTGTTAACTAAATTTGTGCACTTTGAACTTACTTGGTGTCCAACTACTTTTAGTTAGTAGAGTATTCTAGTTTTTGAAAGGGATATAATTCATGTGGGAATACATGGTTGTCTTTATGTTTTAAAGGGTGCTTTGTTTTAAGGATTCCTACTATTACTAAAATGTTAAAAGATGTTGAGAATAGTGTTTAAATGGAGTGGAATTTTTTTACCTTACAAGAAGATGTCCACTTTGATTTAGGAGTACATGACATCTTATTTTTATCATTTGTTCATTCCTTGAGAAATATCAAGATCTCCTACAATAGAATTAAGAGTAGCTATTATTAAAATAAAAAATAATTATAAATTAAATGTTTTAATATGATAGATTATATATATTATAAGTTAAATCTCTTAATATAAAGATCTCCTAAATGCTCTTTATCTATACTTATAGTCATTGATCCATATCCATAACTATCATATCATTAATAAACTCGTTTTTACATAATGTCTTATTTTACATAATAAGACTAACAATAAACTTATTTTTACAGAATGTTTTATTTTACATAATAAGACTAATAACCTATTAGTAGTCAGTAACTGTAAAATATTAATTAAACCATTTTTGAAGAGTGTCAAGAGAATAGTAGTTAAACTGTATATAGCATTTCTTTAATCTTCTTAAACTTGATTTCTACTATATATATATTCTTAATCTTAATCCTAATCCTATGCCTTTACAGTGCATGCCCACATAGACTTCAAATATTTTGACCTAATATATACAGAGTTTTTTTCAATTTTAGAAAAAAAAATCTGTATTCCATGAATCTGGCAGCATTTTATATATTTTTCCGGCCGATGTATCTCAATGATTTATCTGTAGCCGCCCATGGTTCCAATCCCACTTTACCCTTTATTCAAGATTTATATGCAGAAAAACGCACGATCATGGTCGCATGTATTTACAGAGATTTAGCCGCCCATTGTTACATGCATTGATTTGTCTTTTCAAGCACACGAATTCCTTTTAATATTTTTACCAGTAGTAAACGGATTTTTTCTATACCAGTAATTTCTTTCTAAGGAAAGAAAACGAATTCTTTAATTCTTTCAAATATGATTTTAATTCTTTTTAATATTTTTACGTTTTCTAATCGCACATTGTTGCATGCTTGATATGTTTTTCAAATTCTTTTCCGATGCTACATTGGAAAATCCACAGACTCTTTTTTATTTGCAATAAATTATTATTTGCTATTGTTCAAATGCAAAAATTATAAAATATATTATCTGGGAAACTGTACCCTGTTGTAGTTTCATTCAGAATCACATCCATTTATTTTATATTTATATTTGTAATTTAAAATCCAAATCTATTTTCGATCAATAATTTCCTTTATGACATTTTTTTCATATCTATTCATTTTTCAATTTATATTTGTAACTTAAAATCCATTTCCTGCCAACAATTTCCTTCATTTCAATTTTGGTATTTTCTTCAAGTTAATGCAAAATTTATTAGTTACCCAATCACAGGAAAACTAGTCCAATAATCCTTAATTAAGATATGTATTTAGAAAAGTAGTTTACTAATACATCTACTTTAAATGAGAATTAAAGCTAAGCTATGTGGTACACAGTATTTTATTAACACCATATAATTACTATTGAGGATAATCAAGTATTTTATTAATACTATTAGTATTAACTATTGAGGATTAACAGTATTTTATTAACACTATACAATTAGTATTAAGAATTAACATTATTTTATTAACACTATACAATTACCATACAATTACTATTGACGATTATTAATACTATAAGTTAGAGTTTCTATTGAGGATTTTCAAGTACTTACATTGTCAATATTAAATCATCTCAAAACTTTAAATTTATTACTTAAAAATTTGGTTGATTTAATATTTTTTTTTAAATTTATTTATTTAAATCTAAATATCAAACTTCAATCATTATTGTTGTGCAATCACTACTCTCCAATTATAATGTAATAATTTAGTTTAAAATAAACTAATTTTTTTCTTTGAAATTATGGCTTGTCACAAATTATCAATCAATTACTGGTTCAAGTCTAACATTTTACTTATTGTACAACTTTTTCCAATATTATTGCTGTAAGAACTTTAATTTCTCCACTATTTTAGTTTCTTATCAAGCAAATATAATGCTACCATAAATATTAATGAATTTAAATTTCTTAGAAACAAATCTCCTTGTTTCTTAGGTCATTTAGACATTTTTTTTTCCTTCTAAAACTTTCCAATCCATTATTGTACAAAATTATCTCATATTACTCTTGAATTAGTTTTTATCAAGCATTTTGATTTTTCATTTAATTGATCATTTTCATTACATGTTTCTTTAATTAGCTTTTACGGATCTTTTTAGTTTTTATTTTTCATTTAATCAATGGTTTTCATCATATATTTTTTGTAAATTCTATTTTCTTAATTTTATTTTGAACACCAAAATCCAATTAAGAATATAAATTCTTGCAAATGCTATGACTCGTATCTACACTTAAATGAGAGTGCTTCAAACACAAAACAAACAAATAACTTTAGAAAATAATATTTACTTCCAATATAGTCATAAAATCTCTACTTTAGAGTAACCCTTCCATATATTTTTCCAAACATGATTTGGTCTCTTTCCCTCTCACAAGGCACCTCAATTTCTGTGATCTATATTTTTTGTTTTTATTGAGAATTCTTAGCTTTCCATCCTTCCTTTTCTATAAATTTAAGGGTAACACATCTCTTTTAATTTTTCGTTTTAATTAATTGACATTATCTATATTAATTAATATTTTTACTTGAAAACATATTAGAATTAAATTTAAAATCTATCATTATTATCTATTTAATTTCTAATTTCTATTAAAACTAGTTATAACGCAACTTTTTATTCAAAAAACTGTATTATAGAAAACTATATTATAGAAGTTCCTTCTAAACCTTATATGTACATAATATAAAACCTGAGTTTCTTTAGTCTTATAAACCTTATATGTACGTAATATAAAACCTTAGTTTCTTTAGTCTAACCTTAGTTTCTTTAGTCTTATACCTAATTAAAAATTACATGGAAAAAATTTAAATATACAAATAGATACCACGAATATTAATATGCTACCATGGGTCAAATTAATCACAAAATCTACGGGTCAACCAGTCATGCAGTAGTCAACAGTTAAAAGAAAGAATGAGATTTTTTCAAAGTGTCTCGAAGGTGGGCGAAAGTACAACTATGCACCAAATTTATTTTATTTACCTTCATCCGAGATTCGAGATTGATTAATGTAGGCTGTCCGTGGGCATATTCCATATTTATTTTTAAAATTAAGATTACTTTCATTTTTTTTTCTTATTTATAATAAATATCACTTTTATTTTTTTTTAATTGATTTATGTTTCATTAAATTATAAATTATAGTTTAAAGTTTATTTTGTATTTGGTATATTGGTTTTTAAAATCTAATAGTTTTAATATTTGTTAAAATATGATAAGAAATAGGTTTTGTAAAATGCAATGTTATAATTATGGTTATAATTTGAAATTTTTGCTATATTATGATTGTTATTTTATATCTCTAATTATTATAACTTAAAAAAAATATTAATCCTTAAAAAAGTTATTTCTTTTATCAAAATATCTATATAATTTTTATAGTTCCCTTTCATATATATATATAAAACCTTTAACTACTATAATAACTAATTTCTATTTATCCTAAATCCTTATACCTTTAAACTAAAAACCTAATTAATAATGATTATAATAATTAACTTATACATGTATAAATTCTAGCCTCTATCACATGCAAACCCCAAACCTTCATAAAACTAAACCTTTAATAATAACACACACACACATATATATAACCATTCACTACTATAATAACTAGATTTTATCCATGAGAAATTGTTATAGGTTTAAACTAAAACCCTAATTGATAATGATTATAATAACTAACTTATATAACATGTATAAATTCTAGCCTCTATCGCATGCAAACCTCAAATCCTCATAAAACTAAGCCATTAATAATTCATGTTTAATATCTATAATCCAAAACACATAATAAATACAACTCTGACTCAACACTAACATATATCATCTACCCTTATAACACTTGTAATAACTTCAAATCCCTAAATCATACAACCCTCAATTCCTAACACCTACAAGTTGTAAATCATATAAGTCATGCAATATTTAAATATTATTATGCTATCATCCTTAATCTTTATAACCTCTTTAACCCTTAAAATATAATCCTTGTAACCTATAAATCATAAAAACCTTAATTTTAACCTAAATAATTTATAATCATAATCACAACTATATTGTATAATATTTTAAAACAATAAACTTTATTACTTCTAACTTATAATCCTTATAAGTATTTACCACTATAACTCATAACCACCAACCTCTATTGATCTCCAATGTAAAGCAGGAGCTCAAATATGCTAAGACAAATCTAAAAACTAAGACAAGCTTAATACAACAATGGAGGGTGAGGCTAGAAGAGCCTCACCTCCTAAACTGAAACACAATGAGAACTCAGAACTCTAACCAACTACTAGCACAAACAAAATGGAAGAGAAAAAAGCTTGGCACAAACAAGACTGATTGTGTTATGAGGCAGGGTGCCTTTTTATAACAATTACAAAAGGAGCACAAGAAATGCGGCTCATTATTTAATACTAAGATAACTCTAATAACCCAAATATCACCTAATACATGAATGGGGAGTGCCGACCTCCCATATAGATCATTTAGAGCAGGAACTGAAATATGCTAATACAAATCTAAAAACTAAGACAAACTGAATACAAAAGATGGAGGGTGAGGCTAGGAGAGCCTCACCTCTCAAACTAAAACACAATAAGAACTCAGAACTCTAACCAGCTACTAGCACAAACAAAATGAAAGAGAGACAAGCTTGGCACAAACAAGACTGATTGTATTATGAGGCAGAGTTCCTTTTTATAACAATTACAAACGGAGCACAATAAATGCTGCTCAATATTTAATACTAAGATAACTCTAATAACCCAAATATTGCCTAATACATGAATGGGGAGTGTGGGCCTCCCATACAGATCATTCTTCTCGGTCTAAGTGGAAAGCATCCCTGCTTTCCTTCCTCCCGGTCTAAGTTTGAAGCCATGTTTGCAAAGAAGAGAAACAACATGTAGAAGAGGTGTTGTTGTTGCAACTTGATGAAGATCCTGATGATGTGTAGATGGTGAAAGATGCGAGCAGGTGGGGTGCCCATATAGCTGCTACTGAACATATTGTGAAAATAAACTTGAGGGAGAGATCTGTGTGTAGATCTGTATACTCCCTCTCTGGGTGGGATGTGGAGTTGGTGTAAGATGCGAGCAAGTGGGGTGCCCATGCAGCTGCTATGCATCATCCTATGAAAATAAACTAGAGGGAGAGATCTGTGTGTAGATCTGTGTACCTCCTCTCTAAGTGGTGTAGATCTGTGTACCACCGACAAATGAACTAATATTGACCATGACAAGGGTCTGATTTGATACAAAAGCTTGAAGCTACATCAAAAACTTATGAAGGCCTTTTCTGCAAACAAAACTTTGTGATGTGCTGGAGAGTATGGCTGGAGGAAATAGCAAAAATGGAACTGAAAAGCAAGCTAATATTGGAAGAGAACTAATAGTGTTGCAAAGTAAAACTTTGAACCAAAAATGTGAAACCACTGCTGTAGAGTACTGCTGAAGTTTGTTGATGATGGCTCACTGAAAAATGCAAACTGCGCTTATGAATAATGTTGAATATGCCATGTTGAAGATGTCTTGTTGGAGAATGCCAAATGAACTTTTGAATGTTGATGAAGGTGCCATGTTGAAGATGGCTTGCTGGTGAATGAACTGGTCAAATGGTGAAATATTTTTTGAAGAAAGTCCAATTCCACAGTCTTTCATTATCACTGGATCTATTATTGCTACATATTTTACTATCATGGCAACAATCGGTGGCCCAAGTAAAACCGAGAGGCCCAGACCCACAACCATGTCGAGCCTCGATCACAAAAGTTGAATACAGTGAAAAAGGAAGATCTATGAACTGAGACCAAAGAGTAACAACTTCCAAAAATGCCAGTGTATGAAGGATTTCATTTTGAGGATCTAAACCTAAGTTTGCTGCAACTTCTGATTTCTGCCTAAGCAATGGCAATGCTCGAGGAAGTAAAATTGTTGAATCTCCTATGATGGTGATTACTGCATGAACAAAGTGGAAGTGGCTTTTATCAATGCTGTAAGCTCTAGACTTTTCAAACTTCTCTTGACTCACCTCTCCTTCTAAAGGCTTGGGCAGCTGAGGAAAGCGTGCAGGTGGAGTGCAAGAGCAATGGACAGCATGAAAGCGGGGTGCCATGCGATGCATGTGGGGAGAGGGCGTGACTGCTGCACGCGATGGAGGAGGGTGGGAAGGGAAGTGAAGGGGGAAGCATGATGTGGGTGTGCTGGAGTTATGGTAGAAGTAGAGTAGGCTGGAGGGAGATTGCAACGTGAGGAGGGGAAGGGAATGGGAGCTTAGGAAGGGGGGGGCGTTATGCAGGAAGGAGGTGTGCATGGGATATGGAGGTGGGCGCAGGCTAGGGAAGAAGGTAGCAGTGTGGATGGAGGGAGAAGCATGTAGGAATGCAAGGGCGTGGAATGGTTAATGCTGTAGGTCATGAATGGAGGGACTGCAGGTCATGAATGGAGGGAGCGTGAAACGAGCATAGGGAGTTAGGGTTAGGAGGGCAGCGTGATGAGGAGGAGGATGCATGTAGGATGGAAGGTGAATGGTGCGTGAAGGATGGGGATGCAATGTGAGGCTGCAGGTATGAGAGATGTACAGCCCAGCTTGAAGGAGGGGCTGCCAGAATTCAGCGTGAAGGAGGGCGTGGGAAGACTGTGTGGGGAGATGGGCTGAGTGGATTGAATGGTGGGCAGCAATGGCGTTTGCAGATAGTAGTTGCGTGCAGGTTAGGTATTATGTGTATGCTGTGGGGAATGATGGGGATGCGCTGGGCGTGATGAGTGGAGGATGCAGCAGTGGAGTGGAAAGGTGTAGGTGCTAGGGGGTGATGCGCAGTAGGCTACGGGAGCCAAGCTATTAAAGAGAAGGCGTGTAGTTTGAATGGGTGGGCGTGAGCAGTGAGATTTAGGGTTTGCAGGGGCACAAATAGGGAAAAGCCTATAGTTTAGGGAGTGATGGATGCTTGGGCAGCGTGATGGTGGCTGTAGGATCAATGTGCAGGAGCTGGAGATTTCATGGAGATGAATGCGTGAGAGTTAGGTAGGAAGGGGGAGTGCAGCGTGAATGGGGGTAGGGTTGCAGCGTGAGGAATGGTAGCCGATAGGAGGGAGCAAATGGGAAAAACGTGGGTGGTGTGCAGGCCTAGAGTTGGGTTGGAGTTTGGGTGATGTGAGTGAAGGGATAGCCATGGGTCAGGCTAGCTCGGTCGTGTGAGTGAAGGGATAGCCATGTATCAGGCTAGCTCTTCAGAGATAAAGCAGAAATACCTAATCAAACCAGGGAGTCAGCTCCATGCAAACCAAAAAAGGTACCTTAAAAAAAAAAAATGAATGACAAGCTTTGAAAATAAAAATGACCAGGTAGAGGAGCAAACAGCTCTAATACCAATTGATCTGCAATGTAAAGCAGGAACTCAAATATGCTAAGAAAAATCTAAAAACTAAGACAAACTGAATACAAAAGATGGAGGGTGAGGCTAAGAGAGCCTCACTTCTCAAACTAAAACACAATAAGAACTCATAACTCTAACCAGCTACTACCACAAACAAAATGAAAGAGAGACAAGCTTGGCACAAACAAGACTGATTGTATTATGAGGCAGGGTGCCTTTTTATAACAATTACAAAAGGAGCACAATAAATACTGCTCATTATTTAATACTAAGATAACTCTAATAACCCAAATATTGCCTAATACATGAACGAGGAGTGTGGGCCTCCCATATAGATCACCTATAACATGAAACACTCATAATCCCTTACTCATATAACCTTAATACACAATAAAAAATATAAAAAAGATCACCTATATTTCATAATCCTAGTAATCTAAACCTATACCACATCATCATCAAACCTTAATTCATAACCCTAAAACTAACCCATAATATTATGAAAACCTAATGTATAAGCTCTAAAACAATAATGTGACACATATCTTCATTTCATCCCTAATCCATATAAACCCTAATTTCTATAATCCCTAACAATTATAATAATTATAATCCTCAACATCAAACACATGTGTAACCCCTAACCTATATAAATTCTAACCCTTACAATATTTAGAATCCCTAATTTTTATAACCTAATAAAAATAAACCATTATATCACCAACATGTATAACCCTAAACTCATATTACATGTAATACTGAACAACTAGTCTTTTACATTTATAATCCCTATAATATTTAACCCTTATAAATTTTAACATGTATATAATTCCAAAATCCTTCCACCATTATAAAGTCAAATTAAAAATACTCACTACCACTTGTTCTTAAAATGTATAACTATCAAACTCTATATTTTTTATCATTCTTAAACATGACAATTGTTACCACCATTAACCCTTATAGCCCATATGAACCTTAACAACACCATTATATTGTAATTCATGTAATAAATATCATATATAATCCTTAAAAACTATAACATATATCATCCCTAAACATATAATACATAACTTATATATGTATTTGCCATTATAACCCTTATTGAGTAACCTTCGTGAACTCTAATATCTATAACCCTGATATATGGTAGACATTATAGAGCACATCACTCATAAGGCATTATAGATAATATCTATAAGTATCATAATTAATTATAACTAATATAAGTCATTATTCTTATAAGCTAACGCTTAACTCTTACAACACCTAACATCCAACCCCTATAACCTCTAGCTCATATATAAATTATATACTTTTTCCATACCTAACATTTTTATTTAAGCCTTATAATCCTAGATAAAACCATTTTGTGTAACCACTAATCGATAACTCTTAGTTCCTTACAAATATTACCCTTAACAACTAACCTTGACAAGCTATATGTTTGATAAGACTTAATATTTTTGTATCCATAACTATTATAAAATTTAATCCTTATAATGATTACGCACATAACTTTCATAAACTTTACCCCTAATCTTTGTAATTATTACATTTTATCATCCATAAAATTTATAACCCTTTCACCATATGTCCACTAACTCACATAACTCCACTTTACATTATTACTATGCATAAACCTAAAAGCAATAATATCTAACATATCATAATGTTAAATCCATACAACTTGAAACCACTCTATTAAAATTTATTATAAACTTAAAACCCTTATAACCATCATCTCTTAAAACCATAACCTTTATAAACTCTATACATAACACATATAACACCTATTAACTATAATCCCTAAACCATAACCATTATAACCCATTTAACATCTTATCCACATAACCCATATAAATGCTATCCACTAACACATAAATAGAAAGCAATCCTCATAACTTCAATAACTCATAAACCATACAATATTAATAATTGTTAACCATTACAACCCCTAATCCATGTAACAACTGATATTTATAATTAGTATAATTCACGACCCTTAAACACCCATATTTACATAATGGCTAACATATATAAAATTTACTCTATAATTGAAAACCACTATCCATAATATATATTATCTTCAAATCCAATATAACCATTAACACTTATAAACCATGACCTTCATAACCTTTAAACATTATAAAACCTAAACACTATAGCCTTTGAAATCCATACTACTCCATATTATTCCCAACCCTCTATCACATTATCAATATATCACTAAAAGACTAAAAACATATGCAAATGTCACCCTTAACTCCTAAATCGTGCATTTCCTAAACAATATCCTTTAAATTAATTACAACAAGTATTACCCTTACCTTCTCTAAACTATAACCCTTAATCATTCAACCCTATAACACATAACACCTTATATCATTAACCCCTATTGATCCTAATAACCTTCATTAACCATCCTATGTATCCTTAATTCCTTTAATCCATAGCATCAAACCCCATAGTACATTTATTTATAGAATCTTATTCTTGTCCCATTTAATTCTTACCTCTTTCAACTTTTAATGCCTTGTTTACTTTATAAAAACTATCCTTGAAACCTCTTATCCTTAACTCCTGTATCAACATTTTAACTACTAACCCTTCTATCTTATAACATTAATTATATCCCAATTATAATACTTATAATCCATATTCTAATACCTATAATCCATATATATGATAAATCCAAATGTCAAATGTACATAACTTATCATGTAACCTTTGAAAGATGTATAACCTAACTTACATAATCGATTTTCCATAACCCATATAATTGTTAGTACCTAAAATTTGTCCTCTATAATAGGTAAATAGTAACATAACCCATAATCCTTAAAACCCTAATAATGAACCATTATTATTCACTAACCCTTATAAACCACTACCCCTTTCACCCATAAATACTTCATCTACAACACATATAATGTTTATCCAATATAACTTCTAGAACCCACACAACCTCAAACCCACATATGATTTAATCATTAACATCTAACCTATAATCCCTAATATCTATCCAAAGTGACACATAATTCATATAAATTTAAATTTTAACTACTAATATTGATAACCTTTACCTATATAACCTTACCTCAAATATTGTGTAGTTACTTACCTTATAACTCCAGAAAGCTGTAACAATTCAAACATAAACACTTTTTACTATGATATCCATTCACGATAACCCCAATCCCTAACACCTATGAACCCATAACCTTTATAAATCCTTAAATATTTGTGCATATGTTATATCAAACATAAACACTTTTTACTATGATATCCATTTAGGATAACCCCAATCCCTAACACCTATGAACCCATAACCCATATCCTTTATAAATCATTAAATATTTATGCATATCCTATATATCACTTGTAACTCCTAAACACTATAACATATGTCATGCTTAACCCTTAATTCATATAACCACTATATACTATGATAATAAATACTAGAAACTTTACTAATCATGATATTAATAATTTCTAAACATTTAAATCCTTATAAAAAAACCCTTACCACATATAATGAATAATCTCTAACTCCATAATCCCTCAAACTACTAAAATCTAACCTATATACTTGTAAATGCATTTCATCAATCATTCTTATAATATCTAAACCATATAGCCAATATTACTTCTAACCTTTAATGCCTCTTATCCAAACAATCTTATTATATAATCCTTATATACCCTTACAAATGTAATCCCTAACATATATAACCTCTACTTCCTTTAATGTGTGTAGTAATAGCCCATATAATCTTTAACATTTATAAATGCAATTCATATCCCCAAAACATATCCCCTAATTTCTATAATAGTTATACCTTTAAGTTATAAATTTTAGTTATTATAACCCATAACCATTAACTAATATAAGTGTTAATTTTTATCCCTTCATTTATAAGGGTTAACTAATATAACCCTTAATTCTCATCCCTTTATTTTTAACCCTTATAGCATGCTTATAATATTCCATATTTAGAACTATTATTACTACTAAAACAAATCTAATTTGAAACGGATATCTTATATCCTTATAATACTAACTATTACGACACCTTACCAATATAACCCAATAACCTTATCCTTTATCTCCCAACTATATACCCATTTACATTGAACTAAAACTTAACCTATACAACTCAAACCACCTTAAAACATATAAACTTTATAACACAAAACTACTATAAATCATAATTTCCTCCTCTCTAACTACTAAATAGTAAACCATATAACTAATTTAATTGTTAAAAAATCTATCCCAAATGGCTAATGATTAGAATCGTTGGTGCATGTGATTTATAACTCCTAACCCCAATAAACTAAATTTATAAACCCTAGTAAATTTTTCCTTATATTTTATGAGTACTTCAACCTTTCAATTCTATAGTGTTATAACCACTAATCCATTTATTATAATTAATATAAATTTATTATTAAATCATATCCATAAACTCTTAACCCATATAACTACTAATATTTATAACCTAATATATTTAAATATCATTCTTTAAAATAAAATCCCCTCAAACATTTAATAGTTATACTATGTAATCCCTCTATTACCTAAATAACACTCTAAAATATATACTCCTTTTTCAATATTTATTAACCTATAACATTTATAATCCCTAAACCCCACTTTCTAACCCACATCACCACAAATCTCTTTTCTTATAATCATTAATCCCAAATTCATATCATTAATACCACATTCCATATTATATCACTTATCACGTATTTCTTATATTAAATATTAGTGGTGACCACTAACAATTAAGATATTTAAAACCTATAGAATATTTACCAACCTATAATATTTATAATCCCTAAACCTTATAAACCCTAGTTTCTAACTCACATTATATCATTAATACCCTGGTTCATGTCATTAACACCTTACTTCATATCATTAATACCCCAACCTATATTATATCCCTTAGCCCCTATTTCCTATAAATCTTAATGATTATAACCACTAACAATTAAAATATTTAAAACATATAGAATATATATTAACCTATAATATCTATAATCCTTGATCCCTATAAACATGTGTTTCCAACCCACATTACAACAAATCTCTTTTCTTATAATCATTAATCCATAATTCATATCATAGATACCCCATCCTTTATTATATACCTTAGCCCCTATTTCTTCTGAATCTTAATTATTATAACCACTAACCATTAAAATATTTAAAACCTATAGCAAATGCCACCTCAAACCCCACCCATAAGAGGCCATAACCATTATACCATATAAACATAGAATGCCTAACATGTGTTTCCAACCCACATTACAACAAATCTCTTATTCTTATAATCATTAATCCACAACTCATATCATAAATACCCCGATCCTTTGTTATATACCTTATCCCCTATTTCCTATGAATCTCAATTATTATAACCACTAATCATTAAAATAGTTAAAACCTATAGCCAATGCCACCTCAAACCCCACCCATAAGAGTCCTTAACCATTATATCATATAAACATAGAATGCCTAACATTTAGCCAGTACCCACTTTAACTCCTCATAACCCTACCCTTTATAGTTCTTACCAACTATAATCATTAATCTCTATTATCCATAACCTATATAACCATAATAAACCACAATCTAAGTCTTATAACACGTAACCATGAACCATTATAACCCCCAATATGTAAACGTTTAACTCATCAACCCCATAACCACTAACTCCTAACTATTATAATTCTTAACCCTTAGAGCTTCTAAAGCATATAACACCTAGTAATGTTATCAAGTTATCAACCTTAACTTTCAATCTCTTTTACATATTAATACCAAAAGAACTCAAATTATAAAACATTACCAATATTAAATATAATTCACAACCATTTATTCCTTCACCTACATAATACATAACTCGTATATCTCATGCAACCCTACTCATGTTAAAATTAATATCTAGTCCCTATGACTTGTAATTTCTATAATTTATCTTTTCAAAATAATCCCTCTATATCCTCGATCATCCATAACACTTACCCATATAACCCATATACTATAACCCATAAAACTCCTAAATAGAAACTTTAACCCTTATAACTCCAAAACTTTCACCCATATAATTCCATATTACCCTAAAAAATAACCATAATTATTGCTTATCCACAATCTATATAATATCTATAAACCAAATAAACCCTATATTTATATAGTCTATAATTCATAACTATATTAACCCATATAATTTATCCTCTATAATCCTAATAACACCTAATCCCAACAACTTATATCACACTTAACCCTTATAATCCTTCCAACTAAATGATATAAATGTTAATTGCTAATCCCTATAACATATATCTCATATAGATAGTGCTTAATAACTCCTATAATTCCTAATTCATATATATCCTAACTCATAGCACTACACTCCTATAATCTATAACCCATAGAATCTCTAATACCTTATTTAAATAACTCCTAATCACAAACTCTCATAAAGTTTAATCCTTATCATTCTCAATCCATAATATCTAAACTTTACAATTGCTATCCCATATAAAATCCATAACCACTAAGTGTTATCCCTATCTCGCTAGTTAACTATTTATCTCTAACCCCTAACACTTATATTTCCTACATCCATTTGACCCACATAAAGTTTAGCATTACCACTTTTATCCCTAATTCCTAATCTCTAATTTTATCCCCTATACCACTAACTTATCTAACTTATCTAATGAGTGGCATTTAACACAAATAACCCATATAAAACTCAACCTTTATAATAATCGATAACTCAATGATAAACCATAAGAACTTTAATATTAAACTAGATAATTTTTAATCACATTAACAACTATCTTCTAGAACCTTTGAAAACTATAAACTTTATAACTCCTAATTTTGTAATTCATATAAGCCGTTCCCACTATAACTCCTAACCACCAACCAATATAACCTCAAACACTGATAACCATTTACTCTATAACTCCTAACCACCAACCAATATAACCTCAAACACTCATAACTTTTTACTCGTATAACGTTAATACACCATAAATATTATAACACATCTCACTCATAATTCATAGTCCTTGTGATCTCAAGCCTAAGGTATATCATCATAAAATGTTAATTCATAACCCAAAACCTTTCCCATATTATCATTAAACCCTAATTAATAACATCTAAAACCATAATGTAACCCATATCACCATTTAATCGCTAACCCATATAAACCCTAATTTCTATTACCCTTACAATGATAACACCAACCATGAAACCCATGTAACCCCTTACCTATAAAATACTAACCCTTGCAATGTCTAAAATCCTTAATTATTGTAACCATATAACCCTAACATATGTATCCTGAAATCCTATTGCATGTAATACTAAACACCTAGGCTTTTAGACCTATAATCGCTAACAACTAAACATTGTGTGATCTGCATGGGAGGCACACTCCCCATTTTGGATATTAGTTTCAATATTCTAGGTTTAATGTATTATCCATAATATTAGATTAGATATTATTATAATAATGAATAGCATTTAATATGCTCTCCCTTTGTAATCTATAAAAAGGCACCGTGCCTCATAATACAATCAGTCTTGTTTGTGTCAATCTTGTTTCTTTCTTTCTGTTTCTATTATGTTAGTAGCTGGTTAGAGTTCTGAGTTCTTTTTTGCTTCTTATCTTGAGAGGTGAGGCTCTCCTAGCCTCACCCTCCATCTTCTGATTCAGATTGTGGATCAATTGGTATCAGAGCAATTCGCTCCTATACCTGATCATTCTCATTTCTGAAAAAGTCATGTTTCTAGTTTTCTTGATGTGTCTCGTTTTGTCTTGTTAGTTAGGTTTAGGTATTTTTGTTGGTTTCTTGGGTATGGGAGCAGTCTCTCTGGTTGCACAATCCCTTTCACTCTCCCCCTTCGTCAACGCCATACCTAACATCACGCTACTCCTACCAGGATGCTCCCGCCTCCTCCATTCACACAATACCTCGCACAACCATGCTACATCCCTTATTGCTCCATTAACGCACTCCTCCACAGACCATTCATGCTGCCCTCTCTCAACCTGTAGCTCCTGCTATACACCTGCATCTCTTGCTATACACTGCATCTATGCTCCAGCCTTCACACCTTTCAACAGCAATAACGCTCTCCCTTTTTTCATTCACGCACGGAGCCTATGCACCACTCATCCCTCAGCATCCACACATTCATTCAAGCTCCTCCCTTCATCAGTGCTACATGCCCCCCATCTCACATATCTCCTTTCATCCGTTCTGCACATCCCTTCGCAAACCCATCCCATTTCACACATCCCCAGCATACACGCCTTCCCAACGTAGTATGCATTCCCCATCCCATCACTCAAACATTCACTCCATCTCTACGTAATATCTGCCAACTCTAGATGCACGCACTCCCAACATTCTGCTTCCCCCTCCTGCATGCTTCATTTGCTGCCTCCAATTAACTCTCTAGATTTCACGCCCAGCATGCAGATTCCACCTACCCTCCTGTCACACCCACGCCCTCCTCTGAACCCTTTTCCTGCATTCACATGTTGCGCATACCCTGTAGCATTCACTCCCGCATGGTCTGGCTTCTCTCCATGAATTCCACTTAGCCCTACCTCACTATTGCTACCCCAACAACTCAACCCATGCATTCCATTCCCTTCTACATTCCATTCTCACACATACCCTAGCTCATTTTCACCAAGCTCAGTTTTATTCCAGCTGCGCACTCAGTATTCTTGTTGCTCCTTCATTACTCATGCTCTCACACTCGCCCATCCATTCACACTACAGGCAATACCTACCTCCATCATTGCTACCATTCTGCAACGCTGCTCTCCCTCTCCAGCTCGGTCTCCCCGTACAGCTCAGTCCCACCTACGCTTTGTCTCCTGCGCATTCCCTTCATTCCTAGGCTACCCCAACACTCATGTGCATTGCTCCTTCAAACCTCACGTTTTTCCAGCTCGCCACTTCATTGCTAACAAAACATCTGGATTCGCCCTCACTATCAACCACACTCAGCGTCCACCCATTCGACATCTCCAGCTCCTGCACTTGCTACGACCATTCCTCACGTAGCACTCCCTAACATCTACGTTTGCTTCCTCTCATAGCTACCACATATACCTAGCATCCACGCGTAGCTTCATTTCTCCTTCACTCCCATGCCACCACTCTTCTGCATCCCCTTAGCATATCCATTCACGCTACAATTGAGGTAGTCCGTTGGTCCGTGGTTTCTTGGATTTCGGTCACATGATGTATCTGTATCTGATTTGTTTAGGGCCTATTTGTTTTCTTCTATTGTGGAGCAGTCGATAAAAAGGAAATAGCCGGCTTTTTGTCAACGTAATAAACATTCATTCGCATGTCCTTTCGCATGGATAAGCAATACCAGCGCCACAGTCATCCTGTGTTTTTCTCAACAAGACTCCTCCAGTCCTCCAAGGATCCACTCCCTATCCACAAACTTTCAGCATGAGATATCCAACATTATTCAAAAGCACAAGTAGAAGTTCATTTGGTTTCTCATCTTTTCAGCAAGCCATCATCAACATGGCCTCTTGAATTTACACATGGAGGACGTTCATGTCTTTATTACTCAACTAAATCTTGATTCGAAAATGTTGTTTGATTTACAATTAAAGTTTAAATAACAATATAATATGGAATATAATAATATCACAAAGACTCACTTTCAATTGTTTTTAATAATTTTGTTCCTTCTTATTATCCACATAAAACAATCATGATAAATTCAACCATTTATGCAAAACATTAAGCTATGTTTATTTGACAATGATTATAATAACAAATAAGATTATGCATGTTAATAAAAACATTAATAATACTAATAACAATAATAATATTAATATTAAAAATATTTAATGATAATTATTTTATAACACTATGACCTTAAAGGTTATAAACATAACATTGAATTACTTCTAACCAACATAATTAGACTTTTCAAAGAGAAGGACAATTATGCTAGAACAAACAACGCTAATTGTGTAAACTAAACAGGGACTATGTTAAATATGACACTATCCCCAACGCAACATAAATGATGTTAAGCACAACACTATTTCCAACAACTAGTTACTAATGCATGTAATTAACAACTAACAGACTGATCCATTTATGCATATTTACATGATTAACAACCATCATTCGGACTTCACTAATTCATGACTGAGTCTTATCTAGAATTCAATCACAACCAATAGTTATCACATTAATACTAGTGTACATGTACAAGGTGTGCATCCATGGCCAGCGTATGCATAGATTGTACTCGTACTATAAGAAAACATCATTCCTCCTATGCATATATGTTAACTTCAACAAAACAATGATTTGTATTGACATAACAATCATACATACAAACAATCACAAATACTTAACCCATTCAACATGCATAAATCATAATCATCTCAGCATCATTAGGCATTTATAAATATCCAATTAAGTTGTAACATTTATGTTTTCCAGATTCACCATAATTAATCAATCAATTATTTTTAAGGAAGAGGCACCTACTACCACTAAATCAAGATCAAGGGATACCCAACCCTCAACAGTACTAACTAACATATCCCCCCACCCTAACCTGCGTCCGCATCCTCCCTATCCTTCCTCTCCTAGTACAAAAGTGGATGTCAGCTATACTGACCTAGCCATGTAGAACGTGAGAGCGGTAGCGTCGGCTAACTAGCGGACCTAACCTCTCCTAGCAGGAATCCGACCATCATCATCATAACAACTTGGGGAGCATGTCTCAGCACGGCCCTCCAACAACCTCGGGTATCATAGAAACATAGGGTGGGAAATACATCCATCCCTCTCAACATACTGGGTCTACGCCCTTATCAACTCATACTTTGTTGCTCTCGAGATTATTGGTTTGTGTCATCGCATCATCAACTTTGGTAAACAAGGCTTTCTGCAAAATAGGTACTATACCATACTTCATATCAAGTATCCCACTATTGCATAGCCCCGATGTCCTGCGGATTAGTACTTTGCAGCAATACATTTATAACAATATTTCCATTCTATCATCGTCTGATCCATATTGTCAACATCAATTATTTCATCACATAAAATCATTGAATCGATCACAGCATAAATACCACATCATATATATCACATTTCATCCAGGACGATTATTAAACGTACACCGTCATTATGAAAAATAATCTCGTGATAACTACCACATAGTAACCACATAAACCTAATAACATCATGAGGATGGTAACCTCATAACATCATAACCGTAGTATCAGCATGGGCATAGTAACATCCTAAACATAGTAGCAACATATCATCATGTCTAGCATGCCGAAAATATGGTTCACTCTGTCTAGCTGAGTCGAACAGATAATTAGCAAATAAAGTGAAAGGTGTCTAACTCATAAACATGCCTAGTCAAAATATGGGGCATTACAACAGTGTCGTCAAACCAACAAAGTATCACAATCAAATAAATACAACATATAATAGTAGTTCAGGTAGTTATGTCAAAACGGGGCGTTACATACACCCACCCTTTAGGAAACTTCATCCCGAAGTTATGGTCAGAAAGTGTGGAACAGTCACGATGCATAATCTGTGCGTCCCCCCTATGTGGGTGAACCTAGGGTGTACTTTCCCTACTAGGCCACCTCCTAAATATACATAACGACATCTACAAATAGTATTCATTTAATCTTATTGGAGGTGTTCTTATATTTTGTTTAACGTTTGCAGGGTTGTTGGTTTGACTACTCAAGGTTCCTTACCACCTTAATCCATAGAATAGTCAACATCCTTGTTAAATTAACTTAATTTGTACATTTTATAATGTGATTCATAAGAATACCTTGTCTTATATATATAACTTTTAATTTGATTCTAAGTCATCGCAATTACTCTTTAATCGTATCTCATCTTTAGTTAATTTAACTTTGATTTACGCCATTTCTCTCTATTAAGATTTATTATTAGTGATAAATCATGAAGTCATCATGCTCTCTATTTAAAGGTTGTTGGTTTAAATGATACACCCACTGAGACTACAGTTAAAGTTTCAACATTATGGAGAACTTTCCATATCCTCATTACAACTTCCCAAGTTCAACTAGAACTTGTCTTCTACTACATTTACATTTATCTTGTAATCCTCACATCATTGTCCTAGGTTTGGTACTATTTCCCTAACTATCCCTTACCTTGATATACCCATTTCCTTCATTCACATCTTTATGTTGTCCCACTAATCCTATCTACCCTATTACTCTTAGTATCTAAGCTACACTTATTAATTCTTTTTATTTATAATCCATTAATTACACAAGATGATGACTCTTACTTCTTTATGCACACTAACATTATAGTCCTTACTCATCATTACTTATACTGCATTAGCAAACTCTCATCACAATATGCTAATGAGCTCATTTGTTCTATCACACCATACCGAATACTATGGTTGATGCTCATGTTGTTTAACCCCTTTACTTATCTTAACGGTCATTTTTCATTGACAAGCCTATAATTGATATGTTGCAATTGTGTTGTTGTTGTTGTTAAACATACCTAATTTCATTCAATGTCCAATATTACTTGTTGTGGGATACATTTTATTACTCATACATGAATATAGGATAAAGCTCGAAACTAACACATCATCAAAAACATATGTTAATGTGAGATACATTAGGTAATACAACTAGGCACACTCAACAATGTCCTTCAAAATCACCATATAACTATACTTAAGGCTAACAATTAGGTTAAAATTAAGTCGAATTCATTCTGAAATCCCAATCATTCATTAAGTGAACGACTACTTCTAAGTCATACATCAAACACCATTTTCCCATCAATGTATTACATTATGAACCACTTTCAAGAAATATGACTTATGCACCTTACGATATATCATTTTGTTGTTGTTTACAACCCTTTTTTGTTTGACATAAGATCATTACCTTACATGATAGCATCACACCCTCATGAATTTCCTACTAGCATGACTATATAGGCTCCTCATAAAATTTTACAATTTTACAATCCCACCTATTATCGATCAACTTTTAATCTATTCTTATAGAGTGAAGATGAAGATCCAGTAATTAACTGGCGTACCAGAATTAATAAATTTTATGTCCTACCATGACTTGACAAAACATGTACATATTCTTCTATTACGATCTTCTCTTTATTATTACTGCCAACTACTTTAGTTGTCACCATCTCTCACTAAATTATCATATGTCATTATACTCTTCCAGTTAGGGACTAAGTTAAATGTCCAAATTTCATTTATGTTACCTTAATCTTTTGCTTCCTTGATACCTCTATGGATAGTGCATTCCATGATTTATGATCAAGCCACTTATATTTCATTGTCTATATATGTACTTTTACGAAAAAATTTGTACTGCCTTACCCCATAATTATAGTATAATTACTAACTCTTTCCCTCATCATTGTTTACTCGCTTCGCATAACCCTATCTGCCTATGTGGCGATAGTTCCCTTTCTACCTTCATTACGACCCTAATCACTCATATATTAATATGAGTTATTTTATGAACATTCATAATATTATTTGTCAATGCAATACACTTCCTAGGTGCTCCTCATACTAAATACATAAGCACATTTACCAACTATGTTAGCACTAGCATTTACTACATCTGCAACATAAATTTTTAAATTGCTCCAATTACTTGAAATTCTTCCTTATAGTTCATTTTCCCAATGGAAATATTTTATACTTTATCGTTTGTGATATTTGATACTCTCATAACTGTGTGCCTTGACAATTAGTTTCTTATCTTCCCCATCCTTATCAACACCACATATTCTCATTCATAGTTGCTTTATCTGTGTTACTTAACCACCCTGAGTTATCCCGGCGTTTACTCATTAATACCCTACTCTCACTCCGGTGATACTATGCCCTGTAATGAATTAGTTGTACAATATGCTTTTGTCATACAATCATAATGGCCTCAAGCCCTTTTAACCTACCCCAACTCCGTTGAGATTCACTACCCCTACTAATTCTTCCTTCCACAAAATAATTTAACCTTGGGGTGACCATACCCCCTCCTTTTGTCACAAGATTTAAATCTAACTTAAATTATTAGAAACGACTTCCCTTGGCTAAATTATAAATAGAATTTCTCTAGGTGATCACTTTAATAGATGTATGGATTGATTCTGTGAGTTATTTATCTTAACCATAATCTCATCTACTCGTAAGGAGGTAACAATCATTAATCTTCTTATTACGAATTTCACAATCATTCCTCAACATGATCAATAATGTACATGAGCTAATCTATACGTCCACTCATAGTCAAGTATGAGTCAACCTAATCGCCTCTCCTACGGCAACGCCTAGTCAACATGTCATATCAATGACCACAAAATAATAAGACATATTGTCATGACATCTTATCGTCTTCCTGCCTTCGGTAGTCACCAACGACTGCACCCACCACCAGGGTTTACACTCGGCATGATCCACGCCCGAAACCTTCTTCTTCACTTAATTCAACCCTATAACCATGTTTATAACGTAATGATTATTGACCAAATCATATAATTTATCAACATAAGTTGAGATAGATAACCTATTTGATACAATTATACAAAATTAAATTTTAAAACATACTATTTTAAATATTCAATTTAAGTCATATATCAAATTTAAGCAATTTAATGTTTTAAACATATTTAACCATTTAATTATTCCAATTCGAGATATAAAACATTATATGCGAATTTAAACATGTTAATAATTTAAATGTTTCATTTAGAACATATACAATTTATGTAACTTTAATTTAAACATCTTGATACTTAAATACTTTAACAATTCAAATTATATATGTCTATATTTATACCATTGTTAAAACATGTATCAAATGAATGTAATTATTTCAATCTTAATTATATATACTTTTATTTCTAAGAGATATATATGAAAATTTAAATACTTAAACTCTTTTTTTTTTATCCATAAATTATCTAACCCTTTGTAAAAATTTTAATTTAAACATTTTAAAATTTATCTAAATGTTCAAATTTAGGATATATATATATCTATATATCTATATATATATATATATATATATTAAATTAATTATTTAATTACATTTTATTTTATTCCAAATATTCCAATGTTGGAATATACACATATATCACTTTATAAATTCAAACTCCTTTTCTTTTCTTTGGCAACAAGAATATAACATTGTGAGGAACTCGTTAATTATAATATAAAACATAATATTAGATAAAATGTATATATACCATTTTTTTTTAACTTTTATTAATTTTGTTAGAAAAAAAAATTAAAAATGAAATAAATATATATATAGAAAAAAAAATTAATAAAATAATAAATAATAAAAAATTTAACTTAACCTACCCTACGCCTTACACCTCCACTCTATCCACGCACCGCCATGCAAAAAGGAAAGTGTGCTGGGAAGGCCACGTGACTTCTCCACATCCTCCCACCACCATGAACAAAAGAATAATTAAATAATTTGCTAAACCCTAAAAAGAAAGTGAACCGAAGGCAGTCGGCCATTTTTTCCCCTGTCTCAGAACTTTTAGCTCTGCAACACGATCTTGCTAGGGTTTTTAGACCCATAGGAGCTTTGTTTTAGATCCATGGCACTATGGTAGAGGCATTGGGCACAAGCCGGAGGAGGTGGTTACGGGTATTTCCTAATATGTCTGGCATTTACATTGGATGCATGTCTCTTCTCCCTCGGCACAAACGCGTAGGTTTTCCTCGCTGGTTTGGCTCCCAGCGGCTCTCCTCTGCGCATCCATGTCGGTCCCTCTTCCTTCTACTCTCTTGCGTCGGCGTTGCTCCCTCTGCACAACTGCAGCTCGTAGCTCATGCCCAAGACCAGTGTAGGGGCCCTTCAACCTTAACACGGTGTGCAGGCGTTGTCACGGTGGCATTCCCAGGCTACAGGAAGCTGGGAACCACAACTTAGCAATGGCGTGATTAACGTTTTGGTAGCTTTGCAGAAGCTAGACAGTTGCAGCATGAAGCTAGTAAAGCAATGGTGCACACCGTCAACAAGGATGCATGTCAATTCACGTCAAGTTCATTTCTACATTTTTTTTGTATACGTATTAATATTGTTTTCCTCCGTTCTAAATTTTTTTTTTAGGTTGTAGAGGGCAGCCGAGATGCTGGTATATTTTTAGGGAGTCACGGCTCTAGGGCCGCTCGAGGTTGCACCCTCCCTCCGCTTGCTTGCAAGCCTTCGTAGAACACCCAATGCCCATTGTGGCTCCTGCCACGCGCAACACCGATTATGGACTGTGGGATATCCCTCTGCGCCAACAGGGTTTTGTTTTTTTCTTTTCTTTTCTTTTCTTCCCGCTACCGACTGTGAGCCACATATTTTGCTTAGTTAAGAGAGATTTAGAGACAACTTCCTTAGATTTATTTACTTATCAAGAAGGTATATATATATTTTTTGAAGGTATATATATATTTTAAAATTATTAAGTATTTTATTCTTTCTTTGTTGGTATGCCGCATGCCCAGGCCGCAGGAAGCTGCTGCTTGGTCAGTCGTGCTCTAGGACGCAGTGTAGCTGCTGGCCGAGCTTCCCTAGGCCGCAGGCTGATGTTGCTTGGCCGGGCATGCTCAAGGCCGCATGTTGCTAGGCTCTAGCCAACTAAGATGTGTTTTTTTTTTAAACAAATTCTGCACATAATTTTTGTTTTGGTCGTATCTTTCTGCCGGCTGTGCCTAAGGCCACACCCCATTGGGCTGGGGCAAGGCCGTTGGCCATGGCTGCGAGCCTGTGGCTGCGACAAGGTCACTGGCCATGGTCCCTCCCAACTACAAAAAAAAATAAAAATAAAAATAAAACAAAATTTTATTATTATATTTTTTTGTATAATGTAAAAACCCCAGACGATATTGAGTTATTGATGGCCTCGGGTCCAGCACCGGCACAAATCTTCTTGGTTTGTTTGGACAAGATGATAAATTAAAATTTTATATTGTTGATCAATGAAACCTCACCCTCGTACCTCAGGAGAGCGGCTCACCTCGATGAATGAGGATGTGTTTTTCTTTTTCAATCTGTTGGAAGCTAACCTGCTACCTTTGCATATCCGGGCCATTGATAAGAATTAAAATATTATAATTATAATATTAAATAATATTATTAAAGCATCCATTATAGACTTATTTAAGTAGACTTCTGAAGTGTATATAAATTGAATAGTTGTAGTATTTATTTATGTTTTAGAACAACTTTTATTCGCATTTAAAGCAACAATTTCATTTATGCATTTCATTTTTTTATTATTATTTTTTTTTCAAAGACCAATGAGCAAAGCTGTTTTACTTACACTTCTGCATCGAAGCCAACTCCCATTACGTTTCAGCCGCAAGACAAAATTCAATGTTTGAGCCATTTGTTTACTCAAAATTGATTTGCTCTGCACAAGCTACGAAAAGTTATTCTTCTTTTTTCTTAAATTTTTATTATATATATATATATATATATATTTGTATTTATATAGGTTATGTTCCTATATAAAAAAAATCACTTATCTTGTTTTAATTTAAATTTAAATTACATTACACTTAAATTAGAACTTTGTTCATAATTATGATTTCCTCGTCTATCAAATTATCTTCACCCTTTTAATTCACAGAGCAATGCATAATTTACCCTAATTATTTATTTTTCTTTGTTCGTTATTATAACCATCAGTTCTAACTCATCTATGGTTCTCTGGTTTTGTGTAGGTCCAAGGCTTCAACAACCCATAAATACTTGCATAGGAGTCATGTTTTCCAGTAAATTAAAATTTACTGTTTTGTTCAATATAGTGAGCCCTCTGGTTCCAGATTTGGAACCATGGCTCTGATACCAAATGCAGTGCCCCTCTATCCGGAAGGGCACCGAAGTTCTAGATTTTGAAATTAAGTTTTGTAACCAACTCCTACGGAGTTGTTTTTCTTTCTTATTTATTTCAATAATAAATAAGTATCATTATGCTTTCACTATGCTAATTTTCTAGTGATTAGAAAATGTCTAGTAGCATACAGTGCACCTACATATAGTAATTTTAACAACATACATATAATTGTAATTTCTTGCATAATACTCAGTATATTGAAATATAAATCATTTTTCTAACTACCAGTAGAATACCTGGACCGATGTAGGTTGTAGATTGTTCCCTTGCTCCTGTAGCCTTTCCCGTCCAAGTTTTTTTTTTTGCTCCCGCAGAATTTCGGTTCCAAGCCTTTATACCAAAAATGGATGAACCACCTTTCCAACCAGCTCTTATTGTGTTGGCCCAAGGAAACTGACGGGCTTCCTAGCCCCCGATCCCACAAACCAATAATCCCGACATCATCTTTCCTTAGCACCTTGCCATAGTTCAAGAGTTAACCCCACCTCAATATTTGAGTTTCCCACCTCCCCAAAGCTTCGAGTTCTCCCCCTCCTCGGCATTCCTCCTTTTCATCAAAATACTAAGTGTACTTCTCCCAAAAGAAACACCCCCCTTTCATCTTCATGAAACCATTGCTTTATAGATCCATTTTCCTCCTCCAAACTTCATTCTCACTCCACCACCTTAGCCCTCTAGGTTTTTTTGGGATTCTAAACCATTAATACCATCACACTAATCAAGGATAAAATAATATTTAAATATGATTGTCAGATTTCTTGTTTCTTTCGAGTAGTGGAATAATTCAATTCTAAGGATAAAATAATATTTAAATATGCTTGTCAGATTTCTTGTTTCTCTCGAGCAGTGGAATAATTCAATTCTAATTAAGGTTGTCCTTTTGTGTAGATTTCCTATCGTTCTATTTTACTAAAAAAATAAATAAATAAGCATGACTTGCCTTATCTAAACTTATGGGACAAGTTAAATTGTATAGAATTTATCCCACCGCTTGATCTTTAAATGCGGAGAGGATAATATAATAAATGAAAACTTGAATTTACACATGGAGGACACGATAATATAATAAATAAAAACTTGAATTTACACATGGAAAACGTTCATGTCTTTATTACTCAACTAAATCTTGATTCGAAAATGTTGTTTGATTTAGAATTAAAGTTTAAATAACAATATAATATGGAATATAATAATATCACAAAGACTCACTTTCAATTGTTTTTAATAATTTTGTTCCTTCTTATTATCCACATAAAACAATCGTGATAAATTCAACCATTTATGCAAAACATTAAGCTATGTTTATTTGACAATGATTATAATAACAAATAAGATTATGCATGTTAATAACAGCATTAATAATACTAATAACAATAATAATATTAATATTAAAAATATTTAATGATAATTATTTTATAACACTATGACCTTAAAGGTTATAAATATAACATTGAATTACTTCTAACCAACATAATTAGACTTTTCAAAGAGAAGGACAATTATGCTAGAACAAACAACGCTAATTGTGTAAACTAAACAGGGACTATGTTAAATACGACACTATCCCCAACGCAACATAAATGATGTTAAGCACAACACTATTTCCAACAATTAGTTACTAATGCATGTAATTAACAACTAACAAACTGATCCATTTATGCATATTTACATGATTAACAACCATCATTCGGAATTCACTAATTCACGACTGAGTCTTATCTAGAATTCAATCACAACCAATAGTTATCACATTAATACTAGTGTACATGTACAAGGTGTCCATCCGTGGCCAACGTATGCATAGATTGTACTCGTACTATAAGAAAACATCATTTCCCCTATGCATATATATGAACTTCAACAAAACAATGATTTGTATTGGCATAACAATCATACATACAAAAAATCACAAATACTTAACCCATTCAACATGCATAAATCATAATCATTTCAGCATCATTAGGCATTAATAAATATCCAATTAAGTTGTAACATTTATGTTTTCCAAATTCACCATAATTAATCAATCAATTATTTTTAAGGAAGAGGCACCTACTATCACTAAATCAGGATCAAGGGATACCCAACCCTCAACAGTACTAACTAACATATACCCCCACCCTAACCTACGTCCACATCCTCCCTATCCTTCCTTTGCTAGTACAAAAGTGGATGTCAGCTATACTGACCTAGCCACGTAGAACGTGAGAGCAGTAGCGTCGGCTAACTAGTGGACCTAACCTCTCCTAGCAGGCATCCGACCATCGTCATCACAACAACTTGGGGAGCGTGTCTCAGCACGGCCATCCCACGACCTCAGGTATCAGAGAAACATAGGGTGGGCAATACATCCATCCCTCTCAACATACTGGGTCTACGCCCTTATCAACTCATACTTTGTTGCTCTCGAGATTATTGGTTTGTGTCATCGTATCATCAACTTTGGTAAACAAGGCTCTCTGCAAAATAGGTACTATACCATACTTCATATCAAGTATCCCGCTATTGCATAGCCCCGATGTCCTGTGGATTAGTACTTTGCAGCCATACATTTATAACAATATTTCCATTCTATCATCGTCTGATCCATATTGTCAACATCATTTATTTCATCACATAAAATCATTAAATCGATCACAGCATAAATACCACATCATATATATCACATTTCATCCAGGACGATTATTAAACATACACCGTCATTATGAAAAAGAATCTCGTGATAACTACCACATAGTAACCACATAAACCTAATAACATCATGAGGATGGTAACCTCATAACATCATAACCGTAGTATTAGCATGGGCATAGTAACATCCTAAACATAGTAGCAACATATCATCATGTCTAGCATGCCGAAAATATAGTTCACTCTGTCTAGCTGAGTCGAACAGATAATTAGCAAATAAAGTGAAAGGTGTCTAACTCATAAACATGCCTAGTCAAAATATGGGGCATTACAACAGTGTCGGAAAACCGACAAAGTCTCACAATCAAATAAATACAACATATAATAGTAGTTCAGGTAGTTATGTCAAAACAGGGCGTTACATTATGCATACCTCCATCAATTATGTACTCATCCCATCAGTGGGTGAGAAACCACTTAGTAAATCAGGTCCAAGTAAGGAGCTTGTTGTTTCCCTGAGTGCATATCCCCAATAGTTCACCAACTTCATTTGACAACTTGTTTTCTTAGTTTCCTTCCACCCACAATGTGCATAAATTTTTCTGCAAGGGGAATCCATGTGGAGCATGTACCCTTCCACCCGATCCATGTGTGGATGAATGGCATCTAATGGCATAAATATGTACCTATGCTGCTGATCACAAAACATATCAATGTCATAGGCATTACAAATTTTACACAGAAAAAAATTACCTCATGGATTCTCCAACTCTGTGGTGCATCTATCCATAGATGGAAAAAACTCTCTGCTACTTGATTCCAAGTTTATGAAATCAAGATCATGGCTGCTAGGGGGAATATGGTCCTTTTGTAAACCCCATGTATTTACCATCAAGTCATCTAGAATGACTCTGGGAGCCTCCTGCTCCTCTTGGGGCATTATCAAGAAAAATCCTTTCACCCAATTCTCATCTTCAAGTGATGTGACTGGAACAGAAGTGTGGGGTGAAAGAGAATGAATCAACTCTCTGTAAAAATTATCCACCAAGCATGTGGATCTATGTACCTCATCATCATGGGTTGATCCCTCAAATGTGAGACCATGTGTCTCCTCCAAAATTATGCATCTGTCATCATGAGGTAACACATAATCTCTTTGAAACAAGGAAATTTCTTGGTTACCTTCTTGCTTGATTTCAGCCCTCTCAAGAACATTCAAATCAGCATGCTCCTCATGTTCCACCATCACATGATATTCCTCCATAGAAATCTGAAAATCATCAAACAAAAGGGAATGGCTAATTGGAACATAGGAAGGAATATGAGATCTTAGAGACTCTTGTTGAATTTTCTCTACTTGCATCTGAGATTCCAAGAGAGTACTTTGAGTACTTCTTAAAGAATCTTGGGTGAACTGCAAATAATATGAGAGACATTCAATCTATTTTGCATTCTTCAATAATACATCATGATACATTCCTGAAATATCAAACAAATAATCTCTGTCAAAAATCAATTGTGAAAATTTACTTTTGATGTTTGTCATTGACTTCTGAATCTCCTCCATGTCTTCAATGGAGAGTGTATTTTCCAGTGATACAACTCTCCAACAATATTGTGACACTAAAGCATGAGTGATATGGAGAATGTTAATGGTATCCTTGATCTTCAATGTGTTCATCTTTAATGTTGCTTCAAGGAAGGATGGTTCATGAGTACAGTGAACATCCTCTTCTTCAATTTTCCTTGGATTAACATCATGAAGCTTATGTGGTGATGGTGAAGTTACTCCTTTCTCCTCACCAATGGCTGAAAATTCATCATCTTCATGCTCAAAGGAAAGTATATTTCTAGCACCTTTATCAAAGTATGAAACTTCATGAGATAGAACCTTCTCTTCTTCAAACCTTATTGGATCACCCTCATAAAATTCAAGTGGTGAAGGTGAAATTGAGCCTTGGTTTTCTCCCACTATTGCAAGAACTCCATCATCATGATCAATGGTACTTTGGCTTGTAGCAACATCTTCAAATTTGATCTCTATGTCACCATCTTAGAGATGTGAGGACCCATTGATATCACCTTGTAGTGACTCATGCTCCTCCAATGGTTCATCTCCATTACTGCCTTCATAGTTAACACCAAAAAAGTGAGCCTTCATACCGAAGGACTCAACCATGTCAATCTTCTAATTGTAAGTGGCTACCATATCAAAATGAAACCAAGGGATACAAAAATCAGAATTGTGGCAATACCTTTGTACCATGTCTTTCTCTTCATGTGGTGGATCTGTGATGGCTTGCCCTTCCACCAAATCTTCTGGTTCACATCCAACTGATGTGTGCTTGTCTTTTGCTTCCTGATGAAGCTCGAGAGGTGATTGTGAAACGGATTCATGTTCATCATTTGGATCAGATCCAAAAGATGTATTGCCACTCCTGACAACATCATCATCCCTTATAATTATTTTGAGATCACCCACCAAGAAACTAGGAGCACGATTTAACCTTCCACATTGCCAAAAACCAGATGTTGGACTAATAGATCTTCAGCTCTGCATGTACGTTCTTTATCTTCTTTCGAGGAGTTATTTGGTAACTCATCAACCTTATGGCTGCTGCAAATAGGCTGATCTATATATTCCTCTTTCTTCTCCTTCATATCAATACCTTTGGTACCCTTTTCTTCTCTACAACTTAGTTCCTTCCTCGATCCCTTATTGGTCTTCAAGGAATCCACATGTGTCACTGTTTTGACTTTATTGGGTAACAAGAATCCCACTTCTTTCCACACATCATTTACCATAAATTCAATCTTCGCCTTTCTGAATCTAGAGTAGGGATCTTGAAATAATTCCTAGATCTCATATGTGCAAAACTCTCTGAAAGATATGAGTTCTAAAATCTCACCTATCAATGCATAGTAAGCTATGAGGTACTCAAAGGGTCTCCTTATCTTCACTTCCTCAAAAAATTCAGATCTCGGATAATAAAAATATGCATCATACCATTTGTCACCATAGTCACCATCATCTCTTGTGAAATTGCTCGAAAATATGCATGATGATTCTTCTTCTTCGACTGCAACTGGCACTAGCCTCATGGCTACAAATTTGAATTGTGATATGAAATATTTTTTTATCAGTGAGCTTCTTTCTTTCCACAGGGGTGGAGGAAATTTCTCTAATACCACTGTAATGTACCAACTTATACAAGTGATACAAAAACTCTAGACTTCTCAAATTGGATCAAAACAATGGCTAAGGAAGCTAGTATTGTTGGGGATGGGAAAGATCAGAGGATATGGAAGGATGGATGGTTCTGATGTGGTATGATACCTATTCAATGATTCAAAATGTACTGATACCATTGATGTTTCAAGAGAATCAAGATGCAATTTACTCCAACGCTCCTGGGCTACTCAACATATACAGACTAGTATGGGTGAGATATTTAACTGAAGGATGGGGAAGGTGGTTGCAGACATAAGAGAGGTTAATTAAAATTCATTTAAAATAATTTAATCATTAAATATCATCTCATAAATTTTTATGCATATCTAGACAAGTCTTAGAACAAAAGTAGTAAAATGGCAATTTAGGAGAGCTCAACTAGTTTAACTTCTGGATTCCCAAACATTGCTCAAAGGAAATCGAATTTATGAAAAATGGGTTGGATAATGACATATGACATGTTAGATAACTCTAGAAACAATAATTACTTCATTTATATTTATTCTCATTGACTTATGAATCAAACACTAAAAGCTAGTCAAATTATAGCTAAATCTAGAAGGGGTGCACAAATTGGAGAAGCAATCAGATTTTTGTAATTTGTATTGAATAGACTGATATAATAACATTACATAATCTGTTATTAAATAATATAAGAGGCCATGATCTCTCTCAGAAAGTGATAAAAGGATCTCTCCTCTTGTACATAAGAAACTAGCTGCAGAACTCAAGAAGGAGGGGAGATTCGATCTCTGAACTTGGTGATGATGATTCTGAACTTTCTCTTTGACCTGATCAGCTTCAGTACTTGAAAATACACTCATCGATAATGGATTAATACCATCATTCTCTCACATAAATTTGGGGCGCATATCCCATGCTTGACTAGGGGCACATCTCCCAAGCCTCATATGCACAAATGCATTCATGAAATTTATCATACTAACAAAAGATATGAATGTGGTGCTCATGGAATTATTTATAGATATTTCTTACTTGGAGAGAAAGTATCCATGAGGAATGTGACTTCCTTGAGTGGATGAGGAAAGGTTTCTTTCCTTCCTTGCTTTGCTTTGGCTTTGGCTTTGGCTTTCCTTCTTTTTCCTCTTTTCCCCACTTTCCTTATTTTCTGAACTTTCCTGCTTTTCAAACTTTCCTGCTTTTCCTGGTTTATCCTGTTTTCTGGATTTATGCTTATTTTCCTGAAAGGTTCTTCTTTTGTCATTTTTGGCATCATTTTTGGACTCATGTGCTTTACTTGACTTCTTCCTCAAGTCACTCATCCAACCTTATCCACTAATGCGCCTTAGTGGAGAATTTTCTCCATTTATTCATCATAATAATAAAAAATATTAAATGCACCAATAATAGTAAATGCACCATAAATATTTATTCCAAGTGGATAGCAAACTATGGATAAAATTAAATGCACAATCCTAATTAATTAATTGCCTCATCTTAACCCCTCATTAATTAATTAATTCAATATGGCACTAGGATCCATGGAGTTCGATCTATTTCATGGTGTTGTCAAAATGGGAGCATGAAAAGAGAGATATATAAAGAGAGAGATCAGTTGTTAGGGGTTTAGAGAGAGAGAGAGAGATTGAAGGTTAGGGGATTATGGAGAGAGAGAGAGAGAGAGAGATTGGTGGTTAGGGGTTTAGAGACAAAAATTTATTGGATATTAGTAGTTCAAATAGAGAGAGAGAGAGAGAGAGAGAGAGAGAGAGAGAGAGATTGGGGGTTATGGGTTTATAGAGAGAGATTGGAGGCTAGGTGTTTAGAGAGAGAGAAATATTGGGGGCTAGGGGATTAGAGAGAGAGAGAGAGATTGGTGGTAAGAGGTATAGAAAGAGAGGGAGGTGTTATTGTTTAATGGTTTAGAGATAGAGATAAAGGGAGAGAAAATGGTGGTTAGGGTCTTACGGAGGAAGAGATATATATTGGGGGACAATGGGTTAGAGAGAGGGGGTTATGGGTTTAGAGCTCGAGAAAGTGAGATATTGATGGTTCTGTGTCAAGAGAGAGAGAGATGTTTGGAGATAGAGGTTTAAAGAGATAAATATTGGTAGTTAAGGGTAGTGAGAGAGAGAGAAATGGGTGTATTGGAATTTAGGGGTTTAGAGGGACATATAGAAAGAGAGAGATTAGGTGTTAAAGGTTTAGAGAGAGAGAGAGAAATTGGAGGTTAGGAGATGAGAGAGAGAGAGAGAGATTAGAGCATATGGGTTTAGAGAGAAAGAGATTGGTGGTAAGGGTTTCAAAGATAGAGAGATTGGTGGTAAGGGGTTCCGAGAGAGAGAGAGATATTGGGGCTCGGGTTTTTTGATAGAGAGAGAGAGAGATATATATTGCAAATTATGGGTTTAGAGGGAAATAAATAGATCAAGGAGGTTTGAAAAGAGAGAGAAATTAGGTTTAGGTGTTTATAGAGAGATGGAGAAAAATTGGAGGTTAGGAGTTTAAAAGGAGAGAGAGAGAGAGAATGGGGGTTAGAGGTTTAGAGGGAGAACTCATTACCCCTATAACCATTAAATACTATCAATTTTTAACACTAAAATATATAACCTTTAACCCCATAACCTTAACAACTCTTAACCTACAATCCTTATAACCTTAACCCCAAAACCCCTAAACACCTAAGCACTTATGCACTTGGGGATTATGGTTTAGAAGAGGGCCTAAAGGCCTTTATGGGGGGGGGTCTAGGAATAAAGGGTAAAATAGAGATTTATTGGGAAATTAGTGCACTAAACGTTACCCACCAAACAAAGCAACGTAGAACCGCATGTGCATCTCTGTTGAACACAAAATTTTGCAAATAACCTGCGAGCTTCTCCGGCATTTTGTTTCGCTCATATCGCATATTTTTCTCTCTTCTCACACACAGCTCAAAAATCACTTGCATTTTGGATTGAATTCACACACATTTTGGAGTTTGTTTAACAATTTGGATTGAATACACATCAGTTGGACTCTATTTGGCTCTTTGGATTGAATACACGCCAGTTGGACTCTATTTGGCTCTTTGGATTCAATACATAAGAGTTGGACTCTATTTGTCACTTTGGATTGAATTGTCATGCTTCTTTGACACACTTGAACTCTTCATACATATAGTGGATACATCAAAAGACCATTTTACATTTCAAGCAAAGAGCAATCCTTGAGGTATGGTGACAATTTTTCCTTATGAATTGTATTTTAGTCTTCATTCACTTTGTTTGGATTGTATGTAATTTAGTTTTTCCTCTTGGATTGTATGATAAATGTATTTTAGTATTCTTAGTCTTCAACATAGACAATAAAAAAATCTTACCATAAAAAAATACAACATGCACCAAGCAATCCTTTCAACCTTTCATAAAGATAATAAAAAAAACTTACTTGAATCACCACCAATAACCTTTCATAATCACATAAATCCATCAAATACACAAATATTTGTTGAATTCCTCATGATTTCACTACAACAAATCACACAAACACCAAAAGAATAAAATTCTTAATCTTTAGGGGTGATTTTACCTCATCCAAAACATGAAAATGAAGTGAGTAGGAGCTTCTCCCTTTATAGGAAATGTGCTCCTACTAACACCCCATACCACCATCCAATACCATCTACTAACACAAACTATTGTCAAAAAACCATGTGCCAAGTGCCAAGCTACCAAAATGAGGCTCATTGTACATTGTTTCAAGATGACAAGAAAACATCTCAAATTGAGGTCCTAGAGGTGATGTTGTTGTTATATCTAGGGCATTCTCAATAGCCTTTAGGATTATAAGAAAACATTATCACTAGATGTTGTTGTACGTTGTTTCAAGATGATGACCAATTAAGGACAAATGTGAAATGAGGACCCTACCATGGTATTAGACATAAAATATGAAACCACATCCACACATTTAGACAAAATTGAGTTGCACTCAAAATGAGGGAATTCACCACACTACAAGCCTATGTCACTAAGATGGATAGGAGGACCTTGATGCCAAGCTAGGTTGGGTTGTGCATTGTTGAAACATTATTAAATCCCACATCAACATTTGATTGAATAATTGTATGATCGATACCAATAACACAAGCTCTATTCATGTACACACTAATGGGATGTTGAGAGCAAAAAAGATCTTTCCTGCACCACTTCGATCGTTTTTTGTGATAGTTGCAATGGCCTCATGCCACCTTCTTTCTTTCTACCATATTAGTTTTCTCTATATGTTCAATGTCAAAAAAACAAAACATAATTCTGTGGCCATAGTATACATTGTACACTTACGAAGATAACATGCATATGTTTGCACAGTACCCAATCAATTGCTACATCAAGTTTTAGTAATCTTGCACATTATACAAGTCATAATCATGGTAAAAGTTTGTTTTCCTCATTTCATAATTGAAAAATTATATCTTATTTGTTATTTATTCTTGCAGTGGTGATATTTTTGTTTTTTTTTAAATGTATTGAAGATGGGAAACAACCATAATAGTAAAAGAAAGTCTAGAAAGAAGGAGTTGCCCCCTGAAAAAGGCCCATGAGATAAGAGAAAAGATCGGGTTGTACATGGAAAGCCGTAGACATCAAAATGTTAGTACCTTATATCCTACCACAATGAATACCATGATGACCTCAGGTTCATCAGGAGAAGTGAAATGGATGTGGGTAATGGATCCCTCTCAAAATCCAACGTCAAGCGATCATCCAACGAATAATCCATCAACAAGCAATGATGAAGTGGTTGAATTCAATCAAATATTGGTTGATGTCAAGTATGTAGGGATGGATGTTGAACAAGTTGTTAATTGGAAACCTCCCCAAGAAGAGAACACACATGTCAAACACACTCCCTTGCAGGACCAAATTGTGAACGAAGTGCCACAACAAACCGGTGACGAGACTAGTACTTCCTTTCTGACTCCCTTGCCTCGACTATCAAACGGACAACAAAGAACTCCCAGATGTATTCATGTGGATGAAATTTCCTTTTCAGGACTTGAAGGTAAGTTTCCCAAACAAACTATTTATTTCCATTGTAGCAAATCATCAAAGAATGTTTTGAATCCAAAATTGATGTAGCAAAATGTCAATTGTTTCTGTCTTTGTTAAAATCATATTGTATAGTTCATGTTAGGAGAATTTTAGGCATAAAGGTAGTTAGAATTTCAGATGCCAACAATCATGCTGTTAGAAATCTATAGTCTGCATTTAATTTGATTGAAAAAAATTCTCGTACAAAAGATCTTAATGCGGCCCATAATGTACTATCAGAATCGATTATAGACAAATCCACAAGACAACGTCGCCTGTTATCACACACATGTAAAATATCTAAAGTAAATAGAAAGACTCTTCAAAAGTATTCTACTATTAGAGAAAAACTTGAGACCCCAGGCCAAAAATATTGTTGGGCCTTTGTTGGTATGGTACCTCGTTTAGACATGAAGCTTATTGATGTTGTTAAAGAGCTAGTACAAAAGTTTTGGCATGATAACACTAGACCATCATCGAATCAAAGAGATGTGTTAAAGTTAAGAAAAGCTGTTAAGGGGTGTGAACCCCATGTCAAGCACTTCGTTGACATGACACAAAAGGAAATCTATGAGAGGTTCAAGAATGAGCACACGCAATTGAACTTAGGCCAAAGGTCCTTTTAAAAATGCAAACCCTGGTATGTTAGAATTTGCATGAATCGCAACACATGTTTTATATACCATGTAGAATTTGAGTACTATTATGATACATATATACATATACTTTGTGATTTGCATATTAACATTGTACAAGACTGCTCATTGTTACACCCACCGAATGAATCTAGAGAATTTATCCATAGCATAATGTGTCCAAGACCGGAAGGAAAAAAATATTATAAAAAATCATGTTTATATGGGACATGTTGTAGGTGTAGTGGATTTGCAATATTGCGTTGTTGCATCCATGCAAGCGAGGAGCATGAATTTGGGAGAATTTCAGTAGAAATACAGAACTTCAAGTACATAACATATCAAGTATATAGTGCAATGGACAACACAAAAATTGCATTGGTGAAGTCACAGGTAATCTAAGTTTGCATACTTTCATACTGTACATGTTGAATTTATACATATATATTCAGATTGTAAATGTCACGTTGTATTAATGCCCTTGGTTTTGTGGCACTGGGTACAAATTTAGGATTTCATGAAGGAATTCTACAAAAAGACCAAGTAGTAAGTACAACATGTCCATGTAGCACGATGGAAGGATGAAAAGTACAGACAGTACAGGGACACCTTTCCCAATGGCATAATATTGTCGGTTGTGGACTTTACTGAAAACTATGCCCTGATGAGATTCAAATTCAATACTACCATTCAGACCAAGTTAGCATAATGGTCCATATCACGTATAGGCATGGACCAAAGAGTAGAAATGACATGAGGATAATATTGAAAGAGGCCAACTTCTATATCAGTGACGACAGGTGTCGTGACCTGCATTAGGTGCATCATTGCTTCAGAAGTTTCTATGATCAGTAGAAGGAGAGAGGTATACAGATGGATCAACATTGGATGTGGTCAGATGGTTGCGCAGGCCAATTCAAAATGCACGTGTATTCTAGTGGTTGAGTATTTTGCATAAGACTTATGATGTGCTGCACATATGCAACTATTTTGAGACCGGGCATGGAAAGTGAGAGCATGATGGGGATGGAGCATGCCTCAAAAATTCCCTATGAAGGGAGGCTATGAGGTGCATGAAAAACCCTCATATTGAGGATACAGAATCCATAGTTCAATGGTGCTTTGCAAAAATTTCCGGTCGAACCATAGAGAAACATAGACCAACAAAGAGAGGACATGTTGTCATAAATTTATGGCATGTGGTTGATATAGATTGATCATGTTCTTATAGTTGTAGTATTGTACAAGGCACTCATGGATTTCATTCGGTTTGAAGCTCAACCAACCCCTTATTTGAAATATGGACGCATAAACTTGCTTTCTTTTTTGGGCCTTGTAGCAGCAGTGAGTGGGATGAGTGTGAATCGACCACTAGTACAAAATGAGAGATAAGTGACCAGGCGACCAAAAAATTTGGTCACCACGGATTTTTCAGGGGATAAAACCAAAATTGAGAAATTTTAAGTGAACTGACTAAAACTGACCAAGATAAATGACCAATTTGGTCATGGGATAAGAACTAAACTAAAAATGACCAAGATAAATGACCAATTTGGTTAGGAGATAAGAACTAAACTAAAAATGGCCACATAACAATTGGTCATTTATGTGGTCATTTTTAGTTGTGTCATTTCGGCAATGGAAAATTATAATTTTGATAATTAATTTGTACAATTTAATAAAATTTAACATTAATAGTACACAATTTGGATTATTTTTCAATACATGTCCTCTAAGGGATCATTTCTTTGAGGCCATCCCAATAACTATTTTGTTAGATGATAGGAGAATCATTGAGAAGCTCATTCAGGGATTTCTCTACTAATTAGGGCCTTGGGCATGGTGAGTTGATATCTAGATAATACATCATGTCTTGCACATAGTTTATCAATTGATAGATGAGTTCTTCTACATGTGGTTGAGTCGAGTCTTAGATATTTGTCGTCTTTCCCTTTTTGACTTGTCATGTCCTGAAGTTAGTGTCACTCCGTTCAACGTGTTGTACTGGTTCTATTCATATTTTGTTTGAACAAAACCATCGTCGTTTGACCATCTCGACAGTCTCTTAAATTTTTGACAAGTTCATGTATTTTGTGTCATGTTAACTAAAAATTGTCAATTTCACAACCTCCATTAATTCTCCATATGCATTCATGTTATACCTCAAAGTTCCACTTTGAACCTTTGTGTCAGATCTTTCATGTCGTAACAGTATGTGACACTTTATGAAACTACCTCCTAACAAGTGTTGAACCTTGTTGGTCCCCTCCTTAGCCTCATCTGGAGTCTTTGGAACAAATCCAAATTTCCCTTGCCAAATGAAAACTCATTGAACCACTTGCCACCTCATCCAACCATCTTTCGCCATGATTTTTGCGGCCTTCTAGTATTGCAAGACGCGAAAATTCCTTATTTTTCGCATTTTGCATACCTGCACGGGTGCGAAAATCCCCATATTTTTGCGTTATGCTCAGTTCATAGGGCGTGAAAATTACCCAAACTACCTTTTGGCTCGGAATGTGGTTCTCACCCTTCGGGAGATTTTCTTGGGATTGAAGCTCATTTCGATCCTAACTCACCTTCCTCGTTTAGCCTAGCTCAACCCTTTGATCCACTAATCACTCATATAGATCCACCTTCCTCTCCAAGTGGTTGGCCTCCCAAATCCTATAAGAAGGAGGCCATCCATGAGCTAAAGGGAGGACCATTGAGGCATCAAACTTATGATCCTAGAGGATTTGTTGAGATAGCTTGAGGAGGATCTTGGAAGAAGGAGTTATTGCTTGGACATCAAGGGTAATTGTATCTTGATCTTCTTGAGTTATTATCAATATAACTTAGCCTATTCTCCTATGTGTGTCTTTCATATATTTGAATGCATGTTGTGCTTTATGTAAAGTAGATCTTAACTTTGACATCTAGTATTTGGAAGTACCATTGCTTGTCATACTCAAATAGGTTCAAGTCTTGGAGATCAAGCTGAAGCTAGAGAAAGGACAACCGACAGGTTCGAGGTGAGTCTTTTCATCCTCTCTATTTCCAATGCTCAGAAGTTAATGATAATGTGTTATATCTAAGAGAATAGATAACTATTTTTTTTATTCTGTCCTAGATTGAACTTATAGGTATTTGGTTTGGTCTTTGAGTAAGTCTAACTATCCGTAGGATGGATTTACTTATACAGAAATTGGTGACTCCACTAGGGAATGAACCCAGAATATCTGGTTTTGCAAACCAGACATCCTAAAAAATACCAAAAAATCAGTAAGAAGAATCTTTGGTTTCGCAGACAAACCCGGGGAAGATCCCAGAAATCATGTTATGACATTCCATCTTTGGTCTTATTCAAAGTTACTGATGGATGATTCTATATGATTAAGGATCTTCCAACTTAAACTTACCGGTACGGCTGAAAAATGGTATATCGAGCTACCTCAACACTCTTTCAGAGACTTCAACACCCTTGCTATGCAGTTCTTGACACATTTCCAATTTCCCATCCGATCTGAGACTGGAACAGACCTTTTAAATTCATTGCGCCAAACTATTGCTACCCACATATCCGATCTCATTCACGAGTGGCGGAGACTCCGAATATTAATAAAAGAACCCATTTCGGACCAATTACTGGTTGATTGGTTCACGAAGTCATTACTACCACCCATCGCTAGGGATGTTTCTATGGGCGGACCCATCATAGAGGAACAAGAAATATCCCGTGCACAATATATGGATTTGGCTTATTCCCAATACAGAACACTATATGAACTTATTCCTCATGCTCCCCGCCCCACTAATGATCCATCAAATTGCGCTACTGAACCTCCTATCGATGGAATAGTTGGTTCTGTGAAGGCCCTGCTTGCAACCAAATCGAGTGGACAACAAAACAATGCTATTCCACCTAAAACTCAGGATGCACCCAAAATTTCTACTTCTCTTACTCCGACCTACAAGGTGAACGTAGTACAATATGCATCACAACCATCCAGAGGGAAAAATAATAAAACAAAGGAAAATCAAAGAAATCTTCCACTGAGCAGGAAAATCCTAAACCTCAGCAAACCACTACCGACAATAAACCTAAACGGAAAGCAAAGTTTCCCTTCCTCATTTTTCAGGAAGACCATTACACGAAAGACTATCCTTACAAAAAGGAAGTCAACAAATTTGTAAAAGGCTATTCCCGCCCGATAATTTGAACCGACCCTTTCCCACATCAACAACAAAATATGGTCACGAACAAACACCCAAAAGGGGGATGCCAAAACAGTTTTGCTAGAGCAGAGACATCCTCAATTCACGATATTGTTATGATGAGTAATGAGATTTTCCATATATCCACTCATTCAAAGATGTATGATTATGTTCCAAGTTAAAACAATAACGATACTTCAAAAGGGAAATCTCCCGTGGAAGATCATCCTTCTATGCCTCCTTCCAATGGTCATCTTCATATTGAGAGACTTGTCATTGATACTATGTTGGGCCCACCCAAGGCCACCATTCGAAAGGTGACATTTAATCCAAGCACATGAGTAGCCCAAAAATACAACATTGTTGAGGACTTATCTCCAGCACCTTGTGCCATGTCTACTCTCAAAGTTCTACAAAATTGTCCTACTCAGTGTAGAACCTTATTATCAGCACTTGGAGCCATTGACCTGGATTGTTCTAATACAGTTATGTTTAACTTGGAATACTTCAAGCCTAGGATTTCTCATTACTTGGCTGTAATGTCCTCTTCTGCTTAGGCATTGAGGACTGTCCCGCTAACCTATTTGATTCCCATAGGTTTGAGCGTGCACTGATAGTCAGGGGATCAGTTGAGGACTTATGCCATATCAGAATATCTAGGGCATAGATTTTATATCATCATTAGATGGACAGGGGCCATCTAAGCCCAAATCCACCTGCATGCATGACATCCGAGCATTATTTAATGATGCATGCACCTTATTGAGTCTCCAGGCACCTACATGCAAGTCAACTGCAAATTAGAAGATAAAGTAACCTAATTAGGGTGAAGTTAGGGTTTTGAGCAGTTGAATGTTATAAAAGAAGGTAAAGCGAATGGAGAAGACACCATTATTGATTATTGACTTGTGATCTCGATTTGGAGAAGCTCAGCGAGCTAAGTTGGGGATGAGGCTTGTACTCAACTATCTGGTGTATTTCAACAATGAAAGCTATCTGCCCTAGTTCATCATTCAGGTTGGATCATCCAGGTTCAGCATTGTTCTTCATCAGGTATTATCATCATCCAGTATTCAGCAGAGTTATATTTTATATCATATTCAGGGCTTGCTCTTCCATTCATGGGCGCATTATTCAGATAGCCTCCTATTCGCATTAGTGTGTACAGAGGGAAGAACTTGTGCATGCATCTTCCATTCTTCTTAGAGAACCCCTATTACCCTTCCCCTGGAAGAAGGGATTCTTTGTTGGACTATTGGAGGATTTATTGGCATTCTGAATCATTGGAGGACGTGAGCTTCATTGAGGGCGCATTCCTTAGGAAGGATCTTCACGTTTTAGGCTTGGAATCCATCATATTCTTTGCATGTAGGATCTATCATCTTCCAAAGGGAACTATAACCCTCGTACACCTCATTAGGGTCTTCTTCAATAGAGTATTTATTATATTGGAGCATTCAGAGTTAGGAGGGCACACTCATCCCAAGGAGGAGGATTTACCTTATTTCATTATTCATCCATCAGATTATCTGCATGCGGGACGCATTCTCATTGACATTAGCAGATCTACATACTGGTATGTGCATGCATTAATTCCTCCTACTTTCTAGCATTCCTATATTTTCTAGGGCAAGATTCTGCATGCAACTACATGCATGCAGGGATCAGGGTTTACTTTCATATTCTATTGATATATAATCCTACTAGCCATCTACAGTACAAGAAAAAAAGAAAAATAGCAGTTTGGGATATTACAGTGGTATCATAGCATGTTCCTTGCCAGCTGTGGGGCATGCATAATATAAATAGTCAATGAATTCAGAGGACCCACACAATATTACTTACAGGAGACAGGGGTTTAGAGATAGTGGTAGAAGAGAAGAAGAATTAGAGGATATAGATTTGGGAGATAAAGGGTATCAGTTTGACAGTAATAAAGGCAAAGAAACAATGGCAGATGATGATAAGATAACTTTCAATAGTCTCATTTCAGCGATCAATGCACTAACCACTGGCCAAAAAGAAATGGCAAGTGCCATTAAACAGATGACTGAGAGAAACATACCCCCTCCACATAGCCCTCTATTTCCCCATAGTGATAGGGTGTCCACCAGCAGCAGTGGAGAACACTTACATACCAATATGCACAAACACCCCCATCTATACAACAAACCCTTTCAACCTACAATGCCTCAGTTCTTGGACAACCCATTTGTAGTGCCTCTAGCACAAGTAGAACCCAAAGAGTCTATGCCTGCCTATCTGAGAGAATATAGATCCTTGGGAGATGACTTCCAGTCAGCCATGTATTTTACTGACTTCTTCCACTTCAAGAGTAAGAACAAACCCAAGGCTTACAATAGACCCTTAAACTAGAACTTTGAGTTACAGAGGACCATAGGGAAATTGACTATTCCTACCTTTGAGGGAACCCGAGGTGGCCCAGCTCGGAATTGGGTGCAGAAGTTGGATACATATTTCCAGCTCAACCCCATGCTTGAGACAAATGCCATTAAATTGGCTACATTACATTTGGATGGGGAGGCCCACGAGTGATGGTACCACGGATTCGTGACGTTGGGTAACAATACCATTGCTTCCTACTCAGATTTCACACAGAGGCTCATTGAGCGATTTGATAAGAAGGACCTTGAGGTGCATTTCAAAGAGCTGGAACAGCTCAAACAGATAGGTAGTGCAGATGCATTCATTTCAGAGTTTCAGAGGGTGGCATTCATGGTGACAGATATTTCAAAGAGCAGGTTGATTATGCTATTTACTGAGGCTCTCATAGAGCCCTTACGGGGATGGCTCAAGTCTTATAGACCCACCACCCTAGCTGATGCCATCAGAATGACTAGAGACTTACAGGACACAGTACCCAAGAGTAGGTTCCCCCCAGAACCAACTTTCTGATTAAAGATAAAGAAAATAAACCTTTCCAGAAAGAGTGGCCCAAGAAAGAATGGATGGATAATGATGTCCACCAAGACCTGAGGAGGAAAAAATTATGTTTCACTTGTAGAGACCCATGAGAGCCAGGTCACATATGTTCTGGAAAGGGAAAGGCCTACTACATAGAGCCTTATTCCGACAGTGGAGAGGAGGAGGATGACCAGGAGCAGGAACAGAGGGATACCCATGAGACAGCTGAGGAGGGATAGCCATCGGGTGGTTCCATTGCTACCATGACAGGAGTTTCGAGATTCCACACCCTCCGGATCATAGGTACAGTACAGGGCCACAGAGTGGGAGTACTAGTAGATGGTGGGGCATCCCACAATTTTATTGACGCCGCTTGGGTTAAAAGGAAAGGCATTCAGACAGAGACTTTTGATGGATTTTCAGTAGCTGCAGCAGGCCACACCATGGAGTGTAGTCAACGGATTCGAAAACTCAAGGTAACACTTGGGAATTATACAGTGATAGAGACATTCTATGTAGTAGATGTACCTGACATGCATGTGGTATTAGGATTTCAGTGGCTTTATTCCATAGGGAAGTATTCCACGAACTACCAGACCATGGAGATGGAGTTTATGGGAGCAGAGGGACAGAAGGTAGTTCTAAGAGGCATGAACACCTACCCTCCTACAGCAGTATCATCACACAGGATGGAGGCAGTACTCCGATAGGGAGATATCGAGCGGGCAGCCGAGTGCATGGTTACCTTCAGGAAACCACCAGATAAGGCCGCACAACATCCAATAGATATAGAGGCCTTACTGCAAAAGCACAAAGCAGTATTCAGAGACCTCCCAGTCGGTCAACCTCTTGATAGGGGATTTGAGCACATCATTGAGTTAGAGGAGGGGACTCAAGCAGTTATCACCACTCCGTACAGACACCCAAAAAGATACAAGGACGAGATAGAGAACCCTATCAAAGAACTACTCAAGCTGGGGTACATCAAGCCCAGTTCTAGTCCTTTTGCATCTTTAGTTGTGCTGGTTAAGAAAAAAGATGGTACCTTATGCATGTGTATTGACTATAGGGCTCTGAATAAAAAGACTATCAAGAACAGGTACCCAATCCCCAGGATTGATGAGTTGATGGATGAGCTACAGGGGGCAAAGCACTTCTCAAAGATTCATCTCCACTCGGGCTACCATCAGATTCAGGTTAGGGAACAGGATGTTCCAAAGACTGCCTTTCGTTGTCACTACGGACACTATGAGTTTCTAGTGATGCCATTCGGGCTCACTAATGCACCAGCCACCTTCCAGTCTTGCATGAATAATATTTTCAAAGGTCAGTTACACAAGTATCGTCTGGTATTTTTTGATGACATATTGATATACAGTAAAACTTGGGAGGAGCACTTGAAACATTTGGATGAGGTACTTGGAATTTTACAAGAGCAGTCACTTTATGCCAAGATGTCCAAGTGTGAGTTTGGCATGCAGGAGATGTTGTACTTAGGGCATGTGATAGGTGCCAACAGGGTACAAGTTCACTTAAAGAAGATTCGAGCCATACTGGATTGGACCACACCCAAGAATGTGACAGAACTGAAGGGTTTTTTAGGGATTTGCACTTAATACAGGAGGTACGTCAGTGGGTTTTCACAGATGACAACACCCCTCACTGATCTCACCAAGAAAGGGGCTTTCAGTTGGTCAGAGACAACACGACAGACATTTGAAAAGATGAAAAAGGTAATGAGTTCATGCCCTGTACTAGCTCTACCAGACTTTTCTCTACCCTTTGTGTTAGAGTGCGATGCCTCCAGAGAGGGGATTAGAGCAGTATTGATGCAGAACATTCACCCCATTACATTTGATAGCAAGAAGCTCAAGGACTATGAGCGCCACTACTCGATTTATGACAAAGAGATGTTAGCCATTCTTCATGCGCTAACAAAGTTCCGACAGTACTTAGTAGGTGGTAGGTTCAAGGTTAAGACAGATCATAACAGTTCGAAATACTTCCTTGAGCAGAAAGAGCTAAACGAGAGGCAGCAGAAATGGGTAAGCAAAATTAAAGCCTATGATTTTGAGATTGAGTATGTGAAGGGAAAGAACAATGTAGTGGCTGATGCACTTTCTAGACGACCAGGTGCATTATCCCTTATGAGCATCTCGTCAGATTGGATATCTCACCTTTTGGTCGAATACACCAAAGACAAGTTTGCTTGCGAGCTATTGGATGGACAGTTGCAGTATGACAGGTACAGGGTGATTGATGATATCATATATTACAAAAACATGATCTTCTTGGTTCCAGAGTCTTCTCTCGAGAAGAATATTTTACAGGCATCACACGATTCACCTTTTGCAGGGCATCAGGGGTTTCTCAAGACTTACAGACAGATTAGGGAGACGTTCTCATGGAAGGGCTCATGAATGATGTGATACAGCATGTGAGAGAGTGCAGCTTGTGCCAGCAGAACAAAATAGAGCACACCCACCCAGCCGGTTTGTTACAACCATTGCATATTCCCGAGCAGAAATGGGAGAGCATCTCCATGGATTTCATTACAGGGTTTCCCAAGGTTCAGGGTAGAGACTTCTTGTACGTAGTGGTAGACAGACTGACCAAGTTTGCTCACTTCTTTGCTATTTCCTCAGATTACTCACCAGCACAGGTGGTAGAGCTATTCTTCAGAGAGGTATTCCGACTCCATGGGATACCCAAGACTATTGTCAGTGACAGGGATAGTAAATTCACAGGAGATTTTTGGTAGGAGCTTTTTCGGCTAGTAGGGACTGAGTTGGCCATGAGCACAAGTTATCATCCATAGAGTGACGGACAAATAGAGATTGTCAACAAGTCGATTGAGGGGTACCTGAGAAATTATGTGGCAGGACAGCAGAGGACATGGATCAAATGGTTGCACTTGGGTGAGCATTGTTAAAACACCACCCACCATATGAACATTGGGATGACACCCTTCAGAGCCTTATACGGGTATGATTCTTCCACTTTCGCAGATAGGATGTTCGGTGATAGCAGGGACCCCAAGGCCAAAGAGTGGATTCAGGAGGGTCAGGATATCCTCAAGATTCTCAGGGAGAACATATAGATGGATCAGAATCAACATAAGATATATGCAAACAGGCACAGGGTGGAGCACAGTTTTGAGGTAGGAGACTTCGTTTATTTACACATCCAACATTACCGTCAGTCGTCTCTGAAAAAGAAAGGAGCGGGAAAACTCAAACCTCACTTCTACGGTCCATATAAGATAGTCAGGAAGTTTGGAGAGGTAGCATATGAGCTCGAACTACCCCCAGAGAGCAAGATTCACAACATATTTCATGTTTCCAACCTCAAGAACGCAGTCGGTCAGCAGATTGTGACATCTTCTGAGCTGCCCCCTCTTGATGATGAGGAGCAATTGGTTCTGATTCCTAAGCACATCCTAGAGGTGCGAGAGAGGAAAATTAGAAATCGAGTCATCAAAGACTACTTGGTTCAGTGGAGAGACTTTCCCTTGGAGGAAGCCACTTGGGAGGGAGATCAAGTATTATACCACCCAGCTTTACAGTTGCTTGAGGACAAGCAAATTCGAGCGGGGAGGACTGTAATTTCCTCTTCTTCTTAGGCATTGAGGACCATCCCACTAACCTATTTGATTCCCATAGGTTCGAGCGGGAACTGACAGTCAAGGGATCAGTTGAGGACTTATGCCATATCAGAATATCTAGGGCATAGATTTTATATCATCATTAGATGGACAGGGGCCATTTGAGCCCAAAGCCACCTCCATGCATGACATCCGAGCATTATTTAATGATGCATGCACCTTATTGAGTCTCCAGGCACCTGCATGCAAGTCAACTGCAAATTAGAAGATAAAGTAACCTAATTAGGGTGAAATTAGGGTTTTGAGCAGTTGAATGTTATAAAAGAAGGTAAAGCAAATGGAGAAGACACCATTATTGATTATGGATTTGTGATCTCGATTTGGAGAAGCTCAACGAGCTAAGTTGGGGTTGAGGCTTGTACTCAACTATCTGGTGTATTTAGACAGTGAAAGCTATCTTTCCTAGTTCATCATTCAAGTTGGATTATCCAGGTTCAACATTGTTCTTCATCAAGTATTATCATCATCTAGTATTCAGCAGAGTTATATTTTATATCATATTCAGGGCTCACTCTTCCATGCATGGGCGCATTCTTCAGATAGCCTCCTATTCGCATTAGTGTATACAAAGGGAATAACTTGTGCATGCATCTTCCATTATTCTCAGAGCACCCCTATTACCCCTCCCCTGGAAGAAGGGATTCTTTGTCGGACTCTTGGAGGAGTTATCAGCATTCTTGATAATTGGAGGACGTGAGCTTCATTGAGGGCACATTCCTTAGGAAGGATCTTCACGTTTTAGGCTTGGAAGCCATCATATTCTTTGCATGCAAGCTCTATCATCTTCCGAAGGGCACTATAACCCTCATACACCTCATCTGGGTCTTCTTCAGTGGAGTATTTATTATATTGGAGCATTCAGATTTTAGAGGAGGGCGCACTCATCCCAAGGAGGACGATTTACCTTATCTCATTATTCATCCATTAGATTATCTACATGCGGGAAGCATTCTCATCGACATTAGCAGATCTACATACTGGTATGTGAATGCATTAATTCCTCCTACTTTCTAGCATTCCTATATTTTCTAGGGCATAATTCAGCATGCAACTGCATGCATGTAGGGATCAAGGTTTACTTTCATATTATGTTGAGATATAATCCTACTAGCCATCTACAATACAAGAAAAAAAGAAAAATAGCAGTTTGGGATATTACATTGGCCTTCCAGATTCATACTAGGATTCGTTGAAACAACATCCATCGCACCATCTTAGACGAAGGTTCTTCCACGTCCATTATGTCTTTGACTTGCTGGAGAGCTATAGGCTCTCCAGAGGTGACCCAATATCCTGCCACTCTGAAAGCATTCGATGGACACGGTTTCCATCCCTATGGACTCCTCCCTACACTCATTGTAGGACTAGGGGGAAAGACTATATATATTCATGTAGAAATTGTGTATTCTCCATTAGATTATAACATCTTAGTCAGTCGTAATTGGTTTTACGCTATGACCGCGGTAGCATCCTCTGTTTTTCGTTTAGTACAACTTCCTCACCAAGGAGAGATTGTCAATATAGATCAGTTAGAATTTTGTACTCCGAATATCCACCAAAACTCCACCAACAATGTCCCGCTACTGGCACAATCCCAAGATAATTTTGAGGACATTGGCATTGGTCTTTTGAAATATTCATCCATTATTGTCACATTTTTGTAACTTTCACACCTAGTATACCCAATCAACATGATTTTGTCAAGTATTCTCCAATATGATGAATCCAACGATTCGTGGGTAATACCGAGACCCTAGGAGATTGAAACCTTTGGCACTTGCATGCCTCTGAACCCAAACCTAGCAACTTACGATGCCATTCAATCATCTTATGATTGGATCAACCCAGTTACCCACCATACGGTGGCACATCCTCCACCTCAAACCCATTCATATTTTCCCTATACTCACTCCCTTGCATATACTTTTGCTTCCAACGAGTCTATTATGGAAATCATGAGCATCGATGAACCACCCTCAGAATATCACCATCATCGGTCTTCTTTCCCTACAATCCAGGCGGTAGATCTTGATTCAAAATCCATTGGTTCACCAGACATTGTCAACACTAAGATTCCCATGTCTGCACACAATGTGTTTTCCGAAGGAAACTTAGCGAACATTATGGAAACCATTCCCATTGACCAATCTCCGTGAAACCTCGTGTCGTGGAACAAATACATTTATGAAAAACATGCACACCTACCGAGGTAGAGTTCTATACTTCCTTATTCAAAGAATTCCGCGATGTTTCTTCTTGGAGTTATGAAGAAATGCCAGGGATAGACCCCTCAATTGTGGTCCATGATATACAAGTCTATCCTGTTGCCTAACCAGTCCGACAGAAACTCCGACCCGTACATCACCGCAAAATGGTTGCCATTAAAGTGGAAGTTGAAAAACTTATTCGTGTTGGTTTTATTTACCCTGCCCCATTGACAAATTGGGTGTCCAACATCATTGTCGTCGCAAAGAAATAGGGTACGATTAGGGTCTGTGTCGATTATAGAGACTTGAACAAAGCTTGTCCGAAGGACAACTATCCAATACCCTTCATCGACCAGATAATCGACAACTATGTCAGGAGTGTCAATTTTTCATTCATGGATGGCTTCTTCGACTATAATCTGATCGAGATACTCCCATTCGATCAGCACAAAACCAGTTTTATTTTCCCGTGGGTGACTTTTGCATATCACAAACTACCCTTTCATATCAAGAATGTCGGAGCCACTTTTCAACAAGCCATGTCATCCGCATTTCACGACATCAAATATGTTGTAGAGCCTTATCTGGATGACCTACCCACTCATTCTGACACACAAGAGGACTGCCCAGATCATCTGAGTGCCATCTTCTCACGATGCCACCATTACAACATTCGTTTGAATCCGATATATTGTTAGGATTTATAATCTCCAAGGACGGCATACGCCTTGATCCATCGAAGGTAGAAGCTATTTTAGCCATGCCTTCCCCCACCAACATTCCATAACTCCAAAGTTTGCAAGGTCATGCTAACTTTCTGCGCCACGTTGTCAGTAATTTCGCTGAGTTTACTAAGGGATGCATGAGGTTTCTAAAAAAATACATTCCTTTCATCTAGGATGATGAAGCCCAAAGATCATTTGATAACCTGAAAAAATCCCTTACCAACGCTCCCGTGATTCAACCCCCCAACTACAAACGGGACTACATTTTATATCTCGTTGCCTCTACTACCACCATTGGCATGGTGCTAGTATAGGAGGACAACAACAGTTAAGAACATGTGATTTATTACCTCGGGAAGAGTCTCATAAACTCTTAAACACATTACTCACATGTGGAGAAGTTGGGTCTGGCCACAGTTTTCGTTGTCCAGAGATTTCGACATTACATATTACTCCGAAATACCACCGTCATCGCGAAATTCAACCCGATGTACTATATCCTAACACGTCAAGTGCTAGGGGGGGAATACTCCTACTGGATTGTAGTTCTCTAGGAATTCAATTTGGAGTTTGCCAAAGCGAAATCCAAAAAATTCCTGGTCTTCGCAGAGCTTATGTGTGCATTTCCCGGTGCCACTGATCAATCTGATCCCATTGATTCTCTTTCGGATGAATCTTTGTTCCTCATTGGCACGAATTATCCTTGGTATGGATATATTATCCTATATCTCCAGACCCAATGTTTTCGGCCTGAAGTCAACCATGATGAACGTCGTCGTATAAGACACCATGCTAAGTATTATCTTATTATTAGTGATACCCTCTACCATTGCGGTATTGATTCCATATTATGATGTTTTCTAACACTAGATGAAGTCGAATATGTTCTAAATGATTGCCACTCCGGAGCTTGTGGTGGTCATCTTTCTGGGATGGCTACAACCCAGAAAATCTTGCGTCTGGGATACTTCTGGCCCTCGATATTCAAATATTGCATTGAAGCGGTTAAGAAGTGCCCTCCATGTCAATTTTTTCATGCCAAGAAACGTTCGCACCCCGCTCCACTCCATCCTGTCATTATCGTCGACCCCTTTGCAAAATGGGCCCAGTATCGATTTTATGCACTGTAAGCCCACTTCAGCCAGGGGGCATAGCTATGTTATCATAGCTGTTGACTATTTTACTAAATGGGATGAAGAAATTCCTACATACATAGAAGATAGAAAGACAACAACGCTATTCATATTCAATCATGTTATAGCTATGTTTGGCATCCCACAAGCCATTGTGACTGATCACCGTTCCCACTTTAGGAACCACATGATAGATGAATTGAGTTCCAAACTGGGTTTTCGTTATGAAAACTCAACTCCATACTACCCACAGGAGAATAGTCAATTAGAATCAATCAACAAAGTCTTGAAACATATGATCCAACACACCGTGGCCACCTAAAAATCCAATCGAAACCTCGCCCTATTTTCAGCCCTTTGGGCCTACAGGACATCAGTAAAAAATGCAACTGGGTTCACACCATTTCAACTAGTTTATGGCCTAGAAGCTATCCTACCGATTGAGTGTGAAATACCATCCCTTAAGTTAGCTGTAGAACTCTTACCCAACACAACCTCAGAAGAAGAACGATTTCTATACCTAGCCAAGCTAGATGAAACCCGTCGAGACACTGCACTGGCCAATGAAGCTCATAAAAAGTGCGTCAAAGCTCAATATGATAAATCCATTCAACCTCAGGTTTTCAATGAAGGGGACCTAGTCTTGACCTACAATCAAATGCATGATAAGTTAGGGAAAGGCAAGTTAGAATCCATGTGGTACGGTCCTTATGTTGTGAAATGTGTGTTGGAGAAGAGAGGTTACAAGCTCATAGATTGTGATGGTATACCTTTGGGGGAGCCTCGCAACGGGATTTACCTAAAGCAATTCTATGCATAGGTCTCTCCTGCGTAAAGACATCTTGTACATAATGTATTTAGTATGATTCTAGTTCATTTTTTGCGTGTGAGGATTCTATCTCATACACCATTATTTATCTTGACTTGTGCATGTATGCGCATATGTCGATGTATTATGGATTCGCGAATGGTATGATTCCACATACCTAGAACCTTGCTTCCGCGGTATGGGTACTGTATTCCCCTGCCGGCGAGTTGATATCCTTGGGCGGCATCTGCTTAGGCCCCACAACAAATAACATTACGGAGCATCATGCAGTTAACTAAATCCTAACTGAAGTTGCTTCTCTCGGGATGCACACCTTTTTAGTCTACCTGGACTCTCAACTCGTGGTGTCTTAGTTAAATCGTGTCTACACCGTCCATGATCCTACATTACTTCATTTATTCAGAAGGGTACGCCTCTTGGAACAATCATTTGACTACATTCTATATCAACATGTACCAATGGAATTCAATACAGTAGTTGATTCATTAGCTAACTACATATTGGATTGGCATCTAGCCCACATATGAACAATATATTATAACAATGCATGAAAAAAAATGTAAATACATAAGTCACCATAAATAAAAAAAACCATAGAGATAGATCCATGTATATATATATCATGTAAAAAGTTTCTTTTCCGGGTACAATAGTATGATACGTCAAAAACAAAATTGGGTTCATATCCCATACAAAAATTGGCTCTTTGGCCTACATATCATGTACATGTCACTAGTAACACTTCTGCCTAAACACTAATCATGAGGCTCGCGGTGCTCATGGTAACACACTACTTCTCTGGCCACACGGTGGAGCAATCTACCAATGTGCTTCGTCACGCCTACGGTGTGCCTTTAGAGATGCTAAGGTACCTCGGGCATACTCATAGGAGGTAAACCATCGTCAAACCCTATAGGTTCCATTCTACATCACGGAGTCCTCCTGCCTCCTCCTCCTCGTCCTCATCTTTAGCCTGATACTGAACCCCTCGTTGATGCAATGGTGAGTATCCCGCTGGCCTCCTCGGTCTATGATCTGCAACAACACATGTACATATGTTAGACCTTTTCATGCATTTAAAAACAACAACAACAAAAAATATAATCCAAAAATACCAAAAACACATTTTTGAAGCTCATATAACTGATTCACCCCAATCATCATCCTCAGGAAATGCTATATCAATGTCTCCATGGAATTCTACCCCATCATAGGGATAGCCTCCATCATGACAATCTACTCCTCAAGCCATGAGAAAAATTCCTTGCCAAAAGCTAGGACCTGTGGCCCACCAAGCCGTCCGGCATAATCACTCCATCTCCCCATCCGGGGCTCGGATGCGGGATGGATCAGACTATATACTTGAGGACGCAAAAATGTCACCCTCTCCAAGAAGAAAGTAACTAGGATAATTCCATATCTGAACTGATGGATGTCCCCGTTTCTACATTTAGTAACCTGATCCTTGAGGTTGGCCAGGACCCCCTCACACCAATTGAACAATTTTGGCTCCATGCATTCCATAACATAATTCATTTGTGCTTTGGTTGCACGGTGAGTTCCCACACTCCCCACCACATGTGCAATGGTATACAAGATCATCCTCATGGGAATATCTATCACATCTGCAATGAGCACTTTCCTGCTCTTCTTGCGGGATCCCTGTCTACAGTATTAGGAGATATATGTGTGTGTGGTCTCTTCTATGGTTCGGTTCCCAGTAAAATTGAACTATGCCCCTCTCTTGGAGAGACTGGTAAAAAATTAGATGTCCTAAAGCTCTATATCGAGGGTATGATCTCCAATACGGAAAGCGTGAATATTTCCATCCCACATCTGGATGATGTAGTTCAATAGCTCCCCCTGCTTGCAGATAACTCTCATCTTGAATAACTTCAATAGACCACATTCTCGTAATGCAGCTAGTGTGGAATTATCATCTAAATCTTCCCTATCATCCCCTTCATGTTGTCTTTCTTTCCACTCCACCATTTTCACTCTAGTAGCTCAGAATATCCTGCAAATCATCAAAAGAGATATCATCCAGAAGATGGGAACCTATATTCATGCCAAGAGGGATAGGAAAGCACTTGATTTCCCAACTCTAAGGATTTTCATGCCCTGGGCAGTGTTAGGCATGCAAAAACTACTAAGTTTTGCGCCCCTACCAAAGCCTAGAACGGGAAAAATTCCTAGATTTTCACGTTTCCCGATATAGGAGGCCGGTGAAAATATCAGGGCACAAAATTGGTGCCATAGGGCCCTTTCCAAACCCAAAAACTTGCATGAAATGAAAAACCAAAAGGATGAAAAGAAAGAGGAGGTTGAAGAGATTTACCTGCTCCAAATGGTGGCTGAAATGATGCCCTGGATCTCCTGATATCCTTAGCTGAAGTTTTGCTCTCCACAAGGTAAAAATGACCAAGTCACAATGGGTAATTTCTCTATTTACCCTCTTTTAGACATATCATGTGGTTATTTTTTCCTATTTTCTATATTTAAAAACCTTTTTGAGTTAATTCTTCACGTATCTTTATGACCTAATGTGTGTCTCTAGGTTTTTTTACCACATTTTGGAAGGTTTATGTACGTTGTTCACATTGGTGGTTTTGTATATTTGATCTTCGCTTGAGCTTACTTTCTCTTTTTCGTGCTCTGGACCCAAAAATGAAAAATATTCCAAGCGCTTTTCACACTTGAGTCATGCTTGCCAAAACCAAGTAAACAGTGTCGAGCCTAGTCGGCTTTACTTGTGTTCGTAAAATGATGAGGAAAGTATCGGCTTGGTATTATTTTAATCCTTTTTCGGACAAAGATGATTAACTCATGAAAATGAACTTTTGGATTTCTCTTTAATCTTTTTTCAGACTCCCTCATTACGAAAAGATCGCCAAGTGCACTTGTCTCTTTCACACTTGTAAAAGTATTTGAAAGGTCGTCTATTTGGTGGTAGGTTATCCCTCTTTTCGGATCGTTTAGACTATTTACGAGAAAGGTATACCTCAGTCAATATTTGATTGGGAGAGTTCTTCCATATATTATTTTACACTTTTTCGGGTCTGGGGACTAAATTTTATGAAAAATTCAATCCTGGAGTCTTCTTTAAGTTATTTTAGACTCTCTAGATATGAAAAACTGTCGAGTTACCCTTCTTTCGACTCGTAAAATCAAACATTGAGGGATCCTTATGGAACCGAACCTCTCCTTCCTTGGGTTTGTAAAACGTACAAGTATGGACTCACTTAAACGTGATCTATACCGAGCATCTATTATCCTCTTCAAGTTCGTTAAACAACAAAGACGTACTCATTAGTTATGATGGGGGAAAATTGGGGAATAAGCCGAGTTTACCTTTTTTTTGGAAGCTTGTGAGTCATCACCATTGAACATGGCATGCATCTACACCTTGTCTTCTTTGGGTATTCAGTCTCTCTATTGAGTCATAACTACAATCATGAGTCTTCTTCTTTTCCTTGAGTCTACTCACCTTGTGGTTGTTTCTGCTAATTAATCCCTACTTCCAAGCTCTGTCTCATGTCGTTACATGTTCAAAGGATCAGTGTCACCTTTATTCAACCTTTTATTGTTATGTGAACCCTCCAGTTTTGTGTCAGTATGTACTACTTTGATCCAATGCTCCACACCTCTTTCCTGTATCAGTTTCATGTCGATGATGTGGGATTCATCATGGCCCTCCTTTGACGAGTTTGTTCTTGTCGACATCAACTCACTATCCAGGAATTAGAATTAGGAACCAACAGTAGTACCTTGGTACCTACATGCCTCAATGGCAGGTTTCCTCGTATTCAATAGTAGGTTTCCATCATTGGCCTCTGATTGAATAATCCCTCGAATGTTCGACTTTAAGAATATTTATTCACATTAGTTGGGATGTACTAGAGATAACTTGGGGATCATCGTCATTATTGGTGATCACACTCATACTTGTTAACAGATTACATCATTGGATGGTAATAAAGTAGTCTCTTCCATGTTCGACTTCAACACCTTGTAATCACATGGTCATATTTGTATCGCTTCGGGATTGGGTAGAAGACCCTAGGTGCTCTTGATATCTCTTTTACGTCCAGGTTGCGATGGCGATTATTGAGTAGGTCCCCACCAACATCATGTTGGTGACCTCGTTGATGTGCTGTCACACAGATCCACTATTGTATTGGTCATGGTTGTGTCATTGTTGTCTCATGGATCTACGATTGTTCATAGTAGCCATGATTTGTCTCCAGTCTATATCATGTCAATTCTCTCATGGATCTGCAATGTATTGGTCGGAAGCCATGATTTGAGTCTGTTGTTTCAAGCATGGGTATGCCTGCCTCAGTGGTATTTGCTATCTTGTTTCCTTGCAGCTCCTCTTCGACCTCCTTGATACTATCTCTATGAAACTTATTGGTAAAGTGTTTCGGCCATCAGTTTCTTCTGACCTCACACTTTAGGGGCCATATGTTATACCTCAAAGTTCCACATTGAACATTCATGTCATATCTTCATGTCGTATCATCAAGCGACACTTTATGACACTACCTCCTAACGAATGTTGAACCTTGTTGGTCCCCTCCTTAGCCTCATCCGGAGTCTTTGGAGACAAATCCAACTTTCCCTTTCCAAATGACAACTCATTGAGCCACTTGCCACCTCATCCAACCTTCTTTTGCCATGATTTTCGCATCCTGCTAGTATTGCAAGACACGAAAATTCTTTATTTTCGCGTTTTGCATACCTGTAGGGGTGTGCAAATCCCCATATTTTCGCGTTATGCTCAGTTCAAAGGGCACGAAAATTACCCTAACTACCTTTTGGCTTGGAATGTGGATCTCACGCTCCAGGATATTTTCTTGGGATTGAAGCTCCTTTCAATCCTAACTCACCTTCCTCATTTATCCTGGCTCAACCATTTGATCCACTAATCACTCATCTAGATCCAACTTCCTCTTCAAGTGGTTGTATTCCCAAATCCTATAAGAAGGAGTCCATCCATGATACAAATGGAGGACCATTGACGCATCAAACTTATGATCCTAGAGGATTTGCATAGATAGATTGAGGAGGAGCTTGGAAGGAGTTATTGCTCGGACATCAAGGGTAACTATATCTTGATCTTCTTGATTTCTTATCAATAAAACGTAGACTATTCTCCTATGTGTGTCTTTCATATATTTGAATGCATGTTGCGCTTTATGTAAAGTAGATCTTAACGTTGACATCTAGTATTCAGAAGTACCATTACTTGTCATACTCAAACAGGTTCAAGTCTTGGAGATCAAACTGAAGCTGGAGCAAGGACAACCGATAGGTTTGAGGTGAGTCTTTTCTTCTTCTCTATTTCCAATGCTTAGAAGTTAATGAAAATGTGTTAGATCTAAGAGAATAGATAACTATTTTTTTTATTCTGTCCTAGATTGAACTTATAGGTATTTGGTTTGGTATTTGAGTAAGTCTAACTATCCGTAGGACGAATTTACTTCTACAATTCATTCACCATGGTTCTCTTTGCACCTGAGTTCGAAAATATTTAAAGTCCCTCTAGGTCCCTCCCTTACAAGAAATAGCCCTTATCCTCCATTTTGAAGAAAAAATAATTCCTCCCTTTTTGTAAAAATCCATTTGTTTCCATCTCCTTGAATAATAATAATAATAAAAATACCCCCATAATCTCAGCTAAACCCTTCTCCATTCACATATAAAATAAATAAATTATCAAAAACATTTTTCCCTGTATATTTTCACCAATATATAATATTAATATATTGTATACTTATTATATATATTTATATAATTAATATATGTAACTAGTATTAAAAAATTAAGAAAAAGAAGAATATAAACAAAACAAATGTAGAATATAGAGGGAAACTAAAAAAAAGTGAAAAGTAAATGAGCGGTAAATTAAAAAATAGATTAAGAGGGAAAATAAAATAAAATAGGGCCTCCAATAGATCTGATATCCATGAATTGCTTAGAGAAAGAAAAGTTCTCCATATGGTTGCAAGGATCTCCATGTGATCTCCATGAATTGTGCACAGGTAGAAAAGTTCTCCATATGGTTGCAAGGATCTCTATGTGATAAGCTTCTTGATTTTTCTTTAGATCATCTAATCACCATCAATTTTTTCAACAATATTTGGGGTGGGTTCGAAACCCTAGCTCAACTACTATAGCACAATCATGCTTCAGGTAACAATTCTTACCCTTATCACTTTGGTTCCATTGTATTTATGGGATTTATTTAATCTTTGAATTCATGGTTTAATGGTCTCAATACACAGATATAGTAGCTCATTCTGCAACATTGCGGCCTCCACATCTCTCATTCTGCAGCTCAAGCTGAGGGATGTCAATTTTCCAGAAATCACTCTCCTGCTGCTTTCATATTTTGAGATTGGAAAAGTACCTGTAGGAACTTTATCATTTAACGACCATGCTGGAGGACTGCTTGACCAGCTGAGGCAACATTCTATTCTCTCCCTTACAACCTGGCCAACACGATGTTGGGATTACCACATCCTCGATATTGTTGAGATGTGGCAGCCAGAGCATCCCACATCACACTAAAATAGTATGAACATCGGAAGTGGAACTGACTATCAAACCTGTTATTGCTTCTTTAGTGTATCTTGATTCTTGATTTGGTACCACTCAGAGAAAAATTTGACAATACAACGACATTCTGGATTTTTGAGAGACTTTGGAAAAAGAAGGTTATCATTAACATGACCCTTTTTGGTGACTATTGGGTAATCTTTGTTTCTTACCTAGGTTTGTGACCCCTTTCCGGAATTTGGCAAGATGGTGTCAACTGTTGGAAATTTGATTCTCATATCAATCCATAAGGAATTCTATTTAAGGGTTCTAGCTCAATGGTAGAGCACCTACCTTATAGGCAGGAGGTTGGTGGTTCGATTCCTCTGTGCCCTATATATATTCTCAAACTACTAAAAAGAGATAAATGACTAAAAAAATGACCAATATTTGTATATAAATGACCACTAGTACAACATGAGAGAAAAGTGACAAAACAAATGACCAAAATATGCATATAAATGAGCAATTTTGAGTTTGCGATCGCTGGTAGAAAATTAGCGGTCATTTTTCACGTGACAAAATATGTGGTCATAAATTTGGTCATTAATTGTGACAATTAATGACCAAATATATGACCAAATTAATGACCAAATATACGACCAAATATATGACCACAAGATAAGCTATATATGACCACATTTTTGGTCACGTGATAAATGACCGCTAATTTGCTACCAGTGGTCACCAACTCAAAAGTGGTCATTTATATGCGGATTTTGGTTTTTTTTTTGTCATTTATCTCTCATTTTGTACTAGTGTTAACGAATTGAGTTGATGAATGGGATCATGTATCACTTGCAGTAGACCCACGTTCAGTTGTTAAAACAATCCAGTTAGAGGAAGGTCAGTCTTCTATTTTGAATGAATATGATCATATATATGATATTGTATAGCCAAGTAAACATTTTTGCATTCATATCATGGTTCCCTTCTTGTTTTCTTAATTAACCATGTTATCAAACCACTAATTGTTGGAATTTGACCGTAAAATGCATTTTTGCAGGACACATTTGCGTAGTTGTCGCCCCGATATATAGTGCAATTGGCACGAATTATTGGTTGGCAAGATGCATCAATGGGAATAACACCCACCTCGCATCATTGCCTGATAGTGAAGGCATTACCTTTCCGATTGGCTCAATGGTTGTCCAGGGATAATATCTTACAGTAGATGGAAAGGGACCAAAAAGCAATGGCTACACATACATGGATTATAGGCTAGGTTCATGGGTGTATCACTTTACACACTTGATCGTTGGTACAAACATCCAACTACAAACAATGTCAATAAAGTCATCAAACAAGGTATGCTACTTACTAACTCATGCAGAGCACGAGAGGTTGTTTGAGACAGTAAAAAATAGAGAGGA